>JANJGN010000010.1:94577977-95193998 GCA_026770705.1 Isurus oxyrinchus
CAGGATTGACCCTGATCCATACAATCTCATGATTGATCTTGATCCCACACATGCTCTGAATTATCCTGATCCTCACACTCTCAGGATTGATCCTGATCCACATACTCTCAGGATTGATCCTGATGCACACACTCTCAGGATTGAACTTGATCCACACACTGTCTTGATTAATTCTGTCACCCGACACTCTCAGGATTGAAACTGATCCACACTCTTATAATTGATCAAAATCCACTGCACTCAGGATTCAACCTGATCCTCCCACTCTCAGGATTGAGCCTGATCCATACAATCTCATGATTGATCTTGATCCCACACACACTCTGAATTGATCCTGATCCTCACACTCTCAGGATTGATCCTGATACACACACTCTCTGGATTTATCCTGATCCACTAACTCTCAGTTGATCCTCATCCACAAATTCTCAGTATTGATCCTGATTCACAAAGACTCAGGACTGATCCTGATCCACACACTCTCACAATTGACCTTGAACAACACACTCTCAGGATTGACTCGGATTCCCTCAATCTCAGGATTAACAATGATACACACACCCTTGGGATTGACCCTGATCCACACACTGTGAGGATTGTTCCTGATACAAACGATCTCAGGATTGCTCCTGATCCACACACTCCTAGGATTAATCCTGATTCACACACTCACAGGATTGATCCGCATCCACACATTCCCAGGTATAGATTCTGATCAATAAATTCTCTGGATTGATCCTGATCCATACACTCACAGGATTGATCCTGATCCACACACTCTCAGGATTGATGCTGATACAAACAATCTCATGATTGATCTTGATCCCACACATGCTCTGAAATGATCCTGATCCTCATACTCTCAGGACAGATCCTGATACACACACTCTCTGGATTTATCCTGATCCACAAACTCTCAGGATTGATCCTCATCCACGAATTCTCAGGATTGATCCTGATTCACTAAGACTCAGGATTGATCCTGATCCACACACTCTTACGATTGACCCTGAACAACACACTCTCAGGATTGACTCAGATTCCCTCAATCTCAGGATTAACCATGATACACATACCCTTGGGATTGACACTGATCCACACAATGTCAGGATTGTTCTTGATACAAACAATCTAAGGATTGCTCCTGATCCACACACTCTGAGGATTAATCCTGATTCACACATTCACAGGATTGATCTTGATGCACACACCCTCTGGATTGATCCTGATCAACACACTCAGTGGATTTATCCTGATCAACACACTCTAAGGATTGATCCGCATCCATGCATTCCCATGTTTAGATTCTGATCAATAAATTCTCAGGATTGATCCTGATCCATACACTCGCAGGATTGAGCCTGATCCAAACAATCTCATGATTGATCTTGATCCCACACATGTTCTTAATTGATCCTGATCCTCACACTCTCAGGATTGATCCTGATACACACACTCTCTGGATTTATCCTGATCCACAAACTCTCAGGATTGATCCTCATCCACGAATTCTCAGGATTAATCCTGATTCACAAAGACTCAGGATTGATCCTGAACCACACACTCTCAGGATTGACACGTATTCACTCAATCTCAGTATTAACAATGATACACACACCCTTGGGATTGACCCTCATCCACACACTGTGAGGATTGTTCCTGATACAAACAATCTCAGGATTGCTCCTGATCCACACACTCTGAGGAATAATCCTGATTCATAAACTCACAGGATTGATCCTGATGCACACACTCTCTGGATTTATCCTGATCAACACAATCTCTGGATTGATCCTCATCTATGATTTCCCAGGATTGATTCTGATCAAAAAACTCTCTGGATTGATTCTGATCCACACACACACAGGATTGATCCTGATCCACACACTCACAGGATTGACACTGGTTCACACTCTCTCAGCATTAACCATAATCCACAAGCCTCAGGACTGATCCTGAAACACACAAAGTCTGTAATGCTCCTGATCCCTACACTCTCAGGATTGATCCTGATCCCTACACTCTCAGGATTGATCCTGACCCACACAATCTCACGACTGAACTTGATCCATACACTCTCATGATTGATTCTTTTAATCTATACTCTCAGGATTGACCCTGATCGATAAAATTACGTGATTGATCTTGATCCCACACACGCTCTGAATTGATCCTGATCCTCAGACTCTCAGGATTGATCCTGATACACACACTCTCTGGATTTATCCTGATCCACAAACTCTCAGGATTGATTCTCATCCATGAATTCTCAGGACTGATCCTGATCCACACACTCTCACGATTGACCCTGAACAAGACACTCTCAGGATTGACTCAGAATCACTCAACCTCAGGATTATCCATGATACACACACCCTTGGGATTGACCCTGATCCACACACTGTGAGGATTGTTCCTGATACAAACAATCTAAGGATTGCTCCTGATCCACACAACCTGAGGATTAATCCTGATTCACACACTCACAGGATTGATCCTGATGCTCACACTCCCTGGATTGATTCTGATCAACACACTCTCTGGATTTATCCTGATCCACACACTCTCAGGATTGACCCTGATCCATACAATCTCATGATTGATCTTGATCCCACACATGCTCTGAATTGATCCTGATCCACACACTCTCAGGATCGATCCTGAACCTGCACATTCTCAGGATTGATCCTGATCCACACACTCACATGATTGATCCAGATCAGCCAAACTCTCAGATTTGATCCTGACCCACTCTCTTTCAGCATTGATCCTGATCCATGCACTCTCAAGATTGATCTTGATCCAATCACTCACATGATTTAGCCTGATCTCCCACAGTGTCAGGATTGATCCTGACCCACACACACTCGAAATTGATCCTGATCCCCATACTGTCATGATTATGCCTTATCCACGCACTCACAGGGTTGACTCTGATCCACGCACTCTCAGGCCTTATCCTGATCCACACACTCTCAGTATTGATCCTGATGCACACACTCCCATGATTGATCATGATCTCCCACACTCTCAGGATTGATCCTGATCCACACACAACGTCAGGATTCATCCTGTTCCAAAGCCTCTCACGATTGATCCTGATCCCCCACATTTTTGTGTTGGATCCTGATCCACACTCTCATGATTGATCCTGACCCACACACTCTCAGGATTGATCCTGATCCACATAATCACAGGATTGATCCTGATTTCCAACCATCTCAGGATTTATCCCGATCCACAAACATTGTCAGTATTTATCCCAATCCAAACCCTCACAGGATTGCTCCTGATCTCCCACATTCTCAGGATTGTTTCTGATCCACACACACTGTCAGGATTGATCCTGAATCAAACATTCTCAGGATTGATCCTGATCCACACACTCTCGGTATTGATCCTGATCCACATACTGCCAGGATTGATCCTGATCCATGCACTCCCAGGGTTGATCCTGATCCACGCACTCTCAGGATTGATCCTGATCCAAACATCCTCACAATGGATCCTGATCCTGCAAACTCTCAGGATTGATCCTGAACCTCACAGTCACATGATTTATCCTGATCCCCTACACTATCAGGTTTGATCCTGATACAGAATCTCTTAGCAGTGATTTTGATCCACGCACTTTGAGGATCAATCTTGATCCACACACTCACATGAATGATCCGGATCTCCCACAGTGTCAGGATTGATCCTGATCCACATACTCTCATGGTTGGTCCTGATCCAAGGTCTCTCAGGATTGATCCTAATCCACGAACTCCCAGGGTTGATCCTGTTCCATGCAATCTCAGGATTGATCCTGATCCATACAATCTCACAATCGATCCTGCTCCTGCACCCTCTCAGGATTGATCCTGAACCTCACAGTCAGACGATTGATCCTGATCCCCTACACTATCAGGTTTGATCCTGATACATAGTCTCTTAGTATTGATTTTGATCCATGCACTTTCAGGATTGATCTTGATCCACACATTCACATGAATGATCCTGATCTCCCACAGTGTCAGAATTGATCCTGATCCACACACACTGAATGGTTTGATCCTGAACCACATACTCTCAGGATTCATCCTGATCCACGCACTCTCAGGATTGATCCTTATCCCCATACTTTCAGGATTATTCCTAATCTACGCAATCCCAGGGTTGATCCTGATCCACGCACTCTCAGGCCTAATCATGATCCACACACAATGTCAGGATTCATCCTGTTCCAAAGCCTCTCATGATTGATCCTGATCCCCCACATTTTCGGGTTGGATCCTGATCCACACACACTCATGATTGATCCTGACCCATACACTGTCAGGATTGATCCTGATCCAAACACTCTCAGGATTGATCCTGATCCACATACTGCCAGGATTGAGGCAGATCCATGCACTCCCAGGGTTGAACCTGATCCACGCACTCTCAGGATTGATCCTGATCCAAACACTCTCACAATCGATTCTGATCCTGCAAACTCTCAGGATTGATACTGAACCTCACAGTCACTCGATTTATCCTGATCCCCTACACTAAAAGGTTTGAATCTGATACACACTCTCTTAGCATTGATTTTGATCCATGCACTTTCAGGATCGATCTTGATCACAGACTCACATGAATGATCCGGATCTCCCACAGTGTCAGGATTGATCCTGATCCACACACACTGAAAGGTTTGATCCTGAACCACACACTCTTAGGATTGATCCTGATACATACACTCTCAGGATTGATCCTGATCCCCATACTGTCAGGATTATTCCTAATCCACGCACTCCCAGAGTTGATCCTGATCCACGCACTCTCAGGCCTTATCCTGATACATGCACTCCCATGAATGATCCTGATGCACACACTGCCATGATTGATCATGATCTCCCACACTCTCAGGATTGATCCTGATCAACACACAATGTCAGGATTCATCCTGTTCCAAAGGCTCTCACGATTGATACTGCTCCAAACACTCTCACAATTGATCCTGATACTGCAAACTCTCAGGATTGATCCTGAACCTCACAGTCACACGATTTATCCTGATCCACTACACTATCAGGTTTGATCCTGATACACATTCTCTTAGCATTGATTTTGATCCACGCACTTTCAGGATCGATCTTGATCCGCACACTCACATTAATGATCCGGATCTCCCACAGTGTCAGGATTGATCCTGATCCACAAACACTGAAAGGTTTGATCCTGAATCTCATACTCTCAGGATTGATCCTGATCCATGCACTCTCAGGATTGATCCTGATCCCCATACTGTCAGGATTATTCCTAATCCACGCACTCCCAGGTTTGATCCTGATCCATGCACTCTCAGGCCTTATCCTGATACATGCACTCCCATGAATGATCCTGATGCACACACTGCCATGATTGATCATGATCTCCCACACTCTCAGGATTGATCCTGATCAACACACAATGTCAGGATTCATCCTGTTCCAAAGGCTCTCACGATTGATACTGATCCAAACACTCTCACAATCGATCCTGATCCTGCAAACTCTCAGGATTGATCCTGAACCTCACAGTCACACGATTTATCCTGATCCCCTACACTATCAGGTTTGATCCTGATACACATTCTCTTAGCATTGATTTTGATCCACGCACTTTCAGGATCGATCTTGATCCACACACTCACATTAATGATCCGGATCTCCCACAGTGTCAGGATTGATCCTGATCCACAAACACTGAAAGGTTTGATCCTGAACCTCATACTCTCAGGATTGATCCTGATCCATGCACTCTCAGGATTGATCCTGATCCCCATACTGTCAGGATTATTCCTAATCCACGCACTCCCAGGTTTGATCCTGATCCATGCACTCTCAGGCCTTATCCTGATACATGCACTCCCATGAATGATCCTGATGCACACACTGCCATGATTGATCATGATCTCCCACTCTCTCAGGATTGATCCTGATCATCACACAATGTCAGGATTCATCCTGTTCCAAAGGCTCTCACGATTGATCCTGACCCCCCACATTTTTGGGTTGGATCCTAATCCACGCACTCTCAGGCCTTATCCTGATCCACACACTCTCAGGATCGATCCTGAACCTGCACATTCTCAGGATTGATCCTGATCCACACACTCACATGATTAATCCAGATCACCCACACTCTCAGGTTTGATCCTGACCCACTCTCTTTCAGCATTGATCCTGATCCACGCACTCTCAAGATCGATCTTGATCCAATCACTCACATGATTTATCCTGATCTCCCACAGGGTCAGGATTGATCCTGACCCACACACACTCGAAATTGATCCTGATCCCCATACTGTCACGATTATGCCTAATCCATGCACTCCCAGGGTTGACTCTGATCCACGCACTCTCAGGCCTTGTCCTGATCCACACACTCTCAGTATTGATCCTGATGCACACAATCCCATGATTGATCATGATCTCCCACACTCTCAGGATTGATCCTGATCCACACACAACGTCAGGATTCATCCTGTTCCAAAGCCTCTCACGATTGATCCTGATCCCCCACATTTTCGTGTTGGATCCTGATCCACACACACTCATGATTGATCCTGACCCACACACTCTCAGGATTGATCCTGATCCACACAATCACAGGATTGATCCTGATTTCCAACCATCTCAGGATTTATCCCGATCCACAAACATTGTCAGTATTCATCCCAATCCAAACCCTCACAGGATTGCTCCTGATCTCCCACATTCTCAGGATTGTTTCTGATCCACACACACTGTCAGGATTGATCCTGAATCAAACATTCTCAGGATTGATCCTGATCCACACACTCTCGGTATTGATCCTGATCCACATACTGCCAGGATTGATCCTGATCCATGCACTCCCAGGGTTGATCCCGATCCACGCACTCTCAGGGTTGATCCTGATCCAAACATCCTCACAATGGATCCTGATCCTGCAAACTCTCAGGATTGATCCAGAACCTCACAGTCACATGATTTATCCTGATCCCCTACACTATCAGGTTTGATCCTGATACAGAATCTCTTAGCAGTGATTTTGATCCACGCACATTCAGGATCAATCTTGATCCACACACTCACATGAATGATCCGGATCTCCCACAGTGTCAGGATTGATCCTGATCCACATACTCTCATGGTTGATCCTGATCCAAAGTCTCTCAGGATTGTTCCTGATCCACGCACTCCCAGGGTTGATCCTGTTCCATGCAATCTCAGGATTGATCCTGATCCATACAATCTCACAATCGATCCTGCTCCTGCACCCTCTCAGGATTGATCCTGAACCTCATAGTCACACGATTGATCCTGATCCCCTACACTATCAGGTTTGATCCTGATACATAGTCTCTTAGTATTGATTTTGATCCATGCACTTTCAGGATTGATCTTGATCCACACATTCACATGAATGATCCTGATCTCCCACAGTGTCAGAATTGATCCTGATCCACACACACTGAATGGTTTGATCCTGAACCACATACTCTCAGGATTCATCCTGATCCACGCACTCTCAGGATTGATCCTTATCCCCATACTTTCAGGATTATTCCTAATCTACGCAATCCCAGGGTTGATCCTGATCCACGCACTCTCAGGCCTAATCATGATCCACACACAATGTCAGGATTCATCCTGTTCCAAAGCCTCTCATGATTGATCCTGATCCCCCACATTTTCGGGTTGGATCCTGATCCACACACACTCATGATTGATCCTGACCCATACACTGTCAGGATTGATCCTGATCCAAACACTCTCAGGATTGATCCTGATCCACATACTGCCAGGATTGAGGCAGATCCATGCACTCCCAGGGTTGAACCTGATCCACGCACTCTCAGGATTGATCCTGATCCAAACACTCTCACAATCGATTCTGATCCTGCAAACTCTCAGGATTGATACTGAACCTCACAGTCACTCGATTTATCCTGATCCCCTACACTAAAAGGTTTGAATCTGATACACACTCTCTTAGCATTGATTTTGATCCATGCACTTTCAGGATCGATCTTGATCACAGACTCACATGAATGATCCGGATCTCCCACAGTGTCAGGATTGATCCTGATCCACACACACTGAAAGGTTTGATCCTGAACCACACACTCTTAGGATTGATCCTGATCCATACACTCTCAGGATTGATCCTGATCCCCATACTGTCAGGATTATTCCTAATCCACGCGCTCCCAGAGTTGATCCTGATCCACGCACTCTCAGGCCTTATCCTGATACATGCACTCCCATGAATGATCCTGATGCACACACTGCCATGATTGATCATGATCTCCCACACTCTCAGGATTGATCCTGATCAACACACAATGTCAGGATTCATCCTGTTCCAAAGGCTCTCACGATTGATACTGATCCAAACACTCTCACAATCGATCCTGATACTGCAAACTCTCAGGATTATTTCTGAACCTCACAGTCACATGACTTATCCTGATCACCTACACTATCAGGTTTGATCCTGATACAAACTCTCTTAGCATTGATTTTGATCCACACACTTTCAGGATCGATCTCGATCCACACATTCACATGAATGATCCGGATCTCCCACAGTGTCAGGATTGATCCTGATCCACAAACACTGAAAGGTTTGATGCTGAACCACATACGCTCAGGATTGATCCTGATACATACACTCTCAGGATTGATCCTGATCCCCATACTGTCAGGATTATTCCTAATCCACGCACTCCCAGGCTTGATCCTGATCCATGCACTCTCAGGCCTTATCCTGATACATGCACTCCCATGAATGATCCTGATGCACACACTGCCATGATGGATCATGCTCTCCCACACTCTCAGGATTGATCCTGATCAACACACAATGTCAGGATTCATCCTGTTCCAAAGGCTCTCACGATTGATACTGATCCAAACACTCTCACAATCGATCCTGATCCTGCAAACTCTCAGGATTGATTCTGAACCTCACAGTCACACGATTTATCCTGATCCACTACACTATCAGGTTTGATCCTGATACACATTCTCTTAGCATTGATTTTGATCCACGCACTTTCAGGATCGATCTTGATCCACACACTCACATTAATGATCCGGATCTCCCACAGTGTCAGGATTGATCCTGATCCACAAACACTGAAAGGTTTGATCCTGAACCTCATACTCTCAGGATTGATCCTGATCCATGCACTCTCAGGATTGATCCTGATCCCCATACTTTCAGGATTATTCCTAATCCACGCACTCCCAGGTTTGATCCTGATCCATGCACTCTCAGGCCTTATCCTGATACATGCACTCCCATGAATGATCCAAATGCACACACTGCCATGATTGATCATGATCTCCCACTCTCTCAGGATTGATCCTGATCATCACACAATGTCAGGATTCATCCTGTTCCAAAGGCTCTCACGATTGATCCTGACCCCCCACATTTTTGGGTTGGATCCTGATCCACGCACTCTCAGGCCTTATCCTGATCCACACACTCTCAGGATCGATCCTGAACCTGCACATTCTCAGGATTGATCCTGATCCACACACTCACATGATTAATCCAGATCACCCACACTCTCAGGTTTGATCCTGACCCACTCTCTTTCAGCATTGATCCTGATCCATGCACTCTCAAGATCGATCTTGATCCAATCACTCACATGATTTATCCTGATCTCCCACAGAGTCAGGATTGATCCTGATCCACACACACTCGAAATTGATCCTGATCCCCATACTGTCACGATTATGCCTAATCCATGCACTCCCAGGGTTGACTCTGATCCACGCACTCTCAGGCCTTGTCCTGATCAACACACTCTCAGTATTGATCCTGATGCACACAATCCCATGATTGATCATGATCTCCCACACTCTCAGGATTGATCCTGATCCACACACAACGCCAGGATTCATCCTGTTCCAAAGCCTCTCACGATTGATCCTGATCCCCCACATTTTCGTGTTGGATCCTGATCCACACACACTCATGATTGATCCTGACCCACACACTCTCAGGATTGATCCTGATCCACACAATCACAGGATTGATCCTGATTTCCAACCATCTCAGGATTTATCCCGATCCACAAACATTGTCAGTATTCATCCCAATCCAAACCCTCACAGGATTGCTCCTGATCTCCCACATTGTCAGGATTGTTTCTGATCCACACACACTGTCAGGATTGATCCTGAATCAAACATTCTCAGGATTGATCCTGATCCACACACTCTCGGTATTGATCCTGATCCACATACTGCCAGGATTGATCCTGATCCATGCACTCCCAGGGTTGATCCTGATCCACGCACTCTCAGGGTTGATCCTGATCCAAACATCCTCACAATGGATCCTGATCCTGCAAACTCTCAGGATTGATCCAGAACCTCACAGTCACATGATTTATCCTGATCCCCTACACTATCAGGTTTGATCCTGATATAGAATCACTTAGCAGTGATTTTGATCCACGCACTTTGAGGATCAATCTTGATCCACACACTCACATGAATGATCCGGATCTCCCACAGTGTCAGGATTGATCCTGATCCACATACTCTCATGGTTGATCCTGATCCAAAGTCTCTCAGGATTATTCCTGATCCACGCACTCCCAGGGTTGATCCTGTTCCATGCAATCTCAGGATTGATCCTGACCATACAATCTCACAATCGATCCTGCTCCTGCACCCTCTCAGGATTGATCCTGAACCTCATAGTCACACGATTGATCCTGATCCCCTACACTATCAGGTTTGATCCTGATACACACTCTCTTAGTATTGATTTTGATCCACGCACTTTCAGGATTGATCTTGATCCACACATTCACATGAATGATCCTGATCTCCCACAGTGTCAGAATTGATCCTGATCCACACACACTGAATGGTGTCATCCTGAAACACATACTCTCAGGATTCATCCTGATCCACGCACTCTCAGGATTGATCTTGATCCCCATACTGTCAGGATTATTCCTAATCTACGCACTCCCAGGGTTGATCCTGATCCAAACACTCTCAGGCCTTATTCTGATCCACACACTCTCAGTATTGATCCTGATGCACACACTCCCATGATTGATCATGATCTCCCACACTCTCAGGAGTGATCCTGATCCACACACAACGTCAGGATTCATCCTGTTCCAAAGCCTCTCACGATTGATCCTGATCCCCCACATTTTCCTGTTGGATCCTGATCCACACACTCTCATGATTGATCCTGACCCACACACTCTCAGGATTGATCCTGATCCACATAATCACAGGATTGATCCTGATTTCCAACCATCTCAGGATTTATCCTGATCCACAAACATTGTCAGTATTGATCCCAATCCAAACCCTCACAGGATTGCTCCTGATCTCCCACATTCTCAGGATTGTTTCTGATCCACACACACTGTCAGGATTGATCCTGAATCAAACATTCTCAGGATTGATCCTGATCCACACACTCTCGGTATTGATCCTGATCCACATACTGCCAGGATTGATCCTGATCCATGCACTCCCAGGGTTGATCCTGATCCACGCACTCTCAGGGTTGATCCTGATCCAAACATCCTCACAATGGATCCTGATCCTGCAAACTCTCAGGATTGATCCTGAACCTCACAGTCACATGATTTATCCTGATCCCCTACGTTATCAGGTTTGATCCTGATACAGAATCTCTTAGCAGTGATTTTGATCCACGCACTTTCAGGATCAATCTTGATCCACACACTCACATGAATGATCTGGATCTCCCACAGTGTCAGGATTGATCCTGATCCACATACTCTCATGGTTGATCCTGATCCAAAGTCTCTCAGGATTGATCCTAATCCACGCACTCCCAGGGTTGATCCTGTTCCATGCAATCTCAGGATTGATCCTGACCATACAATCTCACAATCGATCCTGCTCCTGCACCCTCTCAGGATTGATCCTGAACCTCATAGTCACACGATTGATCCTGATCCTCTACACTATTAGGTTTGATCCTGACCCACTCTCTTTCAGCATTGATCCTGATCCATGCACTCTCAAGATCGATCTTGATCCAATCACTCACATGATTTATCCTGATCTCCCACAGAGTCAGGATTGATCCTGATCCACACACACTCGAAATTGATCCTGATCCCCATACTGTCACGATTATGCCTAATCCATGCACTCCCAGGGTTGACTCTGATCCACGCACTCTCAGGCCTTGTCCTGATCAACACACTCTCAGTATTGATCCTGATGCACACAATCCCATGATTGATCATGATCTCCCACACTCTCAGGATTGATCCTGATCCACACACAACGCCAGGATTCATCCTGTTCCAAAGCCTCTCACGATTGATCCTGATCCCCCACATTTTCGTGTTGGATCCTGATCCACACACACTCATGATTGATCCTGACCCACACACTCTCAGGATTGATCCTGATCCACACAATCACAGGATTGATCCTGATTTCCAACCATCTCAGGATTTATCCCGATCCACAAACATTGTCAGTATTCATCCCAATCCAAACCCTCACAGGATTGCTCCTGATCTCCCACATTGTCAGGATTGTTTCTGATCCACACACACTGTCAGGATTGATCCTGAATCAAACATTCTCAGGATTGATCCTGATCCACACACTCTCGGTATTGATCCTGATCCACATACTGCCAGGATTGATCCTGATCCATGCACTCCCAGGGTTGATCCTGATCCACGCACTCTCAGGGTTGATCCTGATCCAAACATCCTCACAATGGATCCTGATCCTGCAAACTCTCAGGATTGATCCAGAACCTCACAGTCACATGATTTATCCTGATCCCCTACACTATCAGGTTTGATCCTGATATAGAATCACTTAGCAGTGATTTTGATCCACGCACTTTGAGGATCAATCTTGATCCACACACTCACATGAATGATCCGGATCTCCCACAGTGTCAGGATTGATCCTGATCCACATACTCTCATGGTTGATCCTGATCCAAAGTCTCTCAGGATTATTCCTGATCCACGCACTCCCAGGGTTGATCCTGTTCCATGCAATCTCAGGATTGATCCTGACCATACAATCTCACAATCGATCCTGCTCCTGCACCCTCTCAGGATTGATCCTGAACCTCATAGTCACACGATTGATCCTGATCCCCTACACTATCAGGTTTGATCCTGATACACACTCTCTTAGTATTGATTTTGATCCACGCACTTTCAGGATTGATCTTGATCCACACATTCACATGAATGATCCTGATCTCCCACAGTGTCAGAATTGATCCTGATCCACACACACTGAATGGTGTCATCCTGAAACACATACTCTCAGGATTCATCCTGATCCACGCACTCTCAGGATTGATCTTGATCCCCATACTGTCAGGATTATTCCTAATCTACGCACTCCCAGGGTTGATCCTGATCCAAACACTCTCAGGCCTTATTCTGATCCACACACTCTCAGTATTGATCCTGATGCACACACTCCCATGATTGATCATGATCTCCCACACTCTCAGGAGTGATCCTGATCCACACACAACGTCAGGATTCATCCTGTTCCAAAGCCTCTCACGATTGATCCTGATCCCCCACATTTTCCTGTTGGATCCTGATCCACACACTCTCATGATTGATCCTGACCCACACACTCTCAGGATTGATCCTGATCCACATAATCACAGGATTGATCCTGATTTCCAACCATCTCAGGATTTATCCTGATCCACAAACATTGTCAGTATTGATCCCAATCCAAACCCTCACAGGATTGCTCCTGATCTCCCACATTCTCAGGATTGTTTCTGATCCACACACACTGTCAGGATTGATCCTGAATCAAACATTCTCAGGATTGATCCTGATCCACACACTCTCGGTATTGATCCTGATCCACATACTGCCAGGATTGATCCTGATCCATGCACTCCCAGGGTTGATCCTGATCCACGCACTCTCAGGGTTGATCCTGATCCAAACATCCTCACAATGGATCCTGATCCTGCAAACTCTCAGGATTGATCCTGAACCTCACAGTCACATGATTTATCCTGATCCCCTACGTTATCAGGTTTGATCCTGATACAGAATCTCTTAGCAGTGATTTTGATCCACGCACTTTCAGGATCAATCTTGATCCACACACTCACATGAATGATCTGGATCTCCCACAGTGTCAGGATTGATCCTGATCCACATACTCTCATGGTTGATCCTGATCCAAAGTCTCTCAGGATTGATCCTAATCCACGCACTCCCAGGGTTGATCCTGTTCCATGCAATCTCAGGATTGATCCTGACCATACAATCTCACAATCGATCCTGCTCCTGCACCCTCTCAGGATTGATCCTGAACCTCATAGTCACACGATTGATCCTGATCCTCTACACTATTAGGTTTGATCCTGATACACACTCTCTTAGTATTGATTTTGATCCACACACTTTCATGATTGATCTTGATCCACACATTCACATGAATGATCCTGATCTCCCACAGTGTCAGAATTGATCCTGATCCACACACACTGAATGGTGTCATCCTGAACCACATACTCTCAGAATTCATCCTGATCCACGCACTCTCAGGATTGATCCTGATCCCCATACTGTCAGGATTATTCCTAATCTACACACTCCCAGGGTTGATCCTGATCCAAACACTCTCAGGCCTTATCCTGATACACTCACAATGTCAGTATTCATCCTGTTCCAAAGCCTCTCATGATTGATCCTGATCCCCCACATTTTCGGGTTGGATCCTGATCCATACACACTCATGATTGATCCTGACCCACACACTCTCAGGATTGATCCTGATTTCCAACTGTCTCAGGATTTATACCAATTCACAAACATTGGCAGTCTTGATCCCAATCCAAACTCTCACAGGATTGCTCCTGATCTCCCGCATTGTCAGGAATTTTTCTGATCCACACACACTGTTAGAATTGATCCTGATCCAAACACTCTCAGGATTGATCCTGATCCACACACTCTTGGGATTGATCCTGATCCACATACTGCCAGGATTGATGCAGATCCATGCACTCCCAGGGATGATCCTGATCCAAACACTCTCACAGTCGATTCTGATCCTGCAAACTCTCAGGATTGATTCTGAACCTCACAGTCACTCGATTTATCCTGATCCCCTACACTATCAGGTTTGATCCTGATACACACTCTCTTAGCATTGATTTTGATCCTTGCACTTTCAGGATCGATCTTGATCACAGACTCACATGAATGATCCGGATCTCCCACAGTGTCAGGATTGATCCTGATCCACACACACTGAAAGGTTTGATCCTGAACCACATACTCTTAGGATTGATCCTGATCCACATACTGCCAGGATTGATCCTGATCCATGCACTCCCAGGGTTGATCCTGATCCACGCACTCTCAGGCCTTATCCTGATCCACACACAATGTCAGGATTCATCCTGTTCCAAAGCCTCTCATGATTGATCCTGATCCCCCACATTTTCGGGTTGGATCCTGATCCACACACACTCATGATTGATCCTGATCCACACACACTGAAAGGTTTGATCCTGAACCACATACTCTCAGGATTGATACTGATCCATACACTCTCAGGATTGATCCTGATCCCCATACTGTCAGGATTATTCCTAATCCACGCACTCACAGGGTTGATCCTGATACACACACTCTCAGGCCTTATCCTGATACATGCACTCCCATGAATGATCCTGATGCACACACTGCCATGATGGATCATGCTCTCCAACACTCTCAGGATTGATCCTGATCAACACACAATGTCAGGATTCATCCTGTTCCAAAGGCTCTCAAGATTGATACTGATCCATGCACGCTCACAATCGATCCTGATCCTGCAAACTCTCAGGATTGATTCTGAACCTCACAGTCACACGATTTATCCTGATCCACTACACTATCAGGTTTGATCCTGATACACACTCTCTTAGCATTGATTTTGATCAACACACTTTCAGGATCGAAGTTGATCCACACATTCACATGAATGATCCAGATCTCCCACAGTGTCAGGATTGATCCTGATCCACAAACACTGAAAGGTTTGATCCTGAACCACATACTCTCAGGATTGATCCTGATCCCCATACTGTCAGCATTATTCGTAATCCATGCACTGCCAGGTTTGATCCTGATCCACGCAATCTCAGCCCTTATCCTAATCCATGCACTCCCATGAATGGTCCTGATGCACACACTGCCATGATTGATCATGATCTCCCACACTCTCAGGATTGATCCTGATCACCACACAATGTCAGGATTCATCCTGTTCCAATGGCTCTCACGATTGATCCTGATCCCCCACATTTTTGTGTTGGATCCTGATCCACGCACTCTCAGGCCTTATCCTGAACCACACACTCTCAGGATTGATCCTGATCCACACACTCACATGATTGATCCAGATCACCCACACTCTCAGGTTTGATCCTGACTCACTCTCTTTCAGCATTGATCCTGATCCACGCACTCTCAAGATCGATCTTGATCCAATCACTCACATGATTTATCCTGATCTCCCACAGTGTCAGGATTGATCCTGATCCACACACACTCGAAATTGATCCTGATCCCCATACTGTCACAATTATTCCTAATCCATGCACTCCCAGGGTTGACTCTGATCCACGCACTCTCAGGCCTTATCCTGATCCACACACTCTCAGTATTGATCCTGATGCACACACTCCCATGATTGATCATGATCTCCCACACTCTCAGGATTGATCCTGATCCACACACAATGTCAGGATTCATCCTGTTCCAAAGCCTCTCACGATTGATCCTGATCCCCCACATTTTCATGTTGGATCCTGATCCACACACTCTCATGATTGATCCTGACCCACACACTCTCAGGATTGATCCTGATCCACATAATCACAGGATTGATCCTGATTTCCAACCATCTCAGGATTTATCCTGATCCACAAACATTGTCAGTATTGATCCCAATCCAAACCCTCACAGGATTGCTCCTGATCTCCCACATTGTCAGGATTGTTTCTGATCCACACACACTGTCAGGATTGATCCTGAATCAAACATTCTCAGGATTGATCCTGATCCACACACTCTCGGTATTGATCCTGATCCACATACTGCCAGGATTGATCCTGATCCATGCACTCCCAGGGTTGATCCTGATCCAAACATCCTCACAATGGATCCTGATCCTGCAAACTCTCAGGATTGATCCTGAACCTCACAGTCACATGATTTATCCTGATCCCCTACGCTATCAGGTTTGATCCTGATACAGAATCTCTTAGCAGTGATTTTGATCCACGCACTTTCAGGATCAATCTTGATCCACACACTCACATGAATGATCCGGATCTCCCACAGTGTCAGGATTGATCCTGATCCACATACTCTCATGGTTGATCCTGATCCAAGGTTTCTCAGGATTGATCCTAATCCAAGCACTCCCAGGGTTGATCCTGTTCCATGCAATCTCAGGATTGATCCTGATCCATACAATCTCACAATCGATCCTGCTCCTGCACCCTCTCAGGATTGATCCTGAACCTCACAGTCACACGATTGATCCTGATCCCCTACACTATCAGGTTTGATCCTGATACACTCTCTCTTCATATTGATTTTGATCCACGCACTTTCAGGATTGATCTTGAACCACACATTCACATGAATGATCCTGATCTCCCACAGTGTCAGGATTGATCCTGATCCACACACACTGAAAGGTTTGATTCTGAACCACATACTCTCAGGATTGATCCTGATACATACACTCTCAGGATTGATGCTGATCCCCATACTGTCAGGAGTATTCCTAATCCACGCACTCCCAGGCTTGATCCTGATCCATGCACTCTCAGGCCTTATCCTGATACATGCACTCCCATGAATGATCCTGATACACACACTGCCATGATTGATCATGCTCTCCTACACTCTCAGGATTGATCCTGATCAACACACGATGTCAGGATTCATCCTGTTCCAAAGGCTCTCACGATTGATACTGATCCAAGCACGCTCACAATCGATCCTGATCCTGCAAACTCTCAGGATTGATTCTGAACCTCACAGTCACACGATTTATCCTGATCCACTACACTATCAGGTTTGATCCTGATACACACTCTCTTAGCATTGATTTTGATCCACGCACTTTCAGGATTGATCCTGATCCACACACTCACATCAATGATCCTGATCTCCCACAGCGTCAGGATTGATCCTGATCCACACACACTGAAAGGTTTGATCCTGAACCACATACTCTCAGAATTGATCCTGATACATACACTCTCAGGATTGATCCTGATCCCCATACTGTCAGGATTATTCCTAATCCAAACACTCCCAGGGTTGATCCTGATCCACGCACTCTCAGGCCATATCCTGATCCACACACTCTCAGGATCGATCCTGATCCTGCAAACTCTCAGGATTGATCCTGATCCAACCACTCACATGATTGATCCAGATCACCCACACTCTCAGGTTTGATCCTGACCCACTCTCTTTCAGCATTGATCCTGATCCACGCACTCTCAAGATCGAACTTGATCCAATCACTCACATGATTGATCCTGATCTCCCACAGTATCAGGATTGATCCTGATCCACACACACTCGAAATTGATCCTGATCCCCATACTGTCATGATTATTCCTAATCCACGCACTCCCAGGGTTGTCTCTGATACACGCACTCTCAGGCCTTATCCTGATCCACACACTCTCAGTATTGATCCTGATACACACACTCCCATGATTGATCATGATCTCCCACACTCTCAGGATTGATCCTGATCCACACACAATGTCAGGATTCATCCTGATCCAAACACTCTCAGGATTGATCCTGATCCACACACTCTCGGTATTGATCCTGATCCACATACTGCCAGGATTGATCCTGATCCATGCAATCCCAGGGTTGATCCTAATCCACGCACTCTCAAGATTGATCCTGATCCAAACATTCTCACAATGAATCCTGATCCTGCAAACTCTCAGGATTGATCCTGAACCTCACAGTCACACAATTTATCCTGATCCCCTACACTATCAGTATTGATCCTGATACACGCACTCCCATGATTGATCCTGATCTCCCACTCTCTCAGGATTGATCCTGATCCACACACAATGTCAGGATTCATTCTGTTCCAAAGGGTCTCACGATTGACCATGATCCCACACATTTTCTCGTTGGATCCTGATCCACACACTCTCATGATTGATCCTGACCTACACACCCTCAGGATTGATCCTGATCCAAACAATCACAGGATTGATCCTGATTTCCAACAGTCTCAGGAGTTATCCCGATCCACAAACATTGTCAGTATTGATCCTGATCCACACCCTCACAGGATTGCTCCAGATCTCCCACATTGTCAGGATTGTTTCCGACCCACACACACTGTCAGGATTGATCCTGATCCACACACTCTTAGGATTGATCCTGATTCACACACTCTCAGGATCGATCCTGATCCACATACTGCTATGATTGATCCTGATCCACACACTCTCATGGTTGACCCTGAATCAAGTACTCTCAGGATTGATCCTGATCCACGCACTCCCAGGGTTGATCCTGTTCCACGCACTCTCAGGATTGATCCTGATCCAAACAATCTTACAATCAATCCTGATCCTGCACACTTTCAGGATTGATCCTGAACCTCACAGTGACACGATTGATCCTGATCCCCTACACTATCAGTTCTGATCCTGATACACACTCTCTTAGCATTGATTTTGATCCACGCACTTTCAGGATTGAACTTGATCCACACACACTGAAAGGTTTGATCCTGAACCACATACTCTCAGGATTGATCCTGATAAATACAGTCTCAGGAATGATCCTGATCCCCATACTGTCAGGATTATTCCTAATCCACACACTCCCAGGTTTGATCCTGATACACGCACTCTCAGGCGTTATCCTGATCCACACACAATGTCAGGATTCATCCTGTTCCAAAGGCTCTCATGATTGATCTTGATCACCCACATTTTCGGGTTGGATCCTGATCCACACTCTCAGGATTGATCCTGACCCACACACTCTCAGGATTGATCCTGATCCACACAATCACAGCATTTATCCTGATTTCTAACTGTCTCAGGATTTATCCCAATCCACTAGCATTGTCAGTATTGATCCCATCCAGACCCTCACAGTATTGCTCCTGATCTTCCACATTGTCAGGATTGTTACTGATCCACACACATGGTTAGGATTGATCCTGATTCAAACACTCTCAGGATTGATCCTGATCCACACACTCTCGGGATTGATCCTGATCCACATTCTGTCAGGATTGATCCTGATCTAGGGACTCCCAGGGTTGAACCTAATCCACGCACTCTCAGGATTCATCCTGATCCAAACACTCTCACAATCGATCCTGATCCTGCACACTCTCAGGATTGATCTTGAACCTCACTTTCACATGATTGATCCTGATCCCCTACACTATCAGGTTTGTTCCTGATCTACGCGCGCTTAGCATTGATTTTGATCCACGAACTTTCAGGATCGATCTTGATCCACATACTGCCAGGATTCATCCTGATCCACACACTCTCACGGTTGATCCTGATCAAAGCACTCTCAGGGCTGATCCTGATCCACGCACTCCCTGGGTTGATCGTGATCCATGCACTCTCAGGATTGATCCTGATCCAAACAATCTCACAATCGATCCTGATCCTGCGCACTCACAGGATTGATCCTGAACCTCACAGTGACATGATTTATCCTGATCCCCAACACTATCAGGTTTGATCCTGATCCACACTCTTTTAGCAATGATTTTGATCCATGCACTTTCAGGATTGATCTTGATCCACACACTCACATGAATGATCCTGAGTCTCCCACAGTGTCAGGATTGATCCTGATCCACACACTCTCAGGATTTATCCTGATCCCCATACTTTCAGGATTATTCCTAATCCATGCACTCCCAGGGTTGATTCTGATCCACGCACTCTAAGGCCTTATCCTGATCCATGCATTCCCATGAATGATCCTGATGCACACACTGCCATGATTGATCAAGATCTCCCACACTCTCAGGATTGATCCTGATCAACACACAATGTCAGGATTCATCCTGTTCCAAAGGCTCTCATGAGTAATCCTGATCCCCCACATTTTTGTGTTGGATCCTGATCCACGCAGTCTCAGGCCTTATCCTGATACACACACTCTCAGGGTCGATCCTGATCCCGCACACTCTCAGGATTGATCCTGATCCACACACTCACATGATTGATCCAGATCCCCCACACTCTCAGGTTGAATCCTGATCCACTCTCTCTCAGCATTGATCCTGATCCACGCACTCTCAAGATCGATCTTGATCCACACACTCACATGACTGATCCTGATCTCCCACAGTGCCAGGATTGATCCTGATCCACACACACTGAAAGGTTTGATCCTGAACCACATAATCTCAGGATTGATCCTGATCCACACACTCTCAGTATTGATCCTGACGCACACACTCCCATGATTGATCATGATATCCCACACTCTCAGGATTCATCCTGATCCACACACAATGTCAGGATTCATCCTGTTCCAAGTGCTCTCACGATTGATCCTGATCGCCCATATTTTCGGGTTGGATCGTGATCCACACACTCTCATGATTGATCCTGCCCCAAACACTCTCAGGATTTATCCTGATCCACACATTCACAGGATTGATCCTGATTTCCAACCATCTCAGGATTCATTCGGATCCAAAAACATTGTCAGTATTGATCTCAATCCACACCCTCACAGGATAGCTCCTGATCTCCCACATTGTCAGGATTGTTTCTGATCCACACACACTGTCAGGATTGATCCTGATCCAAACACTCTCAGGATTGATCCTGATCCACACACTCTCAAGATCGATCCTGATCCACATACTGCTATGATTGATCCTGATCCACACACTCTCATGGTTGACCCTGAATCAAGTACTCTCAGGATTGATCCTGATCCACGCACTCCCAGGGTTGATCCTGTTCCACGCACTCTCAGGATTGATCCTGATCCAAACAATCTTACAATCAATCCTGATCCTGCACACTTTCAGGATTGATCCTGAACCTCACAGTGACACGATTGATCCTGATCCCCTACACTATCAGTTCTGATCCTGATACACACTCTCTTAGCATTGATTTTGATCCACGCACTTTCAGGATTGAACTTGATCCACACACACTGAAAGGTTTGATCCTGAACCACATACTCTCAGGATTGATCCTGATAAATACAGTCTCAGGAATGATCCTGATCCCCATACTGTCAGGATTATTCCTAATCCACACACTCCCAGGTTTGATCCTGATACACGCACTCTCAGGCGTTATCCTGATCCACACACAATGTCAGGATTCATCCTGTTCCAAAGGCTCTCATGATTGATCTTGATCACCCACATTTTCGGGTTGGATCCTGATCCACACTCTCAGGATTGATCCTGACCCACACACTCTCAGGATTGATCCTGATCCACACAATCACAGCATTTATCCTGATTTCTAACTGTCTCAGGATTTATCCCAATCCACTAGCATTGTCAGTATTGATCCCATCCAGACCCTCACAGTATTGCTCCTGATCTTCCACATTGTCAGGATTGTTACTGATCCACACACATGGTTAGGATTGATCCTGATTCAAACACTCTCAGGATTGATCCTGATCCACACACTCTCGGGATTGATCCTGATCCACATTCTGTCAGGATTGATCCTGATCTAGGGACTCCCAGGGTTGAACCTAATCCACGCACTCTCAGGATTCATCCTGATCCAAACACTCTCACAATCGATCCTGATCCTGCACACTCTCAGGATTGATCTTGAACCTCACTTTCACATGATTGATCCTGATCCCCTACACTATCAGGTTTGTTCCTGATCTACGCGCGCTTAGCATTGATTTTGATCCACGAACTTTCAGGATCGATCTTGATCCACATACTGCCAGGATTCATCCTGATCCACACACTCTCACGGTTGATCCTGATCAAAGCACTCTCAGGGCTGATCCTGATCCACGCACTCCCTGGGTTGATCGTGATCCATGCACTCTCAGGATTGATCCTGATCCAAACAATCTCACAATCGATCCTGATCCTGCGCACTCACAGGATTGATCCTGAACCTCACAGTGACATGATTTATCCTGATCCCCAACACTATCAGGTTTGATCCTGATCCACACTCTTTTAGCAATGATTTTGATCCATGCACTTTCAGGATTGATCTTGATCCACACACTCACATGAATGATCCTGAGTCTCCCACAGTGTCAGGATTGATCCTGATCCACACACTCTCAGGATTTATCCTGATCCCCATACTTTCAGGATTATTCCTAATCCATGCACTCCCAGGGTTGATTCTGATCCACGCACTCTAAGGCCTTATCCTGATCCATGCATTCCCATGAATGATCCTGATGCACACACTGCCATGATTGATCAAGATCTCCCACACTCTCAGGATTGATCCTGATCAACACACAATGTCAGGATTCATCCTGTTCCAAAGGCTCTCATGAGTAATCCTGATCCCCCACATTTTTGTGTTGGATCCTGATCCACGCAGTCTCAGGCCTTATCCTGATACACACACTCTCAGGGTCGATCCTGATCCCGCACACTCTCAGGATTGATCCTGATCCACACACTCACATGATTGATCCAGATCCCCCACACTCTCAGGTTGAATCCTGATCCACTCTCTCTCAGCATTGATCCTGATCCACGCACTCTCAAGATCGATCTTGATCCACACACTCACATGACTGATCCTGATCTCCCACAGTGCCAGGATTGATCCTGATCCACACACACTGAAAGGTTTGATCCTGAACCACATAATCTCAGGATTGATCCTGATCCACACACTCTCAGTATTGATCCTGACGCACACACTCCCATGATTGATCATGATATCCCACACTCTCAGGATTCATCCTGATCCACACACAATGTCAGGATTCATCCTGTTCCAAGTGCTCTCACGATTGATCCTGATCGCCCATATTTTCGGGTTGGATCGTGATCCACACACTCTCATGATTGATCCTGCCCCAAACACTCTCAGGATTTATCCTGATCCACACATTCACAGGATTGATCCTGATTTCCAACCATCTCAGGATTCATTCGGATCCAAAAACATTGTCAGTATTGATCTCAATCCACACCCTCACAGGATAGCTCCTGATCTCCCACATTGTCAGGATTGTTTCTGATCCACACACACTGTCAGGATTGATCCTGATCCAAACACTCTCAGGATTGATCCTGATCCACACACTCTCAAGATCGACCCTGATCCACATACTGCCAGGATTCATCCTGATCCACACACTCTCACGGTTGATCCTGATCCAAGCACTCTCAGGGCTGTTCCTGATCCACGCACTCCCATGATTGATCAAGATCCCCCACACTCTCAGGTTGAATCCTGATCCACTCTCTCTCAGCATTGATCCTGATCCACGCACTCTCAAGATCGATCTTGATCCACACACTCACATGATTGATCCTGATCTCCCACAGTGACATGATTGATCCTGATCCACACATTCGCAGGATTTATCCTGATCCCCATATTGTCAGGATTATTCCTAATCCAAGCACTCCCAGGGTTGATCCTGATCCATGAACTCTAAGGCCTTATCCTGATCCACACACAATGTCAGGATTCATCCTGTGCCAAAGGCTCTCACAATTGATCCTGATCCTCCACATTTTCAGGTTGGATCCTGATCCACACAAACTCATGATTGATCCTGACCCACACACTCTCAGGATTGATCCTGATCCACACAATCACAGGATTGATCCTCATTTCCAACCGTCTCAGGATTTATCCCGATCCACAAACATTGTCAGTATTTATCCCAATCAACACCCTCACAGGATTGCTCCTGATCTCCCACATTGTCAGGATTGTTTCTGATCCACACACACTGTCAGGATTGATCCTGATACAAACACTCTCAGGATTGATCCTGATCCACACACCCTCAGGATCAATCATGATCCACATACTGTCAGGAATGATCCTGATCCAAACACTCTCACAATCGATCCTGATCCTGCACACTCTCAGGATTGATCCTGAACCTCACAGTCACATGATTGATCCTGATCCGCTACACTATCAGGTTTGATCCTGATACACACTCTCTTAGCATTGATTTTGATCCACGCACTTTCAGGATCGATCCTGATCCACACACTCACATGAATGATCCTGATCTCCCACAGTGTCAGGATTGATCCTGATCCACACACACACTGAAAGATTTGATCCTGAACCACATACTCTCAGGATTGATCCTGATCCATACACTCTCAGGATTGATCCTGATCCCCGTACTGTCAGGATTATTCCTAATGCATGCACTCCCAGGGTTGACTCTTATCCATGTACTCTCAGGCCTTATCCTGATCTACACACTCTCAGTATTGATCCTGATGCACACACTCCCATGATTGATCATGAACTCCCACACTCTCAGGATTGATCCTGATCCACACACAATGTTAGGATTCATCTTGTTCCAAAGGCTCTCACGATTGATCCTGATCCCAAACATTTTTGGTTTGGATATTGATCCACACATACTCATGATTGATCCTGACCCACACACTCTCAGGATTGATCCTGATCCACACAATCACAGGATTGATCCTGATCTCCCACATTGTCAGGATTGTTTCAAATCCACACACACACACTGTCAGGATTGATTTTGATCCAAACACTCTCAGGATTGATCCTGATCCACACACTCACAGGATCAATCGTGATCCACATACTGTCAGGATTGATCCTGATGCACACACTCTCACAGTTGATCCTGATCCCAACACTCTCAGGGCTGATCCTGATCCATGCACTCCCAGGATTGATTCTGATCCACGCACTCTCAGGATTGATCCTGATCCAAGCACTCTCACAATTGATCCTGATCCTGCAAACTCTCAGGATTGATCCTGAACCACACAGTCACACGATTGATCCTGATCCCCTACACTATCAAGTTTGATCCTGATCCACACTCTCTTAGCATTGATTTTGATCCACGCACTTTCAAGATCGATCTTGATCCACACACTCACACAAATGATCCTGATCTCCCACAGTGTAAGGATTGATCCTGATCCACACACAATGAAAGTTTTTTCCTGATCCACATACTGTCAGGATTATTCCTAATCCATGCACTCCCATGGCTGATCCTGATTGACGCACTCTCAGGCATTATCCTGATCCACAGACAATGTCAGGATTCATCCTGTTCCAAAGGATCTCGCGATTGATCCAGATCCCCCACATTTTTGTGTTGGATCCTGATCCACACACTCTCATGTTTGATCCTGACCCACATACTCTCAGGATTGATCCTGATCCACACAATCACAGGATTGATCCTGATTTCCAACCATCTCAGGATTTATCCCGATCCACAGACATTGTCAGTATTGATCCCAATCCACACCCTCACAGGTTTGCTCCTGATCTCCCACATTGTCAAGATTGTTTCT
Organism: Isurus oxyrinchus; assembly: GCA_026770705.1. Lineage (NCBI taxonomy): Eukaryota > Metazoa > Chordata > Chondrichthyes > Lamniformes > Lamnidae > Isurus > Isurus oxyrinchus. Next base: position 94,604,587 of record JANJGN010000010.1, read on the forward strand.
GATCCACACACACTGTCAGGATTGATCCTGATCCAAACACCCTCTGGATAGATCCTGATCCACACGCTCTCACAATCGATCCTGATCCACATATGGTCAGGATTTATCCTGATCTACGCACTCCCAGGGTTGATCATGATATATGCACTCTCAGGATTGATCCTGATCCAAACACTGTCACAATCGATCCTGATCCTGCACACTCTCAGGATTGTTCCTGAACCTCTCAGTCACATGATTGATCCTGATCTCCCTCGGCATCAGGATTGATCCTGGTCCACAAAAGCTGTCCGGATTGATCCTGATCCACACACTCACAGAATTGATACCAATCCACAAACTCTCAAGATTGATACTGAACCCCCATACTCTCAGCATTGATACCGAACACCCAAAATCTCAGGATCGTTCCCAATCTACACACTCACAGGATTGATCCTGATCTCCCACAGTGTCAGGATTGATCCTGATCAACACAAACTGTCAGGATTGATCCTGATCCACCACACTCTCAGGTTTGATCCTGATCCACACACTCTCAGGATTGATTCTTACCCACACACTCTCATGATTGTTCCTGACTCAATTACTCTCAGGTTTGCTCCTGATCCACACACTCTCACGTTTGATCCTGATCCACATACTCTCAGGACTGATCCTGATCCATGCACTCTCAGGGTTGATCCTGATCCACGCAATCACAGGGCTGATACTGATCCACACACTATCAGGGATGATACTGATCCATGCTATCTCAAGGATGGATCCTGATCCACAAACTTTTTCAGGATTGATCCTGATTCACACACTCTCAGGTCTTTTCCTGCTCCACACACTCACAGGATTGATCGTGATATCCCAAATTGTCAGGATTGATCCTGTTCCACAAAATTTGTCAGGATTGATCCTGATCCACACACTCTCAGTATTGATCCAGATCCACACACTCACAAGATTGGTCCTGATAGCCCACACTCTCAGGATTGATCCTGATCCACACATTCACATGATTGATCCTGAGCTCCCACAGTGCCAGGATTGATCCTGATCCACACACAGTGTCAGGTTTGATCCTGATCCACACACTCTCAGGATTGTTCCTATCCAAATACTCTCAGGATTAATCCTAATCCACATACTGTCAGGATTGACCGTGATGCAAATACTGTCAGGATTGCACCTGATCCACGCATTCTCAGGGTTGATCCTAATCCAAGCACTCTCAGGGCTGATCCTGATCCACACCCTCTGAAGGTTGGTCCTGATTCACACACTCTCAGGATTGATCCTGATCCATATACTGTCTGGACGGATCCTGATCCACGCACTCTCAGGGTTGATCCTGATCCATGCACTCTCAGGGCTGATACCGATCCATGCACTCTCAGGGTTGATACTGATCGACGCACACTCCAGGGCTGATCCTGATCCACACAATCACAGGATTGATTCTGATTTCCACAGTCTCAGGATTGATCTTGATCCACAAAATTTGTCAGGATTGATCCTGATCCACACACTCACAGTATTAATCCAGATCCACACACTCTCAGGATGGTTCCTGATATCCCACACTCTCAGGATTGATCCTGTTCTACACATTCACATGATTGATCCTGATCTCCCACAGTGCCAGGATTGATCCTGATCCACACACAGTGTCACGTTTAATCCTTATCCATACACTCTCAGGAATGCTCCTGATTGACATACTCTCAAGATTTATCCTGATCCACATACTGTCAGGAGTGATCTTGATGCAAATACTGTCAGGATTGCACCTAATTCCCACAACCTCAGGGTTGATCCTGATCCAAGCACTCTCAGGGCTGATCCAGATCCACACACTCTGAAGGTTGGTCCTGATTCACACACTCTCAGGGTTGATCCTGATCCACACACTCACAGGATTGATCCTGATCCACAAAGGTTGTCCGGATTGATCCTGATCCTCACACACACAGCATTAATACCGATCCAAAAACTCTCAAGGTTGATACTGATCCCCCACACTCTCAGGATTGATACTGAACCACCAAACTCTCAGGATTGATCCCAATCCACTGACACACAGGATTGATCCTGATCTCCCACACTCTCAGGTTTGATGCTGATCCACACATTCTCAAGATTGATCGAGATCGAAACACTCTCAAGATTCATCCTGATCCCCCACACTCTCAGGTTTGATCCTGATCCACACACTCTCAGGATTGATTCTTACCCACACAATCTCACGATTGTTCCTGACTTAATTACTGTCAGGATTGCTCCTGATCCACACACTTTCAGGATTGATCCTGATCCACATACTGCCAGGACTGATCCTGATCCATGCACTCTCAGGGTTGATCCTGATCCACGGACTCTCAGGGCTGATCCTGATCCACGCACTCTCAGGGTTGATACTGATCCATGCAGTCTCACGGATGGATCCTGATCCACAAACATTGTCAGGATTGATCCTGATTCACACACTCTCAAGGCTAATCTGGCTCCACACACTCACAGGATTGATCGTGTTTTCCAAAATTGTCAGGATTTATCCTGATCCACAAACTTTGTCAGGATTGATCCTGATCGTCACAATCTCAGTATTGATCCAGATCCACACACTCACAGGACTGGTCCTGATATCCCACACTCTCAGGATTGATCCTGATCCATACATTCACATGATTGATCCTGATCTCCCACAGTGCCAGGATTGATCCTCATCCACACACAGTATCAGGTTTGATCCTGATCCACACATTCACAGGAATGCTCCTGCTCGACATACTCTCAAGATTTATCCTGATCCACATACTGTCAGGATTGATCTTGATGCAAATATTGTCAGGATTGCACCTGATTCCCACACCCTCAGGGTTGATCCTGATCCAAGCACTCTCAGGGCTGATCCAGATCCACACACTCTGAAGGTTGGTCCTGATTCACACACTCTCAGGACTGATCCTAATGCACACACTCACAGGAGTGATCATGATCCACAAAGGTTGTCATGATTGATCCTCATCCATACATGCACAGCATTGATAGTGATCCACAAATGCTCAAGGTTGATACTGATCCCCCACACTCTCAGGATTGATACTGAACCATTAAACTCTCAGGATTGATCCCAATCCACACACTCACGTATTGATCTTGATCTCCCACAGTGTCAGGATTGATCCTGATCAACACGCAATGTCAAGATTGAAAACAAAAACAAAAACAGAATTACCTGGAAAAACTCAGCAGGTCTGGCAGCATCGGTGGAGAAGAAAAGAGTTGATGTTTCAAGTCCTCATGACCCTTCGACAGAACTTGAGTTCGAGTCCAAGAAAGAGTTGAAATATAAGCTTATATTTCAACTCTTTCTTGGACTCGAACTCAAGTTCTGTCGAAGGGTCATGAGGACTCGAAACGTCAACTCTTTTCTTCTCCGCCGATGCTGCCAGACCTGTTGAGTTTTTCCAGGTAATTCTGTTTTTGTTTTTGTTTTGGATTTCCAGCATCCACAGTGTTTTTGTTTTTATGTCAAGATTGATCCTGATCCACACACTGTCAGGATTGATCCTGATCCCCAACACTCTCAGGTTTGAACATGATCCACACACTCTCAGGATTCATCCTGATCCACACTTTCTCAAGATTGATCCAGATCCAACACTCTCAAGATTCATCCTGTTCCCCCAAACTCTCAGGTTTGATCCTGATCCACACACGCTCAGGATTGATTCTTACCCAAACACTCTCACGATTGTTCCTGACTCAATTACTGTCAGGATTGCTCCTGATCCACACACTCTCAGGATTGATCCTGATCAACATACAGTCAGGACTGATCCTGATCCATGCACTCTCAAGATTGATCCTGATCCACAGACTCTAAGGATTGATACTGATCCACGCACTCTCAAAGATGGATCCTGATCCACAAACTTTGTCAGGATTGATCCTGATCCACTCACTCTCAGGGCTGATCCCGCACCAAACATTCACAGGACTGATCATGATTTCCCAAATTGTCAGGATTGATCCTGGTCCACAAAATTTGTCAGGATTGATCCTGATCCACACACTCTCAGTATTCATCCACATCCACACATTCACAGGATTGGTCCTGATATCCCACACTCTCAGGATTGATCCTGATCTACACATTCACGTGATTGATCCTGATCTCCCACAGCGCCAGGATTGATCCTGATCCACACACAGTGTCAGGTTTGATCCTGATCCACACACTCTCAGGACTGCTCCTGATCCACGTACTCTCAGGATTGATCCTGATCCACATACTATCAGGATTGATCCTGATGCAAATACTGTCAGGATTGCACCTGATCCACACACTCTCAGTGTTGATCCTGATCCAAGCACACTCAGGGCTGATCTTGATCCACACACTCACAGGAATGATCCTGATCTCCCATGGCATCAGGATTAAGCCTGGTCCACAAAGGTTGTCCGGATTGATCCTGATCCACACACTCACAGAATTGATACCGATCCACAAACTCTCAAGATTGATACTGATCCCCCATACTCTCAGGATTGATACCGAACCCCCAAAATCTCAGGATCGTTCCCAATCCACACACTCACAGGATTGATCCTGATCTCCCACAGTGTCAGGATTGATCCTGATCAACACACAATGTCAGGATTGATCCTGATCCACACACTGTCAGGTTTGATCCTGATCCCCCACACTCTCAGGTTTCAACCTGATCCACACACTCTCCGGATTGATGCTGATCCACACATTCTCAAGATTGATAGAGATCTAAACACGCTCAAGATTGATCCTGATCTCCCACACTCTCAGGTTTGATCCTGATCCACACACTCTCAGGATTGATCCTTACCCACACAATCCCACAATTGTTCCTTACTCGATTACTGTCAGGATTGCTCCTGATCCACACACTCTCAGGATTGATCCTGATCCACGCACTCTCAGGGCTGATACTGATCCACGCACTCTCAGGGTTGATACTGATCCATGCACTCTCAAGGATGGATCCTGATCCACAAACATTGTCAGGATTGATCCTGAGTGACACAATCTCAGTATTGATCCAGATCCACAAACTCACAGAACTGGTCCTGATATCCCACACTCTCAGGTTTGATCCTGATCCACACATTCACATGACTGATCCTGATCTCCCACAGTGCCAGGATTGATCCTGATCCACACACAGTGTCAGGTTTGATCCTGATCCACACACTCTCAGGATTGATCCTGATCCCCATACTGTCAGCATTTTTCCTGATCCACGCACTCCCAGGGTAGATCCTGATCCACGCACACTCAGTGCTTATCCTGATCCACACATTCTCAGGATTGACCCTGATCCACACCCTCTCAGGTTTGATCCTGATGCACACACTGTCAGGATTGATACTGATCTACACACACTGTCAGGACTGATCCAATCCAAAAACTCTCATGAGTGATCCTAATCCCCCACACTCTCGTGGTTGATCCTGATCCAAATACTGTCAGGATTGATCCTAATGCTCATGCTGTCAGGATTATTCCTAAGCCACACACTCCCATGGTTAATCTTGATCCATGCACTCTCAGGCCTTACCCTGATCCATACATTCTCAGGATTGACCCTGATCCACACTCTCTCAGGATTGATCCTGATCTCCCACAGCGTCAGGATTGATCCTCATCCACATAGATTGTCCGAATTGATCCTGATCCACACACTCACAGAATTGATCCCAATCCACAAACTCTCAAGATTGATAGAGATCTAAACATGCTCAAGATTGATCCTGATCTCCCACACTCTCAGGACTGATCCTGATCTCCCACAGCGTCAGGATTGATCCTCATCCACATAGATTGTCCGAATTGATCCTGATCCACACACTCACAGAATTGATCCCAATCCACAAACTCTCAAGATTGATAGAGATCTAAACATGCTCAAGATTGATCCTGATCTCCCACACTCTCAGGACTGATCCTGATCTCCCACAGCGTCAGGATTGATCCTCATCCACATAGATTGTCCGAATTGATCCTGATCCACACACTCACAGAATTGATCCCAATCCACAAACTCTCAAGATTGATAGAGATCTAAACATGCTCAAGATTGATCCTGATCTCCCACACTCTCAGGACTGATCCTGATCCACACACTCTCAGGATTGATCCTTACCCACACAATCTCACAATTGTTCCTGACTCAATTACTGTCAGGATTGCTCCTGATCCACACACTCACAGGATTGATCCTGATCCACATACTGTCAGGACTGATCCTGATCCATGCACTCTCAGGGCTGATACTGATCCACGCACTCTCAGGGTTGATACTGATCCATGCACTCTCAAGGATGGATCCTGATCCACAAACATTGTCAGGATTGATCCTGAGCGACGCAATCTCAGTATTGATCCAGATCCACAAACTCACAAGACTGGTCCTGATATTCCACACTCTCAGGTTTGATCCTGATCCATACATTCACATGATTGATCCTGATCTCCCACAGTGCCAGGATTGATCCTGATCCACACACAGTGTCAGGTTTGATCCTGATCCACACACTCTCAGGATTGATCCTGATCCCCATACTGTCAGCATTTTTCCTGATCCACGCACTCCCAGGGTAGATCCTGATCCACGCACACTCAGTGCTTATCCTGATCCACACATTCTCAGGATTGACCCTGATCCACACCCTCTCAGGATTGATCCTGATGCACACACTCTCAGGATTTATCATGCTCTCCCACAGTCTCAGGATTGATACTGATCTACACACACTGTCAGGACTGATCCAGTCCAAAGACTCTCATGATTGATCCTAATCCCCCACACTCTCGGGTTTGATCCTTATCCAAATACTGTCAGGATTGATCCTAATGCTCATATTGTCAAGATTATTCCTAAACCACACACTCCCATGGTTAATCTTGATCCATGCACTCTCAGGCCTTATCCTGATCCATACATTCTCAGGATTGACCCTGATCCACACTCTCTCAGTATTGATCCTGATCTCCCACGGCATCAGGATTGATCCTCATCCACATAGGTTGTCCGGATTGATCCTGATCCACACACTCACAGAATTGATCCCAATCCACAAACTCTCAAGATTGATAGAGATTTAAACACGCTCAAGATTGATCCTGATCCCCCACACTCTCAGGTTTGATCCTGATCCACATACTCTCAGGATTGATCCTTACCCACACAATCTCACAATTGTTCCTGACTCAATTACTGTCAGGATTGCTCCTGATCCACACACTCTCAGGATTGATCCTGATCCACATACTGTCAGGATTATTCCTAAGCCACACACTCCCATGGTTAATTTTGATCAATGCACTCTCATGCCTTATCCTGATCCACACATTCTCAGGATTGACCCTGATCCACACCCTTTCAGTATTGCTCCTGATGCACACACTCTCAGGATTGATCATCCACTCCCACACTCTCAGAATTGACCCTGATCCACAGACACTCAGGGCATTTCCTGATGCACAGTCCCAGGAATGATCATCATCTCCCACACTCTCAGGATTGATCGTGATCCACACACAATGTCAGGATTCATCCTGTTCCAAAGACTCTCACGATTGATCCTGATCACCCAAATTTTCAGGTTTGATCCTGATCCACACACTCTCATGATTGATCCTGATGCAAATACTGTCAGAATTGCTCTGGATCCACACAATCTCAGGATTTTTCCTGATGCACATACTCTCAGGATTGATCCTGATCCACGCACTCTCAGGGTTGATCCTGATCCATGCACTCTCAGGGCTGATACTGACCCACACAATCTCTGGGTTGATCCTGATCCACGCACTCTTAAGGCTGATCCTGATCCACAAATGTTGTCAGAATTAAAACTGATCCACACACTCTAAGGATTGATTCTGATCTCCCACGTTGTCAGGAAAGTTCCTGATCCACACACACTGTCAGGATTGAACCTGATCCACACGCCCTCAAGACTGATCATGATCCACCGCACTCTCATGATTCATCCTGATCCACAAACACTCACAATTGATCCTGATCCCCCACACTTTCAGGTTTGTTCCTGATCCACACACTCTCAGCATTGATCCTGATCCAAACACTCTTATGATTGATCCTGATGCAAATAATGTCAGGATTGCTCCTGATCCACACACTCTCAGGATTGATCCTGATCCACACATTCACATGACTGATGCTGATCTCACACAGTGCCAGGATTGATCCTCATCCACAGTGTCAGGTTTGATCCTGCTCCACACACTCTCAGGATTGCTCCTGATCCACGTACTCTCAGGATTGATCCTGATCCACATACTGTCAGGATTGATCCTGATGCAAATACAATCAGGATTGCACCTGATCCACACACTCTCAGGGTTGATCCTGATCCAAGCACTCTCAGGGCTGATCCTGATCCACACACTTTGAAGGTTGGTGCTGATTCAAGCACACTCAGGGCTGTTCCTGATCTTGATCTCCCACAGTGTCAGGATTGATCCAGATCCACATACTCTCAAGAATGATCATGATCCACCACACTCTCATGATTCATCCTGATCCACAAACACTCACAATTGATCCTGATCCCCCACACTTTCAGGTTTGTTCCTGATCCACGTACTCTCAGGATTGATCCTGATCCACATACTGTCAGGATTGATCCTGATGCAAATACAATCAGGATTGCACCTGATCCACACACTCTCAGGGTTGATCCTGATCCAAGCACTCTCAGGGCTGATCCTGATCCACACACTTTGAAGGTTGGTGCTGATTCAAGCACACTCAGGGCTGTTCCTGATCTTGATCTCCCACAGTGTCAGGATTGATCCAGATCCACATACTCTCAAGAATGATCATGATCCACCACACTCTCAGGATTCATCCTGATCCACAAACTCTCACAATTGATCCTGATCCCCCACACTCTCATGTTTGCTCCTGATCCATACACTCTCAGCATTAATCCTGACCCACACACTCTTACGATTGATCCTGATGCAAATATTGTCAGAATTGCTCCTGATCCACACACTTTCAGGATTGATCCTGATCTCTCACAGTGCCAGGATTGATCCTGATCCACACACAGTGTCAGGTTTGATCCTGATCCATACACTCTCAGGATTGCTCCTGATCCACGTACTCTCAGGATTGATCCTGATCCACATACTGTCAGGATTGATCCTGATGCAAATACTGTCAGGATTGCACCTGATCCACACACTCTTAGGGTTTATCATGATCCAAGCACTCTCAGGGCTGATCCCTATCCACACACTCTAATGTTTGGTCCTGATTCAAGCACTCTCAGGGCTGTTCCTGATCCACACACTTACAGGAATGATCCTGATCCTCCATGGCATCAGGATTGATCCTGGTCCACAAAGGTTGGCCAGATTGATCCTGATCCACACACTCACAGCATTGAAACCGATCCACAAACTCTCAAGATTGATACTGATCCCCCACACTCTCAGGATTGATACTGAACCCCAAAATCTCAGGATTGATCCCAATCCACACACTCACAGGATTGATCCTGATCTCCCACAGTGTCAGGATTGATATTGATCAACACACAATATCAGGATTGATCCTGATCCACACACTGTCAGGATTGATCCTGATCCCCCACACTCTCAGGTTTCAACCTGATCCACACACTCCCATGATTGATCCTGATCCACACATTCTCAAGATTGATCCAGATCCAAACACGCTCAAAATTGATCCTCATCCCCCACACTCTCAGGTTTGATCCTGATCCACACACTCTCAGGATTGATCCTTACCCACACACTCTCACAATTGTTCCTGACTCAATTACTGTCAGGATTGCTCCTGATCCACACACTCGCAGGATTGATCCTGATCCACAAACTGTCTGGACCGATCCTGATCCATGCACTCTCAGGGTTGATTCTGATCCACGCACTCTCAGGGCTGACACTGATCCACACACTCTCAGGGTTGATACTGATCCATGCACTCTCAAGGATGGATCCTGATCCACAAACATTGTCAGGATTGATCCTGATTCACACACTCTCAGGGCTCATCCTGCTCCACACACTCAAAGGATTGATCGTGTTTTCCCAAATTGTCAGGATTGATCCTGATCCACAAAATTCATCAGGATTGATCCAGATCGACACAATCTCAGTATTTATCCAGCTCCACACACTCACAGCACTGTTCCTGATATCCCACACTCTCAGGATTGATCCTGATCCACACATTCACATGATTGATCCTGATCTCCCACAGTGCCCAGACTGATCCTAATCCAAACACAGTGTCAGGTTTGATCCTGATCCACACACTCTCAGGATTGATCCTGATCCCCATACTGTCAGGACTTTTCCTGATCCATGCACTCCCAGGGTAGATCCTGATCCACGCACACTCAATGCTTATCCTGATCCACACATTCTCAGGATTGACACTGATCCACATCCTCTCAGGATTGATCCTGATGCACACACTGTCAGGATTTATCATGCTCTCCCACACTCTCAGGATTGATACTGATCCACACACACTGTCAGGATTGATCCTATTCCAAAGACTCTCACGATTGTTCCTAATCCTCCACACTCTCGGGTTTGATCCTTATCCAAATACTGTCAGGATTGATCCTAATCCCCATACTGTCAGGATTATTCCTAAGCCGCACACTCCCATGGTTAATCTTGATCCACGCACTCTCAGGCCTTATCCTGATCCACACACTCTCAGAATTGACCCTGATCCACAGACTCTCAGGACTGATCCTGAAGCACAGTCCCAGGAATGATCGTCATCTCCCACACTCTCAGGATTGATCGTGATCCGCACACAATGTCAGGATTCATCCTGTTCCAAAGACTCTCACGATTGATCCTGATCTCCCACATTTTCAGGTTTGATCCTGATCCAAACAGTCAGGATTGTTCCTGACACTCACACTCTCACGATTGATCCTGATGCAAATACTGTCAGTATTGCTCCAGATCTACACAATCTCAGGATTTTTCCTGATGTACCTACTGTCAGGATTGATCCTGATCCACGCACTCTCAGGGTTGAGCCTGATCAATTCACTCTCAGGGCTGATACTGAACCACGCAATCACAAGGGTTGATCCTGATCCATGCACTCTTAAGGCTGATCCTGATCCACACAATCACCGGATTGATCCTGATTTCCCACAATCTCAGGATTGATCCTGATCCACAAATGTTGTCAGAATTGAAATCGATCGACACACTCTAAGGATTGATCCTGATCTCCCACATTGTCAGGATGGTTCTGATCCACACACACTGTCAGGATTGAACCTGATCCACACACTCTCAAAAATTGATCCAGATCCATACACTCTCAAGATTGATCCTGATCCCCAACACTCTCAGGATTCATCCTGATCCACAAACTCTCACAATTGATCCTGGTCCCCCACACTCTCAGCATTGATCCTGACACACACACACTCTCACGATTGATTCTGATGCAAATACTGTCAGGATTGATCCTGATCCACATACTGTCAGGATTGATCCTGATCCACACACTCTCAGGGTTGAACCTGATCCACACACTCTCAAGGTTGATCCTGATTCACGCACTCTCAGGACTGATCCTGATCCACACACTCACCTGATTGATCCTGATCTCCCACGGTGTCAGAAATGATCCTGCTCCTCAAAGATTTTCAGGATTGATCCGGATCCACGCACTCTCAGGGTTGATCCTGATCTATGCATTCTCAGGGCTGATTCAGATCCAGGCACTATCAAGGCTGATCCTGATCCACACAATCAGAGGATTGATCCGGATATCCCACAGTTCCATGATTGATCCTGATCCACAAACATTGTCAGGATTGATCCTGACCCACACACTCACAGGCTTGATCCTGATCTCCCACATTGTCAGGATGGTTCCTGATCCACACAAACTGTCAGTGTGATCCTGATCCATACACTCAGAAATGATGCTGATCCACACACTCTCAGGATTGATCATGATGCACACAGTCTCAGGACTGATCCTGACCGACACACTGTCACGATTGATCCTGATCCAAATACGGTCAGAATTGCTCCTGATCCACATACTCTCAGTATTGAACCTGATCCACATACTGTCAGGAATGATCCTGACCCATGCACTCCTATGGTTGATCCTGATCCATGTACACTCAGGGCTGATCCTGATCCATGCTCTCTCAGTGTGGATCCTGATCCATGCATTCTCAGGGCTAATCCCAATCCACAAATTCACAGGATTGATCCTGATCCAGGCACTCTTAGGGCTGATCCTGATACACACACCCTCACAGTATTGATCCTGATCCACAAACTCTCAAGATTGATAGTGATCATCCATACTTTCAGGATTGATCCTGAACCCCCACACTCTCAGGACTGATCCCCAACCACACACTCACAGGATTGAACTTGATCTCCCACATTGCCAGGATTGATCCTGATCCACGCACAGTGTCAGGTTTGATACAGATCCACACACTCTCAGCATTGATCCTGACCCACACACGCTTATGATTGATCCTGATGCAAATACTGTCAGGATTGCTTCTGATCCACACACTCTCAGGATTGATCCTGATCCACACACTCTCAGGATTGATCCTCACCCACAGACTCTCACGATTGTTCCTGACTCAATTACTGTCAGGACTGATCCTGATCCACATACTGTCAGGACTGATCCTGATCCAATGCACTCTCAGGGTTGATCCTGATCCACGCACTCTCGTGAGTGATACTGATCCACGCACTCTCAGGGTTGATACTGATCCACGCACTCTCAAGGATGGATCCTGATCCACAAACATTGTCAGTATTGATCCTGATTCACACACTCTCAGGGATGATCCCGCTCCACAAACTCACAGGATTGATCGTGTTTTCCCAAATTGTCAGGATTGATCCTGATCCACAAAATTTGTCAGGATTGATCCTGATCGACACAATCTCAGTATTGATCCAGATCCACACACTCACAGGACTGGTCCTGATATCCCACACTCTCAGCATTGATCCTGATCCACACATTCACATGATTGATCCTGATCTCTCACAGTGTCAGGTTTGATCCTGATCCACACACTCTCAGGATTGATCCTGATCCACACAATCTCAGGATTGATCCTGATCACCATACTGTCAGCATTTTTCCTGATCCACGCACTCCCAGGGTAGATCCTGATCCACGCACACTTAGTGCTTATCCTGATCCACACATTCTCAGGATTGACCCTGATCCACACCCTCTCAGGATTGATCCTGATGCACACACTCTCAGGATTTATCATGCTCTCCCACACTCTCAGGATTGATACTGATCCACACACACTGTCAGGATTGATCCTATTCCAAAGACTCTCACGATTGATCCTAATCCCCCACACTCTCGGGTTTGATCCTTATCCAAATACTGTCAGGTTTGATCCTAATCCCCTTACTGTCAGGATTATTCCTAAGCCGCACACTCCCATGGTTAATCTTGATCCATGCACTCTCAGGCCTTATCCTGATCCACACACTCTAAGAATTGACCCTGATCCACAGACTCTCAGGACATTGCCTGATGCACAGTCCCAGGAATGATCATCTCCCACACTCTCAGGATTGATCGTGATCCGCACACAATGTCAGGATTCATCCTGTTCCAAAGACTCTCACGATTGATCCTGATCCCCCACATTTTCAGCTTTGATCCTGATCCAGACACTGTCAGGATTGTTCCTGACCCACACACTCTCACGATTGATCCTGATGCAAATACTGTCAGTATTGCTCCGGATCCACACAATCTCAGGATTTTTCCTAATGCACATACTGCCAGGATTGATCCTGATCCACGCACTCTCAGGGTTCAGCCTGATCAACGCACTCTCAGGGCTGATACTGATCCATGCAATCGCTGAATTGATCCTGATCCACACACTCTTAAGGCTTATCCTGATCCACACAATCACAGGATTGATCCTGATTTCCCACAATCTCAGGATGGATCCTGATCCACAAATGTTGTCAGGATTGAAATGGATCGACACACTCTAAGGATTGATCCTGATCTCCCACATTGTCAGGATGGTTCCTGATCCACACACACTGTCGGGATTGAACCTGATCCACACACTCGCAAAACTTGATCCAGATCCATACACTCTCAAGATTGATCCTGATCCCCCACACTCTCAGGATTCATCCTGATCCACAAACTCTCACAATTAATCCTGATCCCCCACACTCTCAGGTTGCTCCTGATCCACACACTCTCAACATTAATTCTGACACACACAAACTCTCATGATTGATTCTGATGCAAACACTGTCAGGACTGGTCCTGATCCACACACTCTCAGGATTCATCCTGATCCACATACTGTCAGGATTCATCCTGATCCACACACTCTCAGGGTTGAACCTGATCCAAGCACTCTCAGGGCTGTCCTGATCCACACACTCTCAAGGTTGATCCTGATTCATGCACTCTAAGGGCTGATCCTGATCCACACACTCACAGGATTGATCCTGATCTCCCACGGTGTCAGAATTGATCCTGATCCTCAGAGGTTTTCAGGATTGATCCGGATCAATGCACTCTCAGGGTTGATCCTGATCCACGCATTCTCAGGGCTGATTCAGTTCCAGGCACTCTCAAGGCTGATCCTGATCCACACAATCAGAGGATTGATCCGGATATTCCACAGTGTCATGATTGATCCTGATCCACAAACATTGTCAGGATTGATCCCGACCCACACACTCACAGGCTTGATGCTGATCTCCCACATTGTCAGGATGGTTCCTGATCCACACACACTCTCAGTGTTGATCCTGATCCATACACTCTCAGGGTTGATACTGATCCACGCACTCTCAAGGATGGATCCTGATCCACAAACATTGTCAGGATTGATCCTGATTCACACACTCTCAGGGCTGATCCTGCTCCACACACTCACAGGATTGATCGTGTTTTCCCAAATTGTCAGGATTTATCCTGATCCACAAAATTTGTCAGGAGTGATCCTGATCGACACAATCTCAGTATTGATCCAGATCCACAAACTCACAGGACTGGTCCTGATATCCCACACTCTCAGCATTGATCCTGATCCACACATTCACCATGATTGATCCTGATCTCCCACAGTGCCAGGATTGATCCTGATCCACACACAGTGTCAGGTTTGATCCTGATCCACACACTCTCAGTATTGATCCTGATCCCCATACTGTCAGCATTTTTCCTGATCCATGCACTCCCAGGGTAGATCCTGATCCACGCACACTCAATGCTTATCCTGATCCAAACATTCTCAGGATTGACCCTGATCCAGACCCTCTCAGGATTGATCCTGATGCACACACTCTTAGGATTGATCATGCTCTCCCACACTCTCAGGATTGATACTGATCCACACACACTGTCAGGATTGATCCTATTCCAAAGACTCTCACGATTGATCCTAATCCCCCACACTCTCGGGTTTGATCCTTATCCAAATACTGTCAGGATTGATCCTAATCCCCATACTGTCAGGATTATTCCTAAACCGCACACTCCCATGGTTAATCTTGATCCATGCACTCTCAGGCCTTATCCTGATCCACACATTCTCAGAATTGACCCTGAACCACAAACTCTCAGGGCATTTATGTTGCACAGTCCCAGGAATGATCATCATCTCCCACACTCTCAGGATTGATCGTGATCCGCACACAATGTCAGGATTCATCCTGTTCCAAAGACTCTCACGATTGATCCTGATCCCCCACATTTTCAGGTTTGATCCTGATCCACACACTCTCAGGATTGATCCTGACCCACACACTCTCACAATTGATCCTGATGCAAATACTGTCAGTATTGCTCTGGATCCACACAATCTCAGGATTTTTCCTAATGCACATACTGTCAGGATTGATCCTGATCCACGCACTCTCAGGGTTGATCCTGATCCAAGCAATCTCAGGATTGATCCTTATCCCCCACACTCTCAGATTTGTTCCTGATACACACACTCTCTAAAATTGATCCAGATCAACGCACTCTCAAGATCGATCCTGATCACCCGCTCTCACAGGATTCATCCTGATCCACAAACTCTCACAATTGATACTGATCACCCACACTCTCAGGATTGATCCTGAACCCCCACACTCTCAGGTTTGATCATGATCTCTCACATGCTCAGGATTTAGCCTGATCCACACACACTGTCAGGATTGATCCTATTCCAAAGACTGACATGATTGATCCTGATCCCCCACACTCTCAGGTTTGAAACTGATCCAAATATTGTCACGATTGCTCCTGATCCACACACTCTCAGGATTGTTCCTGATCCCCTAAACTCTCAGGCTTGATGCTGATCCAAATACTGTCAGGATTGATCCTGATCCGCACACTCTCAGGATTGTTCCTGCTCCACTTCATGTCAGGATTGATCCTGATCCACACACTCACAGGGTTGATCCTGATCCACACACTTTTAGGGCTGCTCCTGATCCACACACTCTCAGAATTGATCCTGATCCATGGACTTTCAGGGGGGATCCTGATCCACACACTCACAGGATTGATCCTGATCTCCCATAGTGTCAGGATCAATCCTGCTCCACAAAATTTGTCAGGATTGATCCTGATCCACACACTCTCAGTTTTGATCCAGATGCACACACTCACAGGATTGGTCCTGATAGCCCACACTCTCAGGATTGATCCTGATCCACACATTCACATGATTGATCCTGATCTCCCACAGTGATTGATCCTGATGCAAATACTGTCACGATTGATCCTGATGCAAACACTCTGAAGGTTGGTCCTGATTCATGCACTCTCAGTGCTGATCCTGATCCAAACACTCTCAGGACTGATCCTGATCCACGCACTCTCAGGGTTGATCCTGATCCACGCACTCTCAGGGCTAATACTGATCCACACACTCTCAGGATTGATCCTGATCTACATACTGTCTGGACTGATCCTGATCAACGCTCTCTCGGGGTTGATCCTGATCCACAAACTCTCAGGGCTGATACTGATCCACACACTCTCAGGGTTGATACTGATCGACGCACACTCAAGGCTGATCCTGATCCATACAATCACAGGATTGATTCTGATTTCCCACATTCTCAGGATTGATCTTGATCCACAAAATTTGTCAGGATTGATCCTGATTCACACACTCTCAGGGCTGATCCTTCTCCACACACTCACAGGACTGATCGTGATTTCCCAGATTGTCAGGATTGATCCTGATCCACAAAATTTGTCAGCATTTATCCTGATCCACACATTCTCAGTATTGATCCAAATCCACACACTCTCAGGATGGTTCCTGATATCCCACACTCTCAGGATTGATCCTGATACACACATTCACATGATTGATCCTGATCTCCCACAGTGCCAGGATTGATTTTGATCAACACACAGTGTCAGGTTTAATCCTGATCCACACACTCCCAGGATTGCTCCTGATCCACATACACTGAGGATTTATCCTGATCCTCATACTGTCAGTATTGATCCTGATGCAAATACTGTCAGGATTGCAAATTATCCCCACACTCTCAGGGTTGATCCTGATCCAAGCACTCTCAGGGCTCATCCAGATCCACACACTCTGAAGGTTGGTGCTGATTCATGCACTCTCAGGGCTGATCCTGATCCACACACTCACAGGATTAATCTTGATCTCCCACGTGTCAGGATTGATCTGGATCCACAAAGGTTGTCAGGAATGATCCGGATCCACACAGGCACAGCATTGATACTGACCCCCAAACTCTCAAGATTGATCCCAATCCACACACTCACAGGATTGATCCTGATCCCCCACACTCTCAGGTTTGATCCTGATCCACACACTCTCAGGATTGATCCTGATCCACACATTCTCAAGATTGATCCAGATCCAAACACTCTCAAGATTGATCCTGATCCCCCCACACTCTCAGGTTTGATCCTGATCCACACACTCTCAGGATTGATTCTTACCCACACACTCTCACGATTGTTCCTGACTCAATTACTGTCAGGATTGCTCCTGATCCACACACTCTCAGGATTGATCCTGATCAACATACTGTCAGGACTGATTCTCATCCATGCACTCTCAAGATTGATTCTGATCCATGCACCCTCAGGGCTGATACTGATCCCCGCACTATCAGGGTTGATACGGATTCACGCACTCTCAAGGATGTATCCTGATCCATAAATGTTGTCAGGATTTATCCTGATCCACGCACTCTCAGGGCTGATCCCGCTCTGCACACTCACAGGATTGATCATGATTTCCCAAATTGTCAGGATTGATCCTGGTCCACAAAATTTGCCAGGATTGATCCTGATCCACACATTCACATGATTGATCCAAATCTCC
This sequence comes from Isurus oxyrinchus, assembly GCA_026770705.1. Lineage (NCBI taxonomy): Eukaryota > Metazoa > Chordata > Chondrichthyes > Lamniformes > Lamnidae > Isurus > Isurus oxyrinchus. Next base: position 94,623,031 of record JANJGN010000010.1, read on the forward strand.
CACAGTGCCAGGATTTATCCTGATCCATACAGTGTCAGGTTTGATCCTGATCCACACACTCTCAGGATTGCTCCTGATCCACATACTCTCAGGATTGATCCTGATCCACATACTGTCAGGATTGATCCTGATGCAAATACTGTCACAATTGCACATAATCCAAACAATCTCAGGATTGATCTTGATCCAAGCACTCTCAGTGCTGATCCTGATCCAAACACACTGAAGGTTGGTCCTGATTCACGCACTCTAAGGATTGATCCTGATCCACATACTGTCTGGACTGATCCTGATCCACGCACTCTCAGGATTGATCCTGATCCACACACTATCAGCGCTGATACTGATCCACGCACTTCAGGGTTGATACTGATCCATGCACACTCAGGGCTGATCCTGATCCACACAATCACAGGATTGATTCTGATTTCCTACATTCTCAGGATTGATCTCGATCCACAAATGTTGTCAGGATTGATCCTGATTCACGCACTCTCAGGGCTGGTCCCACTCCACACACTCACAGGATTGATCACGATTTCCCAAATTGTCAGGATTGATCCTGATCCACAACATTTGTCAGGATTGATCCTGAACCACACACTCTCAGTATTGATCCAAATCCACACACTCTTAGGATGGTTCCTGCTATCCCACACTCTCAGGATTGATCCTGAGCTCCCACAGTGCCAGGATTGATCCTGATCCTCACACAGTGTCAGGTTTAATCCAAATCCACACACTCTCAGGATTTATCCTGATCCACATACTGTCAGGATTGATCCTGATGCAAATACTGTTAGGATTGCACCTTATCCCCACACTCTCAGAGTTGATCCTGATCCAAGCACTCTCAGGGCTAATCCGGATCCACACACTCTGAAGGTTGGTCCTGATTCACGCACTCTCAGGGCTGATCCTGAACCACATACTCACAGGAGTATGATCTCCTGATCTCCCACAGTGTCAGGATTGATTATGAGCCACAAAGGTTGTCAGGAATGATCTGGATCCACACATGCACAGCATTGATACCAAACCACAAACTCTCAAGATTGGTACTGATCCCCCACACTCTCAGGATTGATACTGAACCCCCAAAATCTCAGGATTGATCCCAATCCACACACTCACAGGATTGATCCTGATCCCTCACACTCTCAGGTTTGAACATGATCCACACACTCTCAGGATTCATCCTGATCCACACATTCTCAAGATTGATCCAGATCCAAACACTCTCAAGATTCATCCTGTTCCATCCACACTCTCAAGTTTGATCCTGATCCACACACTCCAGGGATTGATTCTTACCCACACACTCTCACGATTGTTCCTGACTCAATTACTGTCAGGATTGCTCCTGATCCACACACTCTCAGGATTGATCCTGATCAACACAGTGTCAGGACTGATCCCGATCCACGCACTCTCAAGATTGATCCTGATCCATGCACTCTCAGGGCTGATACTGATCAACAAGCTATCAGGGTTGATACGGATCCACGCACCCTCAAGGATGGATCCTGATCCACTAACGTTGTCAGGATTGATCCTGATCCATGCACTGTCATCCTGATCTATGCACTCTCAGGGCTGATACCGCTCCACACACTCACAGGATTGATCATGATTTCCCAAATTGTCAGGATTGAACCTGGTCCACAAAATTTGTCAGGAATGATCCTGATCCATACACTCTCAGTATTGATCCAGATTCACACACTCACAAGATCGTTCCTGACATCCCACACTCTCAGGATTGATCCTGATCCATACATTCATGTGATAGATCCTGACCTCCCACAGTGCCAGGCTTGATCCTGATCCAAACACAGTGTCAGATTTGATTCTGATCCATGCACTCTCAGGGTTGATACTGATCCACGGACTCTCAGGGTTGATACTGATCCACGCACACTCGAGGCTGATCCTGTTCCACACAATCACAGGATTGATTGTGATTTCCCACAGTCTCAGGATTGATCCTGATCCACACACTCTCCGTATTGATCCACATCCACACACTCACAGGATTGGTCCTGATATCCCACACTCTCAGGATTGATCCTGATCAACACATTCACATGATTGATCCTGATCTCCCACAGCGCCAGGATTGATCCTGATCCACACACAGTATCTCCTGATCCACGTACTCTCAGGATTGATCCTGATCCACATACTGTCAGGATTGATCCTGATGCAAATACAGTCAGGATTGCACCTGATCCACACACTGTCAGGGTTGATCCTGATCAAAGCACTCTCAGGGCTGATCCTGATGCAGACACTCTGAAGCTTGGTCCTGATTCATGCACTCTCAGGGCTTATCCTGATCCACACACTCACAGGAATGATCCTGATCTCCCACAGCATCAGGATTGATCCTGGTCCACAAAGGTTGTCAGGATTGATCCTGATCCACACACTCACAGCATTGATACTGATCCACAAACTCTCAAGATTGATACTGATCCCCCACACTCTCAGGATTGATACTGAACCCCCAAACTCTCAGGATTGATACCAATCTACACACTCACAGGATTGATCCTGATCTCCCACTATGTCAGGATTGATCCTGATCAACACACAATGTCTGGATTGATCCTGATCCACATACTGTCAGGATTGATCCTGATCCACATACTGTCAGGATTTATCCTGATGCAAATACTATCAGGATTGCACCTGATCTACACACTCTCAGGGTTGATCCTGATCCAAGCACTCTCAGGGCTGATCCTGATCCACACACTCTGAAGATTGGTCCTGATTCAAGCACCCTCAGGGTTTATCCTGATCCACACACTCACAGGAATGATCCTGATCTCCCACGGTGTCAGGATTGATCCTGGTCCACAAAGGTTGTCAGGATTGATCCTGATCCACACACTCACAGCATTGATACCGATGCACAAACTCTCAAGATTGATACTGATCCCCCAAACTCTCAGGATTGTTACTGAACCCCCAAACTCTCAGGATTGATACCAATCCACACACTCACAGGATTGATCCTGATCTCCCATAGTGTCAGGATTGATCCTGATCAACACACAATGTCAGGATTGATCCTGATCCACATACTGTCAGGATTGATCCTGAACCCCACACTCTCAGGTTCGAAGCTGGTCCACACACTCTCAGGATTGATCCTAATCCACACATTCTCAAGATTGATCCAGATCCAAACACGCTCAAGATTGATCCTGATCCCCCACACTCTCACGTTTGATTCTGATCCACACACTCTCAGGATTGATCCTTACCCGCACACTCTCATGACTGTTCCTGACTCAATTACTGTCAGGATTGCTCCTGATCCACACACTCTCAGGATTGATCCTGATCTACATACTTTCAGGACTCATCCTGATCCATGCATTCTCAGGGTTGATCCTGATCCACGCACTCTCAGGGATGATACTGATCCCCGCAGTCTCAAGTGGTCAGGATTGATCCTGATCGACACAATCTCAGCATTGATCCTGATCCACACATTCACATGATTGATCCCGATCTCCCACAGTGCCAGGATTGATCCTGATCCACACACAGTGTCAGAATTGATCCTGATCCACACACTCTCAGGATTGATCCTGATCACCGTACTGTGAGGATTTTTCCTGATCCACACACTCCCAGGGTAGATCCTCATCCATGCACACTCAGAGTTTATCCTGATCCACACATTCTCAGGATTGACCCTGATCCACACCCTCTCAGATTGATCCTGATGCACACACTCTCAGCATTGATCATTCTCTCCCACACTCTGAGGATTGATACTGATCCACACACACTGTCAGGATTGATCCTATTCCAAAGACTCTCACGATTGATCCTAATCCCCCACACTTTTGGGTTTGATCCTTATCCAAATACTGTCAGGATTGATCCTAATCCCCATACTGTCAGGATTATTCCTAAGCCGCACACTCCCATGGTTAATCTTGATCCACGCACTCTCAGGCCTTATCCTGATCCACACATTCTCAGAATTGACCCTGATCCACAGACTCTCAGGAATGATCCTGATGCACAGTTCCAGGAATGATCGTCATCTCCCACACTCTCAGGATTGATCATGATCCGCACACAATATCAGGATTCATCCTGTTCCAAAGACTCTCACGATTGATCCTGATCCCCCACATTTTCAAGTTTGATCCTGATCCACACACTCTCATTATTGATCCTAATGCAAATACTATCAGTATTGCTCTGGATCCACACAATCTCAGGATTTTTCCTGATGCACATACTGTCATGATTGATCCTGATCCACACAGTCTCATGGTTGATCCTGACCAATGCACTCTCAGGGCTGATACTGATCCATACACTCTCTGGGTTGATCCTGATCCACGCACTCTCAAGGCTGATCCTGATCCAAAAATCACAGGATTGATCCTGATTTCCCATAGTCTCAGGATTGATCCTGATCCACAAATGTTTTCAGGATTGAACTGATCCACACACTATAAGGATTGATCCTGATCTCCCACATTGTCAGATTGTTCCTGATCCACACACACACTGTCAGGATTGAACCTGATCCACACACTCTCAAAAATTGATCCAGATCTACACACTCTCAAGATTGATCCTGATCCCCCACAGTCTCAGGATTCATCCTGATCCACAAACTCTCACAATTGATCCTGATCACCCACACTCTCAGGTTTGCTCCTGATCCACACACTCTCAGCATTGATCCTGATCCACACACTCTCAGCATTGATCCTGACCCACACACTCTCATGATTGATTCTGATGCAAATACTGCCAGGATTGCTCCTGATCCACACACTCTCAGAATTGATCCTGATCCACATACTGTCAGGTTTGATCCTGATCCACACACTCACAGGATTGATCCTGTTCTCCCACAGTGTCAGAATTGATCCTGATCATCAGAGGTTTTCAGGATTGATCCGGATCCACACACTCTCAGGGATGATCATAATCCACCTGTTCTCAGGGCTGATTCATATCCAGGCACTCTCTGGGTTGATCCTGATCCACACACTCTCAAGGCTGATCCTGATCCACACAATCAGAGGATTGATCCGAATATCCTACAGTGTCATGATTGATCCTGATCCACAAACATTGTCCGGATTGATCCTGACCCACACACTCACAGGCTTGATCCTGATCTCCCACATTGTCAGGATTGATCCTGATCCACACATTCTCTAAAATTGATCCAGATCCACACACTCTCAAGATCGATCCTGATCACCCACACTCTCAGGATTCATCCTGATCCACAAACTCTCACGATTGATACTGATCATCCACACTCTCAGGATTGATCCTGAACCCCCACATTCTCAGGATTGATCCCAATCCACACACTCACAGGATTGTTCTTGATCTCACACAGTGTAAGGATTGATCCTGATCCACACTCTCTCAGGTTTGGTCTTGATCCACACACTCTCAGGATTGATCATGATCTCCCACATGCTCAGGATTGAGCCTGATCCACACACACTGTCAGGATTGATTCAATTGCAAAGACTCACACGATTGATCCTAATCACCCACACTCTCAGAATTAATCCTGATCCGCGGACTCTCAGGGCTGATCCTGATCCACACATTCACAAGATTGATCGTGATCCTCATCCAAATACTGTCAGGATTGCTCCTGATCCACACACACTCAGGATTGTTGCTGATCTCCTACACTCTCAGGCTTGATCTTGATCTAAATACTGCCAGGATTGCTCCTGATCCACACACTCTCAGGATTGATCCTGCTCCACATCATGTCAGGATTGATCCTGATCCACACACTCTCTGGCTTGATCCTGATCCATGCACTGTTAAGGCTGCTCCTGATACACACACTCTCAGAATTAATCCTGATCCGCGGACTCTCAGGGCTGATCCTGATCCACACACTCACGGGATTGATCGTGATCACCCACAGTGTCAGGATTGATCCTGATCCACAAAGTTGTCAGGATTGATCCTGATTCACACACTCTCAGGGTTGATCCTGATCCACACACTCTCAGGATTGATCCTGATCCACACAGTGTCAAAATTGATTCTGATCGAAGTACTGTCAGGATTGATCTTGATCCATGCACTCTCAGGGTTGATCCTGATCCATGCACTCTAAGGGCTGATACCGATCCACAAACGCACATAATTATTCGTGATCTCCCACAGTGTCAGGATTGATTCTGATCCACGAATGTTGTCAAGATTGATCCTGATCACACACTCTCAGGAATGACCCTGATGCACGCACTCTCAGGATTGATCCTGCTCCATACAATCTCAGTATTCATCCAGATACACACACTCTCAGGATCGATCCTGTACCCCACTCTCAGGAGTGATCCTGATCACCTCACTCTCAGGATTGATCCTGATTCACACACTCTCAGGATTGACCCTCATCCACACACTCTCAGGATTGACCCTGATCAACACACTCTCAGGATTGACCCTGATCCACACACTCTCAGATTGGTCCTGATCCACATACTCTCAAGATTGACCCTGATTATCACAGTCAGGATTGATCATGATCCCCCACACTCTGAGGATTGATCCTGACACTCACGCCCTCATGATTGTCCCTGGTACCCCATACTCTCAGATTGATCCTGATCCTCACACTCTCAAGCTTGATCCTGATCCACACACTCTCAGGGCTGATATTGATCCATACATTCTCATCATTTACCCTGCTGCATACACTCTCAGCATTGACACGGATCCCCCACACTCTCATGATAGATCCTGAAACACACAATCTCAGGATTGAATCTGATTCACACATTCTCAGGATTGACCCTGAAACACACACCCTCAGGATTGACCCTGATGCTCGCATACACAGGATTGATCATGATCCCCCACACTCTCAGGATTAATCCTGATCAACACACTCTCCGGATTGATCATGATACACACACTCTCAGAATTAATCCTGAGCCACAAACGTTGTCCAGATTGATCCTGATCCATACTCTCAGGATTGATGCTGATCCACACACTCTCAGGATTGATCCAGATCCACACACTCTCATTTATGATCCTGATACAAATACTGTCAGGATTGCTCCTGGTCCACACATTCTCAGGATTGATCCTGATCCACATACTGTCAGAATTGATCCTGATCCATGCACTCTCAGGGGTGATTCGGATCCACACATTCTCAGGATTGATCCTGATCCACATAGTGTCAGAATTGATCCTGATCCATGCACTCTCAGGGCTGATCCTGATCCACACACTCACAGGATTAATCCTGATCTCCAACAGTGTCAGGATTGATCATGATCCACAAATGTTGTCAGGATTGATCCTGCTCCACACACTCTCAGGATTGACCCTCATGCACGCACTCTCAGGATTGATCCTGCACCCCACAATCTCACTATTGATCCAGATACACACTCTCAGGAGTGATCCTGATCCCCCACACTCTCAGGATTGATCCTGATCACCTCACTCTCAGAATTGATCCTGATTCACACACCCTCATGATTGTCCCTGGCCCCCCATACTCTCAGGATTGATTCTGATCCACACACTCTCAGGATTGACCCTGATCCACACACTCTTAGGATTGATCCTGATCCACATACTGTCATGATTGATCCTGATCCACACATTCTCATCATTTACCCTGCTGCACACACTCTCATGATTGACACTGATCGCCACACTCCCATGATTGATCCTGATCCACACACTCTCAGGATTAATCCTGATCCACACACTCTCAGGATTGATCATGATCCACAAACTTTGCCAGGATTGATCCTGATCCATGCACTCTTAGGATTGATCCTGATCTGCACACTCTCAGGATTGATTCTGATCCACACATTTTCAGGGCTGATCCCAATGCACAAACTCACAGGAATGATCGTGCTTTCCCACAATGTCAGGATGGATCCTGATTGACAAACATTGTCAGGATTGATCCTGATCCACACACCTTCAGGATCGATCCTGATCCCCACACTGTCAGGATATTTCCTGATCCATGTACTCCCAGGGTTGATCCTGATCCATGCACTCTCAGGGCTTATCCTGATCCACGCACTCTCAGGATTTATCCTGATCCCCCACACTCTCAGGTTTGATTCTGATCCACACACTCTCAGGATTGATCCTGACCCACACACTCTCATGATTGATCCTGATCCAAATACTGTCAGTACTGCTTCTGATCCACACATTCTCAGGATTGATCCTGATCCACATACTGTCAGAATTGATCCTGATCCAAGCACTCTCAGGGCTGATTCTGATCCATACATTCTCAGGATTGATCCTGATCCACATACAGTCAGAATTGATCCTGATCCACGCACTCTCAGGGCTGATTCTGATCCATGCACTCTCAGGTTTGATACTGATCCAAGCACTTTCAGGGCTGATCCTGATCTACACACTCACTGGAGTGATCCTGATCTCCAACAGTGTCAGGATTGAACCTAATCCACAAACTTTGTCAGGATTGATCCCGATCCATGCACTCTTAGTATTGATGCTCATCCACACACTCTCAGGATTGATCCTGACTTCCCACACTCTCAGGATTGATCGTGATCCACCCACTCTCAGGTCTGATATGGATCCACACGTTCTCAGCATTTACCCTGATGCACACATTCTCAGTATTGACACTGATCCCCCACATTCTCAGGATTGAACCCAATCACCTCACTATCAGGATTGATCCTGATACACACAATGTCAGGATTGATCCTGATTCACACACTCTCAGGAATGATCCTGATGCACACAGTTTCAGGATTGATCATGATCCCCCACATTCTGATGACTGGTCCTGTTTCCCAAGGCCACATGTTTGTCCCTGCTCCCCAACATTCTCAGGGTTGACCCTGATCCACACACTCACGGCATTGATCCTTTCCACACACTCTCAGGATTGATCCTGATGCACACACTCTCAGGATTGATCCTGACCCATACACTCCCACAATTGATCCTGATACAAGTACTGTCAGGATTGCTACTGATTCACACACTCTCAGGATTGATCCTGATCCACATACTCTCAGGAGTGTTCCTAATCCATGCACTCTCAGGGTTGATCCTGATCCAAACACTCACAGGATTGATCATGATTTCCCACAGTATCAGGATTGATCCTGATCCACACACTCTCAGGATCGATCCTGATCCCCACACTATCAGGATATGTCGTGATCCACGCACTCCCCAGGTTGATCCTGATCCATGCACTCTCAGGGCTTATCCTGATACACACTCTCTCGGGATTGACACTGATGCACACACTCTCAGGATTGACCCTGATCCAAACACCCTCAGGATTGATCCTGATCCACACACTCACAGGAGTGATCCTGATCCTCACATTCTCAGGATGGTTCCTGATCCACACACTCTCAGGTTTGATCCTGATTTCCCACACTCTCAGGATTGATGCTGATCCACACACTCTCAGGATTGATCCTGACTCCCCACACTGTCAGGATTGATTGTGATCTACCCACTCTCAGGTCTGATATGGATCCACACATTCTCAGCATTTACCCTGATGCACACACTCTCAGTATTGACACTGATCCCCCACATTCTCAGGATTGAACCCAATCACCTCACTATCAGGATTGATCCTAATACACACAATGTCAGGATTGATCCTGATTCACGCACTCTCAGGAATGACCCTGATGCACACACTTTCAGGATTGATCATGATCCCCCACACTCTGATGACTGATCCTGTTTCCCAAGGCCACATGTTTGTCCCTGCACCCCCACATTCTCAGCGTTGACCCTGATCCACACACTCACGGCATTGATCCTTTCCACACACTCTCAGGATTGATCCTGATGCACACACTCTCAGGATTGATCCTGACCCATACACTCTCACAATTGATCCTGATACAAGTACTGTCAGGATTGCTACTGATTCACACACTCTCAGGATTGATCCTGATCCACATACTGTCAGGAGTGCTCCTGATCCACGCACTCTCAGGGTTGATCCTGATCCACATACTATCAGGATTGAACCTGACTCACGCACTCTCAGGGTTGCTCCTGATCCATGCACTATCAGGGCTGATCCTGATTCACGCACTCTCATGGTTGAAACTGATCCACACACTCTCAGGGCTGATCCTGATCCACAAACTCACATAATTGTTCGTGATCTCCCACAGTGACAGGATTGATCCTGATCCACAAATGTTGTCAGAATTGATTCTGCTCCACACAATCTCAGTATTGATCCAGATACACACACTCTCAGGATCGATCCTGATCCCAGACACTCTCAGAATTAATCCTGATCACCTCACTCTCAGGACTGATCCTGATGCACACACTCTCAGGTTTGACCCCGATCCACACACTCTCAGGATTGATCCTGATCCACACACTCTCAGGATTAATCCTGATCCACACACTCACAGGATTGATCCTGATCCACACATTCTCAGAATTGACCCTGATCTCGCACAGTCTCAGGATTGATTTTGACCTGCATTTTCTCAGGATTGATCCAGATACACACATTCTCAGAATCGATCCTGATCCCCGACATTCTCAGGATTGATCCTGATTTACACACTCTCAGGATTGACCCTGATCCACACACTCTCAGGATTTTCCCTGATGTCCTCACTCTCAGGTATAAGCATGATCCCCCACACTCTGAGGATTGATCCTGAACCTCACTCCCTCATGATTTCCCCTGGACCCAACACTCTCAGGATTGATCCTAATCCGCACACTCCGAGGAGTGATCCTGATCCACCCACTCTCAGGTTTGATCCTGATCCACAAACTCTCAGGATTGATCCTGATCCACACACTCTGAGGATTGATCCTGATCCACATACTGTCATGATTGATCCTGATCCACGCACTCTCAATGTTGACCCTGATCTCCCACAGTCTCAGGATTGAACTTGACCTGCACTGTCTCAGGATTGATCCAGATACACACACTCTCAGGATCGATCATGATCCCCAACACTCTCAGAATTAATCCTGATCACCTCACTCTCAGGATTGATCCTGATCCACACACTCGCAGGATTGATCCTGATCCACACACTCACAGGATTGATCCTGATCCACACACTCTCAGAATTGACCCCAATCTCCCACAGTCTCAGGATTGATCTTGACCTGCACTTTCTCAGGATTGCTCCAGATACACACATTCTCCAAATCAGTCCTGATCCCCAAAACTCTCAGGATTGATCCTGATTACCTCACTCTCAGGATTGGTCCTGATTTACACACTTTCAGGATTGACCCTGATCCACACACTCGCAAGATTAGCACTGATCCACGCACTCTCAGGATTTTCCCTGATGCACGTACTCCCAGGTACAATCATGATCCCCCACACTCTGAGGATTGATCCTGATCTTCATGCCCTCATGTTTGTCCCTGGACCCACACACTCAGGATTGATCCTAATCCAAACACTCAGAGGAGTGATCCTGATCCACACACTCTCAGGACTGATCCTGATCCACATACTGTCATGATTGATCCTGATCCACACACTCGCAAGGTTGATCCTTATCCATCCACTCTCAGGGCTGATCCTGATCCACACATTCTCATCATTTACCCTGCTGCACACACTCTAAAGATTGACACTGATCCCCCACACTCTCAGGATTGATTCCGATACACACACTCTCAGGATTGACCCTGAAACACATACTCTCAGGATTGGTCCTGACCCATACACTCTGAAGACAGATCCTGATTCCCAAGCCCTTATATTTGTCCTTGGTCCCCCACACTCTCAGGATTGATCCTGATACACACAATCTCAGGATTGATTATGATGCACACACTCTCAGGATTGATCCTGATGCACACAATCTCAGGATTGATCATGATCCACACACTTTCAGGATTGATCATGATCCACACATTTTCCAGGCTGATCCCGATCCACACACTTACAGGATTGATCGTGATTTCCCACAGTGTCAGGATTGTACATGATCCACACATGTTGTCAGGATTGATCCTGATCCACATACTGTCAGAACTGATCCTGATCCATGCACTCTCAGGGCTGATCCTGATCCACACACTCACAGGATTGATCCTGATCTCCAAAAGTGTCAGGATTGATCCTGATCCACAAATATTGTCAGGATTGATCCTGATCCACACAGTCTCAAATTGATCCTGATCCACACACTCTCAGGATCGATCCTGATCCTCCACACTCTCAGGATTGATTCTGATCCTCACAGATTGTCAGGTTTGATCCTGATCCATACACTCTTACGATTGATCCGGAACACTTTCAGGATTGATCCTGATCCACACACGTTCAGGGCTGACCCTGATCCACACACTTATAGGATTGATCGTGATTTCCCAGTGTCAGGAGTGTACATGATCCCCAAACGTTGTCAGGATTGATCCTGATCCACACAGTCTCAGTATTGATCCAGATCCACACACTCTCAGGATCGATCCTGATCCTCCACACTCTGAGGATTGATTCTGATCCTCACAGATTGTCAGGTTTGTTCCTGATCCACACAATCTTAGGATTGATCCTGATCCACACACTCTCAGGATCGATCCTGATCCACACACTCTCAGGGTTGATCCTGATCCACACACTCTCAGGATTGATCCTGATCCACAAACTCACAGGATTGATCCTGATCTACACACTCTCAGAATTGACCCTGATCTCCCACAGTCTAAGGATTGATCATGATCTTCACTCTCTCAGGATTGATCCAGATATACACACACTCAGGATTGATCCTGATCCCTGACACTCTCAGGATTGATCCTGATTCACAATCTCTCATGATTGACCATGATCCACACACTCGCAAGATTCACACTGATCCTCACACCCTCATGATTGTCCCTGGTTCCCCACACTCTCAGGATTGATCCTGATCCACACACTCAAGGAGTGATCCTGATCCACACACTCTCAGGATTGATCCAGATCCCCCCAACTCTTAGGATTGATCCTGATGCACATCCTGTCATAATTGATCCTGATCCACACACTCTCATGGCTGATCCTGATCCACACATTCTCAACATTTACCCTGCTGCACACACTCTAAGGATTGACAGTGATCCCCCACACTCTCAGGATTGATCCTGATTCACACACTCTCAGGATTGACCCTGAAACACACACTCGCAGGATTGATCCTGATGCATACATTCAGAAGATTGATCCTGATTCCCAAGCCATCATATTTGTCCTTGGTTCCCACACTTTCAGGATTGACCCTGACCCACACACTCTCAGTATTGATCATGATGCACACACTCTCAGGATTGATCCTGCAACACAAACTCTCAGGATTGATACTGATCCACCCACTCTCAGGATTGATCCTGATCCACAAACATTGTCAGGATTGATCCTGACCCAGATACTCTCAGGATTGATCTTGATCCACAGACTCTCAGGATTGATCATGATCAACACACTTTCAGAATTGATCCTGATCCGCACATTTTCATGGCTGATCCCGATCTACACACTTACTGGATTGATCGTGATTTCCCACTGTGTCAGGATTGTTCCTGATCCACACACTCTCAGAATTGGCCCTGATTTCCCATTCTCAGGATTGACCTTGACCTTAACTTTCTCAGGATCGATCCTGATCCACGACACTCTCAGGATTGATCCTGATAACCTCACTCGCAGGATTGATCCTGAATCACACACTCTCAGGATTGACCCTGATCTACACACTCTCAAGATTCACCCTAATCCACACACTCTCAGGATTGACCCTGATGCACACACTCTAAGGATTGATCATGATCCCCCACACTCTCAGGATTGACCCTGATCCTCACACCCTCATTATTTTCCCTGGTCCCCCACACACTCAGGTTTGATCCTGATCCACACTCTCTAAGGATTGATCCTGATCCAAACACTTAGGATTGATCCTGATCCACATACTGTCATGATTGATCCTGATACACCAACTCTCAGGGCTGATACAAATCCACTCATTCTCATCATTTACCCTGCTGCACAAACTCTAAGGATTGACACTGATGCCCCACACTCTCAGGATTGATTCTGATACACACAATCTCAGGATTAATCCTGATTCACACACTCTCAGGATTGATCTTGAAACACACTCTCAGGATAGATCCTGAGCCATACACTCTGAAGACTGATCCTGATTCCCAAGCTCTCATATTTGTCCTCTGTCCCCCACACTCTCAGGACTGATCCTGATACACACACTCTCAGGATTGATACTGATCCACACACTCTCAGGTCTGATACTGATCCACAAAAATTGTCAGGATTGATCCTGATCCAGATACTCTCAGAATTGATCCTGATCCACAAACCTTGTAAGGATTGATCCTAATCCACACACTCACAGGATTCATCCTGATGCACACACTCTCAGTATTGATCCAGATCCACACACTCTCAGGATTGATCATGATCCCCCACACTCTTAGGTTTGATCCTGATCCACAAAGACAGTCAGGTTTGATGATGATCCAGACACTCTCACAGCTGATCCTGATCCACATATTCTCATCATTTACCCTGCTGCACACACTCTAAGGATTGACACTGATCCCGCAAACTCTCAGGATTGATCCTGATACGCACAATCTCAGGATTGATCCTGATTCACACACTCTCAGGATTGACCCTGAAACACACACTCTCAGGATTGATCCTGATCCATAAACGCTGAAGGCTGATCCTGATTCCCAACTCCTCATATTTGTCCTTGGTCCCCCTCACTCTCAGTATTGATACTGATCCACACATGCTCAGGATTGAACCTGATGCACAAACATTGTGAGGATTGATCCTGACCCAGATACTCTCAGGATTGATCCTGATCCACACACACTCAGGATTGATCATGATCCACAAACTTTCAGGATTGATCCTGATCCACACATTTTCAGGGCTGATCCCGATCCACACACTTACAAGATTGATCGTGATTTCCCACAGTGTCAGGATTGTTCCTGATCCACACAATCTCAGAACTGACCCTGATTTCGCAGTCTCAAATTGACCTTGACCTGCACTCTCTCAGGATTGATCCAGATACACACACTCACAGGATCGATTCTCATCCACGACACTCTCATGATTGATCCTGATCACCTCACTTGCAGCATTGATCCTGAATCACACACTCACCCAGGGTTGACGCTAAATCACACACTCTGAGGATTGATCCTGATACACACACTCTCAATATTGATCCTGATCCAAATTCTCCCAGGATTGATCCTGATCCAAACACTCTCAGTATTGGTCATGATGCACACACTCTCAGGATTGATCCTGCTACACACACTCTCAGCATTGATCCTTATCCACAAACATTGTTATGATTGATCCTGATCCAGATTCTCCCAGGATTGATCCTGATCCACACACTCTCAGGATTGATCATGATCCACACATTTCAGGATTGATCCTGATCCACACATTTTCAGGGCTGATCCCGAGCCACTCACTTACAGCACTGATTGTGATTTCCCAGAGTGTCAGGATTGTTCCTGATCCACACACTCACAGAATTGACCCTGTTTTCCCACAGCCTCAGGATTGATCTTGACCTGAACTCTCTCAGCATTGATCCAGATACACACATTCTCTGGATCGATTCTGATCCCCGACACTCTCAGGGTTGATCCTGATCACCTCACTCGCAGGATTGATCCTGATTCACACACTCTCAAGATTCACCCTGATCCACACACTCTCAAGTTTGACACTGATGCACACACTCTCAGGATTGATCATGATCCCCCACACTCTCAGCATTGATCCTGATCTACACACTCTGAGAATTGATCCTGATCCACACACTCTTAAGATTGATCCTGTTCCACATACTGTTACAATTAATCCTGATACACGCACTCTCAAGGTTGTTCCTGATCCACCCACTCACAGGACTGATCCTGATCCACACATTCTCATCATTTACCCTGCTGTACACACTCTAAGGATTGACACTGAACCCCATACTCTCAGGATTGATTCTGATGCACACAATCTCAGGATTGATCCTGAAACACACACTCTCAGGATTGATCCTGATCCATACACTCTGAAGTCTGATCCTGATTCCCAAGCCCTCATATTTGCCCTTGGTCCCCAACACTCTCAGGATTGACCCTGATCCACACACTCTCAGTATTAAGCATGATGCACACACTCTCAGGATTGATCCTGCTACACACACTCTCAGCATTGATACTGATCCACACACTCTCGAGATCGATCCTCATCCACAAACTCTCAGGATCGATCCTGATCCACAACACTCTCAGGATTGATACTGATCCACACACTCTTAAGATTGGTCCTGATCCATTATTTTGCCAGGATTGATCCTGATCCAGATACTCTCAGTATTGATCCTGATCCACACACTTTCAGCATTGATCATGATCCACACACTTTCAGGGCTGATCCTGATCCACACACTTACAGGATTGATCGTGATTTCCCACAATGTCAAGAATGTTCCTGATCCACAAACATTGTCAGGGTTGATCCTGATCCACATACTGACAGAAATGATCCTGATCCATGCACTCTCATGGCTGATCCTGATCCACACACTCACAGGATTGATCCTGATCTCCAAAAGTGTCAGCATTGATCCTGATCCACAAACCTTGTCAGGATTGATCCTAATCCATAGACTCTTAGGATTGATCCTGATCCACACACTCTCAGGATTGATCCTCATGCACAAACTCTCAGGATCGATCCTGATCCACACACTCAGAGGAGTGATCCTGATCCACACACTCTCAAGGTTGATCCTTATCCACCCACTCTCAGGGCTGATCCTCATCCACAAATTCTCATTATTTACCCTGCTGCATACACTCTAAAAATTGACGCTGTTCCCTCACACTCTCAGGATTGATACTGATTCATACATTCTGAAGTGAGAACCTGATTCCCAAGCTCTCATATTTGTCCTTGGTCCCCCATACTCTCAGGATTGACCCTGATCCAAACACGCTCAATATTGATCATGATGCACACAGTCTCAGGATTGACACTGAAACACACACTCTCAGGATTGATACTGATCCACACACTCTCAGGATTGATCATGGTCCACACACTTTCAGCATCCTGATCCACATCCTGTCATGATTGATCCTTATACACGCAATCTCATGGCTGATCCTGATCCACACATTCTCATCATTTACACTGCTGCACACACTCTAAGGATTGACACTGATCCCCCACAATCTCAGGATTGATCCTGATTCACAGACTCTCAGGATTGACCCAGAAACACACACTCTCAGGATTGATTCTGATCCATACATTCTAAAGACTGATCCTGATTCCCAAGACCCCATAATTTTCCTTGGTCCCTCACACTCTCAGGATTGATGCTGATCCACGACGCTCTCAGGATTGATCCAGAAACACACACTCTCAGGATCGATCCTGATCCCCAACACTCTCACGATTGACACTGATGCAGACAGTCTCAAGATTCACCCTGATCCACACACTCTCAGGATTGACACTGATGCACACACTCTCAGGATTGGTCCTGCTACACACACTCTCAGGGTTGATCCTTATCCACAAACATTGTTAGGATTGATCCTGATCCAGATTCTCCCAGGATTGATCCTGATCCACACACTCTCAGGATTGATCATGATCCACACATTTCAGGATTGATCCTGATCCACACATTTTCAGGGCTGATCCCGATCCACTCACTTACAGCACTGATTGTGATTTCCCAGAGTGTCAGGATTGTTCCTGATCCACACACTCACAGAATTGACCCTGTTTTCCAACAGCCTCAGGATTGATCTTGACCTGAACTCTCTCAGCATTGATCCAGATACACACATTCTCTGGATCGATTCTGATCCCCGACACTCTCAGGGTTGATCCTGATCACCTCACTCGCAGGATTGATCCTGATTCACACACTCTCAAGATTCACCCTGATCCACACACTTTCACGATTGATCCTGATCCGCACATTTTCAGGCCTGATCCCAATTCACACACTTACAGGATTGATTGTGATTTCCCACAGTGTCAAGTTTGTTCCTGATCCACAAATGTTGTCAGGATTGATCCTGATCCACACACTCTCGAGATCGATCCTCATCCACAAACTCTCAGGATCGATCCTGATCCACAACACTCTCAGGATTGATACTGATCCACACACTCTTAAGATTGGTCCTGATCCATAATCTTTGTCAGGATTGATCCTGATCCAGATACTCTGAGGATTGATCCTGATCCACACACTTTCAGCATTGATCATGATCCACACACTTTCAGGGCTGCTCCCGATCCACACACTTACAGGATTGATTGTGATTTCCCGCAATGTCAAGATTGTTCCTGATCCACAAACATTGTCAGGATTGATCCTGATCCACAGACTGTCAGAACTGATTCTGATCCATGCACTCTCAGGGCTGATCCTGATCCACACACTCACAGGATTGATCCTGATCTCCAAAAGTGTCAGCATTGATCCTGATCCACAAACCTTGTCAGGATTGATCTAATCCATAGACTCTTAGGATTGATCCTGATCCACACACTCTCAGGATTAATCCTCATGCACAAACTCTCAGGATCGATCCTGATCCACACACTCAGAGGAGTGATCCTGATCCACACACTCTCAAGGTTGATCCTTATCCACCCACTCTCAGGGCTGATCCTCATCCACAAATTCTCATTATTTACCCTGCTGCATACACTCTAAAAATTGACGCTGTTCCCTCACACTCTCAGGATTGATACTGATTCATACATTCTGAAGTGAGAACCTGATTCCCAAGCTCTCATATTTGTCCTTGGTCCCCCACACTCTCAGGATTGACCCTGATCCAAACACGCTCAATATTGATCATGATGCACACAGTCTCAGGATTGACCATGAAACACACACTCTCAGGATTGATACTGATCCACACACTCTCAGGATTGATCATGATCCACACACTTTCAGCATCCTGATCCACATCCTGTCATGATTGATCCTTATACACGCAATCTCATGGCTGATTCTGATCCACACATTCTCATCATTTAGCTTGCTGCACACACTCTAAGGATTGACACTGATCCCCCACAATCTCAGGATTGATCCTGATTCACAGACTCTCAGGATTGACCCAGAAACACACACTCTCAGGATTGATTCTGATCCATACATTCTAAAGACTGATCCTGATTCCCAAGACCCCATAATTTTCCGTGGTCCCTCACACTCTCAGTATTGATGCTGATCCACGACGCTCTCAGGATTGATCCAGAAACACACACTCTCAGGATCGATCCTGATCCCCGACACTCTCAGGATTGACACTGATGCAGACACTCTCAAGATTCACCCTGATTCACACACTCTCAGGATTGACACTGATGCACACACTCTCAGGATTGGTCCTGCTACACACACTCTCAGGGTTGATCCTTATCCACAAACATTGTTAGGATTGATCCTGATCCAGATTCTCCCAGGATTGATCCTGATCCACACACTCTCAGGATTGATCATGATCCACACGCTTTCAGGATTGATCCTGATCCACACATTTTCAGGGCTGATCCCGATCCACTCACTTACAGCACTGATTGTGATTTCCCAGAGTGTCAGGATTGTTCCTGATCCACACACTCACAGAATTGACCCTGTTTTCCCATAGACTCAGGATTGATCTTGACCTGAACTCTCTCAGCATTGATCCAGATACACACATTCTCTGGATCGATTCTTATCCCCGACACTCTCAGGGTTGATCCTGATCACCTCACTTGCAGGATTGATCCTGATTCACACACTTTCAAGATTCACCCTGATCCACACACTCTCAGGTTTGACACTGATGCACACACTCTCAGGATTGATCATGATCCCCCACACTCTCAGCTTTGATCCTGATCCACACACTCTGAGAATTGATCCTGATCCACACACTCTTAAGATTGATCCTGTTCCACATACTGTTACAATTAATCCTGATACACGCACTCTCAAGGTTGTTCCTGATCCACCCACTCACAGGACTGATCCTGATCCACACATTCTCATCATTTACCCTGCTGTACACACTCTAAGGATTGACACTGAACCCCATACTCTCAGGATTGATTCTGATACACACAATCTTAGGATTGATCCTGAAACACACACTCTCAGGATTGATCCTGTTCCATAGACTCTGAAGTCTGATCCTGATTCCTAAGCACTCATATTTGCCCTTGGTCCCCAACACTCTCAGGATTGACCCTGATCCACACAGTCTCATTATTGATCATGATGCACACACTCTCAGGATTGATACTGATCCACACACTCTCAGGATTGATACTGATCCACACACTCTCAGGATTGGTCCTGATCCACAAACATTGTCAGGATTGATTCTGATCCAGATACTCTCAGGATTGATCCTGATCCACACATTTGCAGAATTGATCATGATCCACACACTTTCACGATTGATCCTGATCCGCACATTTTCAGGCCTGATCCCAATTCACACACTTACAGGATTGATTGTGATTTCCCACAGTGCCACGATTGTTCCTGATCCTCAAAAGTTGTCAGGATTGATCCTGATCCACACACTCTCGAGATCGATCCTCATCCACAAACTCTCAGGATCGATCCTGATCCACGACACTCTCAGGATTGATACTGATCCACACACTCTTAAGATTGGTCCTGATCCATAATCTTTGTCAGGATTGATCCTGATCCAGATACTCTCAGGATTGACCATGAAACACACACTCTCAGGATTGATACTGATCCACACACTCTCAGGATTGATCATGATCCACACACTTTCAGCATCCTGATCCACATCCTGTCATGATTGATCCTTATACACGCAATCTCATGGCTGATTCTGATCCACACATTCTCATCATTTAGCTTGCTGCACACACTCTAAGGATTGGCATTGATCCCCCACAATCTCAGGATTGATCCTGATTCACAGACTCTCAGGATTGACCCAGAAACACACACTCTCAGGATTGATTCTGATCCATACATTCTAAAGACTGATCCTGATTCCCAAGACCCCATAATTTTCCTTGGTCCCTCACACTCTCAGGATTGATGCTGATCCACGACGCTCTCAGGATTGATTCAGAAACACACACTCTCAGGATCGATCCTGATCCCCGACACTCTCAGGATTGACACTGATGCAGACACTCTCAAGATTCACCCTGATTCACACACTCTCAGGATTGACACTGATGCACACACTCTCAGGATTGGTCCTGCTACACACACTCTCAGGGTTGATCCTTATCCACAAACATTGTTAGGATTGATCCTGATCCAGATTCTCCCAGGATTGATCCTGATCCACACACTCTCAGGATTGATCATGATCCACACGCTTTCAGGATTGATCCTGATCCACACATTTTCAGGGCTGATCCCGATCCACTCATTTACAGCACTGATTGTGATTTCCCAGAGTGTCAGGATTGTTCCTGATCCACACACTCACAGAATTGACCCTGTTTTCCCATAGACTCAGGATTGATCTTGACCTGAACTCTCTCAGCATTGATCCAGATACACACATTCTCTGGATCGATTCTGATCCCCGACACTCTCAGGGTTGATCCTGATCACCTCACTCACAGGATTGATCCTGATTCACACACTTTCAAGATTCACCCTGATCCACACACTCTCAGGTTTGACACTGATGCACACACTCTCAGGATTGATCATGATCCCCCACACTCTCAGCTTTGATCCTGATCCACACACTCTGAGAATTGATCCTGATCCACACACTCTTAAGATTGATCCTGTTCCACATACTGTTACAATTAATCCTGATACACGCACTCTCAAGGTTGTTCCTGATCCACCCACTCACAGGACTGATCCTGATCCACACATTCTCATCATTTACCCTGCTGTACACACTCTAAGGATTGACACTGAACCCCATACTCTCAGGATTGATTCTGATACACACAATCTTAGGATTGATCCTGAAACACACACTCTCAGGATTGATCCTGTTCCATAGACTCTGAAGTCTGATCCTGATTCCTAAGCACTCATATTTGCCCTTGGTCCCCAACACTCTCAGGATTGACCCTGATCCACACAGTCTCATTATTGATCATGATGCACACACTCTCAGGATTGATACTGATCCACACACTCTCAGGATTGATACTGATCCACACACTCTCAGGATTGGTCCTGATCCACAAACATTGTCAGGATTGATTCTGATCCAGATACTCTCAGGATTGATCCTGATCCACACATTTGCAGAATTGATCATGATCCACACACTTTCACGATTGATCCTGATCCGCACATTTTCAGGCCTGATCCCAATTCACACACTTACAGGATTGATTGTGATTTCCCACAGTGCCACGATTGTTCCTGATCCTCAAAAGTTGTCAGGATTGATCCTGATCCACACACTCTCGAGATCGATCCTCATCCACAAACTCTCAGGATCGATCCTGATCCACGACACTCTCAGGATTGATACTGATCCACACACTCTTAAGATTGGTCCTGATCCATAATCTTTGTCAGGATTGATCCTGATCCAGATACTCTCAGGATTGATCCTGATCCACACACTTTCAGGATTGATCATGATCCACACACTTTCCGGGCTGATCCCGATCCACACACTTACAGGATTGATCGTGATTTCCCACAATGTCAAGATTGTTCCTGATCCACAAACATTGTCAGGATTGATCCTGATCCACATACTGCCAGAACTGATCCATGCACTCTCAGGGCGGATCCTGATCCACACACTCACAGGATTGATCCTGATCTCCAAAAGTGTCAGCATTGATCCTGATCCACAAACCTTGTCAGGATTGATCCTAATCCATAGACTCTTAGGATTGATCCTGATCCACACACTCTCAGGATTGACACTGATGCACACACTCTCAGGATTGGTCCTGCTACACACACTCTCAGGGTTGATCCTTATCCACAAACATTTTTAGGATTGATCCTGATCCAGATTCTCCCAGGATTGATCCTGATCCACACACTCTCAGGATTGATCATGATCCACACATTTCAGGATTGATCCTGATCCACACATTTTCAGGGCTGATCCCGATCCACTCACTTACAGCACTGATTGTGATTTCCCAGAGTGTCAGGATTGTTCCTGATCCACACACTCACAGAATTGACCCTGTTTTCCCACAGCCTCAGGATTGATCTTGACCTGAACTCTCTCAGCATTGATCCAGATACACACATTCTCTGGATCGATTCTGATCCCCGACACTCTCAGGGTTGATCCTGATCACCTCACTCGTAGGATTGATCCTGATTCACACACTCTCAAGATTCACCCTGATCCACACACTCTCAAGTTTGACACTGATGCACACACTCTCAGGATTGATCATGATCCCCCACACTCTCAGCATTGATCCTGATCCACACACTCTGAGAATTGATCCTGATCCACACACTCTTAAGATTGATCCTGTTCCACATACTGTTACAATTAATCCTGATACACGCACTCTCAAGGTTGTTCCTGATCCACCCACTCTCAGGACTGATCCTGATCCACACATTCTCATCATTTACCCTGCTGTACACACTCTAAGGATTGACACTGAACCCCATACTCTCAGGATTGATTCTGATACACACAATCTCAGGATTGATCCTGAAACACACACTCTCAGGATTGATCCTGATCCATACACTCTGAAGTCTGATCCTGATTCCCAAGCCCTCATATTTGCCCTTGGTCCCCAACACTCTCAGGATTGACACTGATCCACACACTCTCAGTATTAAGCATGATGCACACACTCTCAGGATTGATCCTGCTACACACACTCTCAGCATTGATACTGATCCACACACTCTCAGGATTGGTCCTGATCCACAAACATTGTCAGGATTGATCCTGATCCAGATACTCTCAGGATTGATCCTGATCCACACACTTTCAGGATTGATCATGATCCACACACTTTCAGGGCTGATCCCGATCCACACACTTACCGGATTGATCGTGATTTCCCACAATGTCAAGATTGTTCCTGATCCACAAACGTTGTCAGGATTGATCCTGATCCACATACTGTCAGAACTGATCCTGATCCATGCACTCTCAGGGCTGATCCTGATCCATACACTCACAGGATTGATCCTGATCTCCAAAAGTGTCAGCATTGATCCTGATCCACAAACCTTGTCAGGATTGATCCTAATCCATAGACTCTTAGGATTGATCCTGATCCACACACTCTCAGGATTAATCCTCATGCACAAACTCTCAGGATCGATCCTGATCCACACACTCAGAGGACTGATCCTGATCCACACACTCTCAAGATTCACCCTGATCCACATACTGTCATGATTGATCCTGATCCACACACTCTCAAGGTTGATCCTTATCCACCCACTCTCAGGGCTGATCCTCATCCACAAATCCTCATTATTTACCCTGCTGCATACACTCTAAAAATTAACGCTGTTCCCTCACACTCTCAGGATTGATACTGATCCATACATTCTGAAGTGAGAACCTGATTCCCAAGCTCTCATATTTGTCCTTGGTCCCCCACACTCTCAGGATTGACCCTGATCCAAACACGCTCAATATTGATCATGATGCACACTGTCTCAGGATTGACCCTGAAACACACACTCTCAGGATTGATACTGATCCACACACTCTCAGGATTGATCATGATCCACACACTTTCAGCATCCTGATCCACATCCTGTCATGATTGATCCTTATACACGCAATCTCATGGCTGATCCTGATCCACACATTCTCATCATTTACACTGCTGCACACACTCTAAGGATTGACACTGATCCCCCACAATCTCAGGATTGATCCTGATTCACAGACTCTCAGGATTGACCCAGAAACACACACTCTCAGGATTGATTCTGATCCATACACTCTGAAGACTGATCCTGATTCCCAAGACCCCATTTTTTTCCTTGGTCCCTCACACTCTCAGGATTGATCCAGATCCACGACGCTCTCAGGATTGATCCAGATACACACACTCTCAGGATCGATTCGGATCCCCGACACGCTCAGGATTGACACTGATGCACACACTCTCAAGATTCACCCTCATCCACACACTCTCAGGATTAGTCCTGCTACACACACTCTCAGGGTTGATCCTTATCCACAAACATTGTTAGGATTGATCCTGATCCAGATTCTCCGAGGATTGATCCTGATCCACACACTCTCAGGATTGATCATGATCCACACATTTCAGGATTGATCCTGATCCACACATTTTCAGGGCTGATCCCGATCCACTCACTTACAGCACTGATTGTGATTTCCCAGAGTGTCAGGATTGTTCCTGATCCACACACTCACAGAATTGACCCTGTTTTCCCACAGCCTCAGGATTGATCTTGACCTGAACTCTCTCAGCATTGATCCAGATACACACATTCTCTGGATCGATTCTGATCCCCGACACTCTCAGGGTTGATCCTGATCACCTCACTCGCAGGATTGATCCTGATTCACACACTCTCAAGATTCACCCTGATCCACACACTCTCAAGTTTTACACTGATGCACACACTCTCAGGATTGATCATGATCCCCCACACTCTCAGCATTGATTCTCATCCACACACTCTGAGAATTGATCCTGATCCACACACTCTTAAGATTGATCCTGTTCCACATACTGTTACAATTAACCCTGATACACGCACTCTCAAGGTTGTTCCTGATCCACCCACTCTCAGGACTGATCCTGATCCACACATTCTCATCATTTACCCTGCTGTACACACTCTAAGGATTGACACTGAACCCCATACTCTCAGGATTGATTCTGATACACACAATCTCAGGATTGATCCTGAAACACACACTCTCAGGATTGATCCTGATCCATACACTCTGAAGTCTGATCCTGATTCCCAAGCCCTCATATTTGCCCTTGGTCCCCAACACTCTCAGGATTGACCCTGATCCACACACTCTCAGTATTAAGCATGATGCACACACTCTCAGGATTGATCCTGCTACACACACTCTCAGCATGGATACTGATCCACACACTCTCAGGATTGGTCCTGATCCACAAACATTGTCAGGATTGAACCTGATGCAGATACTCTCAGGATTGATCCTGATCCACACACTTTCAGGATTGATCATGATCCACACACTTTCAGGGCTGATCCCGATCCACACACTTACAGGATTGATCGTGATTTCCCACAATGTCAAGATTGTTCCTGATCCACAAACGTTGTCAGGATTGATCCTGATGCACATACTGTCAGAACTGATCCTGATCCATGCACTCTCAGGGCTGATCATGATCCACACACTCACAGGGTTGATCCTGATCTCCAAAAGTGTCAGCATTGATCCTGATCCACAAACCTTGTCAGGATTGATCCTAATCCATAGACTCTTAGGATTGATCCTGATCCACACACTCTCAGGATTAATCCTCATGCACAAACTCTCAGGATCGATCCTGATCCACACACTCAGAGGACTGATCCTGATCCACACACTCTCAAGATTCACCCTGATCCACATACTGTCATGATTGATCCTGATCCACACACTCTCAAGGTTGATCCTTATCCACCCACTCTCAGGGCTGATCCTCATCCACAAATCCTCATTATTTACCCTGCTGCATACACTCTAAAAATTGACGCTGTTCCCTCACACTCTCAGGATTGATACTGATCCATACATTCTGAAGTGAGAACCTGATTCCCAAGCTCTCATATTTGTCCTTGGTCCCCCACACTCTCAGGATTGACCCTGATCCAAACACACTCAATATTGATCATGATGCACACAGTCTCAGGATTGACCCTGAAACACACACTCTCTGGATTGATACTGATCCACACACTCTCAGGATTGATCATGATCCACACACTTTCAGCATCCTGATCCACATCCTGTCATGATTGATCCTTATACACGCAATCTCATGGCTGATCCTGATCCACACATTCTCATCATTTACACTGCTGCACACATTCTAAGGATTGACACTGATCCCCCACAATCTCAGGATTGATCCTGATTCACAGACTCTCAGGATTGACCCAGAAACACACACTCTCAGGATTGATTCTGATCCATACACTCTGAAGACTGATCCTGATTCCCAAGACCCCATTTTTTTCCTTGGTCCCTCACACTCTCAGGATTGATCCAGATCCACGACGCTCTCAGGATTGATCCAGATACACACACTCTCAGGATCGATTCGGATCCCTGACACTCTCAGGATTGACAATGATGCACACACTCTCAAGATTCACCCTCATCCACACACTCTCAGGATTAGTCCTGCTACACACACTCTCAGGGTTGATCCTTATCCACAAACATTGTTAGGATTGATCCTGATCCAGATTCTCCCAGGATTGATCCTGATCCACACACTCTCAGGATTGATCATGATCCACACATTTCAGGATTGATCCTGATCCACACATTTTCAGGGCTGATCCCGATCCACTCACTTACAGCACTGATTGTGATTTCCCAGAGTGTCAGGATTGTTCCTGATCCACACACTCACAGAATTGACCCTGTTTTCCCACAGCCTCAGGATTGATCTTGACCTGAACTCTCTCAGCATTGATCCAGATACACACATTCTCTGGATCGATTCTGATCCCCGACACTCTCAGGGTTGATCCTGATCACCTCACTCGCAGGATTGATCCTGATTCACACACTCTCAAGATTCACCCTGATCCACACACTCTCAAGTTTGACACTGATGCACACACTCTCAGGATTGATCATGATCCCCCACACTCTCAGCATTGATTCTCATCCACACACTCTGAGAATTGATCCTGATCCACACACTCTTAAGATTGATCCTGTTCCACATACTGTTACAATTAACCCTGATACACGCACTCTCAAGGTTGTTCCTGATCCACCCACTCTCAGGACTGATCCTGATCCACACATTCTCATCATTTACCCTGCTGTACACACTCTAAGGATTGACACTGAACCCCATACTCTCAGGATTGATTCTGATACACACAATCTCAGGATTGATCCTGAAACACACACTCTCAGGATTGATCCTGATCCATACACTCTGAAGTCTGATCCTGATTCCCAAGCCCTCATATTTGCCCTTGGTCCCCAACACTCTCAGGATTGACCCTGATCCACACACTCTCAGTATTAAGCATGATGCACACACTATCAGGATTGATCCTGCTACACACACT
Source organism: Isurus oxyrinchus (assembly GCA_026770705.1). Taxonomy (NCBI): domain Eukaryota; kingdom Metazoa; phylum Chordata; class Chondrichthyes; order Lamniformes; family Lamnidae; genus Isurus; species Isurus oxyrinchus. The sequence continues at coordinate 94,651,392 of JANJGN010000010.1, forward strand.
CTCAGCATTGATACTGATCCACACATTCTCAGGATTGGTCCTGATCCACAAACATTGTCAGGATTGATTCTGATCCAGATACTCTCAGGATTGATCCTGATCCACACATTTGCAGAATTGATCATGATCCACACACTTTCACGATTGATCCTGATCCACACATTTTCAGGCCTGATCCCAATTCACACACTTACAGGATTGATCGTGATTTCCCACAGTGTCAGGATTGTTCCTGATCCACAAAAGTTGTCAGGATTGATCCTGATCCACACACTCTCGAGATCGATCCTCATCCACAAACTCTCAGGATCGATCCTGATCCACACACTCTCAGGATTGACCCTGACCCACATACTCTCAAGATTCACCCTGATCCACACACTCTCATGATTGACACTGATGCACACACTCGCAGGATTGAACATGATTCCCCCACACTCTTAGGATTGAACCTGATCCTCATGCCTTCATGATTGTCCCAGGTCACCCATCATCTCAGGATTGATCCTGATCCACACACTCAGAGGAGTGTTACTGATCCAGACAATCTTAGGATTGATCCTGATGCATAAACTGTCATGATTGATCCTGATCCAAACACTCTCAAGGTTGATCCTTATCCACCCACTCTCAGGGCTGATCCTCATCCACACATTCTCATCATTTACCCTGCTGTACACATTCTAAGGATTGACACTGAACCCCATACTCTCAGGATTGACTCTGAAACACACAATCTCAGGATTGATCCTGATTCACAAACTCTCAGGATTGATCCAGACCCACAAGACTCTCAGGATTGATACTGATCCACACACTCTTAAGATTGGTCCTGATCCACAAACATTGTCAGGATTGAACCTGATCCAGATACTCTCAGGATTGATCCTGATCCACACACTTTCAGGATTGATCATGATCCACACACTTTCAGGGCTGATCCCGATCCACACACTTACAGGATTGATTGTGATTTCCCACAATGTCAAGATTGTTCGTGATCCACAAACGTTGTCAGGATTGATCCTGATGCACATACTGTCAGAACTGATCCTGATCCATGCACTCTCAGGGCTGATCATGATCCACACACTCACAGGGTTGATCCTGATCTCCAAAAGTGTCAGCATTGATCCTGATCCACAAACCTTGTCAGGATTGATCCTAATCCATAGACTCTTAGGATTGATCCTGATCCACACACTCTCAGGATTAATCCTCATGCACAAACTCTCAGGATCGATCCTGATCCACACACTCAGAGGACTGATCCTGATCCACACACTCTCAAGATTCACCCTGATCCACATACTGTCATGATTGATCCTGATCCACACACTCTCAAGGTTGATCCTTATCCACCCACTCTCAGGGCTGATCCTCATCCACAAATTCTCATTATTTACTCTGCTGCATACACTCTAAAAATTGACGCTGTTCCCTCACACTCTCAGGATTGATACTGATCCATACACTCTGAAGTGAGAACCTGATTCCCAAGCTCTCATATTTGTCCTTGGTCCCCCACACTCTCAGGATTGACCCTGATCCAAACACGCTCAATATTGATCATGATGCACACAGTCTCAGGATTGACCCTGAAACACACACTCTCAGGATTGATACTGATCCACACACTCTCAGGATTGATCATGATCCACACACTTTCAGCATCCTGATCCACATCCTGTCATGATTGATCCTTATACACGCAATCTCATGGCTGATCCTGATCCACACATTCTCATCATTTACACTGCTGCACACACTCTAAGGATTGACACTGATCCCCCACAATCTCAGGATTGATCCTGATTCACAGACTCTCAGGATTGACCCAGAAACACACACTCTCAGGATTGATTCTGATCCATACACTCTCAAGACTGAGCCTGATTCCCAAGACCCCATTTTTTTCCTTGGTCCCTCACACTCTCAGGATTGATCCAGATCCACGACGCTCTCAGGATTGATCCAGATACACACACTCTCAGGTTCGATTCTGATCCCCGACACTCTCAGGATTGACACTGATGCACACACTCTCAAGATTCACCCTCATCCACACACTCTCAGGATTGACACTGATGCACACACTCTCAGGATTGGTCCTGCGACACAGACTCTCAGGGTTGATCCTTATCCACAAACATTGTTAGGATTGATCCTGATCCAGATTCTCCCAGGATTGATCCTGATCCACACACTCTCAGGATTGATCATGATCCACACATTTCAGGATTGATCCTGATCCACACATTTTCAGGGCTGATCCCGTTCCACTCACTTACAGCACTGATTGTGATTTCCCAGAGTGTCAGGATTGTTCCTGATCCACACACTCACAGAATTGACCCTGTTTTCCCACAGCCTCAGGATTGATCTTGACCTGAACTCTCTCAGCATTGATCCAGATACACACATTCTCTGGATCGATTCTGATCCCCGACACTCTCAGGGTTGATCCTGATCACCTCACTCGCAGGATTGATCCTGATTCACACACTCTCAAGATTCACCCTGATCCACACACTCTCAAGTTTTACACTGATGCACACACTCTCAGGATTGATCATGATCCCCCACACTCTCAGCATTGATCCTGATCCACACACTCTGAGAATTGATCCTGATCCACACACTCTTAAGATTGATCCTGTTCCACATACTGTTACAATTAATCCTGATACACGCACTCTCAAGGTTGTTCCTGATCCACCCACTCTCAGGACTGATCCTGATCCACACATTCTCATCATTTACCCTGCTGTACACACTCTAAGGATTGACACTGAACCCCATACTCTCAGGATTGATTCTGATACACACAATCTCAGGATTGATCCTGAAACACACACTCTCAGGATTGATCCTGATCCATAGACTCTGAAGTCTGATCCTGATTCCTAAGCCCTCATATTTGCCCTTTGTCCCCAACACTCTCAGGATTGACCCTGATCCACACACTCTCAGTATTGATCATGATGCACACACTCTCAGGATTGGTCCTGATCCACACACTCTCAGGATTGATACTGATCCACACACTCTCAGGATTGGTCCTGATCCACAAACATTGTCAGGATTGATTCTGATCCAGATACTCTCAGGATTGATCCTGCTCCACACATTTGCAGAATTGATCATGATCCACACACTTTCACGATTGATCCTGATCCACACATTTTCAGGCCTGATCCCAATTCACACACTTACAGGATTGATTGTGATTTCCCACAGTGTCAGGATTGTTCCTGATCCTCAAAAGTTGTCAGGATTGATCCTGATCCACACACTCTCGAGATCGATCCTCATCCACAAACTCTCAGGATCGATCCTGATCCACAACACTCTCAGGATTGATACTGATCCACACACTCTTAAGATTGGTCCTGATCCATAATCTTTGTCAGGATTGATCCTGATCCAGATACTCTCAGGATTGATCCTGATCCACACACTTTCAGGATTGATCATGATCCACACACTTTCAGGGCTGATCCCGATCCACACACTTACAGGATTGATTGTGATTTCCCACAATGTCAAGATTGTTCCTGATCCACAAACATTGTCAGGATTGATCCTGATCCACATACTGTCAGAACTGATCCTGATCCATGCACTCTCAGGGCTGATCCTGATCCACAACACTCACAGGATTGATCCTGATCTCCAAAAGTGTCAGCATTGATCCTGATCCACAAACCTTGTCAGGATTGATCCTAATCCATAGACTCTTAGGATTGATCCTGATCCACACACTCTCAGGATTGATCCTCATGCACAAACTCTCAGGATCGATCCTGATCCACACACTCAGAGGACTGATCCTGATCCACACACTCTCAAGGTTGATCCTTATCCACCCACTCAGGGCTGATCCTCATCCACAAATTCTCATTATTTACCCTGCTGCATACACTCTAAAAATTGACGCTGTTCCCTCACACTCTCAGGATTGATACCGATTCATACATCCTGAAGTGAGAACCTGATTCCCAAGCTCTCATATTTGTCCTTGGTCCCCCACACTCTCAGGATTGACCCTGATCCAAACACGCTCAATATTGATCATGATGCACACAGTCTCAGGATTGACCCTGAAACATACACTCTCAGGATTGATACTGATCCACACACTCTCAGGATTGATCATGATCCACACACTTTCAGCATCCTGATCCACATCCTGTCATGATTGATCCTTATACACGCAATCTCATGACTGATTCTGATCCACACATTCTCATCTTTTACCCTGCTGCACACACTCTAAGGATTGACACTGATCCCCCACAATCTCAGGATTGATCCTGATTCACAGACTCTCAGGATTGACCCAGAAACACACACTCTCAGGATTGATTCTGATCCATACATTCTAAAGACTGATCCTGATTCCCAAGACCCCATAATTTTCCTTGGTCCCTCACACTCTCAGGATTGATGCTGATCCACGACGCTCTCAGGATTGATCCAGAAACACACACTCTCAGGATCGATCCTGATCCCCGACACTCTCACGATTGACACTGATGCAGACACTCTCAAGATTCACCCTGATCCACACACTCTCAGGATTGACACTGATGCACACACTCTCAGGATTGGTCCTGCTACACACACTCTCAGGGTTGATCCTTATCCACAAACATTGTTAGGATTGATCCTGATCCAGATTCTCCCAGGATTGATCCTGATCCACACACTCTCAGGATTGATCATGATCCACACATTTCAGGATTGATCCTGATCCACACATTTTCAGGGCTGATCCAGATCCACTCACTTACAGCACTGATTGTGATTTCCCAGAGTGTCAGGATTGTTCCTGATCCACACACTCACAGAATTGACCCTGTTTTCCCACAGCCTCAGGATTGATCTTGACCTGAACTCTCTCAGCATTGATCCAGATACACACATTCTCTGGATCGATTCTGATCCCCGACACTCTCAGGGTTGATCCTGATCACCTCACTCGCAGGATTGATCCTGATTCACACACTTTCAAGATTCACCCTGATCCACACACTCTCAGGTTTGACACTGATGCACACACTCTCAGGATTGATCATGATCCCCCACACTCTCAGCTTTGATCCTGATCCACACACTCTGAGAATTGATCCTGATCCACACACTCTTAAGATTGATCCTGTTCCACATACTGTTACAATTAATCCTGATACACGCACTCTCAAGGTTGTTCCTGATCCACCCACACACAGGACTGATCCTGATCCACACATTCTCATCATTTACCCTGCTGTACACACTCTAAGGATTGACACTGAACCCCATACTCTCAGGATTGATTCTGATACACACAATCTCAGGATTGATCCTGAAACACACACTCTCAGGATTGATCCTGATCCATACACTCTGAAGTCTGATGCTGATTCCTAAGCACTCATATTTGCCCTTGGTCCCCAACACTCTCAGGATTGACCCTGATCCACACAGTCTCATTATTGATCATGATGCACACACTCTCAGGATTGGTCCTGATCCACAAACATTGTCAGGATTGATTCTGATCCAGATACTCTCAGGATTGATCCTGATCCACACATTTGCAGAATTGATCCTGATCCACACACTTTCACGATTGATCCTGATCCACACATTTTCAGGCCTGATCCCAATTCACACACTTACAGGATTGATTGTGATTTCCCACAGTGTCAGGATTGTTCCTGATCCTCAAAAGTTGTCAGGATTGATCCTGATCCACACACTCTCGAGATCGATCCTCATCCACAAACTCTCAGGATCGATCCTGATCCACAACACTCTCAGGATTGATACTGATCCACACACTCTTAAGATTGGTCCTGATCCATAATCTTTGTAAGGATTGATCCTGATCCAGATACTCTCAGGATTGATCCTGATCCACACACTTTCAGGATTGATCATGATCCACACACTTTCCGGGCTGATCCCGATCCACACACTTACAGGATTGATTGTGATTTCCCACAATGTCAAGATTGTTCCTGATCCACAAACATTGTCAGGATTGATCCTGATCCACATACTGTCAGAACTGATCCTGATCCATGCACTCTCAGGGCTGATCCTGATCCACAACACTCACTGGATTGATCCTGATCTCCAAAAGTGTCAGCATTGATCCTGATCCACAAACCTTGTCAGGATTGATCCTAATCCATAGACTCTTAGGATTGATCCTGATCCACACACTCTCAGGATTGATCCTCATGCACAAACTCTCAGGATCGATCCTGATCCACACACTCAGAGGACTGATCCTGATCCACACACTCTCAAGGTTGATCCTTATCCACCCACTCAGGGCTGATCCTCATCCACAAATTCTCATTATTTACCCTGCTGCATACACTCTAAAAATTGACGCTGTTCCCTCACACTCTCAGGATTGATACCGATTCATACATCCTGAAGTGAGAACCTGATTCCCAAGCTCTCATATTTGTCCTTGGTCCCCCACACTCTCAGGATTGACCCTGATCCAAACACGCTCAATATTGATCATGATGCACACAGTCTCAGGATTGACCCTGAAACACACACTCTCAGGATTGATACTGATCCACACACTCTCAGGATTGATCATGATCCACACACTTTCAGCATCCTGATCCACATCCTGTCATGATTGATCCTTATACACGCAATCTCATGACTGATTCTGATCCACACATTCTCATCTTTTACCCTGCTGCACACACTCTAAGGATTGACACTGATCCCCCACAATCTCAGGATTGATCCTGATTCACAGACTCTCAGGATTGACCCAGAAACACACACTCTCAGGATTGATTCTGATCCATACATTCTAAAGACTGATCCTGATTCCCAAGACCCCATAATTTTCCTTGGTCCCTCACACTCTCAGGATTGATGCTGATCCACGACGCTCTCAGGATTGATCCAGAAACACACACTCTCAGGATCGATCCTGATCCCCGACACTCTCACGATTGACACTGATGCAGACACTCTCAAGATTCACCCTGATCCACACACTCTCAGGATTGACACTGATGCACACACTCTCAGGATTGGTCCTGCTACACACACTCTCAGGGTTGATCCTTATCCACAAACATTGTTATGATTGATCCTGATCCAGATTCTCCGAGGATTGATCCTGATCCACACACTCTCAGGATTGATCATGATCCACACATTTCAGGATTGATCCTGATCCACACATTTTCAGGGCTGATCCCGATCCACTCACTTACAGCACTGATTGTGATTTCCCAGAGTGTCAGGATTTTTCCTGATCCACACACTCACAGAATTGACCCTGTTTTCCCACAGCCTCAGGATTGATCTTGACCTGAACTCTCTCAGCATTGATCCAGATACACACATTCTCTGGATCGATTCTGATCCCCGACACTCTCAGGGTTGATCCTGATCACCTCACTCGCAGGATTGATCCTGATTCACACACTCTCAAGATTCACCCTGATCCACACACTCTCAGGTTTGACACTGATGCACACACTCTCAGGATTGATCATGATCCCCCACACTCTCAGCTTTGATCCTGATCCACACACTCTGAGAATTGATCCTGATCCACACACTCTTAAGATTGATCCTGTTCCACATACTGTTACAATTAATCCTGATACACGCACTCTCAAGGTTGTTCCTGATCCACCCACACACAGGACTGATCCTGATCCACACATTCTCATCATTTACCCTGCTGTACACACTCTAAGGATTGACACTGAACCCCATACTCTCAGGATTGATTCTGATACACACAATCTCAGGATTGATCCTGAAACACACACTCTCAGGATTGATCCTGATCCATACACTCTGAAGTCTGATCCTGATTCCTAAGCACTCATATTTGCCCTTGGTCCCCAACACTCTCAGGATTGACCCTGATCCACACAGTCTCATTATTGATCATGATGCACACACTCTCAGGATTGGTCCTGATCCACAAACATTGTCAGGATTGATTCTGATCCAGATACTCTCAGGATTGATCCTGATCCACACATTTGCAGAATTGATCATGATCCACACACTTTCACGATTGATCCTGATCCGCACATTTTCAGGCCTGATCCCAATTCACACACTTACAGGATTGATTGTGATTTCCCACAGTGTCAAGTTTGTTCCTGATCCACAAAAGTTGTCAGGATTAATCCTGATCCACACACTCTCGAGATCGATCCTCATCCACAAACTCTCAGGATCGATCCTGATCCACAACACTCTCAGGATTGATACTGATCCACACACTCTTAAGATTGGTCCTGATCCATAATCTTTGTCAGGATTGATCCTGATCCAGATACTCTCAGGATTGATCCTGATCCACACACTTTCAGCATTGATCATGATCCACACACTTTCAGGGCTGCTCCCGATCCACACACTTACAGGATTGATTGTGATTTCCCGCAATGTCAAGATTGTTCCTGATCCACAAACATTGTCAGGATTGATCCTGATCCACAGACTGTCAGAACTGATTCTGATCCATGCACTCTCAGGGCTGATCCTGATCCACACACTCACAGGATTGATCCTGATCTCCAAAAGTGTCAGCATTGATCCTGATCCACAAACCTTGTCAGGATTGATCCTAATCCATAGACTCTTAGGATTGATCCTGATCCACACACTCTCAGGATTAATCCTCATGCACAAACTCTCAGGATCGATCCTGATCCACACACTCAGAGGAGTGATCCTGATCCACACACTCTCAAGGTTGATCCTTATCCACCCACTCTCAGGGCTGATCCTCATCCACAAATTCTCATTATTTACCCTGCTGCATACACTCTAAAAATTGACGCTGTTCCCTCACACTCTCAGGATTGATACTGATTCATACATTCTGAAGTGAGAACCTGATTCCCAAGCTCTCATATTTGTCCTTGGTCCCCCACACTCTCAGGATTGACCCTGATCCAAACACGCTCAATATTGATCATGATGCACACAGTCTCAGGATTGACCATGAAACACACACTCTCAGGATTGATACTGATCCACACACTCTCAGGATTGATCATGATCCACACACTTTCAGCATCCTGATCCACATCCTGTCATGATTGATCCTTATACACGCAATCTCATGGCTGATTCTGATCCACACATTCTCATCATTTACACTGCTGCACACACTCTAAGGATTGACACTGATCCCCCACAATCTCAGGATTGATCCTGATTCACAGACTCTCAGGATTGACCCAGAAACACACACTCTCAGGATTGATTCTGATCCATACATTCTAAAGACTGATCCTGATTCCCAAGACCCCATAATTTTCCTTGGTCCCTCACACTCTCAGGATTGATGCTGATCCACGACGCTCTCAGGATTGATCCAGAAACACACACTCTCAGGATCGATCCTGATCCCCGACACTCTCAGGATTGACACTGATGCAGACACTCTCAAGATTCACCCTGATCCACACACTCTCAGGATTGACACTGATGCACACACTCTCAGGATTGGTCCTGCGACACACACTCTCAGGGTTGATCCTTATCCACAAACATTGTTAGGATTGATCCTGATCCAGATTCTCCCAGGATTGATCCTGATCCACACACTCTCAGGATTGATCATGATCCACACATTTCAGGATTGATCCTGATCCACACATTTTCAGGGCTGATCCCGATCCACACACTTACAGGATTGATTGTGATTTCCCACAGTGTCAGGATAGTTCCTGATCCACACACTTGCAGAATTGACCCTGATTTCCCACAGTCTCAGGATTGATCTTGACCTGCACTCTCTCAGCATTGATCCAGATACACACATTCTCAGGATCGATCCTGATCCCTGACACTCTCAGGATTGATCCTGATCACCTCACTCACAGGATTGATCCTGATTCACACACTTTCAAGATTCACCCTGATCCACACACCCTCAGGATTGACACTGATGCACACACCCTCAGGATTGATCATGATCCCCCATACTCTCAGGATTGATCCTGATCCTGATGCCCTCATGATTGTCCCTGGTCCCCCACACTCTCAACTTTGATCCTGATCCACACACTCTCAGGATTGATCCTGATCCACACACTCTTAAGTTTAATCCTGATCCACATACTGTCACGACTGATCCTGATACACGCACCCTCAATGTTGTTCCTGAACCACCCACTCTCAGGGCTGATCCTCATCCACACATTCTCATCATTTACCCTGCTTTACGCACTCTAAGGATTGACACTGATCCCGCACACTCTCAGGATTGATTCTAATACATACAATCTCATTATTGATCCTGATTCACAGACTCTCAGGATTGACCCTGAAACACACACTCTCAGGATTGATCCTGATCCATACACTCTGAAGACTGATCCTGATTCCCAAGCCCTCATATTTGTCCTTGATCAACCACACTCTCAGGATTGATACTGATCCACAGACTCTTAAGATTGGTCCTGATCCATAATCTTTGTCAGGATTGATCCTGATCCAGATACTCTCAGGATTGATCCTGATCCACACACTTTCAGGATTGTTCATTATCCACACACTTTCAGGGTTGATCCCAATCCACACACTTTCAGGATTGATCGTGATTCCCCACAATGTCAAGATTGTTCCTGATCCACAAACGTTGTCAGGATTGATCCTGATGCACATACTGTCGGAACTGATCCTGATCCATGCACTCTCAGGGCTGATCCTGATCCACACACTCACAGGATTGATCCTGATCTCCAAAAGTGTCAGCATTGATCCTGATCCACAAACCTTGTCAGGATTGATCCTAATCCATAGACTCTTAGGATTGATCCTGATCCACACACTCTCAGGATTGATCCTCATGCACAAACTCTCAGGATCGATCCTGATCCACACACTTTCAGGATTGACCCTGATCCACACACTCTCAAAATTCATCCTGATCCACACACTCTCATGATTGACACTGAAGCACACACTCTCAGGATTGATCATGATTCCCCACACTCAGGATTGAACCTGATCCTCATGCCTTCATGATTGTCCCAGGTCCCCCATCATCTCAGGATTAATCCTGATCCACACACTCAGAGGAGTGATCCTGATCCACACACTCTTAGGATTGATCCTGATCCACATACTGTCATGATTGATCCTGATCCACAAACTCTCAAGGTTGATCCTTATCCACCCATTCTTGGGTCTGATCCTCATCCACAAATTCTCATTATTTACCCTGCTGCAAACACTCTAAAAATTGACGCTGTTCCCTCACACTCTCAGGATTGATACTGATCCATACACTCTGAAGACAGAACCTGATTCCCAAGCTCTCATATTTGTCCTTGGTCCCCCACACTCTCAGGATTGACCCTGATCCAAACACGCTCAATATTGATCATGATGCACACAGTCTCAGGATTGACCCTGAAACACACAATCTCAGGATTGATACTGATCCACACACTCTCAGGATTGATCATGATCCACACACTTTCAGCATCCTGATCCACATCCTGTCATGATTGATCCTTATACACGTAATCTCATGGCTGATCCTGATTCACACATTCTCATCATTTACCCTGCTGCACACACTCTAAGGATTGACACTGATCCCCACAATCTCAGGATTGATCCTGATTCACAGACTCTCAGGATTGACCCAGAAACAAACACTCTCAGAATTGATCCTGATCCATACACTCTGAAGACTGATCCTGATTCCCAAGACCCCATATTTTTCCTTGGTCCCTCACTCTCTCAGGATTGACCCTGATCCACGACTCTCTCAGGATTGATCCAGATACACACACTCTCAGGATCGATCCTGATCCCCGACACTCTCAGGATTGACACTGATGCAGACACTCTCAAGATTCACCCTGATCCACACACTCTCAGGATTGACACTGATGCACACACTCTCAGGATTGATCATGATCCCCCACACTCTGAGGCTTGAACCTGATCCTCGCACCTTCATGATTGTCCCTGGTAATTCCACAATCTCAGGATTGATCCTGATCCACACACTCAGAGGAGTGATCCTGATCCACACGCTCTTAGGATTGATCCTGATCCATATACTGTCATGCTTGATCCTGATCCGCACACTCTCAAGGTTGATCCTGATCCACACACTCTCATGGCTGATCCTCATCCACAAATTCTCATCATTTACCCTGCTGCACACACTCTAAGGATTGACACTGATCCCACACACTCACAGGATTGACCCTAAAACACATATTGTCAGGATTGATCCTGATCTATACACTCTGAAGGCTGATCCTGATTCCCAAGCGCTCATATTTGTCCTTGGTCCCCCATACTCTCAGGATTGACCCTGATCCACACATTCTCATGATTGACACTGATACACACACTCGCATGATTGATCATGATCCCCCAAAATCTGAGGATTGAACCTGATCCTCATGCTTTCATGATTGTCCCAGGTCCCCCATCATCTCAGGATTGATCCTGATCCACACACTCAGAGGAGTGATACTGATCCACACAATCTTAGGATTGATCCTAATGCACATACTGTCATGATTGATCCTGATCCAAACACTCTCAAGGTTGAACCTTATCCACCCACTCTCAGGGCTGATCCTCATCCACAAATTCTCATTATCTACCCTGCTGCAAACACTCTAAAAATTGATGCTGTTCCCTCACACTCTCAGGATTGATACTGATCCATACACTCTGAAGACAGAACCTGATTCCCAAGCCCACATATTTGTTCTTGGTCCCCCACACTCTCAGGATTGACCCTGATCCACACACGCTCAATATTGATCATGATGCACACACTCTCAGGATTGACCCTGAAACACACATTCTCAGGATTGATACGGATCCACACACTCTCAGGATTGATCCTTTTCCACAAACATTGTCAGGATTGATCCTGATCCAGATACTCCCAGGATTGATCCTGATCCACACACTCTCAGGATTGATCATGATCCACACACTTTCATAATCCTGATCCACATCCTGTCATGATTGATCCTTATACACGCAATCTCATGGCTGATCCTGATCCACACATTCTCATCATTTACACTGCTGCACACACTCTAAGGATTGACACTGATCCCCCACAATCTCAGGATTGATCCTGATTCACACACTCTCAGGATTGACACAGAAACACACACTCTCAGGATTGATCCTGATCCATACACTCTGAAGACTGATCCTGATTCCCAAGACCCCATATTTTTCCTTGGTCCCCCACACTCTCAGGATTGACCCTGAACCACAAACTCTCAGGATTGATCCAGATACACACAATCTCAGGATCGATCCTGATCCCCGACACTCTCAAGATTGTCACTGATGCACACACTCTCAGGATTGATCATGATCCCCCACACTCTGAGGCTTGAACCTGATCCTCGCGCTCTCATGATGGTCCCTGGTACACCACAATCTCAGGATTGATCCTGATCCACACACTCAGAGGAGTGATCCTGATCCACACACTCTCAAGGTTGATCCTGATCCATTCACTCTCATGGATGATCCTCATCCAAAAATTCTCATCATTTACCCTGCTGCACACACTCTAAGGATTGACACTGATCCCCCACACTCACAGGATTGACCCTAAAACACACATTCTCAGGATTGATCCTGATCTATACATTCTGAAGACTGATCCTGATTCCCGAGCCCTCATATTTGTCCTTGGTCCCCCACACTCTCAGGATTGACCCTGATCCACACATTCTCAGTATTGATCATGATTCACACACTCTCAAGATTGATCCTGCTACACACACTCTCAGGATTGACACTGATCCACACACTCTCAGGATTGATCCTGATCCAGATACTCCCAGGATTGATCATGATCCACACACTCTCAGCATTGATCATGATCCACACACTTTCAGGATTGATCCTGATCCACACATTTTCAGGGCTGATCCTGATCCACACACTTACAGGATTGATCATGATTTCCCACAATGTCAGGATTCTTCCTGATCCACACATTCTCAGAATTGACCCTGATTTCCCAGTCGCAGGACTGACCATGTCATGCACTCTTTAAGGATTGATCGAGATACACACACTCTCAGGATCGATCCTGATCCGCGACACTCTCATGATTGATCCTGATCACTTCATTCGCAGGATTTATCCTGATTCACACACTCTCAGGATTGACCCTGAAACACACACTCTCAGGATTGATCCTGATCCATACACTCTGAAGTCAGATCCTGATTCCCAAGCCTTCATAATTGTTCTTGGTCCCCCACCTCTCAGGATTGACCCTGATCCATTCACTCTCAGGATTGATTATGATGCACACACTCTCAGGATTGATCCTGCTACACACACTCTCATGATTGATCCTTATCTACAAACATTGTTAGGATTGACCCTGATCCAGATTCTCCCAGGATTGGTCCTGATCCACACAATCTCAGGATTGATCATGATCCACACACTTTCAGGATTGATCCTGATCCACACATTTTCAGGGCTGATCCCGATCCACACACTTATAGGATTGATTGTGATTTCCCACAGTGTCAGGATTGTTCCTGATCCACACACTCGCAGAATTGACCCTGATTTCCCACAGTCTCAGGATTGATCTTGACCTGAAATCTCTCAGCATTGATCCAGACATACACATTCTCAATATCGATTCTAATCCCCGACACATTCAGGGTTGATCCTGATCACCTTACTCGTAGGATTCATCCTGATTGATACACTCTCAAGATTCACCCTGATCCACACACTCTCAGTATTGACAATGATCCCCCACACTCTCAGGATTGAACCTGATCCACACACGCTCAGGTTTGATCCTGACCCGTACACTCTCAGGATTGATCCAGATCCCCCAAACTCTTAGGATTGATCCAAATCCACATCCTGTCATAATTGATCCTGATCCACACACTCTCATGGCTGATCCTGATCCACACATTTTCAACATTTACGCTCTCTAAGGATTGACGCAGATCCCCCACAATCTCAGGATTGATCCTGATACACACACTCTCAGGATTGACCCTGAAAAACAAACTCTCAGGATTGATCCTGATCCATACACTCTGAAGACTGATCCTCCCAAGCCCTCATATTTGTCCCTGGACCCCACACTCTAAGGATTGACCCTGATCCACACACTCTCAGGGCTGATCCTGATCCACACATTCTCATCATTTACGCAGCACACACTCTAAGGATTGACACTGCTCCCCCACAATCTCAGGATTGATCCTGATCCACAAACTCTCAGGATTGATCTTGATCCCACACTTTCACAATTGATCCTGATCCACATACTGTCACGATTGATCCTGATGCACGCACTCTCAAGGTTGATCCTGATCCACCCACTCTCAGGGCTGATCCTGATCCACAAATTCTCATCATTTACCCTGCAGCACACAATCTAAGGATTGACATTGATTCACCACACTCTCAGGATTGATTCTGTTACACACAATCTCAGGATTGATCCTGATTCACACACTGCCAGGATTGACCCTGAAAAACACACTCTCAGGATTGATCCTGAGCCATACGCTCTGAAGACTGATACTGATTCCCAAGCCCTCATATTTGTCCTTGGACCCCACACTCTCAGGATTGACCCTGATCCACACATTCTCAGTATTGATCATGATGCACACACTCTCAGGATTGATCCTGATACACACACACTCAGGATTGATCAGGATCCACACACTTCCACGATTGATCCTGATCTGCACATTTTCAGGGCTGATCCTGATACACACACTTACAGGATTGATCGTGATTTCCCAGAGTGGCAGGATTGTTCCTAATTCACAAATGTTGTCAGGATTGATCCTGATCCACATACTGTCAGACTGATCCTGATCCATGCACTCTCAGGGCTGAATCCGATCCACGCACTCTCAGATTTGATACTGTTCCATGCACTCTCAGGGATGATCCTGATCCACACACTCTCAGGATTGACCCTGATCCACACACTCTCAGTTTTGATCATGATGCACATACTCTCAGGATTGATCCTGATACACACACTCTCAGGATTGGTCTTGATCCACAAACATTATCAGGATTGATCCTGATCCAGACACTCTCAGGATTGATCATGATCCACATATTTTCACGATTGATCCCGATCCACACACTGACAGGATTGATTGTGATTTCCCACAGTGTCAGGATTGTTCCTGATCCACAAACGTTGTCAGGATTGATTCTGATCCACATACTGTCAGAACTGATCCTGATCCACACACTCTCAGGGCTGATTCCAATACATGCACTCTCAGGTTTGATACTAATCCACGCCCTCTCAGGGCTGATTCTGATACACACTTTCACAGGATTGATCCTGATGTCCAACAGCATCAGCATTGATCCTTATCCACAAACCTTGTCAGGATTGATCCTGATCCACACACTTTCAGGTCTGATCCCAATCCACACACTTACAGGATTGATCATGATTTCTCACAGTGTCAGCATTGTTCCTGATCCACAAAAGTTGTCAGGATTGATCCTGATCCATACACTCTCAAGGTTGATCCTGATCCACCCACTCTCAGGGCTGATCCTGATCCACACATTCTCATCATTTACCCTGCTGCACACATTCTAAGGATTGACACTGAACCCCCACACTCTCCGGATTGATTCTGATACACACAATCTCAGGATTGATCCTGTTTCACACACTCTCAGGATCGATCCTGATACACACACTCTCAGGATTGATACTGATCCACACACTCTCAGGATTGATACTGATCCAGAAACATTGTCAGGATTGATCATAATCCAGATACTCTCAGGATTGATCCTGATCCACACACTATCAGGATTGATCATGATCCACACACTTTCAGGATTGCTCCTGATCCACATATTTTCAGGCCTGATCCCGATCCACACACTTACAGGATTGATCATGATTTCCCACAGTGTCGGGATTGATCCTGATCCACACACTCCCAGAATTGACCCTGATTTCGCACAGTCTCAGGATAGATCCAGATACACACACTCTCAGGATCGATCCTGATCCACGACACTCTCAGGTTTGATCCTGATCACCTCATTCGCAGGATTGATCCTGATTCACACACTCTCAGGATTCATCATGATCCACAAACTTTCAGGATTGATCCTGATCCATACACTCTCAGGATTGATCCAGATCCCCCAAACTCTTAGGATTGATCCGGATCCACATCCTGTCATAATTGATCCTGATCCACACACTCTCATGGCTGATCCTGATCCACACATTCTCAACATTTACCCTGCTGCACGCTCTCTAAGGATTAACGCAGATCCCCCACACTCTCAGGATTGATCCTGATACACACACTCTCAGGATTGACCCTGAAAAACAAACTCTCAGGATTGATCCTGATCCATACACTCTGAAGACTGATCCTCCCAAGCCCTCATATTTGTCCCTGGTCCCCCACACTCTCAGGATTGACCCTGATCCACACACTCTCAGGGCTGATCCTGATCCACACATTCTCATCTTTACGCAGCACACACTCTAAGGATTGACACTGCTCCCCCACAATCTCAGGATTGATCCTGATCCACAAACTCTCAGGATTGATCTTGATCCCACACTTTCACAATTGATCCTGATCCACATACTGTCACGATTGATCCTGATGCACGCACTCTCAAGGTTGATCCTGATCCAACCACTCTCAGGGCTGATCCTGATCCACAAATTCTCATCATTTACCCTGCAGCACACACTCTAAGGATTGACATTGATTCACCACACTCTCAGGATTGATTCTGTTACACACAATCTCAGGATTGATCCTGATTCACACACTGCCAGGATTGACCCTGAAAAACACACTCTCAGGATTGATCCTGAGCCATACACTCTGAAGACTGATCCTCCCAAGCCCTCATATTTGTCCCTGGTCCCCCACACTCTCAGGATTGACCCTGATCCACACACTCTCAGGGCTGATCCTGATCCACACATTCTCATCATTTACGCAGCACACACTCTAAGGATTGACACAGCTCCCCCACAATCTCAGGATTGATCCTGATCCACAAACTCTCAGGATTGATCTTGATCCCACACTTTCACAATTGAGCCTGATCCACATACTGTCACGATTGATCCTGATGCACGCACTCTCAAGGTTGATCCTGATCCACCCACTCTCAGGGCTGATCCTGATCCACAAATTCTCATCATTTACCCTGCAGCACACAATCTAAGGATTGACATTGATTCACCACACTCTCAGGATTGATTCTGTTACACACAATCTCAGGATTGATCCTGATTCACACACTGCCAGGATTGACCCTGAAAAACACACTCTCAGGATTGATCCTGAGCAATACACTCTGAAGACTGATACTGATTCCCAAGCCCTCATATTTGTCCTTGGTACCCCACACTCTCAGGATTGACCCTGATCCACACATTCTCAGTATTGATCATGATGCACACACTCTCAGGATTGATCCTGATACACACACACTCAGGATTGATCAGGATCCACACACTTCCACGATTGATCCTGATCTGCACATTTTCAGGGCTGATCCTGATACACACACTTACAGGATTGATCGTGATTTCCCAGAGTGGCAGGATTGTTCCTAATTCACAAATGTTGTCAGGATTGATCCTGATCCACATACTGTCAGACTGATCCTGATCCATGCACTCTCAGGGCTGAATCCGATCCACGCACTCTCAGATTTGATACTGTTCCATGCACTCTCAGGACTGATCCTGATCCACACACTCTCAGGATTGACCCTGATCCACACACTCTCAGTTTTGATCATGATGCACACACTCTCAGGATTGATCCTGATACACACACTCTCAGGATTGCTCCTGATCCACAAACATTATCAGGATTGATCCTGATCCAGACACTCTCAGGATTGATCATGATCCACATATTTTCACGATTGATCCCGATCCACACACTTACAGGATTGTTTGTGATTTCCCACAGTGTCAGGATTGTTCCTGATCCACAAACGTTGTCAGGATTGATTCTGATCCACATACTGTCAGAACTGATCCTGATCCACACACTCTCAGGGCTGATTCCGATACATGCACTCTCAGGTTTGATACTAATCCACGCACTCTCAGGGCTGATCCTGATACACACTTTCACAGGATTGATCCTGATGTCCAACAGCATCAGCATTGATCCTGATCCACAAACCTTGTCAGGATTGATCC
Source organism: Isurus oxyrinchus (assembly GCA_026770705.1). Taxonomy (NCBI): domain Eukaryota; kingdom Metazoa; phylum Chordata; class Chondrichthyes; order Lamniformes; family Lamnidae; genus Isurus; species Isurus oxyrinchus. The sequence goes on from JANJGN010000010.1 coordinate 94,670,650, forward strand.
TGATCCACACACTTTCAGGTCTGATCCCAATCCACACACTTACAGGATTGATCATGATTTCTCACAGTGTCAGCATTGTTCCTGATCCACAAAAGTTGTCAGGATTGATCCTGGTCCATACACTCTCAAGGTTGATCCTGATCCACCCACTCTCAGGGCTGATCCTGATCCACACATTCTCATCATTTACCCTGCTGCACACACTCTAAGGATTGACACTGATCCCCCACACTCACAGGATTGATTCTGATACACACAATCTCAGGATTGATCCTGATTCACACACTCTCAGGATTGATACTGATCCAAACATCTCAGGATTGATCCTGATCCACAAACATTGACAGGATTGATCATAATCCAGATACTCTCAGGATTGATCCTGATCCACACACTATTGGGATTGATCATGAGCCACACACTTTCAGGATTGCTCCTGCTCCACATATTTTCAGGCCTGATCCCGATCCACACACTTACAGGATTGATCATGATTTCCCACTGTGTCAGGATTGATCCTGATCCACACACTCTCAGAATTGACCCTGATTTCGCACAGTCTCAGGATTGATCCAGATACACACACTCTCAGGATTGATCCTGATCCACGACACTCTCAGGTTTGATCCTGATCACCTCACTCACAGGATTGATCCTGATTCACACACTCTCAGGATTGATCATGATCCACAAACTTTCAGGATTGATCCTGATCCACACATTTTCTGGGCTGATCCTGATCCACACACTTACAGGATTGATCATGATTCCCCACAATGTCAGGATACTTCCTGATCCACACATTCTCAAAATTGACCCTAATTTCCCAGTCGCAGGATTGACCATGACATGCACTCTCTCAAGATTGATCCAGATACACACACTCTCAGGATCGATCCTGATCCACGACACTCTCAGGTTTGATCCTGATCACCTCACTCGCAGGATTGATCCTGATTCACACACTCTCAGGATCGATCATGATCCACGACACTCTCAGGTTTGATCCTGATCACCTCACTCGCAGGATTGATCCTGATTCACACACTCTCAGGATTGACCCTGATCCACATAATCTCAGGGCTGATCCTGATCCACACATTCTCATCATTTACACAGCACACACTCTAAGGATTGACACAGCTCCCCCACAATCTCAGGATTGATCCTGATCCACAAACTCTCAGGTTGATCTTGATCCCACACTTTCACAATTGATCCTGATCCACATACTGTCACGATTGATCCTGATGCACGCACTCTCAAGGTTGATCCTGATCCACCCGCTCTCAGGGCTGATCCTGATCCACAAATTCTCATCATTTACCCTGCAGCACACAATCTAAGGATTGACATTGATTCACCACACTCTCAGGATTGATTCTGTTACACACAATCTCAGGATTGATCCTGATTCACATACTGCCAGGATTGACCCTGAAAAACACACTCTCAGGATTGATCCTGAGCCATACACTCTGAAGACTGATCCTGATTCCCAAGCCCTCATATTTGTCCTTGGTACCCCACACTCTCAGGATTGACCCTGATCCACACACTCTCAGTATTGATCATGATGCACACACTTTCAGGATTGATCCTGATACACACACACTCAGGATTGATCAGGATCCACACACTTCCACGATTGATCCTGATCTGCACATTTTCAGGGCTGATCCTGATCCACACACTTACAGGATTGATCGTGATTTCCCAGAGTGGCAAGATTGTTCCTAATTCACAAAGGTTGTCAGGATTGTTCCTGATCCACATACTGTCAGACTGATCCTGATCCATGCACTCTCAGGGCTGAATCCGATTCACACACTCTCAGATTTGATACTGTTCCATGCACTCTCAGGGATGATCCTGATCCACACACTCTCAGGATTGACCCTGATTCACACACTCTCAGGATTGATCATGATCCACAAACTTTCAGGATTGATCCTGATCCACACATTTTCTGGGCTGATCCCGATCCACACACTTACAGGATTGATCATGATTTCCCACAATGTCAGGATACTTCCTGATCCACACATTCTCAAAATTGATCCTGATTTCCCAGTCGCAGGATTGACCATGTCATGCACTCTCTCAGGATTGATCGAGATACACACACTCTCAGGATCGATCCTGATCCGCGACACTCTCATGATTGATCCTGATCACTTCATTCGCAGGATTTATCCTGATTCACACACTCTCAGGATTGACCCTGAAACTCACACTCTCAGGATTGATCCTGATCCATACACTCTGAAGACAGATCCTGATTCCCAAGCCTTCATAATTGTCCTTGGTCCCCCACCTCTCAGGATTGACCCTGATCCATTCACTCTCAGCATTGATTATGATGCACACACTCTCAGGATTGATCCTGCTACACACAGTCTCATGATTGATCCTTATCTACAAACATTGTTAGGATTGACCCTGATCCAGATTCTCCCAGGATTGATCCTGATCCACACACTCTCAGGATTGATCATTAACCACACACTTTCAGGATTGATCCTGATCCACACATTTTCAGGGCTGATCCCAATCCACACACTTATAGGATTGATAGTGATTTCCCACAGTGTCAGGATTGTTCCTGATCCACACACTCGCAGAATTGACCCTGATTTCCCACAGTCTCAGCATTGATCTTGACCTGAACCCTCTCAGCATTGATCCAGATATACACATTCTCAGGATTGATTCTAATCCCCGACACATTCAGGGTTGATCCTGATCATCTCACTCCTAGGATTCATCCTGATTTATACACTCTCAAGATTCACCCTGTTCCACACACTCTCAGGATTGACAATGATCCCCCACACTCTCAGGATTGAACCTGATGCACACACTCTCAGGATTGATTATGATCTGCCAAACACTCAGGAATGATCCTTTTCCTCATGCTCACATGATTGTCCTCCACACTCTCAGGTTTGATCCTGATCCACAAACTCTCAGGATTGATCCTGATCCACACACTTTCACAATTGAGCCTGATCCACATACTGTCATGACTGATCCTGATACACGCACTCTCAAGGTTGATCCTGATCCACCCACTCTCAGGGCTGATCCTGATCCACACATTCTCATCATTTACCCTGCTGCACACATTCTAAGGATTGACATTGATTCACCACACTCTCAGGATTGATTCTGTTACACACAATCTCAGGATTGATCCTGATTCACACACTCTCAGGATTGACCCTGAAACACACACTCTCAGGGTTGATCCTGATCCATACACTTTGAACACTGATCCTGATTCCCAAGCCCTCATATTTGTCCTTGGTCCCTTACACTCTCAGGATTGACCCTGATCCACACACTCTCAGTATTGATCATGATGCACACACTCTCAGGATTGATCCTGATCCACACACTCTCAGGTTTGATCCTGACCCGTACACTCTCGGGATTGATCCAGAACCCCCAAACTCTTAGGATCGATCCGGATCCACATCCTGTCTAACTGATCCTGATCCCCACACTCTCATGGCTGATCCTGATCCACACATTCTCAACATTTACCCAGCTGCACGCTCTCTAAGGATTGACGCAGATCCCCCACACTCTCAGGATTGATCCTCATACACACACTGCCAGGATTGACCCTGAAAAACAAACTCTCAGAATTGATCCTGATCCATACACTCTGAAGACTGATCCTCCCAAGCCCTCATATTTTTCCCTGGTCCCCCACACTCTCAGGATTGACCCTGATACACACACTCTCAGGGCTGATCCTGATCCACACATTCTCAACATTTACGCTGCACACACTCTAAGGTTTGACACTGCTCCCCCACAATCTCAGGATTGATCCTGATCCACAAACTCTCAGGATTGATCCTGATCCCACACTTTCACAATTGATCCTGATCCACACACTGTCACGATTGATCCTGATGCATGCACTCTCAAGGTTGATCCTTATCCACCCACTCTCAGTGCTGATCCTGATCCACACATTCTCATCATTTACCCTGCAGTACACACTCTAAGGATTGACATTGATTCACCACACTCTCAGGATTGATTCTGTTACACACAATCTCAGGATTGATCCTGATTCACACACTGTCAATATTGACCCTGAAACATACACTCTCAGGATTGATCCTGAGCCATTCACTCTGAAGACTGATACTGATTCCCAAGCCCTCATATTTGTCCTTGGTCCCCCACACTCTCAAGATTATCCCTGATCCACACACTCTCAGTATTGATCATGATGCACACACTCTCAGGATTGATCAGGATCCACACACTTCCATGATTGATCCTGATCTGCACATTTTCAGCTGCTGATCCTGATCCACACACTTACAGGATTGATCGTGATTTCCCAGAGGGGCAGGATTGTTCCTAATTCACAAATGTTGTCAGGATTGATCCTGATCCACATACTGTCAGAACTGATCCTGATCCACACACTCTCAGGGCTGATTCCGATACATGCACTCTCAGGATTGATACTAATCCACGCACTCTCAGGGCTGATCCTGATACACACTTTCACAGGATTGATCCTGATGTCCAACAGTGTCAGCATTGATCCTGATCCACAAACCTTGACAGGATTGATCCTGATCCACACACCTTCAGGTCTGATCCCAATCCACACACTTACAGGATTGATCATGATTTCTCAGTGTCAGCATTGTTCCTGATCCACAAAAGTTGTCAGGATTGATCCTGATCCATACACTCTCAAGGTTGATCCTGATCCACACATTCTCATCATTTACCCTGCTGCACACACTCTAAGGATTGACACTGATCCCCCACACTCACAGGATTGATTCTGATACACACAATCTCAGGATTGATCCTGATTCACACACTCTCTGGATCGATCCTGATCCAGAAACATTGTCAGGATTGATCATAATCCAGATACACTCAGGATTGATCCTGATCCACACACTATCAGGATTGATCATGATCCACACACTTTCAGGATTGATCCTGATCCACATATTTTCAGGCCTGATCCCGATCCACACACTTACAGGATTGATCATGATTTCCCACAGTGTCAGGATTGATCCTGATCCACACACTCTCAGAATTGACCCTGATTTCGCACAGTCTCAGGATTGATCAAGATACACACACTCTCAGGATCGATCCTGATCCACGACACTCTCAGGTTTGATCCTGATCACCTCACTCGCAGGATTGATCCTGATTCACACACTCTCAGGATTGACCCTGATCCACACACTCGAAGATTCACCTTGCTCCACACACTTTCACGATTTATCCTGATGAACACATATTCAGTGCTGATGGCAATCCACAGACTTACAGGATTGATTGTGATTTCCCACAGTGTCAGGATTGTTCCTGAACAACAAACGTTTTCAGGCTTGATCCTGATCCACATACTGTCAGAACTGATCCTGATCCACTCTCAGGGCTGATTCCGATCCACGCACTCTCAGATTTGATACTGATCCACGCACTCTCAGGGCTGATCCTGATCAACACTCTCACAGGATTGATCCTGATATCAAACAGAGTCAAGATTGATCCTGATCTACAAGCTTTGTCAGGATTGATCCTAATGCATACACTCTTAGGATTGATCCTAATCCATATGCTCTTAGGATTGATCCTGATCCACACACTTTTAGGGCTGTTCCAGATCCACACACTTACAGAATTGATAGTGATTTCTGACAGTGTCAGGATTGTTCCTGATCCACAAATGTTGTCAGCATTCATCCTGATCCACACACTCCCTGAATTAATCCAGATCCACCACACTCTCAGGATTGTTCCTGATCCACACACTCTCATGAGTGATCCTGATCCAAACACTCTCAGGATCGATCCTGACCACACACTCTCAGGATTGATCCTGATCCACACACTCTCAGGATTGATCCTGATCCACATACTGTCACGATTTTACCTGATCCACGCATTCCCAGGGTTGATCCTGATCCATGCTCTCCCAGGGCTTATCCTGATCCCAACACTCTCAAGATTGATCCTGATCCACACACTCTCAGGATTGATCTTGATCCACCCACTCTCCGGGCTGATCCTGATCCACACATTCTCATCATTTACCCTGCAGCACACACTCTAAGGATTGACATTGATCCCCCACACTTTCAGGATTGATCCTGAATCACACACTCTCAGGATTGATACTGATCCAAACACTCTCAGGATTGATACTGATCCACAATCTTTGTCAGGATTGATCCTGATCCAGATACTCTCAGGATTGATCAGATGCAAACATACTCTCAGGATTGATCATGATCCACACACTTTCATGATTGATCTTGATCCACACATTTTCAGGGCTCATCCTGATACACACCCATACAGGATTGATCGTGATTTCACACAAGTCAGGATGTTCCTGATCCACAAACATTGTCAGGATTGATCCTGATCCACATACTGTCATAACTGATCCTGATCCACGTACTCTCAGGGCTGATCTTGATCCAAACACTCTCAGGATCAATCCTGACCACGCACTCTCAGGTTTGATACTGATCCACGCACTCTCAGGGCTGATCCTGATACACAATTTCACAGGACTGATCCTGATCTCCAAAAGTGTCAGGATTGATCCTGATCCACAAACCTTATCAGGTTTGATCCTGATCCATACACTCTCAAGATTGATTCTGATCCACACACTCTCAGGACCAATCCTGGTCCACACACTCTCAGGATTGATCCTGTGCCACACACTCTCAGAATTGACCCTGATCTCCCACAGTCTCAGGATTGATCTTGACCTGGACTCTCTCAGGATTGATCCAGATATACACACTCTCAGGATCGATCTTAATCCCTGACACTCTCAGGATTGATCTTGATTCACACACTATCAGAATTGACCCTGGTCCACACACTCTCAAGATTCACACTGATCGATACACTCTCAGGATTGATTCTGATGCACACACTCTCAGGATTGATCATGATCCCCCACAGTCTGAGCACTGATCCTGATCCTCACACCCTCATGATTGTCCCTGATCCACCACACACTCAGGATTGATCCTGATCCACACACTCTCATGGCTGATCCTGATCCACACATTTTCATGATTTACCCTGCTGCACACACTCTAAGGATTGAGACTGACCCCCCACAATCTCAAGATTGTTCCTGATCCACACACTCTCAGAATTGACCCTGATTTGTCTCAGTCTCAGGATTGATCCAGATACACACACACACTCAGGATCGATACTGATCCGCAACACTCTCAGTATTGATCCTGATCACCTCACTCGCAGAATTGATCCTGATTCACACATTCTCAGGATTGACCCTGAACCACACACTCTCAAGATTCACCCTGCTCCACACACTTTCACGATTGATCCTGATCCAATTATTTTCAGGGCTGATGCCGATCCACACACTTACAGGATTGATCGTGATTTCCCACAATGTCAAGATTGTTCCTGATCCACAAGCGTTGTCAGGATTGATCCTGATCCACATACTGTCAGAACTGATCCTGATCCACACACTCAGGGCTGATCCTGATCCACACTCTCACAGGATTGATCCTGATCTCCAACAGTGTCAAGATTGATCCTGATCCACAAACCTTGTCAGGATTGATCCTAGTCCATACACTTTAGGAATTATCCTAATCCATACATTCTTAGGATTGATCCTGATCCACACACTTTTCGGGCTGATCCCGATCCACACATTTACAGGATTCATAGTGATTTCCGACAGTGTCAGGATTGTTCCTGATCCACAAACATTCAGTATTGATCCAGATCCACACACTCTCAGGATCGATCCTGATCCACCACACCCTCAGGATTGATCCTGATCCACACAGACTGTCAGGTTTGATCCTGCTCCAGACACTCTCATGAATGATCCTGATCCTCACACCCTCATGATTGTCCCTAGTCCAACACACTCTCAGGACTGATCCTGATCCACACACTCAGAGCAGTGATCCTGATCCACACACTCTTAGGATTGATCCTGATCCACATCCTGTCATGATTGATCCTGATACACGCACTCTCACGGCTGATCCTGATCCACACATTCTCATCATTTACCTTGCTGCACACACTCTAAGAATTGGAACTGAACCCCCACACTCTCAGGTTTGATCCTGATCCACACACTCTCACAATTGATCCTGATCCAAACATTCTCAGGATCGATCCTGGCCACAAACGCTCAGGATTGATCCTGATCCAAATACTCTCAGGATTGATCCTGATCCACATACTGTCAGGATTTTACCTGATCCACACACTCCCAGGGTTGATCATGATCCATGCTCTCCCAGAACCTATCCTGATCCACACAATCTCAGGATTGATCCTGATCCAAACACACTCACGATTGATCTTGATTGATATACGGTCAGGATTTTTCCTGATCCATGCACTCCCAGGGTTGATCCTGATCATTGCACTCTCAGGATTGATCCTGATCCACACACTCACAGGATTGATCTTGATCCACACACTCTCAGAATTGTCCCTGCTTTCCCACAGTCTCAGGATTGATCTTGACCTGCACTCTCTCAGGATTGATCCAGATACACACACTCTCAGGATCAAATCTGATCCCCGACACTCTCAGGATTGATACTGATCACCTCACTCTCAGGATTGATCCTGACTCACATACTCTCAGGATTGATCCTGATCCACACACTCTCAAGATTCACCCTGATCCACACAGTCTCAGGATTGACACATGCACACACTCTCAGGATTGATCATGATCTCCCACATTCTGAGGATTGATCCTGATCCTCATGCCCTCATGATTGTCCCTTCTCTCCAACAGTCTCATGATTGATCCTGAACCACCCACTCTCAGGGCTGATCCTGATCCACACTTTCTCATCATTTACCCTACTGCACGCACTCTAAGGATTGACACTGATCCCCCCCACACACTCAGGATTGATTCTGATACACACAATCTCAGGATTGAGCCTGATTCACACACTCTCAGGATTGACCCTCAAACACACACTCTCAGGATTTATCCTGATCCATAAACTTTGAAGACTGATCCTGATTCCCAAGCCATCATATTTGTCCTTGGTCCCCCACACTCTCAGAATTGACCCTGATCTGCACACTCTTAGTATTGATCATGATGCACACACTCTCAGGATTGATCCTGATACACACACTCTCAGGATTGATCCTCAACCACCCACTTTCAGGGCTGATCCTGATCCATACACATACAGGATTGTTCGTGATTTCCCAGGGTGTCAGGATTGTACCTGATCCACAAACTTTGTCAGGATTTAGTCTAATCCACACATTCTTAGTATTGATCCAGATACACACTCTCAGGATCGATCCTGATCCACGACACTCTCAGGATTGAACCTGATCCACACAGACTATCAGGTTTGATCCTCATCCACACACTCTCATTATTGATCTTGATCCAAACACTCTCAGGATCAATCCTGACCACACACTCTCAGGATTGATCCTGATCCACACACTCTCAGTATTGGTCCTGATCCACATACTGTCAGGATTTTACCTGATCCATGCACTCCCAGGTTTGATCATGATCCATGCTCGCCCAGGGCTTATCCTGATCCACACACTCTCAGGATTGATTCTGATCCACACACTCTCAGGATTGATCTTGATCCACAAACTGTCAGGATTTTTCCTGATCCATGCACTCCCAGGGTTGATCATAATGCATGCACTCTCAGTGTTTATCCTAATCCACACATTCTCAGGGTTGACACTGATCCACACACTCTCAGGATTGATCTTGATCCACACACTCTCAGAATTGTCCCTGATTTCCCACAGTCTCAGGATTGATCTTTACCTGCATTCTCTCAGGATTGATCCAGATACACACACTCTCAGGATCGATCCTGATCCCCGACACTCTCAGGATTAATCCTGATCACCTCACTCTCAGGACTGATACTGACTCACGCACTCTCAGGATTGACCCTGATCCACACACTCTCAAGATTCACACTGATCCACACACTCAGGATTGACACTGATGCACACGCTCTCATGATTGATCCTGATCGCCCACACTCTGAGGATTGACCCTGATCCTCATGCCCTCATGATTTTCCCTTCTCCCCCACACTCTCATGATTGATCCTGGTCTACAAACTCAAAGGAGTGATCCTAATCCACACACTTTCACAATTGATCCTGATCCACATCCTGTCACGATTGATCCTGATCCACACACTCTGAAAATTGATCCTGATCCACCCACTCTCAGGGCTGATCCTGATCCACACATTCTCATCATTTACCCTGCTGCACACACTCTAAGGATTGACACTGATCCACCACACTCTCAGGATTGGTCCTGATACACACAATCTCAGGATTGATCTTGATTCACACACTCTCATGACTGACCCTGAAACACACACTCTCAGGATAGATCCTGATCCATACACTTTGAAGACTGATCCTGATTCCCAAGACATCATATTTGTCCTTGGTCCCTCACACTCTCAGGATTGACCCTGATCCACACACTCTCAGTATTGATCATGATGCACACACTCTCAGTATTGATCATGATGCACACACTCTCAGGATTGATCCTGATACACACACTCTCAGGATTGATACTGATCCACACACTCTCAGGATTGGTCCTGATCCACAAACATTGTCAGGATTGATCCTGATCCAGATACTCTCAGGATTGATCCTGATCCACACACTCTCAGGATTGCTCCTGATCCACACACTCTCAGGATTGATCCTGATCCACATACTGTCAGGATTTTACCTGATCCATGCACTCCCTGGGTTGATCATGATCCATGCTCTCCCAGGGCTTATCCTGATCCACACACTCTCAGGATTGATTCTGATCCACATACTCTCAGGATTGATCTTGATCCACAAACTGTCAGGATTTTTCCTGATCCATGCACTCCCAGGGTTGATCATAATGCATGCACTCTCAGTGTTTATCCTAATCCATACATTCTCAGGATTGACACTGATCCACACACTCTCAGGATTGATCTTGATCCACACACTCTCAGAATTGTCCCTGATTTCCCACAGTCTCAGGATTGATCTTTACCTGCATTCTCTCAGGATTGATCCAGATACACACACTCTCAGGATCGATCCTGATCCCCAACACTCTCAGGATTAATCCTGATCACCTCACTCTCAGGATTGATACTGACTCATACACTCTCAGGATTGACCCTGATCCACATACTCTCAAGATTCACACTGATCCACACACTCTCAGGATTGACACTGATGCACACACTCTCATGATTGATCCTGATCGCCCACACTCTGAGGATTGACCCTGATCCTCATGCCTTCATAACTTTCCCTTCTCCCCCACACTCTCATGATTGATCCTGATCCACAAACTCAAAGGAGTCATCCTGATCCACACACTTTCACAATTGATCCTGATCCACATCCTGTCACGATTGATCCTGATCCACACACTCTGAAAATTGATCCTGATCCACCCACTCTCAGGTTTGATCCTGATCCACACATTCTCATCATTTACCCTGCTGCACACACTCTAAGGATTGACACTGATCCACCACACTCTCAGGATTGGTCCTGATACACACAATCTCAGGATTGATCTTGATTCACACACTCTCATGACTGACCCTGAAACACACACTCTCAGGATTGATCCTGATCCATACACTTTGAAGACTGATCCTGATTCCCAAGACATCATATTTGTCCTTGGTCCCTCACACTCTCAGGATTGACCCTGATCCATACACTCTCAGTATTGATCATGATGCACACACTCTCAGTATTGATCATGATGCACACACTCTCAGGATTGATCCTGATACACACACTCTCAGGATTGATACTGATCCACACACTCTCAGGATTGGTCCTGATCCACAAACATTGTCAGGATTGATCCTGATCCAGATACTCTCAGGATTGATCCTGATCCACACACTCTCAGGATTGATCCTGATCCACACACTCTCAGGATTGATCCTGATCCACATACTGTCAGGATTTTACCTGATCCATGCACTCCCAGGGTTGATCATGATCCATGCTCTCCCAGGGCTTATCCTGATCCACACACTCTCAGGATTGATTCTGATCCACACACTCTCAGGATTGATCTTGATCCACAAACTGTCAGGATTTTTCCTGATCCATGCACTCCCAGGGTTGATCATAATGCGTGCACTCTCAGTGTTTATCCAGATCCACACACTCTCAGGATTGATGCTGATCCACACACTCACAGGATTGATCTTGATCCACACACTCTCAGAATTGTCCCTGATTTCCCACAGTCTCAGGATTGATCTTGACCTGCATTCTCTCAGGATTGATCCAGATCCACACACTCTCAGGATCGATCCTGATTCCCGACACTCTCAGGATTAATCCTGATCACCTCACTCTCAGGATTGATACTGACTCACACACTCTCAGGATTGAGCCTGATCCACTCACTCTCAAGATTCACACTGATGCACACACTCTCAGGATTGATCCTGATCGCCCACATTCTGAGGATTGACCGTGATCCTCATGCCCTCATGATTTTCCCTTCTCCCCCACACTCTCATGATTGATCCTGATCCACAAACTCAAAGGAGTGATCCTGATTCACACACTTTCACAATTGATCCTGATCCACATACTGTCACGATTGATCCTGATCCACCCACTCTCAGGGCTGATCCTGATCCACACATTCTCATCATTTACCCTGCTGCACACACTCTAAGGATTGACACTGATCCCCCACACTCTCAGGATTGATACTGATACACACAATCTCAGGATTGATCTTGTTCACACACTCCCATGACTGACCCTGAAACACACACTCTCAGGATTGATCTTGATCCATACACTTTGAAGACTGATCCTGATTCCCAAGACATCATATGTGTCCTTGGTCCTTCACACTCTCAGGATTGACCCTGATCCACACACTCTCAGTATTGATCATGATGCACACACTCTCAGGATTGATCCTGATACACACTCTCAGGATTGATACTGATCCACACACTCTCAGGATTGATCCTGATCCACAAACATTGTCAGGATTGATTCTGATCCAGATACTCTCAGGATTGATCATGATCCACACACTCTCAGGATTGATCCTGATCCACACACTCTCAGGATTGATCCTGATCCACATACTGTCAGGATTTTACCTGATCCATGCACTCCCACCGTTGATCATGATCCAAGCTCGCCCAGGGCTTATCCTGATCCACAAACTCTCAGGATTGATTCTGATCCACACACCCTCAGGATTGATCTTGATTCACAAACTGTCAGGATTTTTCCTGATCCATGCACTCCCAGGGTTGACCATAATGCATGCACTCTCAGGGTTTATCCTAATCCACACACTCTCAGGATTGATCCTGATCCACACACTCTCAGGATTGATCTTGATCCACACACTCTCAGAATTGTCCCTGATTTCCCACAGTCTCAGGATTGATCTTGAGCTGCATTCTCTCAGGAATGATCCAGATACACACACTCTCAGGATCGATCCTGATCCCCAATACTCTCAGGATTAATCCTGATCACCTCACTCTCAGGATTGATACTGACTCACACACTCTCAGGATTGACCCTGATCCACTCACTCTCAAGATTCACACTGATCCACACTCTCTCAGGATTGACACTGATGCACACATTTTCAGCATTGATCCTGATCGCCCACACTCTGAGGATTGATCCTGATCCTCATGCCCTCATGATTGTCACTTCTCCCCCACATTCTCATGATTGATCCTGATGCACAAACTCAGAGGAGTGATCCAGATCCACACACTTTCACAATTGATCCTAATTCACATACTGTCACGATTAATCCTGATCCACCCACTCTCCGGGCTGATCCTGATCCACACGTTCTCATCATTTACCCTGCTGCACACACTCTAAGGATTGACACTGATCCCCCACACTCTCAGGATTGATTGTGATACACACAATCTCAGGATTGATCCTGATTCACACACTCTCATGACTGACCCTGAAACACACACTCTCAGTATTGATCCTGATCCATACACTTTGAAGACTGATCCTGATTCCCAAAACATCATATTTGTCCTTGGTCCCCCACACTACCAGGATTGACACTGATCCACACACTCTCAGTATTGATCATGATGCACACACTCTCAGGATTGATTCTGATACACACACTCATAGGATTGATACTGATCCACACACTCTCAGGATTGATCCTGATCCCCCACACTCTCAGGTTTGATCCTGATCCACACACTCTCAGGATTGATCCTGACCTGCACATTCTCAGTATTGATCCTGATCCACAAACTGTCAGAACTGATCCTGATCCATGCACTCTCAGATTTGATACTGATCCATGCACTCTCAGGGCTGATCCTGATCCACACACTCTCAACATTTACCCTGCTGCACACACTCTAAGGATTGACACAGATCCCCCACACTCTCAGGATCGATCCTGATCCACCACACTCTCAGGATTGAACCTGATCCACACAGACTGTCAGGTTTGATCCTCATCCACACACTCTCATTATTGATCTTGATCCAAACACTCTCAGGATCAATCCTGACCACACACTCTCAGGATTGATCCTGATCCACACACTCTTAGGATTGATCATGATCCACATACTGTCAGGATTTTACCTGATCCATGCACTCCCAGGTTTGATCATGATCCATGCTCGCCCAGGGCTTATCCTGATCCACACACTCTCAGGATTGATTCTGATCCACACACTCTCAGGATTGATCTTGATCCACAAACTGTCAGGATTTTTCCTGATCCATGCACTCCCAGGGTTGATCATAATGCATGCACTCTCAGTGTTTATCCTAATCCACACAGTCTCAGGATTGATCCTGATCCACACACTCACAGGATTGATCTTGATCCACACACTCTCAGAATTGTCCCTGATATCCCACAGACTCAGGATTGATCTTGACCTGCATTCTCTCAGGATTGATCCAGATACACACACTCTCAGGATCGATCCTGAGCCCCGACACTCTCAGGATTAATCCTGATCACCTCACTCTCAGGATTGATACTGACTCACACACTCTCAGGATTGACCCTGATCCACATACTCTCAAGATTCACACTGATCCACACACTCTCAGGATTGACACTGATGCACACACTCTCATGATTGATCCTGATCGCCCACACTCTGAGGATTGACCCTGATCCTCATGATTTCCTCATGATTTTCCCTTCTCCCCCACACTGTCATGATTGATCCTGATCCACAAACTCAAAGGAGTGATCCTGATCCACACACTTTCACAATTGATCCTGATCCACATCTTGTCACGATTGATCCTGATCCACACACTCTGAAGATTGATCCTGATCCACCCACTCTCAGGGCTGATCCTGATCCACACATTCTCATCATTTACCCTGCTGCACACACTCTAAGGATTGACACTGATCCACCACACTCTCAGGATTGGTCCTGATACACACAATCTCAGGATTGATCCTGATTCACACACTCTCATGACTGACCCTGAAACACACACTCTCAGGATTGATCCTGATCCATACAGTTTGAAGACTGATCCTGATTCCCAAGACATCATATTTGTCCTTGGTCCCTCACACTCTCAGGATTGACCCTGATCCACACACTCTCAGTATTGATCATGATGCACACACTCTCAGTATTGATCATGATGCACACACTCTCAGGATTGATCCTGATACACACACTCTCAGGATTGATACTGATCCACACACTCTCAGGATTGGTCCTGATCCACAAACATTGTCAGGAACGATCCTGATCCACATACTGTCAGGATTTTACCTGATCCATGCACTCCCAGGGTTGATCATGATCCATGCTCTCCCAGGGCTTATCCTAATCCACACACTCTCAGGATTGATTTTGATTCACAAACTGTCAGGATTTTTCCTGATCCATGCACTCCCAGGGTTGATCATAATGCATGCACTCTCAGTGTTTATCCTAATCCACATACTCTCAGAATTGTCCCTGATTTCCCACAGTCTCAGGATTGATCTTGACCTGCATTCTCTCAGGATTGATCCAGATACACACACTCTAAGGATCGATCCTGATCCCCGACACTCTCAGGATTAATCCTGATCACCTCACTCTCAGGACTGATACTGACTCACGCACTCTCAGGATTGACCCTGATCCACACACTCTCAAGATTCACGCTGATCTGCACACTCTCAGGATTGACACTGATGCACACACTCTCAGGATTGATCCTGATCGCCCACACTCTAAGGATTGATCCTGATCCTCATGCCCCCATGATTGTCACCTCTCCCCTACACTCTCATGATTGATCCTGATCCACAAACTCAAAGGAGTGGTCCTGATCCACACACTTTCACAATTGATCCTGATCCACATACTGTCACGATTAATCCTGATCCACACACTCTGAAGATTGATCCTGATCCACCCACTCTCCGGGCTGATCCTGATCCACACATTCTCATCATTTACCCTGCTGCACACACTCTAAGGATTGACACTGATCCCCCACACTCTCAGAATTGATCCTGATGCACACAGTCTCAGGATTGATCTTGATTCATACACTCTCATGACTGACCCTGAAACACACACTCTCAGGATTGATCCTGATCCATATACTTTGAAGACTGATCCTGATTCCCAAGACATCATATTTGTCCTTGGTCAATCACACTCTCAGGATTGACCCTGATCCATACACTCTCAGTATTGATCATGATGCACACACTCTCAGGATTGATCCTGATCCACACACTCTCAGGATTGATCCTGATCCACACACTCTCAGGATTGATCCTGATCCACATACTGTCAGGATTTTACCTGATCCATACACTCTCAGGGTTGATCATGATCCATGCTAGCCCAGGGCTTATCCTGATCCACAAACTCTCAGGATTGATTCTGATCCACACACCCTCAGGATTGATCGTGATTCACAAACTGTCAGTATTTTTCCTGATCCATGCACTCCCAGGGTTGACCATAATGCATGCACTCTCAGGGTTTATCCTATTCCACACACTCTCAGGATTGATTCTGATCCACACACTCTCAGGATTGATCCTGATCCACACACTCACAGGATTGATCTTGATCCACACACTCTCAGAATTGTCCCTGATTTCGCACAGTCTCAGGATTGATCTTGACCTGCATTCTCTCAGGATTGATCCAGATACACACACTCTCAGGATCGATCCTGATCCCCGACACTCTCAGGATTAATCCTGATCACCTCACTCTCAGGATTGATACTGACTCACACACTCTCAGGATTGACCCTGATCCACTCACTCTCAAGATTCACACTGATCCACACACTCTCAGGATTGACGCTGATGCACACACTTTCAGAATTGATCCTGATTGCCCACACTCTGAGGATTGATCCTGATCCTCATGCTCTCATGATTGTCCCTTCTCCCCCACACTCTCATGATTGATCCTGATCCACAAACTCAGAGGAGTGATCCTGATCCCACACTTTCACAATTGATCCTGATCCACATACTGTCACGATTGATCCTGATCCACACACTCTGAAAGTTGATCCTGATCCTCCCACTCTCAGGGCTGATCCTGATCCACACATTCTCATCATTTACCCTGCTGCGCACAATCTAAGGATTGACACTGATCCCCCACACTCTCAGGATTGATCCTGATACACACAATCTCAGGATTGATCCTGATTCACACACTCTCATGACTTTACCCTGAAACACACACTCTCAGGATTGATCCTGATCCACAAACTCAAAGGATTGATCCTGATCCACACACTTTCACAATTGATCCTGATCCACATACTGTCACGATTAATCCTGATCCACACACTCTGAAGATTGATCCTGATCCATCCACTCTCAGGGCTGATCCTGATCCACACATTCTCATCATTTACCCTGCTGCACACACTCTAAGGGTTAACACTGATCCCCCCACACTCTCAGGATTGATCCTGATACACACAATCTCAGGATTGATCCTGATTCACACACTCTCATGACTGACCCTGAAACACACACTCTCAGGATTGATCCTGATCCATACACTTTGAAGACTGATCCTGATTCCCAAGCCATCATATTTGTCCTTGGTCCCCCACACTACCAGTATTGACCCTGATCCCACACACTCTCAGTACTGATTATGATGCACACACTCTCAGGATTGATCCTGATACACACACTCTCAGGATTGATACTGATCCACACACTCTCAGGATTGATCCTGATCCACAAACATTGTCAGGATTGATCATGATCCAGATACTCTCAGCATTGATCCTGATCCACACACTCTCAGGATTGATCATGATCCACACACTTTCAGGATTGATACTGATCCACATATTTTAAGGGCTGATCCCGATCCACACAATTACAGGATTGATCATGATTACCCCCATTGTCAGGATTGTTCCTTATCCCCACACACTCAGAATTGACCCTGATTTCCCACAGTCTCAGGATTGATCCAGATACACACACTCTCAGGATCGATGCTGATCCGCGACACTCTCAGGATTGATTCTGATCACCTCACTCGCAGGATTAATCCTGATTCACATACTCTCACGATTGACCCTGATCCACACACTCTCAAGATTCACGCTGATCCACACACTCTCATGATTGACCCTGATGCATGCACTCTCAGGATTGACACTGAACCCCCACACTCTCCGGATTGATTCTGATTCACACAATCTCAGGATTGTTCCTGATCCACTCAATCTCAGGATTGATCATGAATCACACACTTTCACGATTGATCCTGATCCACACATTTTCAGGGCTGATCCCGATCCACAGACTTACAGGATTGATCGTGATTTCTCACAGTGTCAGGATTGTTCCTGATCCACAAACGTTGTCAGGATTGATGCTGTCCACATATTGTCAGAACTGACCATGATCCACGCACTCTCAGGGCTGATTCCAATCCACGCACTCTCAGATTTGATCCTGATCCATGCATTCTCAGGGCTGATCCTGATCCACACTCACAGCATTGATCCTGATCTCCAACAGTGTCAGGATTGATCCTGATCCACAAACTTTGTCAGGATTGATCCTAATCCATACACTCTTAGGATTGATCCTAATCCATGCACTCTTAGGATTGATACTGATCCACACACTTTTAGGGCTGATCCTGATCCACACATTTACAGGATTGATCATGATTTCCCACAGTTTCAGGATTGTACATGATCCACAAATGTTGTCAGGATTGATCCTGATCCACACACTCTCAGGATTGATCCAGATCCACATACTGTCAGGATTTCACCTGATCCACGCACTCCCAGGTTTGATCCTGATCCATGCTCTCCCAGGGCTTATCCTGATCCACATACTCTCAGGATTGAGCCTGATCAACACACTCACAGGATTGATCCTGATCAACACACTCTCAGGATTGACCCTGATCCACACACTCTCAAACTTGATTCCGATCCACCCACCCTCAGGGCTGATCCTGATCCACACATTCTCATCATTTATCCTGATTCACACACTCTCAGGATTGACCCTGAAACACACACTCTCAAGATTGATCCTGATCCATACACTTTGACTGATCCTGATTCCCAAGACATCATATTTGTCCTTGGTCCCCCACACTCTCAGGATTGATCCTGATCCACAAACATTGTCAGGATTGATCCTGATCCAGATACTCTCAGGATTGATCCTGATCCACACACTCTCAGGATTGATCATGTTCCACACAGACTGTCAGGTTTGATCCTGATCCACACAGTCTCAGGATTGATCCTGATCCACACACTCTCCGGATTGATCTTGATCCACATACTGTCAGGATTTTTCCTGATCCATGCACTCCCAGGGTTGATCCTGATCCATGCACTCTCAGAATTGACCCTGATTTCCCACAGTCTCAGGATTGATCTTGACCTGGACTCTCTCAGGATTAATCCTGATCTACACACTGTCAGGATTGATCCTGATCCCACACACCCTCAGGATTTATCCTGCTAAACCCACTCTCGTGATTGATCCTGATCACCACACTTTCACGATTGATCCTGATCCACATGCTCTCAAGATTGATCCTTATTCACACACCTTCAGTATTCACCCTCATCCATCCACTCTCAGGATTCATCCTGATCCACACACTTTGAGGATTGATCCTGCTCCACTCACTCTCAGGATTGATCCTAACCCACACACTCTCAGGATTGACCCTGATCCCACACCCTCTCAGGATTGATCCTGATCAACACACTCACAGGATTGATCCTGATCCACACACTCTCACGAATGATCCTAATCCATACACTCTTAGGATTGATCCTGATCCACACACTTTTAGGGCTGATCCCGATCCACACATTTACAGGATTGATCATGATTTCCCACAGTGTCAGGATTGTTCCTGATCCACAAATGTTGTCAGCATTGATCCTGATCCACACACTCTCAGTATTGATCCAGATCCACACACTCTCAGGATCGATCCTGATCCCCCACACTCTCAGGATTGATCCTGATCCACACAGACTGTCAGGTTTGATCCTGATCCACATACTCTCAGGATTTATCCAGATCTACACACTCTCAGGATTGAACCTGATTCACTTAGTGTCAGGATTTTACCTGATCCATGCACTTCCAGGGTTGATCTTGATCCATGCTCTCCCAGGGCTTATCCTGATCCACACACTCTCCGGATTGATCTTGATCCACATACTGTCAGGATTTTTCCTGATCCACGCACTCCCAGGGTTGATCCTGATCCATGCACTCTCAGAATTGACCCTGATTTCCCACAGTCTCAGGATTGATCTTGACCTGCACTCTCTCAGGATTGATCCTGATCTACACACTGTCAAGATTGATCCTGATCCCACACACCCTCAGGATTTATCCTGCTCAACACACTCTCAGGATGGATCCTGATCACCACACTTTCACGATTGATCCTGATCCACACGCTCTCAAGATTGATCCTTATTCACACACCTTCAGGATTCACCCTCATTCATCCACTCTCAGGATTCATCCTGATCCACACACTTTGAGGATTGATCCTGCTCCACTCACTCTCAGGATTGATCCTAACCCACACACTCTCAGGATTGACCCTGATCCCATACCCTCTCAGGATTGATCCTGATCAACACACTCACAGGATTGTTCATGATCCACACACTCTCACGACTGATCCTAATCCATACACTCTCAGCATTGAACCTGATCCACACACTCTCAGGATTGACCCTGAAACACACACGCTCAGTATTGGTCCTGATCCACACACTCTCAGGATTGATCTTGATCCACATACTGTCAGGATTTTTCCTGATACACGCACTCCCAGGTTTGATCCTGATCCATGCACTCTCAGGGCTTATCTTGATCCACGCACTCTCAGGATTGATCCTGATCAACACACTCACAGGATTGATCCTGATCCACACGCTCTCAAGATTGATCCTTATTCACACACCTTCAGGATTCACCCTCATCCACCCACTCTCAGGATTCATCCTGATCCACACACTTTGAGGATTGATCCTGCTCCACTCACTCTCAGGATTGATCCTAACCCACACACTCTCAGGATTGACCCTGATTCCACACCCTCTCAGGATTGATCCTGATCAACAAACTCTCAGGATTGAAGCTGACCCACACCTTCTCAGGATTGAACCTGATCAACACACTCTCCTGGCTGATCCTGATTCACACACTCTCAGGATTGACCCTGATCCACTCACTCTCAGCATTGAACCTAATCCACACACTCTCAGTATTGACCCTGAAACACACACGCTCAGTATTGGTCCTGATCCACACACTCTCAGGATTGATCTTGATCCACATACTCTCAGGATTTTTCCTGACACACGCACTCCCAGGTTTAATCCTGATCCATGCACTCGCAGGGCTTATCCTGATCCACACACTCTCAGGATTGATCCTGATCAACACGCTCACAGGATTGATCCTGATCCACACACTCTCAGGATTGACCCTGAAACAGACACTCAGGATTGATCCCGATCCACACACTCTAAGGATTCACCCTGATGCTCACACTCTTAGGATTGTTCCTGATCCACAAACATTGCCAGGATTGATCCTGATCCACATACTCTCAGTATTGATCCAGACACAAACACTCTCAGGATCGATCCTCATCACCCACACTCTCAGTATTGATCCAGACACAAACACTCTCAGGATCGATCCTCATCACCCACACTCTCAGGATTGATCCTAACCCACACACTCTCAGGATTGACCCTGATCCCACACCCTCTCAGGATTGAACCTGATCAACACACTCTCCTGGCTGATGCTGATTCACACACTCTCAGGATTGACCCTGATCCACTCACTCTCAGCATTGAACCTGATCCACACACTCTCAGGATTGACCCTGAAACACACACGCTCAGTATTGGTCCTGATCCACACACTCTCAGGATTGAACCTGATCCACATAGTGTCAGGATTTTACCTGATCCATGCACTTCCAGGGTTGATCTTGAACCATGCTCTCCCAGGGCTTATCCTGATCCACACACTCTCCAGATTGATCTTGATCCACATACTGTCAGGATTTTTCCTGATACACGCACTCCCAGGGTTGATCCTGATCCATGCACTCTCAGAATTGACCCTGATTTCCCACAGTCTCAGGATTGATCTTGTCCTGCACTCTCTCAGCATTGATCCTGATCTACACACCCTCAGGATTGATGCTGATCCCACACACCCTCAGGATTTATCCTGCTCAACACACTCTCGTGATTGATCCTGATCACCACACTTTCACGATTGATCCTGATCCACACGCTCTCAAGACTGATCCTTATTCACACACCTTCAGGATTCACCCTCATCCATCCACTCTCAGGATTCATCCTGATCCACACACTTTGAGGATTGATCCTGCTCCACTCACTCTCAGGATTGATCCTAACCCACACACTCTCAGGATTGACCCTCATCCCACACCCTCTCAGGATTGAACCTGATCAACAAACTCTCAGGATTGAAGCTGACCCACACCTTCTCAGGATTGAACCTGATCAACACACTCTCCTGGCTGATCCTGATTCACACACTCTCAGGATTGATCCTGATCCACTCACTCTCAGCAATGAACCTGATCCACACACTCTCAGGATTGACCCTGAAACACACATGCTCAGTATTGGTCCTGATCCACACACTCTCAGGATTGATCTTGATCCACATACTGTCAGGACTTTTCCTGATACACGCACTCCCAGATTTGTTCCTGATCCATGCACTCTCAGGGCTTATCTTGATCCACACACTCTCAGGATTGATCCTGATCAAAACACTCACAGGATTGATCCTGATCCACACACTCTCAGGATTGACCCTGAAGCACACACTCTCAGGATTGATCCCGATCCACACACTCTAAGGATTGACCCTGATGCTCACACTCTTAGGATTGTTCCTGATCCACAAACATTGTCAGGATTGATCCTGATCCACATACTCTCAGTATTGATCCAGACCCAAACACTCTCAGGATCGATCCTGATCACCCACACTCTCAGGATTGATCCTAACCCACACACTCTCAGGATTGACCCTGATCCCACACCCTCTCAGGATTGATCCTGATCAACAAACTCTCATGATTGAACCTGACCCACACCTTCTCAGGATTGAACCTGATCAACACACTCTCCTGGCTGATGCTGATTCACACACTCTCAGGATTGACCCTGATCCATTCACTCTCAGGATTGAACCTGATCCACACAGTCTCAGGATTGACCCTGAAACACACACGTTCAGTATTGGTCCTGATCCACACACTCTCAGGATTGATCTTGATCCACATACTGTCAGGATGTTTCCTGATACACGCACTCCCAGGTTTAATCCTGATCCATGCACTCTCAGGGCTTATCCTGATCCACACACTCTCAGGATTGATCCTGATCAACACACTCACAGGATTAATCCTGATCCACACACTCTCAGGATTGACCCTGAAACACACACTCTCAGGATTGATCCCGATCCACACACTCAACGGATTGACCCTGATGCTCACACTCTTAGGATTGTTCCTGATCCACAAACATTGTCAGCATTGATCCTGATCCACACACTCTCAGTATTGATCCAGACCCACACACTCTCAGGATCGATCCTGATCACCCACACTCTCAGGATTGATCCTGATCCACACAGACTGTCAGGTTTGATCCTGATCCACACATTCTCAGGATTGATCCTAATCCACACACTCTCCAGATTGATCTTGATCCACATATTGTCAGGATTTTTCCTGATCCATGCACTCCCAGGGTTGATACTGATCCATGCACTCTCAGAATTGACCCTGATTTCCCACAGTCTCAGGATTGATCTTGACCTGGACTCTCTCAGGATTAATCCTGATCTACACACTGTCAGGATTGATCCTGATCCCACACACCCTCAGGATTTATCCTGCTCAACCCACTCTCGTGATTGATCCTGATCACACTTTCACGATTGATCCTGATCCACATGCTCTCAAGATTGATCCTTATTCACACACCTTCAGTATTCACCCTCATCCATCCACTCTCAGGATTCATCCTGATCCACACACTTTGAGGATTGATCCTGCTCCACTCACTCTCAGGATTGATCCTAACCCACACACTCTCAGGATTGACCCTGATCCCACACCCTCTCAGGATTGATCCTGATCAACACACTCACAGGATTGATCCTGATCCACACACTCTCACGAATGATCCTAATCCATACACTCTTAGGATTGATCCTGATCCACACACTTTTAGGGCTGATCCCGATCCACATATTTACAGGATTGATCATGATCTCCCACAGTGTCAGGATTGTTCCTGATTCACAAATGTTGTCAGCATTGATCCTGATCCACACACTCTCAGTACTGATCCATATCCACACACTCTCAGGATTGATCCTGATCCCCCACACTCTCAGGATTGATCCTGATCCACACAGACTGTCAGGTTTGATTCTGATCCACACACTCTCAGGATTTATCCAGATCTACACACTCTCAGGATTGATCCTGATCCACATAGTGTCAGGATTTTACCTGATCCATGCACTCCCAGGGTTGATCTTGATCCATGCTCTCCCAGGGCTTATCCTGATCCACCCACTCTCCGGATTGATCTTGATCCACATACTGTCAGGATTTTTCCTGATCCACGCACTCCCAGGGTTGATCCTGATCCATGCACTCTCAGAATTGACCCTGATTTCCCACAGACTCAGGATTGATCTTGACCTGCACTCTCTCAGGATTGATCCTGATCTACACACTTTCACGATTGATCCTGATCCACACGCTGTCAAGATTGATCCTTATTCACACACCTTCAGGATTCACCCTCATCCATCCACTCTCAGGATTCATCCTGATCCACACACTTTGAGGATTGATCCTGCTCCACTCACTCTCAGGATTGATCCTAACCCACACACTCTCAGAATTGACCCTGATCCCACACCTTCTCAGGATCGATCCTGATCAACAAACTGTCAGGATTGAACCTGACCCACACCTTCTCAGGATTGAACCTGATCAACACACTCTCCTGGCTGATCCTGATTCGCACACTCTCAGGATTGACCCTGAAACATACACGCTCAGTATTGGTCCTGATCCACACACTCTCAGGATTGATCTTGATCCACATACTCTCAGGATTTTTCCTGATACACGCACTCCCAGGTTTGATCCTGATCCATGCACTCTCAGGGCTTATCCTGATCCACACACTCTCAGGATTGATCCTGATCAACACACTCACAGGATTGATCCTGATCCACACACTCTCAGGATTGACCCTGAAACACACACTCTCAGGATTGATCCCGATCCACACAATCTCTGGATTGACCCTGATGCTCACACTCTTAGGATTGTTCCTGATCCACAAACATTGTCAGGATTGATCCTGATCCACATACTCTCAGTATTGATCCAGACCTACACACTCTCAGGATCGATCCTCATCACCCACACTCCCAGGATTGATCCTAACCCACACACTCTCAGGATTGACCCTGATCCCACACCCTCTCAGGATTGATCCTGATCAACAAACTCTCAGGATTGAACCTGACCCACACCTTCTCAGGATTGAACCTGATCAACACACTCTCCTGGCTGATGCTGATTCACACACTCTCAGGATTGACCCTGATCCATTCACTCTCAGGATTGACCCTGAAACACACACGCTCAGTATTGGTCCTGATCCACACACTCTCAGGATTGATCTTGATCCACATACTGTCAGGATTTTTCCTGATACACGCCCTCCCAGGTTTAATCCTGATCCATGCACTCGCAGGGCTTATCCTGATCCACACACTCTCAGGATTGATCCTGATCAACACACTCACAGGATTGATCCTGATCCACACACTCTCAGGATTGACCCTGAAACACACACTCTCAGGATTGATCCCGATCCACACACTCTAAGGATTGACCCTGCTGCTCACACTCTTAGGATTGTTCCTGATCCACAAACATTGCCAGGATTGATCCTGATCCACACACTCTCATTATTGATCCTGATCCACACACTCTCAGGATCTATCCTGATCACCCACACTCTCAGGATTGATCCTGATCCACACAGACTGTCAGGTTTGATCCTGATCCACACACTCTCAGGATTGATCCTGATCCACATACTGTCAGGATTTTACCTGATCAATGCACTCTCAGGGTTGATCCTGATCCATGCTCTCCCAGGGCGTATCCTGATCCACACACTCTCAGGATTGATCCTGATCCACATACTGTCAGGATTGATCCTGATCCACGCACTCCCAGGGTTGATCCTGATCCATGCACTCTCAGAATTGACCCTGATCTCCCACAGTCTCAGGATTGATCTTGACCTGCACTCTCTCAGGATTGATCCTGATCTACACACTGTCAGGATTGATCCTGATCCCACACACCCTCAGGATTTATCCTGCTCATCACACCCTCAGGATGGATCCTGATCACCACACTTTCACGATTGATCCTGATCCACACGCTCTCAAGATTGATCCTTATTCACACATCCTCAGGATTCACCCTCATCCACTCACTCTCAGGATTGATCCTAACCAACACACTCTCAGGATTGAACCTGATCCACACACTCTCAGTACTGATCCAGAACCACAGACTCTCAGGATTGAATCTGATCAACATGCTCTCCTGGTTTTTCCTGCTCCACACAATCTCCGGATTGATCTTAATTCCACACACTCTCAGGATTGATCCTGATCACCATACTTTCAGGATTGATCCTGACCCACACCCTCTCAGGATTGAACCTGATCAACACACTCTCCTGGCTGATCCTGATCCACACACTCTCAGGATTGGCCCTGACCCACACAATCTCAGGATTGATGCTGATTCACACACTCTCAGGATTGACCCTGATCCACTCACTCTCAGGATTGAACCTGATCCACACACTCTCAGTATTGGTCCAGATCCACAGACTCTTAGGATTGATCTTGATCAACAAAGTCTCAGGATTGTTCCTGATCAACACACTCTCCGGATTGGTCCTGATCCACAGACACTCAGGATTGATCCTGATCCCACACACTCGCAGGACTGATCCTGATCAACATACTCTCATGATTGATCCTGATCCCACACACTCTCAGAACTGATCCTGATCAACACACTGTCATGATTGATCCTAATCACCACACTTTCAGGATTGATCCTGATCCACACACTCTCAGGATTGATCTTGATACACCAATATCTCAGGCAGTAGATTCCAGACCCTCACCACCAGCTGTGTAAAAAGTTCCATCCTCATGTTACCACTGGTTACCCTGCCATTGGTCTATATCTGTGTTCTCCGGTTCTCTAACATTCCATCAATGGGTTAAGTTTTCCCCTATCTACTCTGTCTAGACTCCTCATGATGTTGAATACTGCTCTCAATTCTCCCCTTCACCTTCTCTTCTCCAAGGAAAACAATCCCAGATGCTCCAATTTATTCCCCTAACTGAATTTCATCAACCCTGGTATCATTTGTTAATTTCTTTCTGTACCTTTCTGCCTTCAGATCTTTTCTAAAATGCAGAGCCCAGAAGTGGACACAATGATTGCTTCTGTTTGGGCCAAACCAGTGTTTCATACAGGATTATCATAACCTCCTTGCTCATGTACTCTATGTTCCTCTTTATAAAGCCTGGAATACCATATACTTTATTAATCGCTTTCTCAAATTAACTGCCACCTTCAAAAATTTGTGCACAAATACACCCAGGTCCCTTTGCTCCTGCACCCCCTTTATAATTACATCCTTTATTTTATATTGTCTCTCCGTGTTCTTCCAACCTAAATGAATCATTTCACACTTCTCCACATTAAATTTCATTTGCCACTTATCAATCCATTCCATCAACCTGTCCTCCTGAAATATATCTTTATCCTGCTCACAGTTCACAATGCTTCCAGGTTTTGTGCAATTTTTGTGTCAACTTTCATGGAGGGCCCTGGGCTGTGGAAATCAGCCCTCTGGAAGTTTAAACTTCCCAGGCAATTACAGTACATATGTGTATGGAAGGACTTGCACAGAGTCCTAGTGCAGAACACAGACTTAAGCCCAATTTTCTGCAATTTTTAAAATTGTGCCCTGCACACACGTCTAAGTCATTATTATAGATGAAGAAAAGAAAGATATACAATATACCATTCAATTCAAAAAACAACTATCCACCATAGCTTGTGTTTCCTGTCACTCAGCTAGCTTTCTATCAATGCTAACACTGTCCCTTTTATTCCATTGGCCTTAGCTTTGCTGGCATATTTTGACTTTCAGAAGCCTATGTACACCACATCAAGCACGTTACCATCAGCACCTATAGCCCAGTTCTTCCTGTCAGCAGCAATGCTGGGCACATTGCCGCTGCCCACACACTTTTCTGTACTCTAACTATATTGTGTATTTTCAGCCAGGAACTCTGACCCTGCCTGCAGCTGAAATTCGCTCTCCCTGGGCAAGTCCGGCAAGCATAGAAGATGGACAGAGTGGGTCTTCAGACTGGTGGTTAGTCGGCTTGGGAGGATAGCCAGGTCGGGTCGGGTGTGGGGGTGGTGGGCAAAATTATGTTGGATGGGTAGTTGGGTCAGGTCAGGGAGGTCATCAAGTCGAAGGGGGTGTTGAGTTGGTTCAGGGGCTAGTTGGGTTGGGACCAGGTCGGGGGGTGTAGTTGGCTTGGCTCGGAGGTAGTCGGCTTGGGTCAGGAGGTAGTCAGGTCAGTTCAGTTGGGATCAGGGTTTGTTGGTGGAAGGGAATAAATTGGGGGCGGGTGATTGTGGGGGTTGGGTTGTGGTGCTCAGTTCTGTTACACTGGTTAATCACTGAGTTAGACCAGGTACTAAGCAGGGTAACACTTCCTGGGTAAGTATCTGGGTAAGTCCCGCATAACTGGTGACTTTCATGGAGGGTCCCAAGCAGCAAAAATCAGCCCATTGGAAGTTTACACTTCCTGGGCAATTATTGTGCGTGTGTGCATGTGTGTGTGTGTGTGTGTGTGTGTAGAGATTTGGACCAACATCCCTCACCTCATCAAAAAACTCAATCAGGTTAGTTAACCACGATTTCCCTTAATAAATCCATGCTGCCTTTCCTTAATGAATCCACACTTGTCCAGGTTCTCTTTTGTTAATTTTGTCCTAGATTATCATTTCTAAAAGCTTTCCCACCATCAAGGTTAAACTGAGTGGCCTGGAGTTGCTGGTTTATCCTTACAGCCTTTTCTGAACAGGGACATAACATTTGCAATTCTCTAGTCCCCTGGCACCATCTCTCTATTTGAGGAGTATTGGAAGATTCTAGCCAGTATCTCTGCTATTTTCACCCTCACTTCCCTCAGTATCCTTGGATGCATCTCATCTGGCCCCAATGATTTATCAACTTTAAGTACAGCCTTTCAAATAGTTCCTCTTTATCAATTTTTAGACAATCCAGTGTCTCAGCTACGTCCTTTCTTAAATTCATTTACGAGACGTGAGTATCGCTGGCTGGGCCAGCATTTTTTGTCCATCCCTAATTGCCCTTGAGAAGGTGGTGGTAAGCTGCCTTTTTGAACCAACGCAGTCCATGTGGTGTAGGTACACCCACAGTGCTGTTATGGAGGGAGTTCCAGGATTTTGACCTAGTGACAGTGAAGGAACGGCAACATATTTCCAAGTCAGGATAGTGAGTGACTTGAAGGGGAACCTCCAGGTGGTGGTGTTCCTATGTGTCTGATGTCCTTGTCCTTCTAGGTGATAGTGGGTTTGGAAGGTGCTGCCTAAGAAGCCTTGGTGAATTCCTGCAGTGCATCTTGTAGATGGTACACACTGCTGCTACTGGTCGTCGGTGGTGGAGAGTGTGAATCTTTGTGGATGTGGTGCCAATCAAGTGGGCTGCTTTGCCCTGGATAGTGTCAAGCCCCTTGAGTATTGTGCAGGGAGCTGCACTCATCCAGGTTAGTGGATAGTATTCCATCACAGTCCTGACTTTTGTCTTGTAGATGGTGGGCAGGCTTTGGGGAGTCAGGAGGTAGGTTACTCACCACTGGATTCCTAGCCTCTGACATGCTCTTGTAGCCACAGTATTTACATGGCTAGTCCAGTTCAGTTTTTGGTCAATGGTAGCACCCAGGATGTTGATAGTTGGGGATTCAGTGATGGTAATGCCATTGAACTTCAAGGTGTGAAGGTTAGATTCATCCTTTCAATAATAATTGGACTTGTTAAATCTGATAGGAAAGGGGGAAGAGTGGTGAAGAATACAAGAAAATTATAATCATGTATGATCGAGGTGTTGGGTGTAGGGAGGCCAGAGTGATGAGCAGTCACTCAATGCAGAGGCCAAGCAAGGGAAGGAGAGAAAGCAAGCTGGATGTGTGGAATAGAACCCTACATCCCTGTTTTGCAGGAATAATCAGTGGATGAGGTGCTGGGTCCCCAGGCAAACAATATTTCTGGAAAAATGTCTGGCTCACAGAACTCATCCCTGAATGCCTTAACTTTTAATTTCTCATGTTTGTCAGTGCCTAATGGATAAGTGAGGTACAGCACAGAGAGTAGTGTAAGTAGTTTTGAGATAGATGTCTGTGAAATGTCTTAAAAATAATAATAAAATGTGCCAGAGAGAAATACCCAGAATGTTTCTCCTATATGATTCACTTTACATAGATGGTAAAACACTGTTGCACTTGCCATAGTCACAATGCTGATTATTTTTTTTTTCGTTTGTGGGATATGGGCATAACTGGTTGGGCCAGCATTTATTGCTCATCCCAAATTGCCCTTGAGAGGGTGATGGTGAGCTGTCTTCTTGAACCACTGCAGTCCACATGGTGTAGGTACACCCACAGTGCCGTTTGGGAGGGAGTTCCAGGATTTTGACTCATCGACAATGAAGGAATGGCGATATATTTCCATGTCAGGATGGTGAGTGGCTTAGGTGGGAACTTGCAGATGGTGGTGTTCCCATGCGTCTGCTGTCATGGATTTGGATGATGCTGTTGAAGGAGCCTTGGTGAGTTTCTGCAGTGCATCTTGTAGATGGCACACACTGCTGCTACTGTGTGTCGATGGTGGAGGGAGTGAATGTTTAAGGTGGTGGATGTGGTGCCAATCAAGCGGGCTGCTTTGTCCTGGATGGCGTTGAGCTTCTTGAGTGTTGTTGGAGCTGCACTCATCCAGGCAAGTGGAGAGTATTCCATCCCACTCCCGACTTGTGCCTTGTGAAGGGTGACAGGCTTTGGGGTGAGTTACTCTCTCAGCATTCCCAACCTCTGGCCTGCTCTTGTCTTTTTTTATTTGTTCATGGAATGTGGGAATCACTGGTTAGGCTATAGTATTGTATATGGCTAATCCAGTTCAGTTTCTGCTCAATAGTAATACCTAGGATGCTCATGGTGGGGATTCAGCGATGGTAATGCCATTGAATGACATAGGGAGATGCTTAGATTTCCTCTTGTTGGAGATGGTTATTGCCTGGCACTTGCATGGCACGAATGTGACCTGCCACTTATAAACCCAAGGCTGAATGTTGTCCAGGTCTTGCTGCATATACACATGGGCATCTTCAGTATTTGATGAGTCATGAATGGTGCTGAACATTGTGCAATCATCAATGAACGTCCCCACTTCTGACCTTATGATGGAAGGAAGGTCATTAATGAAGTAGCTGAAGATGGTTGGGCCGAGGGCACTACCCTGAGGAACTCTTGCATCATGCCCTGGAACTGAGATGATTGCGGCCAACAACCACAGCCCTTGTGGTAGGTATGACTTCAACTAGTGGAGATTATTCCCCCAATTCCCATTGACTTCAGTTTTGCCAGGGTTCCTTGGTCCCACAGTTAGTCCAGTACTGCCTAGAAGTCAAGGGTTGTCACTCCCACCTCACCTCTCTAATTCAGCTCCTTTGTCCATGTTTGGACCAAGTCTATAATGAGGTCAGAAGCTGAGTGACCCAGGTGAAACCTAAACTGAACACGTTATTGCTGTGTAAGTGTGAGTTGACAGCACTGTCCATGACCCCTTCCGTCACTTTGCTGATGATTGAGAGTAGACTGATGGGGCAGTAATTGGCTGGGTTCAGAGTGCCCTGTCCTCAAGTTATACCTGGGCAATTTTTCACAATGCCAGGTAGATGCCAGCATTCCGGACTAGGATCGAGACTAATTCTAGAGCACAAGTCTTCGCCACTATAGCCAGAATATTGTTGGGGACTTGGCTACATGCAGTGCGCCCAGCATTTCTTGATATCATGTGGAATGAATTGAATTGGCTGAAGACTGACATCTGTGATGCTGCGGACCTCAGGAGGAGGCCAGGATGGATCATTCACTCTGCACTCCTGGTTGAAGATTGCTGCAAATGCTTCAGTCTTATCTTTAGCACTGATGTGCTGGGCTCCTCCATCATTGAAGATGGGGATATTTGTGGAGCCTCCTCCTCCAGTGCGTTGTTTAATTGTCCACCACTGGGTGTGGTAGGACTGCAGAGCCTAGATTTGATCCACTGATAGTGGGATCTGTCTATCACATGCTGCTTCAGCTGTTGGGAATGCAAGTAGGCCTTTGTACCCCATTTTTAGGTATGCCTGGTGCTACTGCTACCCTTCCTCCTGCACTCTTCACTGAACGAGGGTTGGTCCCCTGGCTTGATGGTCATGGTAGAGTGGGGGATATGCTGGGCCATGAGGTTACAGATTGTGGTTGTATACAATTCTGCTGCTGCTGATGGCCCACAGAGCCTCATGGATACCCAGTCTTGAGTTGCTAAATCTGTTTTAAGTCTATTCCATTTAGCATGGTAATAGTGCCACACAATATGATGGAGGGTATCCTCAATGTAAAGACAAGACTTCATCTCCACACAGCCTGCTCTGCAGTTATTCCTACCAATACTGTATGGACAGATGCATCTGTTACAGGCAGGTTGGTGATGATGAGGTCAAGTACGATCTTCCCTCTTGTTGGTTCCCTCACCACCTGCCGCAGACCAACTCCTGCAGTTATGCCCTTTAGGACTCGACCAACTCAGTCAGTAGGGGTGCTACAGAGCCACTCTTGGTAATGGGCATTGAAGTCCCCACCCAGAGTACATTCCGTGCACTTGCCACCTTCAGTGCTTCATCCATGTGAGGGACAGATTCATCAACTGAGGAGGGGGGTTGATAGGTGGTAATCAGCAGGAGGTTTCCTTGTCCATGTTTGACCTAATGCCAGGAGACTTGATGGGGTCCAGAGCTGAGGACTCTTAGGGCAACACCCTCCCAACTATATACCACTGTGCTGGGTCTGCCCTGCCAGTGGGACAGGACATACCCAGGGATGTTAATGGTGGCATCTGTGACATGGTATAATTCCGTGAGTATGACTATGTCAGGCTGTTGCTTGATTAGTCTGAGGGACAGCTCTCCCAATTTTGGCACTAGTCCCCTGATGTTAGTTAGAAGGAGTTTGCAGGGTCTACAGGGCTGGGTGTATCATTGTCATGTCCTGTGCTTAGGTCGATGCTGGATGGTCCAGTTGATTCCATTTTGATTAGACATTTCGATAGGGATTTGAGACAACTAAGTGGCCATTTCAGAGGGCAGATAAGATTCAATCAAATTGTTGTAGGTCTGGAGTCACATATAGGTCAGACTAACAGGTTTCCTTCCTTAGTGAACCAGATGGATTTTTATGGTAGTTTCATGGTTAATGAGTGGTATTAGCTTCTTATTCCCAATTTATTTTATTAATTGAATTTAAATTCCCAGCTGCTGTGGTGGGACTTAAACTCATATCTCAGAGGATCAATCGTCCAGGTCTCTGGATTACTATTCCAGTAACAAAACCTCTATGCCACCATACCTGGGCATAATTGCTGCAGCGATGGTGACCAACTTCAAAAAGATTTTCCATACTTATGGCCAACCAGGAAAGAAACATGTTCAATATACCAGTCATTTCGAGTGGAGACAGTACATCTATAAAAGAACACCAAGGTGCCATTAAACATAAAGCTACTCTTACAGCACCTGTTAGTTCAAGTTCTGTTACCAATATTTGACACAAAGTTGAGCCAACATAAAGTTAGTGCAACTTTGCTTTGCAAGAAGGAATATGCTCGTACCACACTGTTAGATGTAATCACAGTTTCAGGTCAATCGACTGAACTTCCAATTTAAATAAAAAATTAGCAACCCAAAATGCTTGTGACAAAATGTGAAGCAATAGTTGCAAATGTTTTGGTTCCATGGGAAAATGATGGACTAACTAAAAACCTAAATGATGTTCCATATATGTCACTATCCATTGATGCATCAAATGATGGACTTGTAAAATTACTTCTTGCCTTTGTTCATTAGTCCAAGGTTAATAAAGACAGTTTGTTTGTACAAGGTAAACTTGTGGATTTTGTCAAACTTAGAGAAGAGACATTAGAAGTTATTGCAGCTGAGATCAGACTTGCTGAAAGTATAAATTTCAAAATAGTGTTGTGGCATTGTCAGCAGATGTTAGGAACACAAACTTTGCTGGTTTACAGAGACATGCAAGAAAAATATCATCAATAAAATAAAAGGCCACTGGTCACATTGTGCATAACATGGCTCAAACTGCAAGGAATGTAATCTAAGTGAACAACAGTGGATACTTTCATTTATTTCACTGTTTGTATAGAAAGACTGAAATGTTTCTCAGTGTATGGGACAAGAATATCAGAATATACTAGCTCTCAGTGTTACCTGCTTTAGAGAAGTTCCTTCAACTTTAGGAGTCATTGAAGTTGTCCTTTAGGGAAGGAAATCTGCTGTCCTTACCCGGTCTGGCCTACATGTGACTCCAGACCCACAGCAATATAGTTGACTCTTAAAATTGCCCTCTGAGCAAGGGCAATTAGGGATGGGCAATAAATGCTGGCCTAGCCAGTGATGCCCACATCCCACGAACAAATAAAAAAAAAGTTATTATTCTTGCCAGAGGAAAAGTGCCCAGTCGACCTTCACAAAAAAATTCATGACCTATGTATCAAAATCTGGCTTGCGTTTAATCATGGCAAACATGTTACCTTTTCGACTCGCTTGAGGGAGATGATTTCTGTACAGGAGAGTTAGCTAATACCTTAAACAATCTCAAAAAGGGAGTGGTTTCAAGGTATGAAGAGGACTGTTTTAGTGACAAAGCAACTTAGAAGCCTAGAAGAAGTGGGGATCGTGATATGTCAGTACTATCTAAATGTGACAAGATCTTTCTTCAACACAGCCATGTGCATATGGAAAGCATACAGATAATTTGAGAGATCTGACGTGTCTCCTTTGAAAGAAAGTTGTTAAGATCTGAGATTGGAACAGCACTTGTGTAAATACAGAAGAAAGTGCGAATGGGATAATTATTAAGAGTGTACTGTTCGATGATGAGGAGGTCTTGTGGCACAATGGGTAGTGTCCCTGCTTCTGAGCCAGAAGCTCTGGGCTCAAGCCTCACCTTGTTGGCTAAGGAAGGTGAATTCATAACATGGCCAGATAGGTTGTGTATCAACTCATAAATCCAACACGTGCAAATGGCAGGTAGTAAGAGCAGGAGAGATACCTGGTCAGCCACAAGATGGAAAGAAAGTTGGGGTTCTACCATCACTATCCATAGCTCCAGGCAAAGCATGCATGGAAAAATGTATGTTGCTACAGCAATACAGACTCCAAGTGAATTTTAACACATACATTGATGAAGTAACTCTGCTCAGTGAGGTTTATGACAGGGAGGCTGGATAAATGGAAGGATGCAACTATAGTCACAGGATGTGACAATTAGGATGCAGTCATCAAACATTTCTGGGAATTCTCAGCACTATATGCAAATATAGAAAAAAAATGGCTGAACTGACAGTGTGCCTGAGAGTAATGTTTCAGTGGAGATTGTGGTTTCTGTCATGGACAGACCACAGGCAGCAGAAATCTCCAGATAAAAGGCTGAAACAGTGAAAGACATTCTCACTGTTAAAACAACTCCACTTTACCCTTACTTCAGTTTTTTAATAAACTGGGCAAAAGATTAAAATTCCAAACAGATACACAGCAGATAAATACAGCTATTAATCCAGTGAGCTATTATTGTGCAACTAGTGTCAGGAATACTGTGAGTACAATCTCTTGTGTGTTTAAGGGAGGATTTTTGTGCCACAGACATTTACCATCGCCTAGACACTTTTAGGGAACTGAAAATTAAGAGTGATGACTCTGCAAGCAGTTGAAAATTATTTTGTTTGTAATTTTATTAGGGGTCATTAGGTGGCAATTGTCATTCGTGTTGATTTTCATTAAAATTACAATGCTCTTTCTATCTACTTTATCATTAACTACCTGATGGTCGATGGGGCATTCCAGTAGCAGAGGCAACAAAGTGATCATGCTATATATAAAATATAAAATAAAGACAGAAAATGCTGGAAAAGCTCAGCAAGCCTGGTAGCATATGTGGAGAGAGAAACAGAGTTAACGTTTCGAGTCCGGATGACCCTTCTTCAGAACGTGGTCATGCTGTTTTTCTTGAAATGTGGAGACAATCATAAATAAAACTGCAAGAATTAAGTTAAATTTTTTTATTCATTCATGGAATTTAGGAAGAACCTGTATAAAACACAGGTTCACTCTCAGTTAGAGTACTGCATCCAGTTCTGGGCACCACACTAGCTTCTCCAAAACTTTCACAACCTTCCTAAAGAAAAGATTCATCAGAATGGTTCCAGGGATGAGGAACTTCAGTTACATGGATAAATTGGAGACATTGGGACTGTCCTCCTTGGAGAAGAGAAGGTTGAGGGGAGATTTGATAGAAG
Source organism: Isurus oxyrinchus (assembly GCA_026770705.1). Lineage (NCBI taxonomy): Eukaryota > Metazoa > Chordata > Chondrichthyes > Lamniformes > Lamnidae > Isurus > Isurus oxyrinchus. Next base: position 94,708,149 of record JANJGN010000010.1, read on the forward strand.
TCGTCAAAATTATTGGTTCCTGGATAGATAGGAAGAAACTATTCCCCTTGGTGGAAGAAACCAGAAATAGAGAACACTGATTTAAGGGCCGGGATTTTCTGGCCCCACCCGCTGGTCGGAACTTCCAGTCCCGCCGAAAGTCAATGAACTTTTGGCTAGCTTGCTGCATCCCCCCAATAAATTGATAGTTGTAATCATTGATTAATTGAGCAAAGGTTTGTGCATTTAAATTTCAGGAGAATGTTTTTTAACAGGGAGAGGAGTTCCTTCTTATACAAAGTGTAGGTGACTTCAAGAGACACATGGAGGATGAATCAAAGCTCCAGGCAGGAGGCACTTGTTACCTCGACTCTCATCTGAGGCAAAAACAAGGTAACATAACAATCAATGATACCATGTCAACTATAACTCAGTCCTGATGAAAGGCCATCAAGCCTGAAACGTTTACTCTGTTTCTCTCTCCACAGATGCTGCCTGAGCAGAGTATTTTCTGGTTATATTTTCTCAGATACTGTAATGGATCAAGCCTTACTTGTGCTGAATAAGGTTTATTCATTGCCCCCAATATGGGATGATGTGAATCACTGATGACTCAGGTTTAACAAAATGAAAAGCGAACATTGGCTTGAAGTGTTTCAGCTGTATTCTGTGCAAGCATGATCTCTTTCTCTGATAGCCTTTCATGTGGAACAATTTAAGCATTAGCCCTCACAAGGTAAACCGCAGTCCATGGGACAGCCTCAACGAAGTGTGGTTCAAGCAGCAACTCCCCCTTCCAGTTCAATATTGACCAGGTTCCAAATGCACACATGGGATAAAAACCGTCAATTTTCAAATCTACAGAAATGCTGGTGTTTTCATTTAAGGTCTGGGAATTGAAATTAACGTCAGCTTGACCAGAATTACACCCATTCGAAAATACGCACAAACTTCCCAGTAGGACTCAACACAGGCAGTCGATATGCCTCCTCACCAAACCCATCGCCCCACCCCACTGCCTGCATTGTCTATATAAACTACCGCATAACCAGGGTTAAGCCTGCTGTCCCAGCAACTTCAGTCCAAAGAAAATGGTTACCTGTTGCCTAAACTGTGCTAGACCTGTCCTGGGAGCATTTTATGGGGACAGTGTAGAGGGAGCTTTACTCTGTATCTAACCCTGTGCTGTACCTGCCCTGGGAGTGTTTGATGGGGACAGTATAGAGGGAGCTTTACTCTATCTAACCCCATGCTGTACCTGTCCTGGGAGAGTTTGATGAGGACAGTGTAGAGGGAGCTTTACACTGTGTCTAACCCTGTGCTGTACCTGTCCTGGGAGTGTTGAAATGGAAAGGGAAATCAGTTTGAATAGCTGAGTGAATATTAGAGAGTGAACCATTCTGAATGACCTCCTGATTGGTTGCCTCTTGCTGTTATATTACCTACTGTATCCGGAATGAAGAAACTGTATCCCAGCAAGCTGTAATGAAGAACCGTGGGAATGAGGCCCTTCAATCCTGCGTAACTCCAATCTGACCGTCGAGGAGCCATCCGAACAAACACAGGTAAATGAGCAGTCCTGCAGTATACAAAAGGACAGCTTCAATCAGCACCTCCGAGAACAATCACCTCTCTTATGACCTTGTCCTCAGAAATTCCATAAGGCTGCTTGCGAAACAACCAAATACAGGGTCAAACAAAGTGACCAGGGAACGCCAGTACAGGAATGAGAGAAAAAACAAGATAACGACAGATGTACTCAGGATAATAGAGACAAAGAGACAGAGAGAGTCAGACAGAGACAGAGGCAGAGAGAGTCAGGCAGAGACAAAGACAGACAGAGACATAAAGAGTCAGGCAGACACAGTCAGATAGGGACAGTCAGAGACAGAGTCAGAGACAGTCAGATTTAGGATAATAGTCCAGGAGAGAGAGAAAGAATTTAATACAATTATTCTTTAACGGGTTGTAGTGTCGCTAGCTGGCCAGCTTTTATTGCCCATCTGTAGTTGCCCTTGAGAAGGTGCTGATGATCTGCCTTCTGGAACCGCTGCAGTCCATGTGGTGTAGGTACACCCACAGTGCTGTTAGGAAGGGAGTTCCAGGATTTTGACCCAGCGACAGTGAAGGAACGGCGATTTATTTCCAAGTCAGGATGGTGAATGACTTGGAGGGGAACTTGCAGGTGGTGGTGTTCCCATCTATCTGTTACCCTTGTCCTTCAAGATGATCGTGGTTATGGGTTTGGGAGGTGCTGTCAAAGGAGCCTTGGTGAGTTGCTGCAGTGCATCTTGTAGATGGTACACACTGCTGCTACTGTGTGTTGGCGATGGAGGGAATAAATGTTTGTGGATGGGGTGTCAGTCAAGCGGGCTGCTTTGTCATAAGAAACATAAAAATAGGAAAAGGAGTAGACCATTCGGCCCCTCAAGGCTGCTCTGCAATTCAATAAGATCATGGCTGATCTGTTTGTGTTTTGAATTCCATATGCTCATTTACCCCCAAAAACCTCTGATTGCCTTACCTAACAAGAACCTATCTACCTCTGCCTTAAAAATATTCAATGGCCTCACCTCCACCATCTTGGGAGGCAGAGGGTTCCAAAGTCTCACAACCTTCTGAGAGAAAATTTCTCCTCATCTGTCCTGAAAATGCAACTCCTAATTTTAAAACAGTCCCCCTATTTCTGGACTCACCCACAAATGGAAATATCCTTCCCATGTCCACCTTGTCAAGACCGTTCAGGATCTTGTACACTTCAATCAAATCACCCTTCACTCTTCTAGACTCCAATGGAAACAAGCCCAGTCTGTTCAACCTTTCCTCATAAGACAACCCACTCATTCCAGGTATCAATCTAGTAAACCTCTTCTGAACCGCCTCCAACTCCTAGATGCTGTTGAGCTCCTTGAGTGTTGTTGGAGCTGCACTCTTCCAGCTAAGTTCCAACACACTCCTGACTTGTGCCTTGTAGATGGTGGACAGACTTTTGGGAGTCAGGGGGTGACTTACTCACTGCAAGATTCCTAGCCTCTGACCTGCTCCTGTAGCCAGAGTATGTATATGGCTGGTCCAGATCAATGTCTGGTCAATGATAACCCCCAGGCTGTTGATAGTGGGGGATTCAGTGATAGTAATGCCATTAAATGTCAAGGGGCAATGGTCAGATTCTCTCTTAATGGGGATGGTCATTGCCTGGCATTTGTGTGACATGAATGTTACTTGTCACTTATCAGCCCAAGCTTGGATAATATCCAGGTCTTGCTGCATTTGGACATGGACTGCTTCAGTATCTGAGAAGTCATGAATGGTGCTGAACATTGTGCAATCATCATCGAACATCCCCACTTCTGACCTTATAATGGGAGGAAGGTCCCTGATGAAGCAGCTGAATATGGTTGGGCCTAGGACACTACCCTGAGGAACTCCTGCAGTGATGTCTTGGAGCTGGGATGACTGACCTCCAACAACCACAACCATCTTCCTGTCTGTTAGGTATGACTCCAACCAGTGGAGAGTTTTCCACCTGATTCCCATTGACTCCAGTTTTGCTAGGGCTCCTTGATGCCACTCTCAGTCAAATGCTGCCTTGATTTGAAGAGCAAGTCACTCTCAGCGCACATCTGGAGTTAAGCTCTGTTGTCCATGCTTGGCGTGCAAGTAACCCTGTGTTGTAGCTTCATCAGGCTGAAATTTTTAATTATGCCTGGTGTTGCTCCTGTCATGCCTTTCTGCACTCTAGATGGAACGCAGGGTAATAGAGGAGAGAGAGAGAGAGACAACAGGGTAAGAGAGCGTGAGCACGTGTGAGAGAACGAGAGAGAGCACGAGAGAGCGTGATAGAGAGAGCACGAGAGAGAGGAAGAGAGCATGTGTGAGAGAGAGGGTGCAACAGAGAGTGCGAGAGAGCAAGACAGAAAGCAAGAGAGTGTGAGAGAGAAAGCGCGAGAGAGAGCATGAGAGAAAGTCAGCGAGTGTGAGAAAGAGCGAGAGAGCATGACAGAGAGAGCAAGAGAACATGAGAGTGAGAATGAGAGAGAGCCAGAGAGAGATAGCAAGGGAGAGAGAGAGCAAGGGAGAGAGCGCATCAGAGAGCGACAGTGAGAGAGAGTACGTGAGAGAGAGAAAATGAGAGAGCAGGAGAGAAGGAGAGAGAGAGCATGCGAGAGCATGTGCGAGAGAGAGAGTGCAAAGGAGTGTGAGAGTGAAAGCGCGAGAGAGCAAGAGTGTGAGAGAGAGAGAGAGCGCAAGAGAGACATAGAGGGTGCAAGAGAGAGAGCGCGACAGAGAAAGGGACAGAGAGCAAGAGAATGTGAGAGAGAGAGAGCATGCAAGAGGGACAGTGCGAGAGAGAGAGCTCAAGACAGAGAGGGAGAGAGAGAAAGCGGGCAAGAAGGAGAGAGAGAGAGAGAGTGAGTGAGCAGGTGAGAGGGAGGGAGAGTGAGAGATCGTGAGAGAGAAAGAGCGTGTGAAACAGAGTGAGAGAGTGACCGAGCGTGAGAGTGCACAAGACAGAAAGAGAGCACGTGGGAGAGAGGGAGGGAATACGCAAGAGGGAGAGAGAGCACTCAAGAGATGGAGAAAGTGAGTGAGAGAGCAGGCGAGAGAGAGTGAGAGATTGCGAGAGACAGTGCATGAGACAGAGCGAGCATGTGCAGGAGAGAGGGAGAGAGAGCGTGTGAGAGGGAGAGAGAGAGAATGTGAGTGAGTGCAAGAGAGAGCGCAAGAGAGAAAGAGAACACAAGAGAGAAGGCCTGCAAGAGAGAGAGGGAGAGAGCACATGAGCGAGTGTGTGAGAGAGAGAGCAAGCACAAAAGAGAGCATACAAGAGAAAGAGTGCGTAAGGGGGAGAGAAGGAGTGTACGAGAGGGACACAGAGAGCGCGCATGACAGAGAGAGAGAGAGCGCGTGGCGTATAAGAGGGAGCGCATGAGAGAGAGCACACAAGAGAGGGCGAGCAACTGAGAACACGAGAGAATGAGTGAGACAGCGAGAGAGAGGGAGAGTCCACGAGAGCAAGAGACTGTGCGCGAGGGACAGAGCACGCGAGAGAGAGAGAAAGCATGTGAGAGAGAGCGTGTGCGAGAGAGAAAGCATGTGAGAGAGAGGGAAATCATGTGTGAGACAGAAAGCTCGTGAGAGAGAGGGAAAGCATGTGGAAGAGAAAGCATGTGCGAGAGGACATAAGAGAGCGCGCACAAGACAGAGAGCGAAAGAGAGTGTGCACTCGCAAGAGAGAGGATGCGCATGTGCGAGAAAGAGTGAGAGAGAGCAGGAGAGAAAGCGAGAGAGAGTGCGCAAGAGAAAGAGAGCCAGTGAGAACACGAGAGAGAGAGCGAGAGAGAATGCACAAAAGAGCGCGTGGGAGAGAGAAAGCGAGAGAGTGCACGAGAAAGTGAGCGCGAGGGACAGAGAGCACACGCACGTGCGAGAGAGCGCATGTGCAACAGAGAGGATGAAAGACAGCACACGAGAGAGAAACCACATAAGAGAGAGCACACAAGGCAGAGTGAGAGAGGGTGCGCAAGAGGGATAGCAAGTGAGAACACAAGAGAGGGAGTGAGGGAGAGAGCACATGAGAGAGAGTGCACGAGAGAGAGTGCGTGAGAGAGGGAGGGTGCAAGAGAGTGTGCATGCGAGAGAGAGAAAACATGTGAGAGAGAGACAGCACAAGAGAGAGAGCATGCCGTGCAAGAGAGAACGCAAAAGAGAGAGCACGCAAGGGAGAACGAGAGAGGGCATGCGAGTGAGAACACAAGAGAGAGAGCAAGAGAGATAGTGCATGAGAGAGAGAAAGCACACAAGAGAGAGCGTGCAAGAGAGAGCAGGAGTGCAAGAAACAGGAGTGCATGAGATAGAGAGCGAGAGATAGCAAGTGAGAGAGAGCATACGAGAGAGAGCACACACAAGAGAGAGAACGAGAGAGAGAGCACGTGAAAGAGAGGGAGCTTGAGAGAGAGAGAGCAAGAGTCCGAGAGAGAGAGTGAGCACGCAAGAAAGAGAGAACGAATGAGAGAAACAGAGAGCGAGCGAGAGAAACAGAGTGCGAGAGAGACAGAGAGAGCACAAGAGAAAGAGAGCGCAAGAGAGTGTGAGCAAGAGTGAGCACGAGAGACTGCGTGCGAGAAAGTGTGCAAGAGACCGTGAAAGAGCAAGAGAGAGAGAGAGCGCTAGAGAGATATAGAGAGTGCGGGAGAGAGCATGAGAGAAAGTGAGTACGTGAGAAAGAGCATGCAAGAAAGAGAGAGGGCGCATGAGAGAGAGCACACATGAGAGAAAGCGCGTGAGAATGAGTGCGTGAGAGAGACCATGAGAGAGAGAGCGCAAGAGGGAGGGCACATGAAAGAGAAAGAAAGTGAGTGAGAGAGAGCGAGAGAGAAAGTAAGAGACAGCGAGAGCATGAGAGAGAGAGCACAAGAGAGGGTGCAAGAGAGGGAGAGCGCATGAGAGAAAGAGGAAGAGAGCGTGCAGGAGGGAGAGAGAGCATGTGCGAGAGGGGGAGAGAGAGAGTGCGCAAGAGGGAAAGAGAGAGAGATAGCACATGTGAGAGAGCGAGAGAGATTGCACGCATGAGAGAGGGCGTAAGAGAACACATGTGAGAGAGAGCAAAAGAGAGTGCGTGCACATGCGAATGATAGCAAAAGAGAGCATGCTCAATAGAGTGAGAGTGAGAAAGCATGGAAAAGAGAGCAAGAGAGGTCAAGTGAGAGAGAGAGAGCAAATGAGAACATGAGAGGTAGTTAGTGAGAGAGGGAGAGAGCAAGAGAGAGTGCACGAGAGAGAGTGAGGGAGAGAGCACGTGAAAGAGAGCATGCAAGAGAGAGAGAGAGAGAGAGAATGCGAGAGAGAGAAAGAGAGAGTGCATGAGAGGGAGTGTGTGAGAGAAAGTGAGCAAGAGAGTGGACGTGTGAGAGAGAGAGAGCGCTCACGAGGGAGAGCATGAGAGAGTGCACGAGAGAGAGTGCGTGAGAGAGGGAGCATGTGAGACAGAGAGTCCACATGCAAGAGAGAGAAAACACATGAGAGAGAGACAGCATGTGAGAGAGAGAGAGAGAGAGAGAGTGCCACACGAGAGAGAACGCATGAGAGAGAGCACGCAAGAGAGAGAGAGAAAGGGCACGTGAGTGAGAACACAAGAGAGCACGCGAGAGAGAGAGCAAGAGTGAGAGATAGTGCACGAGAGAGATAAAGCACATGAGAGAGAGCGTGCACGAGAGAGCAAGAGAGAGAGTGCGAAAGAGAGAGAGCAAGAGCGTAAGAAACAGAGAGAGAGCAGGAAAGATAGAGACCGAGAGAGCAGGTGAGAGAGAGCGCACACAAGAGCGCAAGAAACAGAGAGACAGAGTGGGCAAGATAGAGACCGAGAGAGCAGGTGTGGGAGAGAGCACATGAGAGAGAGTGCACACAAGAGCGAGAATGCATGAGTAAGAGTTGTCGCGAGAGAGAGAGAGAGCGCGCATGAAAGAGAGTGTGATAGAGAGAGCACAAGAGAGAGAGAATGTGAGAAAGAGAGAGAGAGATAGAGAGTGAAAGAGAGTGAGAGAGAGAGCGATTGAGAGAGACAGAGACAGAGAGAGCGTGAGAGAAAGAGAGCCCGAGAGAGAGAGCGCGCAAGAGAGACATAGTGAGTGCAAGAAAAAGAGAGTGCGAGAGAGACATAGAGAGAGCAAGAGAGAAAGAGAGCACGAGAGAATGAGAGCATAAGGGAGAGAGAGCATGAGAGTGAGTGCGTGAGAGAGCGTGAGAGAGAGTGCATGCAAGATAGAGAGGACGCGTGGGAGAGAGAGAGGTCGCGAGAGAGGGAGTGAGAGAGAGCACGCGAGAGAGATCACACAAGTGAGAGAGAGCACGTGAGAGTGATTGTGCAAGAGAGAGCATGACAGAAAGAATGCGAGAGGGAAGGCGTGAGAAGGAGTGAGAAAGCAAGTGAGTGAGAGAGAGTGTGAGAGAGAGAGTGAGTGAGAAAGCAGAAGAGAGCGAGAGTGTGAATGAGAGAGCACAAGAGAGAGGGAATGCGATAGAGGAAGACAGCGCACAGGAGAGAGAGAGGGAGAAAGCATGCGGGAAGGAGAGAGAGCATGCGCGAGAGTGAGAAAGAGAGTGCATGCAAGAGGGAAAGAGAAAGAGAGAGCACACGCAAGAGAGTGAGATAGAGTGTACTCATGAGAGAGGCCATAAGAGAGCGCAAGCGAGAGTGAACGAAAGAGAGTGTGCGCACATAAGAGAGAGTGCCGCACATGCGAGAGATAGCAAAACAGAGCGTGCGCAATAGAGGGTGAGTGAGAGCATGCAAAAGAGTGTGAAAGAGGGCACGCGAGAGAGAGAGAGCAAGTTAGTGAGAGATAGTTTGTGAGAGACAGCAAGCGAGAGAGAGGAAGAGAGAGTGCGTGAGAGAAAGCGTGCAGGAGAAAGAGAGCAAGAGTGTGAGACGGAATGTGTGAGAGAGAACAAGAGCGAGAGAGTGAGCAAGAGAGCGGGTGCATGAGAGAGAGCACGAAAGAGAGATCGTGCAAGATAGAGACCGTGTGAGAAAGCGCGCGAGAGATAGGGGGAGCATGAGAGATAGAGAGAGCATGCAAGAGAGAGCGCATGAGAGAGAGAGAGCACGAGAGAGAGAGCGCAAGAGAGAGAAAGCGCGAGAGAGAGAGCGAGAGGCAGAGGGTGCAAGGGAGAGAGTGTGAGAGAGAGAGAGAGAAAGAGAGTGAGAGAGCATGAGAGAGACACAGAGGGCACAAGAGAGAGAGCGCAAGAGAGAGAGACAGGGAGAGAGCAAGAGAGTGTGAGAGAGAGAGAGTGTGTGAGAGAGAGAGCATGAGAGACCACATGAGAGACTGTGAGAGGGAGCGTGCGAGAGAGAGCAAGCCTGCAAGAGAGAGAGGAAGGGAACACAAAAGAGAGAGAGCACGAGAGGGAGACAACGTACACGCGAGAGAGGGAGAGTGAGAGAGAGAAAGCACATGAGAGAGTGTGTGTGTGAGAGAGTGCGAGAACACATGAGAGAGCATGTGAGAGAGAGCCAGGGCGAGGGAGAGTGCGTGCAAGAGTGCAACGGGGAAAGCACACAAGCAAGAGAGAGCACACACACGTATGAGAGCATACGAGAGGGAGTGAGAGAGAGATAGAGTGCGCGTGCCACGCCAAGCAAGAAAACACGAGAGAGAGGGAGCAAGCAAGAGAGTGAGAGCATGCCATGCGAGACAGATCGCATGAGAGGGAGCACGCAAGAGAGAGAGCGAGAGAGGGTATGCGAGCGAAAACATGAGAGAGAAGCGAGAGAAAGAGCAAGAGGGGGAGCGCATGTGAGAGAGAGAGGGAGTGCCAAAGAGAGAGAGTGAGAGAGAGGGAGCGTGCGAGAGAGACAGAGAGACTGAGTAACGCACAAGAGAGAGAGCGTGTGAGAGGGAACAAGCGAGAGAGAGAGAGAAAAAGGATGCGAGATAGAGAAAGCATGCTAGATAGGGAAAACACATAAGTGAGAGAGAGCATGAAAGAGACAGAGTGCACAAGAGAGAGTGCATGACAGAGAGGGTGCGCGAGAGAGAGTAGGCAAGAGGGAGAGAGATTGCAAAAGAGAGCGCGAGAGAGATAGAGACAGCGTGAGAGAGAGTGTGAGAAAGAGAGCATGCAAGAGAGAGAGAATGCGAGAGAGACCAAGAGAGAGAGTGGGCATGTGAGAGGGCATAAGAGAAAGAGTGCAAAAGAGACAGAGCGCAAGAAAGGGAGAGCACACGAGAGACAGAGGGTGCGCGAGAGAGAGAGAGCACAAGAGGCAGCAAGAGTGCAAGAGAGTGAGTGAGAGAGCGAGAGTGAGAGAGAGAGAGTGCACGAGAGAGAGAGCACAAGAGACATAAAAAGTGCAAGAGAGAGAACACGAGACAGCGAGAGTGATAGAGCACATGAGAGAGAGAGCGTGCAAGAGAGTGCAAGAGGGAACAAGCGAGAGAGATAGATAGAAAGCACGCAAGAGAGTGACAGCATGCTAGAGAGGGAAAACACATGAGAGAGAGAGAATGAAAGAGACAGAGCATGCGAGAGAGAGAACACGAGAGAGAGGGCACACAAGAGAGAGAGGGCACAAGGGAGACAGCACAAAAGAGAGAGAGCATACAAGAGAGAGAGAGCATGAGGAGAGAGAACGAGCATGAGAGAGACAGCAAGAGTGCAAGAGAGAGTAAGGGAGAGAGAGCATGACAGAGAGAACATGAGAGAGAGAGAATGCGAGAGAGAGAATGACTGCGAGAGAGAGAAAGACGGTGCATGAGAGAGAGCGTGCGAGAGAAAGAGAGCAAGAGTGTGAGAGAGGGAGTATGTGAGAGAGAACAAGAGCGAGAGAGTGAGCAAGAGAGCGGGTGCGCGAGAGAGCACGAGAAAGAGATCGTGCAAGATAGAGAGCGTGAGAAAAAGCGCGCGAGAGATAGGGGGAGCGTGAGAGATAGAGAGAGCACGCAAGAGAGAGCGCACAAGAGAGAGAGAGCACAAGAGAGAGAGCACACGAGAGAGAGAGCGCGAGAGAGAGAGAGCGCGAGAGAGAGAGAGAGCGCGAGAGAGAGAGGTTGCGTGAGAGAGAGAGGGCAAGTGAAAGAGAGAGAGGGTGCATGAGAGAGCACATGAGTGAACACAAAAGAGAGAGCACAAGAGAGAGCAAGAGTGCAAGAGAGAGAGCGAGAGAGAGGGAACGAGAGAGTGAGGACATGTGAGAGAGAGTGCGCAAGAGAGAGACAGCTCGCTAGATAGAGAGCAAGAACGCAAGAGAGCAAGAAAGCACACGAGAGAAAGAAAACACACGAGAGAGCATGAGAGAAAGCGTCCAAGAGAGAGAGCGCGAGAAACAGAGAATGCACAAGCAAGCGAGCAGGAGAGAGCATGCAAGGAACAGAGCATATGAGAGAGAGCGCATGAGAGAGGGTGCATGTGAGAAAGAGAGCATGCAAGAAAGATTGCGAGTGAGAACAAGAGAGAGTGCGAGCAAGAGACCGAGAGACAGCGCATGAAAGAGAGCGGGCAAGAGTGAGCGAGAGAGAGCGTGCAAGAGAAAGTGTGCAAGAGGGAGAGTGAGAGAGAGTGCACAAGAGAGAGCATGCACGAGAGTGAGAAAACGTGTGAAAGAGAGCACGCAAGAGAGAGAGAAAGCATGAGAAAGAGCACGCGGAAGAGAGAGCAAGAGAGAGAGCATGAGAAACAGAGAGAGTGCGCGCATGAGATAGAGAGCTAGGAGACAGCATGTGAGAGAGAGCATTTGAGAGAGAGTGCACAAGAAAGAGAGGGTGCATGAGAAAGATCATGAGAGAGAGAGAGTACAGAGAGAGAGGGCGCGTGAAAGAGAGAGAAAGCCATGAGAGCGAGAGAGTGAGAGAGAGAGTGCATGAGAGAAAGACCAAGAGCATGAGAAACAGAGAGAGAGCGCACGAGATAGAGAGCTAGAGAGAGCATGTGAGAGAGAGCACAAGAGAGACAGCACACAAGAGAGAGAAGGCATGTGAGACAGCATGAGAAAAAAGGCACATGAGAGAGAGAGGGCGCGTGAAAGAGAAGAGAGAGCAAGAGAGAGAGCACGAGAGAGAGTGCATGAGAGAGCATGCAAGAGAGAGCAAGAGAGGGCACGTGAGAGAGAGACAGCAAGTGAGAACATGAGAGAGAGACCGAGAGAGAGTGCACAAGAGAGGGAGCTTGCGAGAGAGAAAGCGGGCTCAAGAGTGAGAGCACGCAAAAGAGAGCATGCACAAAAGAGAGAGAGTGAGAGTGTGAGAAACAGAGTGGGTGCGAGATAGAGAGCTACAGAGAGCATGTGAGAGGGAGAGCACATGAGTGAGCACATAAGAGAGAGGGCACATGAGAGGGAGAACGCGTGAGAGTGAGAGGGAGAGAGAGTGAGACAGAGCATGAGAGAGAGAAAGCATGTGAGAGAGAGAAAACACGTGAGAGAGAGAGCACGAGAAAGAGGATGAGAGCGCGAGAAACAGAGTGAGCACACGAGAAAGAGAGCATTTGAGAGAGAGTGCACACAAGAGAGTGCACAAGAGATAAAGCGCATGAGAGACAGAGAAAGCACGCAAGAGAGGGAAAACACACGAGAGAGACAGCGCATGAGTGAGAAAGAGAGAGAGACTGAGCGAGAGTACGTGAGTGTGAGCACACAAGGGAAAGCGAGAGAGGGCACTTGAGTGAAAACACGAGAGAGAGAGCGAGAGAGAGAGCAAGACAGGGAGCGAACGAGAGAGATCATGCGAGGGAGAGAATGCGAGAGAGAAACCGCAAGAGAGAGAGAGCACGAGAGAGCCATAAGGAGTGCAAGACAGAGAGAGAGAGCATGAGAGTGAGGGCACTTGAGAGTGAGAGAGGATGAGAGAGATCACACGCATGCAAGAGAGAGCACGTGCAAGAGAGAGTGCACGAGATAGAATGCACGTGAGAGAGAGAAAGCATGTGAGAAAGAGAAAACACGTGAGAGAGAGCACATGAGAGAGAGTGCACGTGCACGAAAGAGGACATAAGAGAGCATGTGTGAGAGAGAGAGCACACGCATGTGCAAGAGAGGGTGAGATGGAGCATACGTGAGAGAGAGCTAGAGAGAGCACATGTGGGTGAGCGGGAGCGCATGACAGAGAGAGTGAGAGAGAGAGAGACAAAGCTCGCGAGAGAGAGAGAAAGCACACAAGAGAGGAAAAACACACAAGAGAGAGAGAGCACATGAGTGAGAGAGAGAGAGGGCGCAAGCGAGAGAGAGCATGCGAGAGAGAGAGAGACCGCGAGAGAGAGAGGTTGCGTGAGAGAGAGAGGGCAAGTGAAAGAGAGAGAGGGTGCATGAGAGAGCACAAGAGTGAGCACGAGAGAGAGAGCGCAAGAGAAGAGAGCAAGAGTGCAAGAGAGAGAGCGAGAGAGAGGGAGCGAGAGAGAGAAGGCACGTGAGAGAGAGAGCACGCAAGAGAGACAGCTTGCTAGATAGAGCGCAAGGACACGAGAAAGCGAGAAAGCACACGAGAGAAAGAAAACACACGAGAGAGCACAAGAAAAATTGCACAAGAGAAAGAGAGTGAGAGCACGAGAAACAGAGAATGCACAAGAGAGAGAGCAAGAGAGAGCGTGCAAGGGACAGAGCGTACGAGAGAGAGCGCATGAGAGAGAGAGAGAGACCGCGAGAGAGAGAGGGCTGCGAGAGAGAGCACAAGAGAGACATAGAGAGTGCAAGAGAGAGAGAGCACGAGAGTGAGAGCGCGAGAGAGCAAGACCATGAGAGAGAACATGCTAGGTAGGGAGCGAGAGAGAGCATGTGTGAAAGAGAGCACACACAACAGAGAGAATGCATGAGGCTAAGTGCACAAGAGACAGCACATGAGAGAGAGAGGGCACGTGAAAGAGAGAGAGAGAGAGAGAGAGAGAGAGAGAGAGACAAAGCTCGCAAGAGAGAGAAAACACACGAGTGAGAGAGAACGTGTGAGTGAGAGCGAGAGAGAGACCGAGCGAGAGCGTGTGAGAGGGAGCACGCAAGAAGAGCAAGAGAGGGCCCGTGAGTGAAAACATGAAAGAGAGCGAGAGAGAGAGCAAAAGAGGGAGCGGGCGAGAGAGAGAGTGAGAGTAAGGGATTGCGCGAGAGAGAGAGAGTGAATTGGAGAGAGCGCATGAGAGAGAGAATGCGCAAGAGGGAGCAAGCGAGAGAGAGAGAGCATCCGAGAGAGACAGACAGCATGTGAGAGAGGGAAAACACGAGAGAGAGAGAGGGCATGAAAGCGAGAGAGCGCGCGAGAGAAAGCGAGAGTGTGAGAAAGAGAGAGAGGGAGAGTGCCAGATAGAGAGCGAGAGAGAGCACGTGAGAGAGAGAGCGTATACAAGAGAGAGATTGCGCACGAGAATTAATGCACGAGAGGCAGCGTGTGAGAGAGAGGGAGCACATGAGATAGAGAGGACAACTGAAAGAGAGAGAGGGCACATGAGAGAGCACATGAGTGAGCACGAGAGAGAAAGTGCAAGAGAGAGAGCAAGAGTGCAAGAGAGAGCGAGAGAGAGGGAGCGAGAGAGAGAGGGCGCATGAGAGAGAGAGAGAGAGCAAAAGAGAGAGCTCACTAGATAGAGAGCAAGAATGTGAGAGAGCGAGAAATCACATGAGAGAAAGAAAATACACGAGAGAACACCAGAGAAAGCATGCAAGAGAGAGAGAGCATGCAAGGAACAGAGAATATGAGGGAGAGCGCATCAGAGAAGGAGCATGCGAGAGACGGAGCACACAAGAGAGAGAGACCATGCCATGCAAGAGAGAGCTCATGAGAGAGAGCATGCAAGAGAAAGCGCAAGTGAGAACATGAGAGAGGGCGCGCAAGAGGCCGAGAGAGAGAGCGCATGAGAGAAAGCGTACAAGAGAGAGCGAGAGAGAGCGTGCAAGAGAGAGAGTGAGAGAGTGGGAGCAAGAGAGAGAGCTCACAAGAGAGAGAAAGCTTGCTAGATAGACAGAAAGAATGTGAGAGAGCGAGAAAGCACACGAGAGAAAGAAAACACACGAGAGAGCACGAGAGAAAGCGTGCAAGAGAGAGAGCGCGAGAAACAGAGAATGCACAAGAGAGAGAGAGCGTGCAAGGGACAGAGCGTACGAGAGATAGTGCATGAGAGAGAGACCAGGAATAGAGAGGACTCGCGAGAGAGAGAGAGCACAAGAGTGAATGCGCTAGAGAGCGAGATTGTGAGAGATAGAGGGAGTGTGCCAAAGAGAGAGAGAGCACACGAGGTAGAGACCGAGAGAGAGCATGTGAGAGAGAGCATGTGAAAAAGAGAGCAACCACAACAGAGAGAATGCACGAGGGTGAGTGCGCGAGAGAGAGCATGCAAGAGGGAGAGGGCGCGTGAAAGATAGAGCGAGAGAGAGAGAGAGACAAAGCTCACGAGAGAGAGAGGGAAAATACATGAGAGAGAGAGCACGTGAGTGAGAGAGAGACCGAGTGAGAGCGCGTGAGAGGGAGCACGCAAGGGAGAGCGAGAGAGGGCGCGTGAGTAAAAACACGAAAGAGATTGAGAGAGAGAGCAAAAGAGGGAGCGGGTGAGAGAGAGAGTGAGAGTAAGGGAGCGCGTGAGAGAGAGAGCGAGTTGGAGAGAGTGTACGAGAGACAGAGCATGCAAGAGAGAGCAAGAGAGAGCGCAGAAGAGGGAGCATGCACGAGAGTGAGAAAACACATGAGAGAGAGCACGCAAGGGAGAGAGAGAGCAAGAGCGCGAGAAACAGAGATTGAGCGCACGTGAGATAGAGAGCTAGAGAGAGCATGTTTATAGAGAGAGCATATGAGAGAGCGCACAAGAGAGAGAGGGTGCATGAGAAAGAGCACGACAGAGAGAGTGCACGAAAGAGAGAGAGGACGCATGAAAGAGAGAGAACCATGAATGCGAGAAAGTGAGTGAGAGAGAGCGAGTGAGAGAGCGCAGGAGAGAGCAAACGAGAAAGAGAAAACACGTGAGAGAGAGCACGAGAGTATGCAAGAGAAAGACAACGAGAGCATGAGAGAGAGCACGAAAGAGAGAGACAGAGCATGCATGAGAGAGAGAACGCGAGCATGAGAAACAGAGAGAGAGTGCATGAGATAGAGAGCTAGAAAGAGCATGTGAGAGAGAGAGAGCACATGAGAAAGAGCGCACAAGAGAGAGGTGCATGAGACAGAGCATGAGAGAAAAGGCACATGAGAGAAAGACAAGGCGCGTGAAAGAGAGAGAGAGTGCGAGAGAGAGAGAGAGAGCACAAGAAAGAGGGCATGAGAGAGAGCACGCAAGAGAGAGCGAGAGACGGCACCTGAGAGAGAGACAGCAAGTGAGAACATGAGAGAGAGAGAGCAAGAGAGTGCACAAGAGAGGGAGTGTGCAAGAGAGGGAGAGACTTGGCAAGAGAGGGGCAGCACGCAAGAGAGAGCTCGCACAAGAGTGAGAGAGCAAGAGCATGAGAAACAGAGAGTGGGTGCAGGATAGAGAGCTAGAGAGAGCATGTGAGAGGGAGAGCACACAAGAGAGCGCACGAGAATAAGAGAGGGCACAGGAGAGAGAGAGCACATGAGAGTGAGAGGGAGAGAGAGTGAGACAGAGCATGAGAGGCAAAGAAAGCAAATGAAAGAAAACACGCGAGAGAGTGTGAGAGATGGGAGGAGAGCGTGAAAAAGAGTGAGCACACGAGATAGAGAGCTAGAGAGAGCATGTGAGAGAGAGAGCACACAAGAGAGACCATACACAAGAGAGAGAATGCGCGCGAGTGAATGTGCGAGAATTAATGCGCAAGAGAGGGCATGTGAGAGAGAGAGCGCACACGAGAGAGAAAGAGGGCAAGAGAAAGAGAGAGAGGGTGCTGAGAGAGCACATGAGTGAGCATGAAAGAGAGAGCACAAGAGAGAGAGCAAGGGTGCAAGAGAGAAGAGCAAGAGAGAGGGAGCGAGAGAGAGAGGGCACAAGAGAGAGAGAGCTCACTAGATAGAGAGCAAGAACGCAAAAGAGCGAGAAAGCACACCAGAGAAAGAAAACACACAAGAGAGCACAAGAGGAAGCGTGCAAGAGAGAGAGCGAGAGCACGAGAAACAGAGAATGCACAAGAGAGAGAGTGAGAGAGCGTGCAAGGGACAGAGCATACGAGAGGGGGAGCATGCGAGAGAGGGAGCATGCAAGAGAGAGAAAGCATGCAAGAGAGAGAGAGCATGCAGTGCAAGAGAGAGAACATGAAAGAGAGCACGCAAGAGAGAGCGCGAGTGAGAACATGAGAGAGCATGCGCAAGAGACTGAGAGAGCACATGAGTGAGCACGAAAGACAGAGCGCAAGAGAGAAAGCAAGAGTGCAAGAGAGAGAGCGAGAGAGAGGAAATGAGAGAGTGAGGGCATGTGAGAGAGAGAGAGCGTGCAAGGGAGAGAGACAGCTCACTAGATAGAGAGCAAGAACGCGAGAGAGCAAGAAAGAAATGAGAGAAAAAAAACACACGAGAGAGCATGAGAGAAAGTATCCAAGAGTGAGCGCGCGAGAAACAGAGAATGCACAAAGTGAGACAGCGGGAGAGAGCATGCAAGGGACAGAGCGTACGAGAGAGAGCGTACGAGAGAGGGAGCATGTGAGAAAGAGAGCATTCAAGAGAGAGTGCGAGTGAGAACAAGAGAGAGTGCGCGCGAGAGACCGTGAGACAGCGCATGAACGAGAGCGGGCAAGATAGAGCAAGAGAGAGCGTCCAAGAGAGAGAGCAAGAGAGAGTGCACAAGAGAGAGCATGTATGAGAGTGAGAAAACATGCAAAGGAGAGCATGCAAGGGAGAGAGAAACAGAGCACACGCAAGACAGAGAGTGAGAGCATGAGAAACAGAGTGCGCGTGAGATAGAGAGCTAGAAAGAGCATGTGAGAGACAGAGCATATGAGAGAGAGTGCACAAGAGAGAGAGGATGTATGAGAAAGAGCACGAGAGAGAGAGCGCATGGAGAGAGAGGGCGCGTGAAAGAGAGAGAGAGTCATGAGAGCAAGAGAGTGAGAGAGAGAGCGCATCAGAGGGCAGACAAGAGAGAGAGAAAACACATGAGAGAGAGAGTGCACGTGAGAGAAAGAGTGTGAGAGCGCGAGAGAGAGAGCACGGGAGAGAGAGTACGCAAGAGAGAGAGAATGAGAGTGTGAGAGAGAGAGCATGAAAGAGATAGATAGATAGAGCACGCATGAGAGAGAGACGGAGAGCATGAGAAGCAGAGAGAGAGCGCACAAGATAGAGAGCTAGAGAGAGCATGTGAGAGAGAGCACATGAGAGAGAGCGCACAAGAGAGAGAAGGCGTATGAGATGGAGCGTGTGATAAAAGGCACATGAGAGAGAGAGGGCGTGTGAAAGAGAAGAGAGAGCAAGAGAGAGAGAGCGCAAGAGAGATAGCACGAGTGAGAGCACATGAGAGAGCATGCAAGAGAGAGCAAGAGAGGGCATGTGAGAGAGAGACAGCAAGTGAGAACATGAGAGAGAGAGCAAGAGAGAGCTCACAAGACAGGGAGATTGCGAGAGAGAGAGAGCGGGCACGAGAGTAAGAGCACGCAAGAGAAAGCATGCACAAAAGAGAGAGAGCGAGAGAACAAGAAACAGGGTGGGTGCGAGATAGAGAGCTACAGGGAGCATGTGAGACAGAGAGCACATGAGAAAGTGCACAAGAGAGAGAGGGCACATGAGAGAGAGAACACGTGAGAGGGAGAGAGAGTGAGACAGAGTATGAGAGAGAGAGAAAGCATGTGAGAGAGAGAGCGCATGACAGAGAAAGAGAGAGAGACCGAGCGAGAGCAGATGCAAGTGAGCACGCAAGGGAGAGCGAGAGAGGGCACATGAGTGAAAACACAAGAGAGACCGAGAGAGAGAGCAAGACAGGGAGCGGATGAGAGAGAACATGCAAGGGAGATAATGTGAGAGGGAGAGAGACCGTGAGAGAGTGAGAGCACAAGAGAGAGCCCATGAGAAAGCACGCAAGAGAGTAAGCAAGGGCATGTGAGAGAGAGACAGCAAGTGAGAACATGAGAGAGCGAGAGAGCAAGAGAGACCGCACAAGAGAGGGAGCTTGCGAGAGAGAGAGAGAAAGAGAGCGGGCACAAGAGTGAGAGAACGCAAAAGAGAGCATGCACAAGAGAGAGAGAGTGAGAGCACGAGAAACAGAATGGGTGCGCGGTAGAGAGCTACAGAGAGCATGTGAGAGGGAGAGCAAATGAGAGAGCGCACAAGAGAGAGGGGGCACATGAGAGAGAGAACGCGTGAGAGCAAGAGGGAGAGACAGTGAAACAGAGCATGAGAGAGAGAGAAAGCACGTGAGAGAAAACACGCGAGAGAGAGAGCATGAGAGAGAGAGAGAGACTGAGCGAGAACGCATGAGAGTGAGCACGCAAGGGAGAGCGAGAGAGGGCGCATGAGTGAAAACACGAGAGAGAGCGAGAGAGAGTGCAAGACAGGGAGTGGATGAGAGAGAGCATGTGAGGGAGAGAATGCGAGAGGGAGAGAGACCACGAGAGAGAGAGAGAGAGAGAGAGAGAGTATGAGAGAGCCATAGGGAGTGCAAGAGAGAAAGAGCATGAGAGTGAGGGTGCGTGAGAGCGAGAGAGGATGAGAGAGAGCACACGCACGCTAGAGAGAGCACAGGCGATAGAGAGTGCATGAGAGAGAATGCACGTGAGAGAGAAAGCATGTGAGAAAGAGAAAACACGTGGGAGAGAGCACGAGAGAGAGCACGCGTGCACAAAAGAGGATATTAGAGAGTGTGCATGGGAGAGAGAGCACACGCATGTGTAAGAGAGGGTGAGATGGAGTATAAGTGAGAGAGAGAACTAGAGAGAGCACGTGTGTGTGAGCGGAAGCACACGACAGAGAGATGAGAGAGAGAGAGAGACAAAGCTCGCGAGACAGAGAGAAAGCATGCAAGAGAGGGAAGACAGACAAGAGAGAGAGAGCACGTGGGTGAGAGAGAGAGAGGGCACAGGCGAGAGAGAGCATGCAAGAGAGAGAGGGTGCGTGAGAGAGAGAGAGCGCACGAGAGAGAGAGAGAGAGAGGGCAAGTGAAAGAGAGAGAGGGTGCGTGAGCGAGCACATGAGTGAGCACGAAAGAGAGCACAAGACAGAGAGCAAGAATGCAAGAGAGAGAGCGAGAGAGAGAGAGTACGCAAGAGAGAGAGCTTGCTCGATAGAGAGCAAAAACACAAGAGAGCGAGAAAGCACACGAGAGAAAGAAAACACACGAGAGAGCACGAGAAAAATTGCGCAAGAGAGAGAGAGCGAAAGTGCGGGAAACAGAGAATGCACAAGAGAGAGAGCAAGAGAGAGTGTCCAAGGGACAGAGCGTACAAGAGACAGCGCACGAGAGAGAGAGAGACTGCGAGAGAGAGAGGGCACGTGAGAGAGAGAGCACGAGAGTGAGTGCGAGAGTGAGTGAAACCATGAGAGAGAGAATGTTCCAAAGAGAGAGAGAACATGCTAGGTAGAGAGCAAGAGAGAGCATTGAGAGAGGGAGCACGTGAGAAAGAGAGCACACACAACAGAGAAAATGCATGAGGGTGAATGCGCAAGAGACAGCACGCGAGAGAGAGAGGGTGTGTGAAAGAGAGAGCGAGACAGAGAGACATAGCTCGTGAGAGAGAGAGAGAGAGAGAAAGCACCCAAGTGTGGGAAAACACACGAGAGAGAGAGAGAACGTGTGAGTGAGAGAGAAAGAGAGACCGAGCGAGAGCACGTGAGAGGGAGCACGCAGGGGAGAGCAAGAGAGGGCATGTGAGTGAAAACATGAAAGAGAGCGAGAGATAGAGCGAAAGAGGGAGTGGGCAAGAGAGAGAGTGAGAGTAAGGGAGCACGTGAGAGAGAGAGAGCGAATTGGAGAGACCGCATGAGAGAGAGAGCATGCAAGAGAGAGCAAGAGAGAGCGCGCAAGAGGAAGCAAGCGAGAGAGAGAGAAAGCATGCGAGAGAGAGAGACAGCACGCGAGAGAGAGAAAACACGAGAGAGGGCATGAAAGCGTGAGAGTGCACGAGAAATAGCAAGAGCGTGAGAAACAAAGAGAGAGAGCATGCCAGGTAGCGAGCGAGAGAGAGCACATGAGAGAGAGAGCACATGAGAGAGAGCGTACACAAGAGAGAGATTGTGCGCAAGAGAGGGCACGTGAGAGAGAGAGAGCACACGAGATAGAGAGGGCAAGTGAAAGAGAGAGAGGGTGCATGAGAGAGCACATGAGTGAGCACAAGAGAGAGAGCGCAAGAGAGAGAGCAAGAGTGTAAGAGAGAGAGTGAGAGAGAGGGAGTGAGAGAGAGAGGGCGCGTGAGAGAGAGAGAGCTTGCTAGAGTGAGAGTAAGAACGCGAGAGAGCGAGAAAGCACATGAGAGAAAGAAAATACAAGAGAGAACACAAGAGGAAGCGTGCAAGAGAGAACAAGAGCGCGAGAAACAGGGAAAACACAACAGAAAGAGCGAGAGAGCGTGCAAGGGACAGAGCATATGAGAAAGAGTGCATCAGAGAAGGAGCATGCGAGAGAGGGAGCACGCAAGATAGAGCATGCCATGCAAGAGAGAACACATGAAAGAGAGCATGCAAGAGAAAGCGCGAGTGAGAACAAGAGAGAGCACGTGCGAGAGACCAAGAGAGAGCGCATGAGAGAGAGCGTGCAAGAGAGAGAGCATGCAAGAGGGAGAGCGAGAGAGAGTGCACAAGAGACAGCATGCACAAGAGTGAGGAAACACACGAGAGAGAGCAGGCAAGGGAGAGAGAAAGCATGAGAGAGAGCACGCGCAAGAGAGAGAGAGCGAGAGCACAAGAAACAGAGAGAGAGAGCACGTGAGATAGACAGCTAGAGAGAGCATGTTTATAGAGAGAGCATATGAGAGAGAGCGCACAAGAGAGAGAGAGTGCATGAGAAAGAGCACGAGAGAGAGAATGCACGAAAGAGAGAGCACACGAGAAAAAAAGAGAGGGCGCGTGAAAGAGAGAGAGCCATGAGAGTGAGAGAGAGAGAGCACAGGAGAGAGCAAACAAGAGAGAGAAAATACACGAGAGTAAGAGAGCATGAGAAAGAGTATACAAGAGAGAGAGGATGAGATCGTGAGAGAGAGAGCATGAAAGAGTGAGACAGAATGTGCATGAGAGAGAGAACAAGAGCATGAGAAACAGAGAGAGAGTGCATGACATAGAGAGCCAGAGAGAGCATGTGAGAGAGAGAGCACAGGAGATAGAGCGCACAAGAGAGAGAAGGTGCGTGAGACAGAGCGTGAGAGAAAAGGCACATGAGAGACAGTGCGTGTGAAAGAGAGAGAGAGAGAGAGCACGAGAGACAGCGCATGAGAGAGAGCATGAAAGACAGAGCGACAGAGGGCACGTGAGAGGGAGACAGCAAGTGAGAACATGAGAGAGAAAGAGCGAGAGAGAGCGCACAAGAGAGGGAGCATGCGAGAGAGAGAGAGCGGGCACGAGAGGGAGAGCGCGCAAGAGAGAGCACACACAAGAGAGAGAGAGCATAGGAACGAGAAACAGAGAGTGGGTGTGAGATAGAGACCTGCAGAGAGCATGTGAGAGAGAGAGAGAGCACACGAGAGAGAGCATACACAAGAGAGGGAATGCGCGCCAGTGAGTGCGCGAGAATTAATGGACTAGAGAGGGCGCGTGAGAGAGAGAGCGAGCGCATGAGAGAGAGGGCAAGTGAAAGAGAGAGAGGGTGCTTGAGAGAGCACATGAGTGAGCAAGAGAGAGAGAGCGCAATAGAGAGAGCAAGTGTGCAAGAGAGAGAGCGAGAGAGAAGGAGTGAGAGAGAGAGCTTGCAAGAGAGAAAGAGCATGCTAGATAGAGAGCAAGAACGTGAGAGAGCAAGAAAGCACATGAGAGAAAGAAAACACGTGAGAGCACGAAAGAAAACACACGAGAGAGAGCGAGAAACAGAGAATGCACAAGAGAGAGATTGAGAGAGAGCGTGCAAGGGACAAAGCGTATGAGAGACAGTGCATGAGAGAGAGACCGGGAATAGAGAGGGCACGCGAGAGAGAGAGAACACAAGAGTGAATGCGAGAGAGAGCGAGACTGTGAGAGATAGAGGGAGTGTGCCAAAGAGAGAGAGAACACACTAGGTAGAGAGCGAGAGAGAGCATGTGAGAGACTGCGCTTGTGAGAAAGAGAGCACACACAACAGAGAGAATGCACGAGGCTGAATGCGTGAGAGAGAGCATGCAAGAGAGAGAGGGCACATGAAAGAGAGAGTGTGAGAGAGAGAGAGACAAAGCTCGCAAGAAGAGAGAGAAAGCACACAAGAGAGGGAAAACACATGAGAGAGAGAGAGCACGTGAGTGACAGAGAGAGAGAGAGACCAAGCGAGAGCGCGTGAGAAGGAGCACACAAGGGACAGCGAGAGAGGGTGCGTGAGTGAAAACACGAGAGAGAGCGAGAAAGAGAGGGAGCGGGCGAGAGAGGGAGTGAGAGTAAGGGAGCGTGCAAGAGACAGCGAGTTGGAGACAGCGCACAAGAGAGAGAGCGTGCAAGAGAGAGCACACGCATGTGTAAGAGAGGGTGAGATGGAGTATAAGTGAGAGAGAAAACTAGAGAGAGCACATGTGTGCGAGAGGGAGCGCACGACAGAGAGAGTGAGAGAGAGAGAGACAAAGCTCGCGAGAGAGAGAGAAAGCATGCAAGAGAGGGAAGACACACAAGAGAGAGAGCACCTGAGTGAGAGAGAAGGCGCGGGCAAGAGAGAGCATGCGAGAGAGAGACCGCGAGAGAGAGAGGGTGCGTGAGAGAGAGAGAGAACACGAGAGAGAGAGAGAGAGAGGGCAAGTGAAAGAGAGAGAGGGTGCGTGAGAGAGCACATGAGTGAGCACGAGAGAGAAAGCACAAGAGAGAGAGCAAGAGTGCAAGAGAGAGAGCGAGAGAGAGGGAGCGAGAGAGAGAGAGTACGCAAGAGAGAGAGAGCTTGCTTGATAGAGAGCAAGAGCACGAGAGAGCGAGAAAGCACACGAGAGAAAGAAAACACACGAGAGAGCACGAGAAAAAGTGCGCAAGAGAGAGAGACCGAAAGTGCGGGAAACAGAGAATGCACAAGAAAGAGAGCAAGTGGGAGCATCCAAGGGACAGAGCATACGAGAGACAGCGCATGAGAGAGAGAGACTGCGAGAGAGAGAGGGCATGCGAGAGAGAGAGAGCACGAGAGAGACATAGAGTGCAAGAGAGAGAGAGAGAGCACGAGAGTGAGTTTGAGAGAGAGCGAGACCATGAGAGAGAGAGTGTTCCAAAGAGAGAGAGAACATGCTAGGTAGAGAGCGAGAGAGAGCATTGAGAGAGGGAGCATGTGAGAAAGGGAGCATGTGAGAAAGAGAGCACACACAACAGAGAGAATGCACGAGGGTGAGTGTGCAAGAGACAGCATGTGAGAGAGAGAGGGTGCGTGAAAGAGAGAGCGAGAGAGAGAAAGCGAGAGAGAGAGAGAGACAAAGCTCGTGAGAGAGAGAGAGAAAGCACACAAGAGAGGGAAAACACACGAGAGAGAGAACGCATGAGTGAGAGAGAGAGAGAGACTGAGCGACAGCGCGTGAGACGGAGCACTCAAGGGAGAAGAAGAGAGGGCGCATGAGTAAAAACACGAAAGAGAGCGAGAGAGAGCAAAAGAGGGCGTGGGCGAGAGAGAGGGTGAGAGTAAGGGAGCACGTGAGAGAGAGAGCGAGTTGGAGAGAGCGCATGAGAGAGAGAATGCAAGAGGAAGCAAGTGAGAGGGAGAGAGAGAAAGCATTTGAGAGAGAGACAGCACGCGAGAGAGGGAAAACACAAGAGAGAGAGGGCATGAAAGCGAGACAGTGCACGAGAAATAGCAAAAGCGTGAGAAACAAAGAGGGAGAGCATGCCAGGTAGCGAGCGAGAGAGAGCACGTGAGAGAGAGCGTACACAAGAGAGAGAATGCACGCGAGAATTAATGCACGAGAGAGGGTGCGTGAGAGAGAGAGAGCGCACGAGATAGAGAGGGCAAGTGAAAGAGATAGAGGATGCATGAGAGAGCACATAGTGAGCATGAGAGAGAGAGCACAAGAGAGAGAGCAAGAGTGCAAGAGAGAGCGAGAGAGAGGGCTCGTGAGAGAGAGAGAGCTCGCTAGATAGAGAGTAAGAACACGAGAGAGTGAGAAAGCACACCAGAGAAAAAAAACACAAAAGAGAAAGCGTGCAAGAGAGAGAGAGCGAGAGAGAGAGTGAGAGAGCGTGCAGGGGATAGCGCGTACGAGAGAGAGCGCATGTGAGAGGGAGCATGTGAGAGAGGGAGCACGCAAGGGAGAGAGAGCATGCCGTGCAAGAGAGAGCACATGAGAGAGAGCACACAAGAAATAGCGCGAGTGAGAACATGAGAGAGCGCGTACAAGAGACTGAGAGAGCAAATGAGAGAGAGTGAGAGAGAGCGTGCAAGAGAGTGAAAGAGCACGTGAGAGAGAGCTCAAGATAGAGCGTGCGAGAGAGGGAGTGCGAGAGATCAAGAGAGCGCGAGAGAGAGGGCGTGCAAGAGAGAGAGAGTTTGCAAGAGAGAGCACATGAGAAAGTGCGCAAGACATAGAGGGAAAGTGCGAGAGAGCACAAGAGAGAGAGAACACGTGACAGAGAAAGACAGTGCACAAAAGAGAGAGAGCACACGAGAGAGTGCTTGAGAGCGAGCGCAAGCAAAAGCGCAAGAGAGGGAGCAAGAGAGAGGGAGAGAGAGAGAGCGTGCAAGGGACAGAGCGAGAGAAGGTGCACATGAGGGAGTGAGAGAGAGCGCGCCAGAGAGAGACCGAAAGAGAGAGCGCGCGAGAGAGCATGGGAGGTTGAGAGAGCGCGAGGTACACAGGGTAATAGAATGAGAGAGATAAAGATACACTCAGGGCGAGAGATAGAGAGAGATAGGGAGACAGAGAGGTTGAGACAGGGAAACTCTGGGTAAGAGTGAGAGAGGCTGAAGGTAATAAAGTGAGAGGTGGAGAGAGAGAGAGAGATACACAGGAAATAAAATGAGAGATTAAGAGAGATACTCAGGGTAATAGAGTGAGAGTCAGAGAGAGCGAGACTCAGGGTAATAGAGCGAGAGAGAAAAAAAGAGAGAGAGACTCGATAACAGAGCAAGAGAGAGGGAGAATCTTGGGGTAGTAGAGCAAGAGAGAAAGAGGGCTTCTCAGGCAAGTGGGGAGTATTCCTTCACACTCCTGACTTGTGCCTTTAAGATGATGGACTGTTTTGTTAGGGCTCTTTGATGTCACACTCTATCAAATGTTTTATTATGTCAAAGGCATTCTGTCCTCACTTCTTGAGTTCAGCTCTTTTGTCCATATTTGGATTACGGCTATAATGAGATCAGGAGCCGAGTGGCCCTGGCAAAAATCAAAAAATGACATCAGTCATTGGGAAAATGTTAGAGTCTATTATAACGGATGGAATAGCAGAGTATTTAGAAATACCTAATATAATCAAGCAGAGTAAGTATGGCTTCATGAAGGGGAAACCATGTCTGACAAATTTATTAGAATTATTTGAGGTGGTAACAAGCAGGATAGATTAAGGGGAACCGGGGGCATAATTGATTTGGATTTCCAAAAGGCTTTCAATAAGGTACCGCCCATAAGCCTACTTAATAAGATAAAAGCCCATGGTGTTGGGGGTAGTATATTAGCACGGACAGAGGATTGCCTAACGAATAGAAGACAGAGTTGGGATAAGAGGGGCATTTTCAGAGTGGTAACCTGTAACTAGTGGAGTGCCACAGGGATCAGTGCTGGGACCACAATTATTTGCAATATATATTAATGACTTAGATGAGGGAAGTGAATGTACTGTCACCAAGTTTGTGGATGACACAAAAGTAGATGGGAAGGCAAGTGATGAGGATGACAAGAAGAGTCTACAGAGGGATATAGACAGGTTAAATAAGTGGGCAAAAATGTGGCAGATGGAATACAATGTGGGAAAATGTGAGGTTATGCATTCTGGCAGGAAGAATAGATGGAGAAAGACTGCAGAAAGTTGCAACACAGAGGGATTTGGGAATCTTCATGCATAGATCCCAAAAAGCTAACATACAAGCTCAGCAGGTAATAGGGAAGGCAAATGGAATGTTGGCCTTTATTTCAAAGGGAATGGAATATAAAATAGGGAAGTCTTGCTAAATCTATACAACACACTAGTTAGACCACACTTAGATTACTGTGAATAGTTTTGGTCCCCTTATCTAAGGAAAGATATACTGGCATTGGAGGCAATCCAGAGAAGGTTCACTAGGTTGATCCCGGGTATGCAGGAATTTTCTTATGAGAAGAGGTTGAGTAGGTTGGGCCTGTACTCATTGGAGTTTAGAAGAAGGAGATGACCATATATTGAAACATATATGATTCTTAGGGGGCTTGGCAGGGTAGATGCTGAGAGGTTGTTTCATCTTGTGAGAGAGTCTAGGACCAGAAGGCATAATCTCAGAGTAAGGGGTTGTCCATTTAAGACAGATGAGGAGAAATTTCTTCTCTCAGAGGTAGTGAATCTGTGGAATTCTTTACCTTAGAGGGCTGTAGAGGATGAGTTGTTAAGTACACTCAAGGCTGAGATAGACAGATTTTTAATCAGTAAGGGAATCGGGGGTTATGGGGAAAAGGCAGGAAAGTGGAGTTGAGGATTATCAGATCAGCCATGATCTCACTGAATGGCAGAGCAGGCTTGATGGGCCAAATGGCCTACTTCTGCTTCTACGTCTTATGGTGTTATTGTCTGAAAATCTGTCTAACTCAGCCTTGAACATATTCAATGACCCAGCCTCCACTGCTCTGAGGAAGAGAATTCCAAAGACTACCAGCTCTCAAATAAGAAATTGCTCCTCATCTCTATCTTAAATGGAAGCCCCTTATTTTTAAACTGTGTTCCCTGTTCTAGATTATCACATTAGAGGAAACAGCCTCTCAACATCTAACCTTTCAAGCCCCTTATCTTATATGTTTCAGTAAGACCACCTCATTTTTCTAAACTCCAAACAGGCCCAAACTGCTCAACCTTTCATCCCAGGAATCAGCTGAGTGAACTTTCTCTGAACTGCCTCCAACACAAGTACATCCCTCCTTAAGGAGACCAGTCCAGTGCTCAGTACACCAGGTACGGTCTCACCAATGCCCTGTACAGTTGTAGCAAGACTTTTACACTCCATTCCCCTTGCAATAAAGCCAACGTTCAATTTGCTTCCTAATTACTTGCCATATCTGCATGCTAACTGTTTGTGATTCATGTACAAGAAGACCCAGATCCATTGTGAGGGATTATAGATAATGTCACATCTTACCGAGTAGCAGTAGTTATAATGGTTGTATTCCCCAGCTTCTCAGCCAGCAGTGTGAACTGGGTGATGTACTCATCACTGCTGAGCTGCCAGGAACACTGCTGCAACCGATCCATAAAGGGGCTTCCTTCTCCTCCATCCAGTGTCAGATATTTCACCTCCAACATTCTCTGAAGCCTGTGGGCCTGAGCAAGGAACCAGTCACATGCCTCCTCACTGCTGAGGTTCAGCTTCACAGCAAAGTTTCCCCTCCACTTCATCAAGAGGGGGGCCTGCAGACAAAAAAAAGGACATGTAGAATTGAGTGCCTTTTACATAGTACAAAGAGGACAGATTGCATCCAGGCAGGGCTGGGGACCAATATCCCTGGGGGGTGTTTGCTAGCGCTGTCAAGAAAGCTATAAACTATCATGGCGGGGGAATGGGCAAGGAGAGGGGGGAGGGGAACAAGGATAGAAACAAAAAACAGAAAAGTAAGAAGCCAAAGTGGAAGGCAAGAAACACATAGGGTCATGGTGCAAAATAAAGCTAAGATGACTAATAAGGTTAAAAAGACAAGTTTAAAGGCATTGTATGTTAATGCACAGAGCATTTGCAATAAGGTAGATGAATTAACAGTGCAAATAGATATAAACGGTTATGATATAGTTGTAATTATGGAGACATCGCTGCAGAGTGACCAAGGATGGGGACTGAACATTCAGGGGTATTCAATATTTAGGAAGGACAGACAGATAGGGAAAGGAGTAGGGTAGCACTATTAGTAAAGGAGGAAATCAATGCACTAGCGTGGGAGGACATTGGCTGAGCAAATCATGATGTGGAATCTGTTTGGGTGGAGATAAGAAACACCAAGGGGCAGAAAACATGGGTGGGGTTGTCTATATGCCCCCAAACACTAACGGATATGTAAGGGAAGGAATTAAACAAGAAATTAGAGATGCATGCAATAAGGGTACAACTGTAATCATAGGTGACTTAAATCTACATATAGATTGGACAAACCAAATTAGCAATAATACGCTGGAGGAAGATATCCTGGAGGACGTACGTGATTTTTTTTTAGACCAATACATTGAGGAACCAATTAGAGAGCAGGCTATCATCGACTGGGTATTGTGCAATGAGAAAGGATTAATTAACAATCTTGTGCAGGGTCCCTTGGGGAAGAGCAACCATAAAATGATAGAATTGCTAGTAAGATGGAGAGTGAAGAAGTTGAATCCGAAACTGGGGTCCTGAATCTAAATCAGTATTAGTAAAAAAATGTGCTAGAGAAATTAATGGGGTTAAAGGCTGAAAAATCCCCAGGGCCTGATAATCTACATCCCAAGGTACGAAAGGAAGTGGCCCTGAAAATATTGGATGCATTGGTGGTCATCTTCCAAAATTCTATCAACTCTGATGCAGTTCCTACAGATTGGAGGGTGGCAAATGTAACCCCACTATTTAAGAAAGGAGGGAGAGAAAAAACAGAGAATTACAGACCAGTTAGCCTAACATCAATAGTAGGGAAAATGCTAGAGTCTATTATAAAAGACATGGTTACAGAACATTTGGAAAGTATTAATGAGATTAAACAAAGTCAGCATGGGTTTCTGAACAGGAAATCAGGCTTAACTAATCTACTGGAGTTTTTTGAGGATGTAACTTATAGAATAGATAAGGGAGAACCAGTGGATGTGGTGCATTTGGACTTTAAGAAGGCTTTTGATAAGGACCCACTTAAGAGGCTAGTGGGCAAAATTAAAGCACATGCGGTCAGGGGTAATATATTGACTTAGATTGAGAATTGATTGACAGACCTGAAACAGTGGGAATAAATGGGTCTTTTTCTGGATGGCAGGCGGTGACTAGTGGTGTACCACAGGGATCAGTGCTTGGGCCCCAGCTATTCACGATATATATAAAAGACTTGGATGAGGAAACCAAATACAATATTTCTAAAAACAAAAAAACTGCGGATGCTGGAAATCCAAAACAAAAACAAAAACAGAATTACCTGGAAAAACTCAGCAGGTCTGGCAGCATCGGCGGAGAAGAAAAGAGTTGACGTTTCGAGTCCTCATGACCCTTCGACAGAACTTGAGTTCGAGTCCAAGAAAGAGTTGAAATATAAGCTGGTTCAAGGTGTGACACACACCTTGAACCAGCTTATATTTCAACTCTTTCTTGGACTCGAACTCAAGTTCTGTCGAAGGGTCATGAGGACTCGAAACGTCAACTCTTTTCTTCTCCGCCGATGCTGCCAGACCTGCTGAGTTTTTCCAGGTAATTCTGTTTTTGTTTTTGTACAATATTTCTAAGTTTGCTGATGACACAAAACTGAGCGGGATTGTGAGTTGTGAGGAGGATGTAAGGAAGCTTCAGGGTGATTTAGGCAAGTTGTGAGCATGGGCAAACACATGGCAGATGCAGTATAACGTGGATAAATGTGAAGTTATATGTTTCGGTGTGAAAAACAGAGAGGCAGTGTATTATTTAAATGGTGATATATTGGGAAATGTGGATGTACAAAGAGATTTGGGTGTCCTTGTACATCAGTCAATGAAAGTAAACAGGCAGGTACAGCAAGCAATTAGGAAGGCAAATGGTATGTTGGCCTTCATTGCAAGAGGATTTCAGTTCAGAAGTAGGGAGATCTTACTACAGTTATACAAGGCCTTGGTGAGACCACACTTGGAGTAGTGGGTGTAGTTTTGGTCTCCCTACCGAAGAAAGGATATACTTGCCATAAAGAGAGTGTAGCGAAGGTTCACTAGGCTGATACCGGGGATGGCAGGACTGTTGTATAAGGAGAGTTTGGCTTGACTCGGCCTGTATTCACTAGAATTTGAAAGAATGAGAGGGGATATGATTGAAACATATAAAATTCTAACAGGGCAAGACAGACTAGGTGCAGGGAAAATGTTTGCTCTGGCTGAGGAGTCTAGACCCAGGGGCCACAATCTCAGGATACAGGACAGGCCATTTAGGACTGAGCTGAGGAAACGTTTCTTCACTCAGAGGATGGTCAACCTGTGGAATTCTCTACCACAGAAGGCTGTGGATGCCTGGTCACTGAGTATATTCAAGAAAGAAATTGATAATTTTTTGAATATTAGGGACGTCAAGGAGTATGGAGAGAAAGCGGGAATAGAACGTTGAGATAGACGATCAGCCAAGATCATATTGAATGGTAGAGTAGGCTCGAAGGGCCAAATGGCCCACTCCTGCTCCTAGTTTCTATGTTTCTATGAATGCTAACAGCGCAAAAGGTCAGCCAGCAGAGTCAGGAGTGAAACAGCCTGTGACATCAAGGGCATGGGAGACATTGTGTCTCCTAATTTGGTGAATAAGGGAGAGTCTGCAGTCAGCATTCTGGGCTTCATTAGAAATATATACACATTGCTGCCTTGCTAAAACAGCAGCCTGTCCCACTTTAGTGCAGACCATCAGAAAGCAAGCAAGCCAAGGCCAGGCCTCCATTCGCTTCTCACACAGCAGCTGCCAAACAGAGCTATAATGCCATAAAGTTTCCATCTGTCTACTCCATATTTCCAGTCAGCACTGAACACTCACCGGGAAGGTAAAGCGTGGGGTTAGATACAGAGTAAAGCTCCCTCTACACTGTCCCCATCAAACACTCCCAGGACAGGTACAGCATGGGGTTAGCTACAGCGTAAAGCTCCATCTGCACTATTCTGATCAAAAAATCCCAGGGCAGGTGCAGCACAGGGTTAGATACAGAGTAAAGTGCTCTCTATACCATCTCCATCAAACAATCCCAACATAGGTACAGCACAGGGTTAGATAAAGGTTAATTCTCCCTCTACACTGTTCACATCAAACACTCCCTGGACAAGTACAGCACATGGTTAGATACAGGGTAAGGATCCGTCTACATTATCTCCATCACATGCTCCCAGGGGAGCAACAGCACTGGGTTGGATACAGTGTAAAGCTCCCTCTACACTGTCCTAATCAAACACTCCCAGGACAGGTACAGCATGGGGTTAGTACAGAGTAAAGCTCCCTCTACGCTGTCCCCATCAACAGTCCCAGGACAGGTACAGTGTAGAGGGAGCTTCCCTGTATCTAACCCCGTGCTGTACCTGTCCTGGGAGTGTTTGATGGGGCCAATGTAGAGGGAGCTTTACTCTGTATCTAACACTGTGCTGAACCTCTCCTGGGAGTGTTTGATGTGGAAAGCATGGGTTTAGATACAGAGTAAAGCGCCCTCTATACTGTTCTCATCAAACACTCCCAGAAAACGTACAGCACGGGGTTAGATACAGAGTAAAGCTCCCTCTACACTCCCGATCAAACACTCCCAGGACAGGTCCAGCTTGCAGTTAGATCGAGTGTAAAACTCCCTCTACAGTGTTCTCATCAAGCCATCTAGGGACACGTACAGCATGGGGTGAAATACAAGTAATGCTCCCTCTACACTAACCCCATCAAACAGTCCCAGGACAGGTACAGAACAGGGTTAGATACAGAGTAGATCTCTCTCCACACTAACCCCATCAAACACTGCCAGGACAGGGACAGCATGGGGTTAGATCCAGAGTAAAGCTCCCTCTACACTAACTCCATCAAACAGTCCCAGGGCAGGAACAGCACAGGGTTAGATACAGAAGCAAGCTCCCTCTACACTGTCCAAATCAAACACTGCCAAGACAAGTACAGCCACAAGGTTAAATACAGAAAAAACTCCCCCTACAATGTTCCCATCAAACACTCCCAACATAGGTACAACACGTGGTTAGATACAGAGTAAAGCTCCCTGTACACTGTCCTATCAAACTCTCCCAGGCCGGGTACAACAAGGGGTTTGATACAGAGTAAAGCTCCCTCTATTCTGTGCCCATCGAACACATACAGGACATGTACAGCATGGGGTTACATTATGAAACAGCAGTTGATAAAGGCTGAGTTATTTGAAATCCCAGAGGGAAACCTAAAAACTGTCATAATCTATGTTTTCAATTGGTATGTTTGAGATGCAGCTCTGAATTCAGAAATGAAACCCCCAAGCCTCCAGAGGTTTTTATATAAATTAAATTAAATATTTATTAATTTAATAAGGTGTTAAACACATACACATGTCTATAAATTACTACCATAATAACTATTAAACAAATCCCCAAATTAATCATTCCCAGGTAATCTTCCCCAAGGCAACAATAACCCATAGACTTAAACATACAGCAGGCAAAGCACATTTTATCTTACGAATTCAAAATGAGGTCCCTTCCAATTTGTTCCCTTGCAGACACAGTGGTAGGCTTACAAGCTTAGATCTTCCATGCCTCTGACTCCCACACACAAAACTCTCTGTATGTACCTAGCCTTCCCTTTGAATGCAAATTCTCATTGTATCACCAGGCCCTTTGAACTCCACCTCTTCTAACAATAAAGCCCCTTTCACAGTACCAATTTTATTATTAATACAAACATATTGCTTGGTGTCTCTTAGCTAGGTGCAAGATTTCACCCACAGTCTTTGAACGGTTTATTCAACAAAACGCAAATGCATGCTCTACTTTATCGCTTACATCTCAAAACTACTGTACATCAAAGCACCCAGATCAGCTTTAATCCAATTAAGCCACACATACTCACTGACACAGGCACAGGCTCTACTACAAGTCCAATTTAAAATAATTTCCAATAACATTATATAAATTAATAAATTTTCATTACAGTTAGATATAGTGTGAAGCTCCCTCTGCACTGTCCCAATCAAACATTTCCAGAGCAGGTACAGCACAGGGTGAGGTACAGGTTAGCACTCCCCCTACACCAACTCCATCAAACACTCTCAGGGCAGGTGCAGCACGTGGTTAGATACAGAGTAAAGTGCCCTCTATACATTCTCCATCAAACACTCCCAAAATAGGTACAGCATAGGCTTAGATAAAGAGTAATTCTCCCTCTACACTGCCCTGATCAAACACTCCCAGGACAGGTACAGCATGGGGTTAGTACAGAGTAAAGCTCCTTCTACACTGTCCCCATCACTCTCAACACAGGAATGGCATTGGTTAGAAAAAGAGTAAAGCTCCCTCTACACTGTCCCCATCAAACACTCCCAGGACAGATGAGGCATGAGGTTAGCTACAGAATGAAGCTCCCTCTACACTGTCCCCATCAAACACTCCCAGTGCAGGTACAGCACAGGGTTAGATAAAGGGTAAAGCTCCCTCTACACTGTCCCCATCAAACACTCCCAGGGCAGATACAGCACGGTGTTAGATATAGAGTAAAGCTCCATCTACACTGTCGCCATCAAAAACTCCCAGGACAGGTACAGCACGGGGTGAGATACAGAGTAAAACTCCCTCCACACTGTTCCCATCAAACACTTCCTGGACAGGTACAGCACAGAGTTAGATACGGAGTAAAGCTCCCTCTACACTGTCCTCATCAAACCCAGGGCAGGTACAGCATGGGGTTAGATACGGAGTAAAACTGCCTCTACACTGTTCCCATCAAACACTTCCAGGGCAAGTACAGCACGGGGTTAGATACAGAGCAAAACTGCCTCTACACTGTTCCCATCAAACACTCCCAGGGCAGGTACAGCACAGGGTTAAACACAGAGTGTTTTATTTATTGATTAATGGGATGTGGGCTTCGCTGGCTGGGCCAGCATTTATTCCCCCTCCCTAGTTCCCTTTGAGTAGGTGGTGATGAGCTGCCTTCTTGAACCGCTGTAGTCCATGTGGTGTAGGTACACCCACAGTGCTGTTAGAAAGGGAGTTCCACCATTTCGACCCAGCAACAGTGAAGGCTTTATTGTGAGTTAATACACAAGTGGAATGGGTTTACTGTTTGAGCTAATCTATCAGAGGGCTTGTCTTCAATGGCAAAATTAATGCACTAGAACGGTGAGGTTCTGGAGAGTAAACGAAGAAAGGCATGGTCTTCAACTTCGGTTCAATGAGATACTTAATATGGTGGATGGCAAGTACCACTCAGGTTAAATAACATGTGATGCCCGGGCCTGATACAGAGTTAAGCTCCCTCTACGCTGTCCCGTCAAATACTCCCAGGACAGGTACAGCACAGGGTTGATACAGAGTAAATGTCTCGCTGCACTGCCTTTATCAATCGAGGCATAGATTACAAAAGTAGGGAGGTCATTCGGAGTTGTATAGAAGCTTATTGAGGCCACAGCTGGAGTACTGTGTGCAGTTCTGGTCACATTATAGGAAGGATGTGATTGCACTGAAGGGGGTGCAGAGGAGATTCACCAGGATGTTGCCTGGGATGAAACATTTAAGTTATGAAGAGAGGTTGGATAGGCTTGGGTTGTTTCCGTTGGAGCAGAGAAGACTGAGGGGGCGACCTGATCGAGGTGTACAAGATTATGAGGGGCATGGACAGAGCAGATAGGGCGCAGCTGTTCCCCTTAGTTGAAGGGTCAGTCACAGAGGGCATAAGTTCAAGGTGAGGAGCAGGTTTAAGGGGGATGTGAGGAAAAACTTTTTCACCCAGACGGTGGTGACGATCTGGAATGCACTGCCTGGGAGGGTGGTGGAGGTGGGTTGCCTCACATCCTTTAAAAAGTACCTGGATAAGCACTTGGCACATCATAACATTCAAGGCAATGGGCCAAGTGCTGGTAAATGGGATTAGGTAGGTAGCTCAGGTGTTTCTCACATGTCGGTGCAGACTCGATGGACCGAAGGGCCTCTTTTGCACTGTGATTCTGTGATACACTGTCCCCATCAAACACTCTCAGGATAGGTACAGCACGGGGTTAGATACAGAGTAAATCTTCCTTTAGTCTGTCCCATCAAAGCCTCACAGGACAGGTACAGCACAGGGTTAGATACCGAATCACAGAATCTTAATGGCACAGAAGGGGTCCATTCACCCATCATGTCTGTACCAGCTCTCCAAATGAGCATAGTGACCTAGTGCCATTGCCATGCCTTTTCCCTGTACCCCTGCACATTGTTTCAATTCAAATAATCATCTAATGCCCTCTTGAATGCCTCG
This sequence comes from Isurus oxyrinchus, assembly GCA_026770705.1. NCBI lineage: Eukaryota > Metazoa > Chordata > Chondrichthyes > Lamniformes > Lamnidae > Isurus > Isurus oxyrinchus. Next base: position 94,743,843 of record JANJGN010000010.1, read on the forward strand.
ATTGAACCAGCCTCCACCACACTTTCTGGCAGTGCATTCCAGACTTGAACCACTCGTTGTGAAAACGTTTTTTCCTCACAACACACTTGTTTATTTTGCAAATCACAAAACTGTGCCCTCTCATTCTTGATCCTTTTACAAGTGGGAACAGCTTCTCCCTATCTACTCTATCCAGCCCCCTCATGATTTTCAACATCTTTATCAAATCTCCTTTTAGTCCTCTTCTCTTCAAGGAGAACAGTCCCAACCTCTCCAATCTATCTTCATAGCTGAAGTTTCTCATCCATTGAACCATTCCTGTAAACCTCTTCTGCATGCTCTCCAATATGTTCACATCTTTCCGACAATACATTGCCCAGAACTCTACACGATATTCCAGCTGAGGTCTAACGAGTTTCTTATATAAATTCAGCATAACCTCCCTATTCTTGTACTCTATGCCCCTATTAGTAAGTCCCAGGATATTATATGCTTTATTAACTGCTCTCTCCACCTGTCCTGCCACCTTCAATGATATATGCACATATATACCCAAGTCTTTCTGCTCCTGCACCCCCTTCAAAATTTCACCCCTTATTTTACATTGTCTGACAATGTTCTTCCGACCAAGATGCAATAGCTCACACTTCTCTGTATTGAACTTCATCTGCCATCTATCTGCCCACTCCACCAATTTGTCTATGTTCTCTTGAAGTTCCATACCATCATCCTCACAGTTCACAATACTCTCAAGCTTCATATCATCCACAAACTTTGAAATTGTCCCCTGCACAGCAAGATCTTGATCATTAATATATATCAGGAACAGCAAGGGTCCCAATACCAACCCCTGGGGAACTCCACTTCAAACCTCCTTCCAGCCCAAAAAATATCTATTGACCATTACTCTCTGCTTCCTATTTTTCAGCCAATTTTGCATCCACACTGTTACTGTCCCTTTTATTCCATGAGCAATAACTTCTCACAAGTCGGTTGTGTGGTATTGTGACAAATGCCTTTTCAAAGTCCACGTACACCACATCAACAGCATTACCCTCATTGACTTTTTCTGTTACCTCTTCAAAAAACTCCAGCAGGTTAGTTAAACATGATTTCCCCTTTAGAAATCCATGCTGGCTCTTCCTTATGAGCCCAAGTTTTTCCATATGGCTACTAATTATTCTATCGGAATAATTGTTTCTAAAACTTTTCCCACCACTGAAGTTAAATGGACTGGTCTGCAATTGCTGGGCTTATCCTTTCAACCTTTTTTGAACAAGGGCCGTAATGATTGCAATTCTCCAGTCCTTTGGCACCATCCCTGAGTCTAGGGAAGACTAAAAGATTATGGCCAATGCCTGTGCAATTTCTACTGTCACTTCCTTCAATATCCTTGGATGCATCTCATCCAGTCCCAGTGCCTTGTCAACTTTAAGTACCAACAGCTTATTCTTCCTTATCAATTTTGAACCCTTCTAGTGACAGAGTTTCCTCATCTATTACCATAGCCTGGTTAGCATCTACCTCCTTAGTAAAGATGGATGCAAAGTATTCATTTGGCCCTACTCCTCCTTTTATCACTCTTTTACTATTTATGTGCCCATGGAAGACTTTGGGATTCCCCTTTATGTTGGCTGCCAGCTTTTTCTCATAATCCCTCTTTGCTTCTCTAATATGCTTTCTCACACCCCTCTGGACCTCCTGTATTCCTCTTGGTTCTCAACTGTATTTTCTACCTGACGCCTGTCATAAGCGCACTTTTTCTTCCTTATCCTAATTTCAATTTTCTTTTTCATCCAGGGAGCTCTGGATTTGTTAGTCCTACCTTTCCCTTTTGATCGAATATATCTTCACCGTGCCCAAACCTATTCTTTTCTGCAGGTAGCTCATTGTTAGCTTTTTCCTACCAATCTTTCATTCCAGTCTATTTGGCCCAGCTCCATTCTTGCCCCATCAAAGCTGGCCCTTGTCCAGTTAAATATTTTTACCCTGGATTGTCTATCATCCTTTTCTATCATCCTAAAACATACAATACAATGATCAGATACAGATTAAAGGTCTTATACACTGTCCCGTTAGAAACTGTCAGAACAGGTAAGCACAGGGTTAGATACAGAGTAAACTTTCTCTCCACACTGTCAACATCAAACACTCCCAGGGCAGGTGCAGCACGGGGTTATATATAGAGTAACGCTCCCTATGCACTGTCTCCATCAAACACTCCCACTGCAGGTACAGCATGGGGTAACATACAGAGTGTAGCTTGCTCTACATTGTCCCATCTAACCCTCCATGGACAGGCACAGCATGGGGTTAGATACAGGGTGAAGATCGCTCAACACTGTCCCCATCAAACACTCCCAGGACAGGTACAGCACGGGGTTAGACACAGGGCTAAGCTCCCTCTACACTATCCCCATCAAAGACTCCCAGGACAGGTACAGCACAGGGTTTGATACAGAGTAAAGCTCCCTCTACACTGTCCCATCACTGCCGGTGCGGCAGTAGCATTGGTTAGATACAGTGTAAAGCTACCTCTACACTGTCCCATCACTGCCAGTGCGGCAGTGGCATTGGTTAGATACAGAGTAAAGCTGTTTCGACACTGCTCACATGGTGTGCCTCTGCAAACTATGCCTAAATGCCTCCTTCTGTACCAGTCTCTGACCAACTATTCTGTGGGCTGTAAGAGTAACTGGTGAACGGGTTCTAGATTAAGGGCAGTGCTGTGCGATTGGGATCCCAAAGCGAGAGACTGTTTAAAACATGAACTAGTAGCTGAAATTTCCAACTTGCTGGACTGGACTCGAGCTGGGTAACAGAGAGCTATGTGGATGCAGAGGTGATCATGTCAGAGCAAAGAGTGTAAAGAAATAAATGAGGACTTACAGGAGATGAGTTTGCTGTTGCTGGGAGACTAAGCCAGAATCTCTCCCTCCCTTCCTGTAGGGTTGTCCGGAACTGGTTGGAGTCAATACTGGTGTAAGGGGAGAGTGTTAAGGATAATTTTAGCTGCCGCAGGTCGAGGTATCTGCTCTGAGCAATGTGAGTCTTCCCTGGCGTGTCAAGCAGACTGTGTTCCTGTGAATGGGACAGCAAAGTAATTAAAGGCCTGATAATCTGCAACAATTCAACTGATATAACAAAGTGCAAAGGGAGACACACCAAAATAAATCATGACAGGCCAGGCACTGGTTTCAGATAAACCCTGTTGGATCCGAACCAAAAGGTTTTCACTGGTCCTGCATCCGCATCACAGCGAGTTGGGGAAGCATTTTGCACATCCTGAACTGAGTCACACAGTAAGATCCCACAAAGAGCAAACAGCAGAATAACAATTGATATGCTTTCTTTAAATGATCAACGGTGCCCTGAAAAACTCATTGCTTCCCGTCACATTTTGTTACTGATCCACCAGGCCAGGCTTTAACATGCGATTCAAAAGTAAAAACTTCTGACAGTGCAGCACTCCCTCAATACTGACACTGCGACAGTGCTGCATTCCCTCAGTTGTGGCCCTCTGGTAGTGAAGCATTCCCTCAGTATTGACCATCCAACAGTGCAGCACTCTTTCAGTATAGACACTGCAACATGCATCGCTCCCTCTGTACAGGAGCTCCATCGGTGCAGCACAGCCTTGGATACAGACGTTCCGATAGTGCAGTGCTCCCTCAGTGCTAAACCTCCGAGAGTGCAGCACTTCTTCAGTACTGACTCTTTGACAATGCGGTACACCTCCAGTATTAACCCTGTAACTGTGCAGTCCTCTCTATGCACGGATCCTCTGACAGTGCAGCACTGCTCAGTACTGACCCTTTAACAGTGCAGTGCTCCCTCAGTACACCCTCTCTGTCACTGCAGTGCTCCCTCAGTACTGACCTTGTTAGTGCAGCCCTCCCTCAGTATTGACCCTCTAACATAGCAGTGCTCCTTTAGTAATGCCCCCGTGAAAGTGTATCCTTCCCTCTGTACTAATTCTCTAACAGTGCAACAGTCCTCAGTACTGACAATCTGACAGTGCAGCACTCCCTCAGTAACGACCCTCCAATAGCGTAGCACTCCCACATTACTGACACTCTGACAGAATGGCAATCCCTCAGTAGTGACCCTCCAACAGTGCAGCATTCCTTCAGCACTGACTCTCCAACAGTGCAGCACTCCCTCAGTACTGACCCTCCAACATTGTGGCATATGCTCAGTACTGACCTTGTGACAGTGCAGCACTCCCACAGTACAGACCCACCGACCCTGCAGCATAACCTCAGTACTGACCCTCTGACAGTGCGCCGCATATTCAGAACTGACCCTCTGACAGTGTGGTGCTCCTTCAGTACTGACCCTTTGACGGTACTTCTGTATTGAACCTCCGAAAGTGCAGTGCTCCCTTGGTGCTAACCATCTGAGAGTGCAGCACTCCCTCAGCATTGATCCTGAGACAGTGAAGCACTCCCTCAGTAGTTACCCTCCGACACTGTCGCGCTCTCTCAGTACTCACCATCTGACAGTGCAGCGCTCCAACAGTGCTGATCCTCCAACAGTGCAATGCTCTCTCAGTACTGACCTTCCGACAGTTTAGCATTCTCTCAACACTGACCCTCTGACAGTGCAGTACTTCCTCAGTAATGACCCTCCAGCAGTGCAGCGGTCCCTCAGTACTGACAGTGTGATAGTGCGGCACTCTCTCAGTAATGACCCTCTGATAGCGTAGCTGACCACATTACTGACACTCCAACAGTATGGCACTCCCTCAGTACTGACCCTCCAACAGTGCAGTACTCCCTCAGCACTGACCCTCCAACAGTGCAGCACTTCCTCAGTACTGACCCTCTAACATTGTGGTGCATGTTAAGTACTGACCCTGTGACAGTGCAGCATTCCCTCAGTACAGACCCACCGACAGTGCAGTGCTCATTCAGAAATGACCCTTGAAAGTGCGGCACTCCTTCAGTACTGATCCTCTGATGGTGCATGACTCCCTCTGTACTGAACTTCCGACGGTGCGGCGCTCCCTCGGTGCTAACCGTATGAGAGTACAGCACTCCCTCAGTGCTGACCTTATGACAGTGCAGCACTCCTTCAGTACTGACCCTCAGACAGTGCAGACCTCCCTCTTACTAACCCTGTGAAAGCGCATCCTTCCCCCTGTACTAATTCCCTGACAGTGCATCATTCCCTTACTACTGACTCTCTGACAATGCAGCATTCCCTCAGTACTGAACCTGTGACAGTGCAGTCCTCTCTCAGTACTGGCACTCTGACAATACAACACTCCCTCAGTACTAACCGTGTGACAGTGCAGCCTTCCTTCAGTACTGACCGACCGACAGTGCAGCGCTCCCTCAATACTGACCCTGTGATAGTGCAGCACTCCCTCAGTACAGACCCACCAACAGTGCAGTGCTTGTTCAGAAATAATCCTCTGACAGTGCAGTCCTCCCTCAGTACTGGCACTCTGACAGTTTAGCTTTACTTCAGCACTGACCGTCTGATAGTGCAGCTCTCCCTCAGCACTGACTCTCTGACAATGCAACACTCCCTCAGTACTGACCGTGTGACGGTGCAGCCTTCCTTCAGTACTGCCTGACCAACAATGCAGCGCTCCCTCAGTACATACCCACCAACAGTGCAGTGCTTGTTCAGAAATGATATTCTGACAGTGCGGCGCTCCTTCAGTACTGACCCTCTGATTGTGCATGACTCCCTCTGTACTGAACATCCGACAGTGTAGCACTCCCTCAGTACTGACCCTCCGACACTGTAGTGTTCTCTCAGTACTCACCATCTGACAGTACAGCGCTCCCTCATTGCTGACCCTCAGATGATGCAGACCTCCCTCAAGCTAACCCTGTGATAGCGCATCCTTCCCTCTGTACTAATTCTCCGACAGTGCAGCACTCCTAAGTACTGACCCTCCAAAAGTGCAGCACTCACTCCATACTGACGCTCCGACACTGCAGTGCTCCCTCAGTACGGATCTCTGACAGTGCAGCACTCCCTCAGTACTGACCCTCTGACACTGCAGTGCTCCCTTAGTACTGACCCTCTGACAATGCAGCACTCCCTCAGTACTGAACCTGTGACAGTGCAGCCCTCTCTCAGTACTGACCCTCCGACAGTTTAGGATTCCCTCAGCACTGACCCTCTGACAGTGCAGCACTGTCATTACTGACCCTCTGAAGTCCAGCATTCCCCCAATATTGACACTCGGACAGTACGGCATTCCCTTAGTTCTGATCCTCCATTGGTGCAGCATTACCTCAGCAGTGACCTTCTAACATTGCGGCATACACTCAGTACTGATCCTGTGACAGTGCAGCACTCCCTCAGTGCTGACCCTCCAACATTGCGGCACACCCTCAGTACTGACCCTGTGACAGTGCAGCACTCCCTCTGTACTGACCCTCAGACAGTGCAGCACTCCCTCAGTACTGACACTCCAACAGTGAGGCATTTCCTCAGCACTGAACTTCCAACAGTGCAGCACTCCCTCAATACTGACCCTCCAACATTGCTGCGTAGGCTCAGTATTGACCCTGTGACAGTGCAGCACTTCTTCAGTACAGACCGCTGGCAGTGCAGCAGACCATCAGTATTGGGTCTCTGACAGTCCTCGTTCAGCACTGACCTTCTGATGGTGCATGACTCCCTCTATACTGAATCCCCGGCACACCCTCGGTGCTAACTGTCTGAGAATGCAGCACTCCTTCAGTACTGACCATGTGACAGTGCAACACTCCCTCAGTAGTGATCCTCCAACACTGCAATGATCTCACAGTACGCACCATCTGACAGTACAGGGTCAGTACTGACCCTCAGACAGTGCAGACCTCCCTCATACTGAGTGACAGCACATCCTACCCTCTGTACTAATTCTCTGACAACACAGCACTCTTCAGTACTGACCTTCCGATAGTGCAGTGCTCGTTCAGAAATAACCCTCTGACAGTGCAACGCTCCTTCAGTACTGACCCTTTGAAGGTGCATGACTCTCTCTGTACTGAACCTCCGACCGTGCAGCACTCCCTCAGCACTGACCCTCCGACAGCGCAGACCTCCCTCATACTAACCATGTGACAGTGCATCCGTCCCTCTATGCTAATTCTCTGACAGTGCAGCACTCCTAAGTACTGACCCTCCGAAAGTGCAGCCCTCCCTCATTACTGACCCTCCAAGACAGCAGCGCTCCCTTAGCACTGACCCTGTGACAGTGTAGCATTCCCTCAATAGTGACCCTCTGACACTGCAGTGCTCTCTCAGTACTCACTATCTGACAGTGCAGTGCTCCATCAGTACTGGTCCTCCAACAGTGCAGCCCTCCCTCAAACAAACCCTGTGACAGTGCACCCTTCCTTCTGTACTAATTCTCTGACTGTGCAGCACTCCTCAGTACTGGCACTCCAACAGTGCAACTGTCCCTCAGTACTAACCCTCTGACAGAGCGGCACGCCCACATTACTGACCCTCCAATAGTCCAGCACCCCCTCAGTACTGACCCTGTGACAGTGCAGTGCTTATTTAGAACTGACCCTCTGACAGTGCATGACACCCTATGTACTGAACCACCGACGGCGCAGCACTCCCTCGGTGCTAACCAGCTGAGAGTGCAGCATGCCCATAGCAATGACCCTCTGACAGTGCAGCACTCCCTCAGTAGTGACCCTATGACACTGCAGTGCTCCCTCAGTGCTCACCATCTGACGGTGCAGCACTCTCTCATTCTAACCCTGCAACAGTGCATTCTTCCCTCTGCATAATTCTCTGACAGTGCAGCACTCCCTCAGTACTGACAACCTTGCAGTGCAGCAATCCTTAGGACTGATCTTTTGACCGCGCAGCACACCGATATTACTGACCCTCTGACAGCACAGCATTTTCTCAGTGCTGACCCTCTAACAGTACAGCACTCCCTCAGTACAGACCCTCCAACAGTGCAGTACTCCCTCAGTACAGACCTTCTGACAATGCAGCACTCCCTCAGTACTGACCCTTCAACATTGCAGCACTTCCTCAGAGGAGACACTCCAACACTGCACTGTGCCCTCTGTAATGATCCTCTGACACTGCAGTGATCCCTCAGTACTAACCCATGAACAGTGCATCCTTTCCTCTGTACTTATCCACTGACATTGCAGCACTCCTCAGTACTGACCCTCCGACGATGCAGAACTCGCTCAGCTCAGATCTTCTGACACTGCAGTGCTCCCTCAGTACTGAGACTGTGACAGTGCAGCACTCCCTCAGAACTGACGCTCTGACAGTGCGTCGCTCCTTCAGCCCTGATACAGCAACAGTGTTGCATTCCCTCAGTAGCGACTCTTCGACAGAGCGGCACTCCCACATTACTGACCCACTGACAGTGTAATGCCCCTCAGTGCTGACCCTGTGACAGTGCAGCACTCCCTCTGTCCTGAACCACCAATGCTGCGGCGTTCCATTGGATACAGGCGCTCCGATAGTGCAGTGCTCCTTCAGAGCTAACCCTGAGAGTGCAGCACTTGTTCAGAATTGACTCCCTGATAGTGCAACACTCTTTCAGTACTAGCCCTGTGACAGTGCAGTCCTCTCTCTGCACTGATTTCCGACATTGCAAAACTCCCCCAATACTGCCTCTCCAACAGTGCAGCACTCCCTCAGCACTGAACTTCCGACAGTGCAGCGCTCCCTCTGCACTAAGCCTGTGACGGTGCATCCTTCCCTCTGTACTAATCCTCGGACAGTGCAGCACTCCTCAATACTGACTCACCGACAGTGCAGCACTCCCACAATACTGATCCTCCACAGTGCAGCACTCCTACAGTCCTGACCCTCCGACAGTGCAGCATTCCTCAGGACTGACCTTCTGACAGTGCAGCGCTCCCTCAGTACTGGCCCTCAGAATGGGCAGTGCTCCCACTATATTGACCTCTGACTGCGCAGTGCTCCATCAGTACTGACCCTCTGAATGTGCAGTGCTCCCTCAATACTGACCCTATGACAGTTCAGGCCTCCCACATACTAACCCTGTGTCAGCTCTTCCTTCCTTCTGTACTAATTGTCTGACAGTGTAGCACTCCTCAGTACTCACTCTCTGACTGTGCAGCACTCTCTCAGTACTGACCCACCAACACTGCAGTGCTCCCTCAGTACTTACCCTTCAACAGTGCAGAATTCTCTCAGTACTGACCCTCTGACAATGCAGCCCTCCCTCAGTACTGACCCTCCAACATTGCGGTGCTGCCTCATTACTGACCTTGTGACAGTGCAGCACTCCCTCAGTACTGACCCTTTGACAGTGAGGCCCTCCCTCTGTACTGACGCTCCTACAGAGCAGCACATCCTCAGTGCTGACTTACTGACAGTGCGGCGCTCTTTCAGTACTGACTCTCTTACAGTGCATCACACTATCTGTACTGAACCATCAACGGTGCAGCATTCCTTCAGTACTGGACCTCCAATAGTGCGATGATCCCTCGATGCTCTGACAGTGCAGCACTCCATCACATCTGATACTCTAACTGTGCTGGACTCCCTTTTTACTAATCCTTTGACAGTGCGGTATTTCTTCAGCACTAGCCCTCTGAAAGTGCAGAACACCCTCAGTGCTGACCCTGTGATAATGCATTCTTCCCCCTGTACTAATCCTCTGACAGTGCAACACTCCTTGGTACTGACACTCCAATAAAGCAGTACTCCCTCTGTACTGATCCTCCAAAACTGCTCCCTCAGTGCTGACCGTCTGACAGTGCGGCACTCCTTCAGTGCTAACCCTCTAACAGTGCAGCCCTCCCTCAGCTCTAACACTGTGACAGTGCACCTTTCCCTTGGTACTAATCATCTGAGAGTACAGCACTCCCTCAGTTCTGACCTTCCGACACCACAGTCCTCCCTCACTACTGATGCTCTGGCAGTGCAGCCCTCCCTCAGTACTGACCCTCTGACAGTGCAGCGCTCCCTCCATACTGCCACTCTGATAGTGCGGTGCTCCCTCAGTACTGACACTCAGACAGTGTGGCACACTCTCAATACTGACCCTCCAATAGAGCAGCATTCCCACATTGCTTAACCTCTGACAATGCGGCATTCCCATAGTACTGACCCTCCAATGTTGTGGTGCTCACTCAGTACTGACCCTCTGATAGTGCAGCGCTCCCTCAGTACTGACATTCTGACAGTCGGTGCTCCCTCAGTACTGACCCTCCAACAGTGCAGCATTAACCCTGTGATGGTGCATCCTTCCCTCTGTACTAATCTTCTGACAGTGCAGCACTTCTCAATACTGACTCTCCGACAGTACAGCATACACTCCATACTGACCCTTCGACACTGCAATATTCCCTCACTACTGATCTTCCAGCATAGAACCATAGGACTATAGAAAAGTTACAGCACAGACGGAGGCCATTCTGACCATCTTGTCCATGCCAGCCCGAGGACACCCAGGTGCCCTTTCTAATCCCACCTGCCTGCACCTGGCCCATAGCCCTGCAGTTTACAGCATTTAAGGTGCAGATCCAGGTACTTTTTAAAAGAGTTTAGAGTTTCTGCCTCTACTACCAACTTGGGCAGCAAATTCCAGACACCCACTACCCTCTGTGTAAAAAAGTTCTTCCTCTTGTCCCCCCTACACCTTCTGCCACTTATCTTGCATCTATGTCCCCTGGTTCTAGAATTCTCCATCAAGGGAAACAATTTTATCCTGTCCACTCTATCTATTCCCCTCATAATTTTGTACACCTCAATCAAGTCACCTATCAGCCTTCTTTGTTCTAAGGAAAATAACTCCAACTTATCCAACCTTTCCTCATAGCTACACTTTTCTAACCCTGGCAACATTCTTGTAAACCTCCTTGCACTTTCTCCAGAGCTATTACATCCTTCCTGTAATGTGGTGACCAGAACTGCACACAATACTCATGTTGTGGCCTCACCAGTGTTTTATACAATTCCAACATTATATCCTTACTTTTATATTCTGTACCTTTGCCAGTGAAGGAGAGCATTCCATATGTCTTCTTTACAACCTTGTCTACTTGAACTGTTGCCTTCAGGGACCTGTGTACTTGTACACCAAGATCTCTCACTTCATCTACCCCTCTTAGTATATTCCCATTTATTGTGTAATCCCTCTAACTGTTTGACCTCTCTTAATGTATGACCTCACACTTCTCTATGTTAAAATCCATCTGCCACTTTACCGCCCACTCCAACAACCCATATATATCGTTTTGGAGCTGATGGCTATCCTCTACACTATCCACTACTAGGCCAATCTTCATGTCATCTGCAAATTTCCCGATCGTGCCCCCCACATTCACATCCAAATCGTTAATATATAACACAAACAGCAAGGGTCCCAACACTGAGCCCTGTGGAACACCACTTGAGACAACTTTCCATTCGCAAGGGCATCCACCGACCATTACCCTTTGTTTCCCGTTACAAAGCCAACCTTTTACCCAGTTTGCCAAATTACCCTGAATCCCATGGGCTTTTACTTTCATGACCAATCTGCCATGTCAGACCTTGTCAAATGCCTTGCTAAAATCCATGTACACAACATCCATTGCATGACCTTCATCAACCCTTCTTGTCAGTTCCTCAAAGAATTCAATCAAATTTGTGAGGCAAGACCTTCCTTTAACAAATCCATGTTGACCATCCCTGACTAGTCCGTGCCTTTCCATATGACAGTTAATCCTATCTCTCAGGTTGTTTCTACTAATTTGCTCACCACTGATGTAAGACTAACTGGCCTATAATTGTTTGGCATTTCCTTTGATCTCTTTTTAAACAATGGAACTACGTTTGCATTTCTCCAGTCCTCTGGTACCTCCCCTGTACCTCGTGAAGATTGGAAAATCATCCTCAGAGCTTCTGCTATCTCCTCCCTGACTTCCTTCAGCAGCCTCTGAAACAATCCATCTGGCCCCGGTGACTTATCAACTTTCAAGGATTTCAACCCTTTGAGTACTTCCTCTCTCTTTATGACTATCCCGTCCAATATCTCGCAGTATTCCTCCTGGACTACTATGTCTACATCCTCCCCTTCCTTTGTAAACACTGAGACAAAATATTCATTCAAAACCCTTCTCACAGCCTCTGCATCTACACACAAGTTTCCATCTTCATCTCTGATAGGTCCCACTTTATGCTTAAATAACCTTTTAGCATTATGTATTGGTAAGACATCTTTGGGTTATCTTTAACTTTACTTGCTAATCTTTTTTCATGCCCTCTCTTTGATTTCCTTATTTCCTTTTTTACTTCGTCCCTGGACTTCCTATATTCTCCTAGGCTATCTGCAGTGCTTCGCTCTTTGTGCCTATTGTACGCTTTCTTTTGCTGTTTGATCTTCTCCTGTATTCCTCTAGACAACCAGGGAGGTCTAGATTTGGCAGTACCACTCTTATTTTTGTAGGGCTCATGTTTACTTTGCACAATTAGGATCTTGCTTTTTAGTGCTTCCCACTGTTTTATCCTCCAGCAGTGCTGTCCAGTCCACCTCAGCCAACTCTCTTCTCATTTCTGCAAAATTTGCCTTCCCCAGTTCAAGACTTTTACTCCTGTCTTATCTCTGTCCTTTTCCATAGCAATGCTAAATCTAACTGAATTGTGATCACTGTCCCCGATATGGTCACCAACTGTCACTTCGCCCACTCGCCCTTCCTCATTTCTCAAGACTCGGTCTAGAATTGCATCTCCTCTCATTGGGTTTGTTACTAATTGGTTGAAACAATTTTCCTGGACGCACTGCATGAATTTTTCTCCCTCAGTGCCCCTTATATTGTTTGAATCCCAGTTGATATTAGGATAGCTGAAGTCTCCTACTATTATTGCCCTCTTGTTCTTACAAGCAGAAATTTGCCTACATATTTGTTCTTCTATCTCCCTTTCATTATTTGGGGGTCTGTAGTATACTCCCAGTAGTGTGACCGCCTCTTTTTTATTTCTAAGCTCAATCCATAAAGTCTCGTTTGTTGACCCATTTCGTATATCATCCCTTCTCACAACTGGAATTGATTCTTTAACCATTAGTGCTACCCCACTCCTTTTTTATATCCTACTCTATCGTGTCTGAAGACTCTATAACCAGGGATATTTAGCTGCCAGTTTTGTCCCTCCTTTAGCCAGGTCTCCGTTATAGCCATGACCTCCTGCTGCCATGTGTCTACCTGTGCCCTTCACTCATCTACCTTGTTTGTAATACTCCTTGCATTGAAGTATAAACAGTTTAACCCCGTCAATTTCCCTTGCTGGATACTTTTTAAACTTTGCTTCTCCTGTAACTCCATGTCTATCACAACGTCCCTAGCTAATGTTCTACCACCATTTTTCTGATCTGAATCTGACCTATTTTATGCTACTCCTGGGATCCCATCCCCCTGCCACACTAGTTTAAACATTCCCCAACAGAACTAGCAAAAGCCCCCGCAAGGACACTGGTCCCAGCTCTGCCTGGCTGCAGCCCATCCGATTTATATAGGTCCCACCTCCCCCAGAACCGGTCCCAGTGCCCCAAGAATCTGGATCACTCCCGGCTACACCATTTCTCCAGGCACAGTGCAGCACTCCTCCAGTATTGATCCTGACACTGCAGTGCTCCCTCAGTACAGATCCTGCGACAGTGCAGCCCTATCTCAGTACTGACCCGCCAACAGTACAGCACTCCCTCAGTATGATCCTCCGACAACACTGCAGCGGTCCCTCAGTACTGACACTCTGACAGAGCACTGCTCCCTCAGTGCTGACCCGCTGACATTACACTGCTCCTTCAGTACTGACCCTCCAACAGTGTGGCTCTCCTTCAGTATGATCCTCCGACAGTTCATCATTCCCTCTGTCCTGAGCCACCGATGCTGCGCATTGGATACTTACCCTCAAATAGTGGTGGCCCCTTGATGCTAACCCTGAAAGTGCAGCACTTCTTCAGAACTGGCACTCTGACAGTGCAGCACTCCCTCAGTGCTAACCCTTTGACAGTATAGTACTCCTTCAGTACTAACTCTGTGACAGTGCAGCCCTGTCTGTGCACTGACCCTCTGACAGTGCAGCACTCTTCAGTACTGACCCTCCAACAGTGCAGCACTCCCTCAGTACTGACACTCCTATGGTGCAGCACTCCCTCAGTCCTGACCCTCTGAGGGTGAAGCGCTCTCTTAGTACTAATCCTGTGAGGGTGCAGCCTTCCCTCTGTACTAATCCTCTGACAGTGCAGCATTCCTCAGTACTGGCTCTTCGGCAGGTCAGCACTCCTTCTGTACTGACCATCCGACACTGCAGTACTCCCTCAGTACTGACCTTCCAACAGTGCAGCACTTCCTCAGTACTGATCCTCTGACAGTGTGGTGTTCCCTCAATACTGACTCTCTGACAGTGCGTACTCCCTCAGTACTGACCCTCTAACAGTTCAGAGCTCCTTCAGTGCTGGCCCTCTGACAGTCCAACACACCCTCTGTCCTGAACCATCAATGATGTGGCCCTCCCTTGGATATTGAGCATCCAATAGTGCATTGCTCCCTCGGTGCTAACCCACTGAGAGTACAGCACTTCTTCAGAACTGACTCTCAGAGAGTGCAACACTCCCTCAGAACTAGCCCTTTGACAGTATGGTACTCCTTCAGTACGAACCCTGTGACGGTGCATTGTTCCCTCTGTACTAATCCTCTGACAGTGCAGCACTCCCTCAGTACTGACCCACTGACCATGTTGCAACCCTCAGTACTGATCCTCTGACAGTGCAGCCCTCTGTCTGCACTGATCCTCCAACAGTGCAGCACTCCCTCAGAGCAACCTCTTCAACAGTGTGGCACTCCATCAGTACTGACCTTCTGACAGTGCAGTGTTCGCTCAGTACTGAACCTCTGACTGTGCAGCGCTCACTCAGTGCGGACCCTCTGACAGTGCAGTACTCCCTCATTGCTGACGCTCAAACATTCCAGCACTCCCTCAGCACTGACCCTCTGACAGTGGAGCCCTCTCTTTGCACTGATCCTCCAACAGTGCAGCACTCCCTCAGTATAGACTCTCTAACAGTGTAGCACTCCATCAGTACTGGCTCTTCAACAGTGCAGCACTCCTTCCGTACTGACTGTCCGACACTGCAGTGCTCCCTCAATACTGACCTCCCAAAAGTGCAGCACTTTCTCAGCACTGACCCTCTGACACTGCAGTGTTCCTTCAGTACTGACCCTATACCAGTGCAGCCCTCGCTCTGTAGTGACCCTCCAATAGTGCAGCATCCCTCACTACTTACCCTCCCACGACACTGCAGCAGTCCCTCAGTACTGGAACTATGACAGAGCACCACTCTCTCAGTACTCACCCTCCGACAGTGCTATGCTCAATCAGTACTGACCCTGTGCCAGTGCAGCACTTCCTCAGTACTGACCCTCTGACAGTGCAGCACTCCCTCAGTACTGAACTTCTCACAGTATGGCGGTCCTTCATTACTGACCCTCTGATAGTACATCACACCCTCTGCCCTGAATGATGTGGCCCTCCCTTGGATATTGAGCCTCCGATAGTGCAGTCTTCCCTCAGTACTAACCCACTAAAAGTGCAGCACTTCTTCAGTATGACTCACTGACAGTGCAACACCCCCCTCAGAACTAGCCCTTTCACTGTGCGGTACTCCTTCAGTACTAACTCTGTGACAATGCATCATTCCCTCTGTAGTAATCATCTAACAGTGCAGCATTCCTCAGTACTGACCCTCGGAGAGTGCAGCACTCCCTCAGTACTGACCCTCTGACAGTGCAGCCCTCTCCCTGCACTGACCCTCTGACAGTGTAGCACTGCCTCAGTACTGGTCCTCTAACAATGCCGCCCTCTGTACTGAGGGAGTGCTGCACTGTCAGAGGGTAGGTAGTGAAGGAGTGCTGCACTGTCAGAGGGTAATAGTGAGGGAGTGCTGCACAGTCAAAGCCTCAGTAGTGAGGGAGCGCTGCATGGTCAGAGGGTCAGTGCTGAGGGAGCGCTGCATTGTCAGTGTCACATCTCAGGTCAGTAATGAGAGTGCAGCACTACCTCAGTACTGACCCTCTAACAATGCCACCCTCTGTACTGAGAGAGCGCTGCACAGTCAAAGCCTCAGTAGTGAGGGAGTGCTGCACAGTCAGAGGGTAAGTAGTGAGGGAGTGCTGCACTGTTGGGGGACAGTAGTGAGGGGGTGCTGTACTGTCAGAGGGTCACTTCTGAGGTCAGTACTGAGAATGCACCACCATCTCAGTACTGACAATGTGGCAGTGCAGCACTCTCTCAGTGCTGACCCTCTGACAGTGCAGTGCTCCCTCAGTTCTGACCCTCCGACAGTGCAGTGTTCCCTCAATGCTGACTCTGACAATGCAGAACCCCCTCAACACTGACCCTCTGATGCTGCAATGCTCCCTCAGTATTGATCCTCCAACATTGCGGCGCTCCCTCAGTACTGACCCTCCAATAATGCAGCACTCCCTCGGTACCGACCTTCCGACAGTGCAGCACTCCCTCAGGTCTGACTCTCCGTTAGTGCAAAACTCCCTCAGTGCCACCTCAATATTGACCCTCGGATAGTGCATCACGTCCTCAGTACTAATCATCTGACAGTGCAGTGCTCCCTTACACTGACCCCCTGACAGTGTCATGCACAATTCACCATCTCAGTTCCACAAGCAGTTGCAGACTCCTCCAGCAAGCTTCCTATCTGACTGGGAGTCTCTTCTGTCATGACCCCAGGCAGGGATCTGTCAAAGTGAAACTGTGCACACTGTGATGTTGAAAATTTCACAACATGCAGGCGGTACCGAACCTCCGGCATTCCGAACACAAATGCTTGCCCCTGTCTCAACAGCCCACTCCTGGCAAGATTGCTCCCACCCTACCTGGATGTCTCCTGTGAACTCAGCTAAAGGTAATGGGAAAAACGCTCATAGCTGGATGTCAGGAACAGGAGGCCACTCAGCTCTTTGAACCTGTCCTGTCATTCTTTTAAATCAAGGCTGATTGGTAGCATCATACCATCTGCTCACTTTGAGGCAATTAAGCCCATTAAAGGTGCAATTGTCTCCAATTTTTCATGGCCCGTCCAACCTTATAGTTGGTGGACAGGTGAGTAGGTCAGGCGCCTTTACATTTTTCATCAAACCTCATCCAAGGGCGGGATGAAATTTCCATGATGAAATAAAATAAAAATAAATACCTGTGGATGCATTTTTATTAGGTATATTTTCAGGGGCTTGATTGCAATGCATAGACATTCTCTTGCAGCTTTTTAAACCTTTATTTAATCATTTGAAGGCCTGCAGCTCCCTGAGGCAGCTGTCTGCCTTCAGGGAGCTCTCTTGCAGCACTCACCCACATCCGTGATGCTGTCATCTCCCGCTCTCTTCCTGCCCACACCCCGGCAGCGCTGAGCTTTTCAGTGTGCGTTTCATCACGGTCGGTAGTCCATTTCTCAACCAGTCCTGAGCCCGTTGATCACGCGCGCCTGCCAAGGGTGAAATTCAGGTCCATGTGTATTTTGGACCCATTTTGAAGAAAAGTTTCAAAACTAATTTGGAGGTTAGATACTATCGTATCAGGGTATCTGGCATAGCAAGAGTGAATGTGGAGCTGGGAAACTGTACTGTCCACAGTGTGAGATAAGGAGACACGTGACCTGAGACTAAGGTCAGTTGGGGACTGGACAGAGACCTGTGTAGAATAAAGCATGCAGTTAGCTCCTAGCTTGGCCTAAGCCTGTATATATGTACACCGTTATGTGTTATCAATGAACACTTCATGTTCAATCATACAAGACTTAGAACCTCTTTGTGAGACTTACTGAGCATAAAACATACAACATGGTGGCAGCTAATAGAAAAACCCAGGACCTCAGAGAAGCTGGAGCAGAAATTCAAAAGCTGGAAAATTTAAGGAGTAGCATTCTGACCTGACTGAAAGTGCCTGAAGTGAAGACAGCGAGAGAGATCGATAGCAGAACTGGAAGCAAAAAGGCAGAAGAAAAAAACACCACTGTGCAGCTGAGGACTCTACAAGATCTCATGGAGGTCCATTGCGAATGCCCACAGAGTGGGGAGTCAAAGGACTGAGCAGGTGTCAGCACAAAATTCAGTTCTAAGCCAGGACTAGTTGAAATAGCTTCAGTGCTGAACAAAAATCAAAGCAGCCCATTTCCAAAAGCACCGTGGCCAGCACAGGTTCAGAATCAGCGCCATACCACGTGGCGAGCGAGAAAGAGAAAGAAGCATAAGGTTTAACAACCACAGCCAAAGCCAGGAATCAATTGTAAATACCCAAAAATCCTCCTATGTATCACAGGGAAGGTCCCACCATGTTGATTTAACAAATTGCTGCAAAAAAATAAACGCCAAAGAGGCCAGGGCTGCCATTGCATTGGGAGCCTGCCAAAACATGACAAGTACAGGAAGACTCATTGAGAAAACAGTTCCTGCACCACCATCTTTAAATCCCACACAACATTTAAAGCTATACTCACCAGAACTTTAAAGCAATCATGGACAAGTCAAAATTACCAGACCAATTTGGGCTGATCCAAGGAGCAAACACAATATTGGGGACTTTGGTGGAAAGGATTCTTAAGATACATAAGAACCTCAGGATTAGATAAAGATAAAAGCTGAACAAGTGAATACACAACTATATTCAGTAGGTCTGATAGCTGATGATATTATTGTGAGACAAGGAATAAACAAATCCTTAGATAAATTTGATGATGTTCTAAAATCATTTGACACATATTCTAATCTAAGAAGCAAAATTTTAGAGAGAGTGAAATTGAACAAAGGTATCCAACAGCTCAGAGAAATTGGTTAACAGTTTTATAAACAAATTATGTAGATTGGTTGAAGACTATGACTACGGTGGCCTTAAATCGGAGCTCATAAAGGACAGAATTGTTGTCGGCGTGGCTGATGATGCCCTTTCAGAGAAATACAGACCAAGGAAGTTCTGACTCGAGAAAAGGCCATCCAAATAATCAGCAATCTGAAATCTGCCAACAGCACTCATCAAAATTACGTGGCGACAGCAAGAGATGGCACAGAGCAACTCCAACTGTCCAGCAAGTAATACAACAAAGGGGCAGAGAGAACCCAGGCCAATGAAGGTAATATCCAAATAGACAACAAGAGGATTGTGACCATGCCAGTGATGTGGAACCAAATGACACCACAGGTGCGAGCAACGTCCAGGAATCTCAGCACAAAATTTAAATTACAACCAACTTGGATGCTTCAGAAAGCCATACAAAGCTAAGACACAGTGAGGGAGTGCAAGAGAAGAAGCAGGGCCATTAACAGGGAGAGAGTGAGCTAGGAGCAGCAGGGTCATTAACAGGGAGAGAGCAAGAGCAGCAGTGGAGCTTTTAACAGTGAGACAGCAAGAGGAGCAGAAGGGTCATTATCAGTGAGAAAGCGAGAGTGGCAGAGGGGCCTTTAACTGTGAGAGAGTGATAGGAGCGGGGGGCCTTTTAGTGTGAGAGAGCAAGAGGAATAGCAGAGCCTTTAACAGTGAGAGAGCGAGAGGAGTAGCAGGACATAGAACAGTCAGGAAGCGAGAGGAGCAACGGGGCTGTTAACACTGAAAGAGTGAGAGGAGGACCAAGATCATTAACAGTGAGAGAGTGGGAGTAGCAGGGGGGCCTTTTACTGTGAGAGAGCAAGAGGAGTAGCAGGGCCTTTAACAGCAAGAGAGCGAGAGAAGCAGCAAGGTATTTAACAGTGAGGATGCAAGAGGTGCAGCTGGGCCATTAACAGTGAGAGAGTGTGAGAAGCAGTGGAGCCCTTAACAGTGACATAATGAGAGGAGCAGTGGTGCATTTAACTGTGGGAGAGCGAGATGAGCAGAAGGGCCATTAACAGTGAGGGAGTGACAGGAGCACTTCGGCCATTAACAGCGGGAAACTGAGAGAAGCAGCGGGGCCATTAACAGTGAGAGAGCATGGGGAGCAGTGGAGCCTTTAACAGTGAGAGAGGGAGAGGAGCAGCGGTGCCTTGAACAGAGAGACAGTGAGAGGAGCAGCAGGGCCTTTAACATTGAGAGAGCGAGAGGAGCAGCAGTGCCATTAACAATGAGAGATCGAGAGGAGCAGTGGGGCCCTTAACAGTGAGAGAGTGAGAGGAGCAACAAAGCCTTTAACAGTGAGAGAGCAAGCAGAGCAGCAGGGCCTTTAACAGTGGTACAGTGAGAGGAGCAGTGGGGCCTTTAACAGTGAGACAGCGAGCGGAGCAGCAGTGCCTTTTACAGTAAGTGAGCCAGAGGAACAGTGGGGCTATTAACAGAGAGAACAATAGGAGCAGCGGGGCCTTTAACAGTGAGACAGCGAGCGGATCAGCGGTGCCTTTTACAGTGAGTGAGCCAGAGGAACAGTGGGGCTATTAACAGAGAGAACAATAGGAGCAGCGGGGCCATTAACACTGAGAGAACGAGAGGAGCAGTGGGGCCTTTAACAGTAAGAGAGTGAAAGGAGCAGTGGGGTCTTTAACAGTGAGAGAGTGAGAGGAGCAGTGGAGCCTTTAGCAGTGAGTGATGGAAAGGAGCAGTGGAGCCATTAACAGTGAGAGAACAAGAGGAGCAGTGGGGCCATTATCAGTGAGAGATGGAGAGGAGCAGCGGGGCCATTCACAGTGAAAGAGTGAGAGGAGCAGTGTGGCGATGAACAGTGAGTGAGGGAGAGGAGCAGTGTGGCCTTCAAGAGTGAGAGAGCGAGAGGAGCAATGGGGCCTTGAACAGAGAGACAGCGAGAGGAGCAGCAGAGTCTTTAACATTCTGAGAGCAAGAGGAGCAGGGGGCCAATTCACAGTGAGAGAGCAAGCAGAGCAGTGGGGCCTTCAACAGTGAGAGAGGGAGAGGAGCTGTGGGGCCTATAACTGCGGGAAACTGAGACGTGCAGCGGGGCCTTTAACGGTGAGAGAGTAAGATGAGCAGTGGAGCCATTAACAGTGAGAGCGAGAGGGGCAGCAGGGCTATTAACAGTGAAAGAGGGAGAGGAGCTGTAGTGTCTTTAACAGAGAGATAGCGAGAAGAGCAGTGGGGTCTTTAACAGTGAGAGAGGGAGAGGAGCAGTGCGGTTTTGGACAGTGAGAGAGCGAGAGGAGCACTGGGGCGTTTAGCAGTGAGAGAGGGAGAGGAGCAGTGGGGTCTTGCACAGTAAGAGAGCGACCGGAGCAGTGGGTCCATTAACAGTGAGAGAGTGAGAGGAGCAGTGTGGCGATTGACTGTGAGTGTGGGAGAGGAGCAGTGTGGCCTTCAAGAGTGAGAATGTGAGAGGAGCAGTGGGGCCTTAAACAGAGAGACAGCAAGAGGAGCAGTGGGGCCTTTAAGAGTGAGACAGCGAGCGGAGCAATGGGGCCTGTAACAGTGAGAGAGCGAGTGGAGCAGCGGGGCCATTAACAGTGAGTGACCCAGAGGAACAGTGGAGCCATTAACACTGACAGAGCGAGAGGAGCGACGGGGCCATTAAGACTGAGAGGGAGCAGAGCAGCAGGGCCTTTGTGAAAGTGCGAGAGGAGCAGTGTGGCCTTTAACAGTGAGAGAGCAAGAGGAGCAGTGGGGCCATTAACAATTAGTGAGCCAGAGGAACAGTGGGGCCATTAACACTGAGTGAGCCAGAGGAGCAGTGGGGCCATTAGCAGTGAGAGCGAGAGGAGCAGCAGGGCGTTTAACATTGAGTGAGCGATCGGAGCAGTGGGGCCATTAGCACTGAGAGAGGGACAGAGCAGCGGGGCCTTTAACAGTGATAGAGTGAGAGGAGCAGTGGGGCCTTTAACAGTGAGAGAGCGAGAGGAGCAGCAGAGCCATTAACACAGAATGAACGGAGCAGTGAGGCCTTTAACAGTGAGTGAGCCAGAGGATCAGTGGAGCTATTAACACTGAGAGAGCTAGAGGAGCAGCGGGGCTATTAACAATGAGAAAGCGAAAGGGGCAGCGGGGCCAGTAACACTGAGAGAGCAAGAGGGGCCGTGGAATATTTAACACAGAGAGAGAATGGAGCAGTTGGGTTTTTAACACTGAGAGAGGGAGCGCCGCATTGGGGTCTTTAACAGTGAGACAGGGAGAGGAGCAGCAGAGCCATGAACAGTGAGAGAGTGACAGGAGCAGCATGGCCATTAACTGAGAGAGCGGGAGGAACAGTGTGGCCATTATCAGTGAGAGAGTGAGAGGAGCAGTGGAGTCTTTAAAAGTGATAGAGCGAGAGGAGGCTTGGACCATTTAACAGTGAGAGCAAGTTGAGCAGCAGGGCTTTTAACATTCAGACAGCGATAGGAGCAGCGGAGCCATTAACAGTGAAAGCGTGAGGAGCTGCAGGGCCTTTAACAGTGAGTGAGCCAAAGGAACAGTGGGGCCATTAACACTAAGAGAGCGAGAGAAGCACTGGGGCCATTAACAGTCAGAGTGCGAGAGGAGAAGCGGGGCCATTAACAGCGAGAGAGCTAGAGGAACCGTGGGGCTTTAACAGATTGTGAGCGATAGGAACAGTGGGGCCATTATCACTGAGTGAGCGAGAGGAGCAGTGGGGCCATTAACGGTGAGAAAGCGAGAGGGGCAGCAGGGCCATTAACAGTAAGAGAGTGAAAGGAGCAGTGGGGCCTTTAACAATGAGAGCAACAGAAGCAGTGGGGCCATTAGCACTGAGAGGGAGCAGAGCAGCGGGACCTTTAACTGTGAAAGTGCGAGAGGAGCAGTGGGACCTTTAACAGTTAGTGAGCCAGAGGAAGCGTGGGGCCATTAAAACTGAGTGAGTGAGAGGAGCAGTCGGGCCATTAACAGTGAGAGCGAAAGGAGCAGCAGGGCTTTTAACATTCAGAGAGCGATAGGAGCAGTGGAGCCATTAACAATGAGAGCGGGAGGAGCTGCGGGGCCTTTAACAGTGAGTGAACCAATGGAGCAGCGGGAGTATTAACAGTTAGAGCGCGAGAGGAGCAGTGGGGCCAATAACTTCGGGAAACTGAGACGTGTAGTGGGGCCTTTAACGGTGAGAGAAGAAGTGGAGCAACGGGGCTATTAACAGTGAGAGAGCGAGGGGGGAGCAGGGCCAGGAACACTGAGATTGAGAGGGGCAGTGGGGTATTTAACAGGGAGAGAGCGAGAGAAGTAGTGGGGTCTTTGACAGTGAGAGAGCGAGATGAGCAGTGAGGCGTTTAGCAGTGAGAGAGGGAGAGGAGCAGTGGGGTCTTTAACAGTGAGAGAGAGAAAGGAGCATTGGGGTCTTCAACGGTGAGAGAGTGAGAGGAGCCGTGGGGCTTTAACGGTTGCCCATCCCTAATTGCCCTTGAGAAGGTGGTGGTGAGCTGCCGCCATGAATCACTGCAGTCCATGGTCAGTCTGATAGAGTGACTTCAACAAGTGAGAGCGAGGGGAGCAGTGGGGCCATTAACAGTGAGAGAGCAAGTGGAGCAGTGTGGCAATTAACCGTGATGGAGCGAGAGGATTAGTGGGGCCATTAACAATAAGAGAGCGAGAGGAGCAGCAGTGCCTTCAACAGTGAGAGCGAGAGGAGTAGTGGGGCCAATAACAGCGGGAAACCAAGACGTGCAGTGGGGTCTTTAACAGTGAGAGAGTAAGTGGAGCAGCGGGGTCATTAACAGTGAGAGAGCGAGAGGGGGAGCGGGGCCAGTAACACTGAGAGCAAGAGGGGCAGTGGGGTATTTAACACTGAGAGAGATTAAGGAGCAGTCGGGTTTTTAACAGTGAGAGATAGGGGGAAACATTGGGGTCTTTAACAGTGAAAGAACGTGAGGAGCAGTGGGGTCTTTAACGGTGAGATGGGAAGGGGAGCATTGGCGTCTTTGACAGTGAGAGAGCGAGATGAGCAGTGGGGTGTTTAGCAGTGAGAGAGCAAGAGGAGCAGCGTGGCCATTAACTGAGAGAGCGAGAGGAACAGTGGGGTCAATAACTGCAGGAAACCGAGACGTGCAGCAGGGTCTTTAACAGTGAGAGAGGGAGAGGAGCAGTGGGGTCTTTAACAGAGAGAGAACGTGAGGAGCGGTGGGGTCTTTAACAGTGAGAGAGCGAGATGAGCAATGGGGCGTTTAGCAGTGAGAGAGGGAGAGGAGCAGCGGCGTCATTCACAGTGAGAAAGTGAGAGTAGCAGTGGAGTCTTTAAAAGTGAGAGAGTGAGGGGAGCAATGGGGTCTTCAACAGTGAGAGAGAGAAAGAAGCATTGGGGTCTTCAACAGTGAGCGAGGGAGAGGAGTTTAACACAGAGAACAAGAGGAGCAGTGGGGCCTTTAACAGTGAGAGAGGGGGAGGAGCAGTGGGACCTTTAACAGTGAGAGTGCGAGAGGAGCAGCGGGGCCATTAACAGTGAGAGAGCGAGAGGAGCCGTGGGGCTTTAATGGTTGCCCATCCCTAATTGCCCTTGAGAAGGTGGTGGTGAGCTGCCGTCATGAATCACTGCAGTCCATGGTCAGTCTGATAGAGTGACTTCAACAAGTGAGAGCGAGGGAAGCAGTGGGGCCTTTAAAAGTGAGAGAGCAAGAGGAGCAGTGTGGCAATTAACAGTGACAAAAAAAGAGAGGCAGCAGGGAATTAACAGTGAGAGAGCGAGAGGAGCAGCAGTGCCGTCAACAGTGAGAGCAAGAGGAGCAGTGGGGCCAATAACCATAGGAACCCGAGACGTGCAGCGGGGCCTTTAACGGTGAGAGAGTAAGTGCAGCAGCAGGGCCAATAACAGTGAGAAATCAAGAGGGGGAGCGGTGCCAGTTACACTGAGAGCAAGATGGGCAGTGGGGTATTTAACACTGAGAAAGAGAAAGGAGCAGTCGGGTTTTTAACAGTGAGAGAGGGGGGGAAACATTGGGGTCTTTAACAGTGAGAGAGGGAGAAGAGCAGTGGGGTCTTTGTCAGTGAGAGAGCGAGATGAGCAGTAGGGTGTTTAGCAGTGAGAGAGCGAGACGAGCAGCGTGGCCATTAACTGAGAGAGCCGGAGGAGCAGCAGTGCCTTCAAAAGTGCGGGCGAGAGGAGCAGTGGGGCCAATAACAGCGGGAAACCGAGACATGCAGCGGGGCCTTTAGCGGTGAGAGAGTAAGCGGAGCAGCGGGGCCATTAACAGTGAGAGAGTGAAAGGGGGAGCGGGGCCATTAACAGTGAGAGAGCGAGAGGGGTAGCAGGGCCAATAACACTGAGAGCAAGAGGGGCAGTGGGGTATTTAACACTGAGAGAGAGAAAGGAGCAGTCGGGTTTTTAACAGTGAGAGAGGGAGGGGAACATTGGGGTCTTTAACAGAGAGAGAACGTGAGGAGCAGTAGGGTCTTTAACAGTGAGAGAGCGAGATGAGCAGTGGGGCTTTTAGCAGTGAGAGATGGCGCGGAGCAGCGTGGCCATTCACAGTGGGAAAGTGAGAGTAGCAGTGGGATCTTTAAAAGTGAGAGAGTGGGGGAGCAGGGCCAAGAACACTGAGATTGAGAGGGGCAGTGGGGTATTTAACAGGGAGAGAGAACGGATCAGTCGGGTCTTTAACAGTGAGAGGGAGGGTTGCCTTGGGGTCTTTTAAGAGAGAGAACGTGATGAGCAGTGGGGTCTTTAACACTGAGAGAGCAAGAGGAGTAGTGGGGTCTTTGACAGTGAGATAGCAAGATGAGCAGTGGGGCGATTAGCAGTGAGAGAGGGAGAGGAGCAGGGAGCCATAAACAGTGAGAGATGGAGAGGAGCAGCGGGGCCATTCACAGTGAGAAAGTGAGAGTAGCAGTGGGGTCTTTAAAAGTGAGAGAGAGAAAGGAGCATTGGGCTCTTCAACAGTGAGCGAGGGAGAGGAGCTGTAGGATCTTTAACACAGAGAACGAGGGGAGCAGTGGGTCTTTAACAGAGAGAGAGTGAGAGGAGCAGTGGGGTCTTTAACAGTGAGAGAGTGAGAGGAGCAGCGGAGTCTTTAAAAGTGATAGAGCGGGAGAAGCAGTGGGGCCTTCAACAGTGAGAGTGCGAGAGGAGCAGCGGAGCCATTAACAGTGAGAGAGCGAGAGGAGCCGTGGGGCTTTAACAGTTGCCCATATCTAATTGCCCTTGAGAAGGTGGTGGTGAGCTGCCGCCATGCATCACTGCAATCCATGGTCAGTCTGATAGAGTGACTTCAACATGTGAGAGCAAGGGGAGCAGTGGGGCCATTAACAGTGAGAGGGGGAGAAGAGCAGCGGGGCTATTCACAGTGAGAGAGCAAGTGGAGCAGTGTGGCAATTAACCATGATGGAGCGAGAGGATTAGTGGGGCCTTCAACAGTGAGAGAGCGTGAGGAGCAGTGTGTCCATTAACAGTGACAAAAAAAGAGAGGCAGCAGAGCCATTAACAGTGAGAGAGCGAGAGGAGCAGCAGTGCCTTCAACAGTGAGAGCGAGAGGAGCAGTGGGGCCAATAACTCTGGGGGAACCGAGACATGCAGCGGGGCCTTTAACGGTGAGAGAGTAAGTGGAGCAGCGGGGCCATTAACACTGAGAGCAAGAGGGGCAGTGGGGTATTTAACACTGAGAGAGGGAGAGGAGCAGTCGGGTCTTTAACAGTGAGACAGGGAGGGGAGCAGTGGGGTCTTTGACAGTGAGAGAGCGAGGTGAGCAGCGTGACTGTTAACAGCGAGAGCACGAGAGGAGCAGTGGGGCCAATAACTGCGGGAAACCGAGACGTACAGCGGGGCCTTTAATGGTGAGAGAGTAAGTGGAGCAGCAGAGCCATTAACAGTGAGAGAGGGAGCGGGGCCATTAACAGTGAGAGAGCAAAAGGGGGAGCGGGGCCAATAAGACTGCGAGCAAGAGGGGCAGTGGGGTATTTAAAACTGAGAGAGAGAGAGAAAGGAGCAGTCGGGTTTTTAACAGTGAGAGAGGGAGGGGAACATTGGGGTCTTTAACAGTGAGAGAGCGAGATGAGCAGTGGGGCGTTTAGCAGTGAGAGAGGGAGAGGAGCAGCGGCGTCATTCACAGTGAGAAAGTGAGAGTAGCTGTGGAGTCTTTAAAAGTGAGAGAGCGAGGGGAGCAATGGGATCTTTAACAGTGAGACAGAGAAAGGAGCATTGGGGTCTTCAACAGTGAGCGAGAGAGAGGAGTTGTAGGGTCTTTAACACAGAGATCAAGAGGAGCAGTGGGGTCTTTAACAGAGAGAGAGGGAGAGGATCAGTGGGTCTTTAACAGTGAGAGAGTGAGAGGCGCAGTGGGGCCTTTAACAGTGAGAGAGCGAGAGGAGCCGTGGGGCTTTAACGGTTGCCCGTCCCTAATTGCCCTTGAGAAGGTGGTGGTGAGCTGCCGCTATGAATCACTGCAGTCCATGGTCAGTCTGATAGAGTGACTTCAACAAGTGAGAGCGAGGGGAGCAGTGGGGCCATTAACAGTGAGAGAGCAAGTGGAGCAGTGTGGCAATTAACCGTGATGGAGCGAGAGGATTAGTGGGGCCTTCAACAGTGAGAGAGCGTGAGGAGCAGTGTGTCCATTAACAGTGACAAAAAAAGAGAGGCAGCAGGGCCATTAACAGTGAGAGAGCGAGAGGAGCAGCAGTGCCTTCAACAGTGAGAGTGAGAGGAGCAGTGGGGCCAATAACTGCGGGAAACCGAGACGTGCAGCGCGGCCTTTAACGGTGAGAGAGTAAGTGCAGCAGCAGGGCCATTAACAGTGAGAAATTGAGAGGGGGAGCGGGCCCAGTGACACTGAGAGCAAGAGGGCCAGTGGGGTATTTAACACTGAGAGAGAGAAAGGAGCAGTTGGATTTTTAACAGTGAGAGAGGGAGGGTAACATTGGGGTCTTTAACAGTGAGAAAGGGAGGGGAACATTGGGGTCTTTAACAGTGAGAGAGGGAGGGGAACATTGGGGTCTTTAACAGTGAGAGAAGGAGAGGAGCAGCAGGGTCTTTAACAGAGAGAGAACGTGAGGAGCAGTCAGGTCTTTAACAGTGAGACAGGGAGAGGAGCAGTGGGGTCTTTGACAGTGAGAGAGCGAGATGAGCAGTGGGGTGTTTAGCAGTGAGAGCCCGAGAGGAGCAGCGTGGCCATTAACATTGAGAGCCCGAGAGGAGCAGCGGGGCCATTATCAGTGAGAGATGGAGAGGAGCAGCGGGGCCATTCACAGTGAGAGGAGCAGTGGAGTCTTTAAAAGTGAGAGAGGGTGAGGAGGCGTGGGTCATTTAACAGTGAGAGAGCGAGTTGAGCAGTAGGGCTTTTATCATTCAGACAGCGAAAGGAGTTGCGGAACCATTAACAGTGAGAGCGTGAGGAGCTGCGGGGCCTTTAACAGTGAGTGAGCCAAAGGAACAGTGGGGCTATTAACACTAAGATAGCGAGAGGAGCACTGGGGCCATTAACAGTCAGAGTGCGAGAGGAGAAGCGGGGCCATTAACAGTGAGAGAGCGAGAGGAACCGTGGGGCCATTAACGGTGAGAAAGCGAGAGTGGCAGCAGGGCCATTAACAGTGAGAGAGTGAGAGGAGCAGCAGTGCCTTCAAAAGTGCTAGAGCGAGAGGAGCAGTGGGGCCGAAAGCTGCAGGAAACTGAGAGGTGCAACAAGGCCTTTAACGGTGAGAGTAAGAGGAGCAGCAGAGCCATTAACACAGAGTGAGAGTAGCAGTGGGGCCTTTAATAGTGAGAGAGAGAAAGGAGCAGTCGGGTCTTTAACAGTGAGGGAGGGAGAGGAGCATTGGGGTCTTTAAAAGTGAGAGAGCGAGAGGAGGCGTGGGGCATTTAACAGTGAGAGAGCAAGAGGAGCAGCAGGGCTTTTAGCATTCAGAGAACAAAAGGAGCAGTGGAGCCATTAACAGTGAGAGCTTGAGGAGCTGCGGGGCTATTAACAGTGACAGCACAAGAGGAGCAGTGAGGCCAATAACTTCGGGTAACCGAAACGTGCAGCGGGGACTTTAACGGTGAGAGAGTAAGTGGAGCAACAGGGCTATTAACAGTGAGAGAGCGAGAGGAGGAGCAGGGCCAGGAATACTGGGATTGAGTGGGGCAGTGGGGTATTTAACAGGGAGAGAGAAAGGATCAGTCAGGTCTTTAACAGTGAGAGAGGGAGATGAGTAGTGGGACATTTAGCAATGAGAAACGGAGAGCAGCAGCGGAGCCAAGAACAGTGAGAGAGCAAGAGGAGCAGCGTCGCAATTAACCGTGATGGAGTGAGAAGAGCAGTGGGGCCTTCAACAGTGAGAGAGCGTGAGGAGCAGTGTGGCCAATAACAGTAAGAAAGCAAGACTGGCAGCAGGGCTACTAACAGTGTGAGGGAGGGAGAGAAGCAGTAGTGCCTTCAACAGTGAGAGAGTGGTAGGAGCAGTGGAGCTTTTAACAGTGATAGAGTGAGAGGAGCAGTGGGGCCTTTAATAGTGAGTGAGCCAAAGGAACATTGAGGCCATTAACACTGAGTGAGCAACAGGAGCAGTGAGGCCATTAACACTGAGAGAGCAACAGGAACAGCGGGGACGTTAACAGTGAGAGAGCGAGAGAAGCAGTGGGGCCTTTAACAGAAAGAGAGTGGAAGGAGCAGTGGGGCTTTTAACAGTGAGAGAGCGAGATGAGCAGTGGGACCTTTAACAGTGAGAGAGCAAGAGAAGCAGTGGGGCCATTAACACAGAGAGGGAGCAGAACAGCAGGGCATTAACTGGGAAAGTGCAAGAGGAGCAATGGGGCCTTTAACTGTGAGAGATCGAGAGGAGCACTGGAGCCATTAACAGTGAGAGAGTGAGAGGAGCAGCGGAGCCATTTACAGTGATAGAGCGAGAGGAGCAGTGGGGGCTTTAACAGAAAGATTGAAAGGAGTAATGGGGCTTTTGATAGAGAGCAAGAGAAGCAGAGGGGCCATTAACACTGAGAAACAGAGTACAGCAGCGTGGCCTTTAACTGTGAAAGTGCGAGAGGAACAGGTGGTCCATTAACATAGAGAGAGGGAAAGGAGCAGTGGGGTCCTTAACAGTGAGAGACAGAGGAGCACTGGGGCGTTTAGCAGTGAGAGAGGGAGAGGAGCAGTGGAGCCATTAACAGTGAGAGACCGAGAGGAGCAGTGGGGCCTTTATCAGTGAGAGATGGAGAGGAGCAGCAGGGCCATTCACAGTGATAGAGCGAGAGCAGCAGTGGTGTCTTTAAAAGTGAGAGAGGGAGAGGAGCTGGAGGGTCTTTAACAGAGAGAAAACGAGAGAAGCAGTGGGCCCTTTAACAGTTGGAGAGGGAGAGGAGCAGTTGGATCTTTAACAGTGAAAGAGCGAGAGGAGCAGCGGAGCCATTAACACAGAGTGAGTAGCAGTGGAGCCTTCAACAGTGAGAGAAAGGAGCAGTCAGGTCTTTAACAATGAGGGAGGGAGAGGAGCAGTCGGGTATTAACAGTCAGAGAGCAAGAGGAGCAGCAGGGCTTTTAACATTCAGAGAGCAATAGGAGCAGCGGAGTCATTAACAGTGAGAGTGTCAGGAGCTGTGGGGCCTTTAACAGTGAGAGAGCGAGAGGAGCAGTGGAGCCTTTAACAGAAAGAGAGTGGAAGGAGCAGTGGGGCTTTTAACAGTGAGAGAGTGAGAGGAGCAGTGGGACATTTAACAGTGAGAGAGCAAGAGAAGCAGTGGGGCCATTAACACAGAGAGGGAGCAGAGCAGCAGGGCCTTTAACTGGGAAAGTGCAAGAGGAGCAATGGGGCCTTTAACAGTGAGAGATCGAGAGGAGCACTGGGGCCTTTAGCAGTAAGAGAGGGATTGCAGCAGTGGAGCCATTAACAGCTAGAGAGCGAGATGAGCAGCGGAGCCAATAACAGTCAGAGAGCGAGAGCAGCAGCGGGGCCATTCACAGTGAGAGAGGGAGAGGAGCAGTGGGGGCTTTAACAGAAACAGTGAAAGGAGCAATGGGGCTTTTGATAATGAGAGAGCAAGAGAAGCAGAGGGGCCACTAACACTGAGAAACGGAGTACAGCAGCATGGCCTTTAACTGTGAAAGTGCGAGAGGAGCAGGTGGGCCATTAACAGAGAGAGAGGGAGAGGAGCAGTGGGGTCCGTAACAGAGAGACGGAGGAGCAGTTGGGTCCTTAACTTTGAGAGACACAGAGGAGCAGTGGGGCGTTTAGCAGTGAGAGAGGGAGAGGAGCAGCGGAGCCATTTACAGTGAGAGACTGAGAGCAGCAGTGGGGCCATTATCAGTGACAGATGGAGAGGAGCATCAGGGCCATTCACAGTGAGAGAGTGAGAGCAGCAGTGGTGTCTTTAAAAGTGAGAGAGGGAGAGGAGCAGCAGTGTCATTAACAATGAGAGATAGAGAGGAGCAGCGGGGCCCTTCATAGTGAGAGAGGGAGCAGAGCAGAGGGGCATTTGACTGTGAAAGTGTGAGAGGAGCAGTGGGGCTTTTATCAGTGAGAGTGACAGGAGCAGTGGTGCCTTTAATAGTGAGAGTGGGAGAGGAGCAGCGGGGCCTTTAATAGTGAGACTGCGAGAGGAGCAGTCGAGCCATTAACAGAGAGAGAGGGAGAGGAGCAGTGGGGTCCTTAACTTTGAGAGAGACAGAGGAGCAGTGGGGCGTTTAGCGGTGAGAGAGGGAGAGGATCAGCGAAGCCATTAACAGTGAGAGCGAGCGGAGCAGTGGGGCCTTTAACAGTGAGTGAGCCAAAGAAACAGTGAGGCCATTAACACTGAGTGTACGACAGGAGCAGTGAGGCCATTAACACTGAGAGACCAAGAGGAGCAGCGGGGCCATTAACACAGAGAGGGAGCAGAGCAGCAGGGCCTTTAAATGTGAAAGTGCGAGAGGAGCATCGGGGCCTTTAACAATGAGAGATCGAGAGGAGCAGCGGTGCCATTAACAGTGAGAGAGCGAGAGCAGAAGTGGGGCCATTATCAGTGAGAGATGGAGAGGAGCAGCGGGGCCATTCACAGTGAGAGAGTGAGAGGAGCAATGGGGGCTTTAACAGAAACAGTGAAAGGAGCAACGGGGCTTTTGATAGTGAGAGAGCAAGAGAAGCAGAGGGGCCATTAACACTGAGAAACAGAGTACAGCAGCGTGGCCTTTAACTGTGAAAGTGCGAGAGGAGCAGGTGGGCCATTAACAGAGAGAGAGGGAGAGGAGCAGTGGGGTCCGTAACAGAGAGACGGAGGAGCAGTTGGGTCCTTAACTTTGAGAGACACAGAGGAGCAGTGGGGCGTTTAGCAGTGAGAGAGGGAGAGGAGCAGCGGAGCCATTTACAGTGAGAGACTGAGAGCAGCAGTGGGGCCATTATCAGTGACAGATGGAGAGGAGCATCAGGGCCATTCACAGTGAGAGAGTGAGAGCAGCAGTGGTGTCTTTAAAAGTGAGAGAGGGAGAGGAGCAGCAGTGTCATTAACAATGAGAGATAGAGAGGAGCAGCGGGGCCCTTCATAGTGAGAGAGGGAGCAGAGCAGAGGGGCATTTGACTGTGAAAGTGTGAGAGGAGCAGTGGGGCTTTTATCAGTGAGAGTGACAGGAGCAGTGGTGCCTTTAATAGTGAGAGTGGGAGAGGAGCAGCGGGGCCTTTAATAGTGAGAGTGCGAGAGGAGCAGTCGAGCCATTAACAGAGAGAGAGGGAGAGGAGCAGTGGGGTCCTTAACTTTGAGAGAGACAGAGGAGCAGTGAGGCCATTAACACTGAGTGAGCGACAGGAGCAGTGAGGCTATTAACACTGAGAGAGCAAGAGGAGTAGCGGGTACATTAACAGTGATGGAATGAGAGGAGCAGTGGGACCTTTAACAGTGAGAGCGAGCGGAGCAGCTGGGCCTTTAACAGTGAGGGAGCCAAAGGAACATTGAGGCCATTAACAATGAGTGAGCGACAGGAGCAGTGAGGCCATTAACACTGAGAGAGCAAGAGGAGCAGCGGCAACCTTAACAATGAGAGAGCGAGAGGAACTTTGGGGCCTTTAACATAAAGAGAGTGGAAGGCGCAGTGGGGCTTTTAACAGTGAGAGAGCGAGAGGAGCAGTGGGACCTTTAACAGTGAGAGAGCAAGAGCAGCAGTGGGGCCATTAACACAGAGAGGGAGCAGAGCAGCAGGCCTTTAACTGTGAAAGTGCGAGATGAGCAATGGGGCCTTTAACAGTGAGAGATCGAGAGGAGCACTGGGGCCTTTAGCATTAAGAGAGGGAGCATTAACAGCGAGAGAGCGAAAGGAGCAGCGGAGCCATGAACAGTCAGAGAGCGAAAGGAGCAACGGAGCCACTAACAGTCAGACAGCGAGAGGAGCAGCGGAGCCATTAACAGTGAGAGAGCGAGAGTAGCAGTCGGGCCATTCACAGTGAGAGAGGTAGAGGAGCTGTGGGGTCCTTAACAGTAAGAGAGACAGAGGAGTACTGGGGGGTTTAGCAGTGAGAGTGGGAGAGGAGCAGCGGAGCCATTAACAGTGAGAACGCGAGAGGAGCAGTCGGGCCGTTAACAGAGAGAGAGGCAGAGGAGCAGTTGGGTCCTTAACTTTGAGAGACACAGAGGAGCGGTGGGGCGTTTAGCAGTGAGTGAGGGAGAGGAGCAGCGGAGCCATTAACAGTGAGAGACCGAGAGCAGCAGTGGGGCCTTTAAAAGTGAGAGAGGGAGAGGAGCTGTAGGGTCTTTAACAGAGAGAAAATGAGAGGAGCAGTGGGGCCTTTAACAGTGAGGAAGGGAGAGGAGCAGTCGGGTCTTTAACATACAGAGAGCGAGAGGAGGCGTGGGGCATTTAACAGAGAGAGAGAGCGAGAGGAGCAGCAGGGCTTTTAACATTCGGAGAGCAATAGGAGCAGCGGAGTCATTAACAGTGAGAGCATCAGGAGCTGCGAGGCCTTTAACAGTGAGTGAGCCAAAGGAGCAGCGGGGCTATTAACAGTGAGAGCGCGAGAGGAGCAGCGAGGCCAATAACTTGGGGAAACCGAGACATGCAGCGGGGCCTTTAACGGTGAGAGAGTAAGTGGAGCAACGGGGCCTTTAACAGTGAGAGAGGGGGAGCGGGTCAAGGAACACTGAGATTGAGAGGGGCAGTGGGGTATTTAACAGGCAGAGAAAGGATCAGTCAGGTCTTTAACAGTGAGAGAGGGAGGGGAGCATTGGGGTCTTTTAACAGTGAGAGAGCGAGAGGAGCAGTGGGGTCTTTGACAGTGAGAGAGCGAGATTAGCAGTGGGGCGTTTAGCAGTGAGAGAGGGAGAGCAGCAGTGGAGCCATGAACAGTGAGAGAGCAAGAGGAGCAGCGTGGCAATTAACCGTGATGGAGTGAGAGGAGCAGTGGGGCCTTCAACAGTGAGAGAGCGTGAGGAGCAATGTGGTCATTAACAGTGAGAAGGCGAGACTGGCAGCAGGGCAACTAACAGTGAGAGAGAGAGGAGCAGCAGTGCCTTCAACAGTGAGAGAGCGTGAGGAGCAGTGTGGCCATTAACAGTGAGAAGGCGAGACTGGCAGCAGGGCAACTAACAGTGAGAGAGAGAGAGAGAGAGAGAGGAGCAGCAGTGCCTTCAACAGTGAGAGAGGGGGAGGAGCAATGGGTCCTATAACTGCTGGAAACTGAGACGTGCAGCGGGGCCTTTAACAGTGAGAGACCAAGCGGGGCAACAGGGCCTTTAACAGTGAGAGAGCGAGAGGAGCAGCAGTGCCATTAACAATGAGAGATAGAGAGGGGCAGCGGGGCCCTTCACAGTGAGAGAGGGAGCAGAGCAGCGGGGCCTTTGTGAAAGTGCGAGAGGAGCAGTGGTGCCTTTAATAGTGAGAGTGGGAGAGGTGCAGCGGGGCCTTTAATAGTGAGACTGCGAGAGGAGCAGTCGAGCCATTAACAGAGAGAGAGGGAGAGGAGCAGTGGGGTCCTTAACTTTGAGAGAGACAGAGGAGCAGTGGGGCGTTTAGCGGTGAGAGAGGGAGAGGATCAGCGAAGCCATTAACAGTGAGAGCGAGCGGAGCAGTGGGGCCTTTAACAGTGAGTGAGCCAAAGAAACAGTGAGGCCATTAACACTGAGTGTACGACAGGAGCAGTGAGGCCATTAACACTGAGAGACCAAGAGGAGCAGCGGGGCCATTAACACAGAGAGGGAGCAGAGCAGCAGGGCCTTTAAATGTGAAAGTGCGAGAGGAGCATCGGGGCCTTTAACAATGAGAGATCGAGAGGAGCAGCGGTGCCATTAACAGTGAGAGAGCGAGAGCAGAAGTGGGGCCATTATCAGTGAGAGATGGAGAGGAGCAGCGGGGCCATTCACAGTGAGAGAGTGAGAGGAGCAATGGGGGCTTTAACAGAAACAGTGAAAGGAGCAACGGGGCTTTTGATAGTGAGAGAGCAAGAGAAGCAGAGGGGCCATTAACACTGAGAAACAGAGTACAGCAGCGTGGCCTTTAACTGTGAAAGTGCGAGAGGAGCAGGTGGGCCATTAACAGAGAGAGAGGGAGAGGAGCAGTGGGGTCCTTACCAGTGAGAGAGACGGAGGAGCAGTTGGGTCCTTAACTTTGAGAGACACAGAGGAGCAGTGGGGCGTTTAGCAGTGAGAGAGGGAGAGGAGCAGCGGAGCCATTTACAGTGAGAGACTGAGAGCAGCAGTGGGGCCATTATCAGTGACAGATGGAGAGGAGCATCAGGGCCATTCACAGTGAGAGAGTGAGAGCAGCAGTGGTGTCTTTAAAAGTGAGAGAGGGAGAGGAGCAGCAGTGTCAGTAACAATGAGAGATAGAGAGGAGCAGCGGGGCCCTTCATAGTGAGAGAGGGAGCAGAGCAGAGGGGCATTTGACTGTGAAAGTGTGAGAGGAGCAGTGGGGCTTTTATCAGTGAGAGTGACAGGAGCAGTGGTGCCTTTAATAGTGAGAGTGGGAGAGGAGCAGCGGGGCCTTTAATAGTGAGAGTGCGAGAGGAGCAGTCGAGCCATTAACAGAGAGAGAGGGAGAGGAGCAGTGGGGTCCTTAACTTTGAGAGAGACAGAGGAGCAGTGAGGCCATTAACACTGAGTGAGCGACAGGAGCAGTGAGGCTATTAACACTGAGAGAGCAAGAGGAGTAGCGGGTACATTAACAGTGATGGAATGAGAGGAGCAGTGGGACCTTTAACAGTGAGAGCGAGCGGAGCAGCTGGGCCTTTAACAGTGAGGGAGCCAAAGGAACATTGAGGCCATTAACAATGAGTGAGCGACAGGAGCAGTGAGGCCATTAACACTGAGAGAGCAAGAGGAGCAGCGGCAACCTTAACAATGAGAGAGCGAGAGGAACTTTGGGGCCTTTAACATAAAGAGAGTGGAAGGCGCAGTGGGGCTTTTAACAGTGAGAGAGCGAGAGGAGCAGTGGGACCTTTAACAGTGAGAGAGCAAGAGCAGCAGTGGGGCCATTAACACAGAGAGGGAGCAGAGCAGCAGGCCTTTAACTGTGAAAGTGCGAGATGAGCAATGGGGCCTTTAACAGTGAGAGATCGAGAGGAGCACTGGGGCCTTTAGCATTAAGAGAGGGAGCATTAACAGCGAGAGAGCGAAAGGAGCAGCGGAGCCATGAACAGTCAGAGAGCGAAAGGAGCAACGGAGCCACTAACAGTCAGACAGCGAGAGGAGCAGCGGAGCCATTAACAGTGAGAGAGCGAGAGTAGCAGTCGGGCCATTCACAGTGAGAGAGGTAGAGGAGCTGTGGGGTCCTTAACAGTAAGAGAGACAGAGGAGTACTGGGAGGTTTAGCAGTGAGAGTGGGAGAGGAGCAGCGGAGCCATTAACAGTGAGAACGCGAGAGGAGCAGTCGGGCCATTAACAGAGAGAGAGGCAGAGGAGCAGTTGGGTCCTTAACTTTGAGAGACACAGAGGAGCGGTGGGGCGTTTAGCAGTGAGTGAGGGAGAGGAGCAGCGGAGCCATTAACAGTGAGAGACCGAGAGCAGCAGTGGGGCCTTTAAAAGTGAGAGAGGGAGAGGAGCTGTAGGGTCTTTAACAGAGAGAAAATGAGAGGAGCAGTGGGGCCTTTAACAGTGAGGAAGGGAGAGGAGCAGTCGGGTCTTTAACATACAAAGAGCGAGAGGAGGCGTGGGGCATTTAACAGAGAGAGAGAGCGAGAGGAGCAGCAGGGCTTTTAACATTCGGAGAGCAATAGGAGCAGCGGAGTCATTAACAGTGAGAGCATCAGGAGCTGCGAGGCCTTTAACAGTGAGTGAGCCAAAGGAGCAGCGGGGCTATTAACAGTGAGAGCGCGAGAGGAGCAGCGAGGCCAATAACTTGGGGAAACCGAGACATGCAGCGGGGCCTTTAACGGTGAGAGAGTAAGTGGAGCAACGGGGCCTTTAACAGTGAGAGAGGGGGAGCGGGTCAAGGAACACTGAGATTGAGAGGGGCAGTGGGGTATTTAACAGGCAGAGAAAGGATCAGTCAGGTCTTTAACAGTGAGAGAGGGAGGGGAGCATTGGGGTCTTTTAACAGTGAGAGAGCGAGAGGAGCAGTGGGGTCTTTGACAGTGAGAGAGCGAGATTAGCAGTGGGGCGTTTAGCAGTGAGAGAGGGAGAGCAGCAGTGGAGCCATGAACAGTGAGAGAGCAAGAGGAGCAGCGTGGCAATTAACCGTGATGGAGTGAGAGGAGCAGTGGGGCCTTCAACAGTGAGAGAGCGTGAGGAGCAATGTGGTCATTAACAGTGAGAAGGCGAGACTGGCAGCAGGGCAACTAACAGTGAGAGAGAGAGGAGCAGCAGTGCCTTCAACAGTGAGAGAGCGTGAGGAGCAGTGTGGCCATTAACAGTGAGAAGGCGAGACTGGCAGCAGGGCAACTAACAGTGAGAGAGAGAGAGAGAGAGAGAGGAGCAGCAGTGCCTTCAACAGTGAGAGAGGGGGAGGAGCAATGGGTCCTATAACTGCTGGAAACTGAGACGTGCAGCGGGGCCTTTAACAGTGAGAGACCAAGCGGGGCAACAGGGCCTTTAACAGTGAGAGAGCGAGAGGAGCAGCAGTGCCATTAACAATGAGAGATAGAGAGGGGCAGCGGGGCCCTTCACAGTGAGAGAGGGAGCAGAGCAGCGGGGCCTTTGTGAAAGTGCGAGAGGAGCAGTGGTGCCTTTAATAGTGAGAGTGGGAGAGGTGCAGCGGGGCCTTTAATAGTGAGACTGCGAGAGGAGCAGTCGAGCCATTAACAGAGAGAGAGGGAGAGGAGCAGTGGGGTCCTTAACTTTGAGAGAGACAGAGGAGCAGTGGGGCGTTTAGCGGTGAGAGAGGGAGAGGATCAGCGAAGCCATTAACAGTGAGAGCGAGCGGAGCAGTGGGGCCTTTAACAGTGAGTGAGCCAAAGAAACAGTGAGGCCATTAACACTGAGTGTACGACAGGAGCAGTGAGGCCATTAACACTGAGAGACCAAGAGGAGCAGCGGGGCCATTAACACAGAGAGGGAGCAGAGCAGCAGGGCCTTTAAATGTGAAAGTGCGAGAGGAGCATCGGGGCCTTTAACAATGAGAGATCGAGAGGAGCAGCGGTGCCATTAACAGTGAGAGAGCGAGAGCAGAAGTGGGGCCATTATCAGTGAGAGATGGAGAGGAGCAGCGGGGCCATTCACAGTGAGAGAGTGAGAGGAGCAATGGGGGCTTTAACAGAAACAGTGAAAGGAGCAACGGGGCTTTTGATAGTGAGAGAGCAAGAGAAGCAGAGGGGCCATTAACACTGAGAAACAGAGTACAGCAGCGTGGCCTTTAACTGTGAAAGTGCGAGAGGAGCAGGTGGGCCATTAACAGAGAGAGAGGGAAAGGAGCAGTGGGGTCCTTACCAGTGAGAGAGACAGAGGAGCACTGGGGCGTTTAGCAGTGAGAGAGCGAGAGGAGCAGTGGAGCCATTAACAGTGAGAGAGCGAGAGGAGCAGTCGAGCCGTTAACAGAGAGAGAGGCAGAGGAGCAGTTGGGTCCTTAACTTTGAGAGACACAGAGGAGCATTGGGGCGTTTAGCAGTGAGAGAGGGAGAGGAGCAGCCGAGCCATTAACAGTGAGAGAGGGAGCAGAGCAGCGGGGCATTTGACTGTGAAAGTGTGAGAGGAGCAGTGGGGCCTTTATCAGTGAGAGTGACAGGAGCAGTGGTGCCTTTAATAGTGAGAGTGGGAGAGGAGCAGTCGAGCCATTAACAGAGAGAGGGAGAGGAGCAGTGGGGTCCTTAACTTTGAGAGAGACAGAGGAGCAGTGAGGCCATTAACACTGAGAAAGCAAGAGGTGCAGCGGGCACATTAACAGTGAGAGAGCGAGAGGAGCAGTGGGGCCTTAAGAGAAAGAGAGTGGAAGGAGCAGTGGGGCTTTTAACAGTGAGAGAGCAAGAGGAGCAGTGGGGCCTTTAACAGTGAGAGCGAGGGGAGCAGCGGGGCCTTTAACAGTGAGGGAGCCAAAGGAACATTGAGGCCATTAACAATGAGTGAGCGACAGGGGCAGTGAGGCCATTAACACTGAGAGAGCAAGAGGAGCAGCGGCGATATTAACAATGAGAGAGCGAGAGGAGCAGTGGGGCCTTTAACAGTGAGAGAGTGGAGGAGCAGCAGGGCCTTTAACTGTGAAAGTGCGAAAGGAGCAATGAGGCCTTTAACAGTGAGAGATCAAGAGGAGCACTGGGGCATTTAGCAGTGAGAGAGCGAGAGCAGCAGCGGAGCCATTCAGAGTGAGAGAGGTAGAGGAGCTGTGGGGGCTTTAACAGAAAGGGTGAAAGGAACAATGGGGCTTTTGATACTGAGACAGCAAGAGAAGCAGAGGGGCCATTAACACTGAGAAACAGAGTACAGCAGCGTGGCCTTTAACTGTGAAAGTGCGAGAGGAGCAGTCGGGCCGTTAACAGAGAGAGAGGGAGAGGAGCAGTGGGGGTCTTTAAAAGTGAGAGAGGGAGAGGAGCTGTAGGGTCTTTAACAGACAGAAACTGAGAGGAGCGCTGGGCCCTTTACCATTGGGAGAGGGAGATGAGCAGTCGGGTCTTTAACAGTGAGAGAGTGAGAGGACCAGCGGAACCATTAACACAGAGTGAGAGTAGCAGTGGGGCCTTTAACAGTGAGAGAGAGAGAAAGGAGCAGTCAGGTCTTTAACAGTGAGGGAGGGAGACGAGCAGTCGGGTTTTAACAGTGAGAGCGAGAGGAGACGTGGGGCATTTAACAGTGAGAGAGCAAGAGGAGCAGCAGGGCTTTTAACATTCAGAGAGCAATAGGAGCAGCGGAGTCATTAACAGTGAGAGCGTGAGGAGCTGCGAGGCCTTTAACAGTGAGTGAGCCAAAGGAGCAGTGGGGCTATTAACTGTGAGAGCACGAGAGGAGCGGTGAGGCCAATAACTTCGGGAAACCGAGACGTGCAGCGGGGCCTTTAATGGTGAGAGAGTAAGTGGCACAACGGGGCCTTTAACAGTGAGAGAGTGAGAGGGGGAGCAGGGCCAGGAACACTGAGATTGAAAGGGGCAGTGGGGTATTTAACAGGGAGAGAGTGAGAGAAGTAGTGGGGTCTTTGACAGTGAGAGAGCGAGATGAGCAGTGAGGCGTTTAGCAGTGAGAGAGGGAGAGGAGCAGCGGAGCCATGAACAGTGAGAAAGCAAGAGGAGCAGTGGGGTCATTATCAGTGAGAGATGGAGAGGAGCAGCGGGGCCATTCACAGTGAGAAAGTGAGAGTAGCAGTGGGGTCTTTAACAGTGACAGAGAGAAAAGAGCATTGGGGTCTTCAACAGAGAGAGAACGAGAGAAGCAGTCGGGTCTTTAACAGTGAGAGAGAAAGAGGAGCAGTGCCCTCTTTAACAGTGAGAGAGCGAGAGGATCAGAAGGGCCATTATCAGTGAGAAATGGCGAGGAGCAGTGGGGCCTTTAACAGTGATATAGTGAGAGGAGCAGTGGGGTCTTCAACAGTGAGAGTGCAAGCAGAGCAGCAGGGCCTTTCACAGTTAGTGAGCGAGAGGAGCAGTGGGGCCATTAATAGTGAGAGAGGGAGAAGAGCAGTGGGGCCATTCACAGTGAGAGAGCAAGAGGAGCAGTGGTGTCTTTAACAATGAGAGAGCGATAGGAGCATTGTGGCAACTAACCGTGATGGAGCAAAAAGAGCAGTGGGGCCATTAACAGTGAGAAAGCGAGAGGGGCAATGGGGCCATTAAAAGTGAGAGAGCGAAAGGAGCAGAAGTGCCTTCAAAAGTGCTAGAGCGAGAGGAGCAGTGGGGCCTATAACTGTGGGAAATCAGGGCCTTTAACAGTGATAGAGTAAGAGGAGCAGCGGGGTCATTAACAGTGAGAGAGCGAGACATGGAGTGGAGCCAGTAGCACTGAGAGAGGGAGAGGAGCAGTGGGCTCTTTAACAATGAGAGAGGGAGAGGAGCATTGTGGCAACTAACCGTGATGGAGCAAAAAGAGCAGTGGGGCCATTAACAGTGAGAAAGCGAGAGGGGCAATGGGGCCATTAAAAGTGAGAGAGCGAAAGGATCAGAAGTGCCTTCAAAAGTGCTAGAGCGAGAGGAGCAGTGGGGCCTTTAACAGTGAGAGAGCTAGAGGAGCAGCGGGGACATTAAAAGTTAGAAAGCGAGAGGAACAGTCAGGCCTTTAACAGTGAGAGAGCGAGAGAAGCATTGGGGCCATTAACACTGAGAGAGGGAGCAGAGTAGGGGGCCTTTAACTGTGAAAGTGTGAGAGGAGCAGTGGGGCCTTTAACAGTGAGGGAGCGAGAGGAGCAGTGGGGCGTTTAGCAGTGAGAGTGAGAGAAGCAGCAGGGCCTTTACAGGAAGAGAGTGAAAGGAGCAGTGGGATCTTTAACACTGAGAGAGCAAGAGGAGCAGTCAGGCCTTTAACAGTGAGAGAGGGATAGGAGCTGCGGGGCGTTTAGCAGTGAGAGAGGGATAGGAGCAGTGAGGCCTTTAACAGTGAGAGAAGGTGAGGAGCAGCGGGGCCTTTAACAGTGAGAGAGCTAGAGGATCAGCGGGGACATTAACAGTGAGAGAGCGAGAGGAGCAGTGGGGCCTTTAACAGTGAGAGAGTGAGAGAAGCATTGGGGCCTTTAACAGTGAGAGAGTGAGAGGAGCAGTGGGGCCTTCAACAGTGAGGGAGTGAAAGGAGCAATGGGGTCTTTAACAGTGAGGGAGCGAAAGGAGCAGTGGGGCATTTAGCAGTGAGAGTGAGAGGAGCAGTGGGATCTTTAACACTGAGAGAGCAAGAGGAGCAGTCAGGCCTTTAACAGTGAGAGAGGGATAGGAGCAGCGGGGCGTTTAGCAGTGAGAGAGGGATAGGAGCAGCGGGGCCTTTAACAGTGAGAGAGCGTGAGGAGCAGCAGGGCCTTTAACAGTGAGAGAGGGAGCGGAGCAGTGGGACATATATAGGGAGTGAGCTAAAGGAACAGTGGGGCCATTAACAGTGAGAGAGCGAGAGGAGCAGCGGGGACATTAAAAGGGAGAGAGCAAGAGGAGCAGTCAGGCCTTTAACAGTGAGAGAGGGATAGGAGCTGCGGGGCGTTTAGCAGTGAGAGAGCGATAGGAGCAGTGGGGCCTTTAACAGTGAGAGAGCGAGAGAAGCATTGGGGACATTAACACCGAGAGGGAGCATAGTAAGGGGCCTTTAACTGTGAAAGTGCGAGAGGAGCAGTGGGGCCTTTAACAGTGAGAGAGGAGCAGTGGGGTCTTTAACAGTGAGGGAGCGAGAGGAGCAGTGGGGCGTTTAGCAGTGAGAGGGAGAGAGGAGCAGTGGGACCTTTAACAGTAAGAGAGTGAAAGGAGCAGTGGGGCCTTTAACAGTGAGAGAGCGAGAGGAGCAGTGGGGCCTTCAACAGTGAGGGAGCGAAAGGAGCAGTGGGGCCTTCAACAGTGAGGGAGTGAAAGGAGCAATGGGGCCTTTAACAGTAAGAGTGAAAGGAGCAGTGGGTCTTTAACAGTGAGGGAGCGAAAGGAGCAGTGGGGCGTTTAGCAGTGAGAGGAGCAGTGGGATCTTTAACACTGAGAAAGCAAGAGGAGCAGTCGGGCCTTTAACAGTAAGAGAGGGAGAGGTGCAGTGGGGCGTTTAACAGTGAGGGAGCGAGAGGAGCAATGGGGTCTTTAACAGTGAGGGAGCGAGAGGAGCAGTGGGGCGTTTAGCAGTGAGAGGGCGAGGAGCAGTGGAGCCTTTAACAGGGAGAGAGCAAGAGGAGCAGTGGGACTTTTAATAGTAAGAGAGTGAAAGGAGCAGTGGGCCCTTTAATAGTGAGAGAACGAGAGGAGCAGTGGAGCCATTAACACTGAGAGGGAGCAGAGCAGCGTGGCCTTTAACTGTGAAAGTGCGAGAGGAGCAGTCGGGCCTTTAACAGTCAGAGAGGGAGAGGAGCATTTGGACATTTAGCAGTAAGAGAGGGAGAAGAGCAGTGGCCCATTAACAGTGAGGGAGCGTGAGAGGCAGTGGGATCTTTAACAGTGAGAAAAACAAAGGAACAGTCGGGTCTTTAACAGTGAGACAGGAAGAGGAGCTGTCAGGTCTTTAACCATGAGAGAAAGAGAGGAGCAGTCAGGCCTTTAACAGTGAGAGAGGGAGAGGATCAGTGGGGCATTTAGCAGTGAGAGAGGGAGAGGAGCAGCAGAGCTATTAACAGTGAGAGCGAGAGGAGCAGTGGGGCCAATAACTGCGGGAAACCGAGACGTGCAGCGGGGCC
Organism: Isurus oxyrinchus; assembly: GCA_026770705.1. Classification (NCBI taxonomy): domain Eukaryota; kingdom Metazoa; phylum Chordata; class Chondrichthyes; order Lamniformes; family Lamnidae; genus Isurus; species Isurus oxyrinchus. Next base: position 94,787,210 of record JANJGN010000010.1, read on the forward strand.
TTTAACGGTGAGAGAGTAAGTGGAGCAGCGTGGCCATTAATGGGGAGAAAGCGAGAGGGGGAGCGGGGCCAGTAACAGGGAGAGAATGAGAGGAGCAGCAGAGGCTTAAACAGTGAGAATGTGAGAGGAGCAGTGGGGCACTTAACTGTGAGAAAGCAAGAGGAGCAGAGGGGTCATTAACAGGGAGAGAGAGAAAGGAACAGTCGGGTCTTTAACAGTGAGAAAGGGAGTGGAGTGTTGGGGTCTTTAACAGAGAGAGAAGGCGAGGAGCAGTGTAGTCTTTAACAGTAAGAGAGCGAGTGGAGCAGTGGAGCCATTAACAGTGCGAGATCGAGAGGGGCAGTGGGGCCTTTAATAGTGAGAGAGCGAGAGGAGCCGTGGGGCCTTTAACAGTGAGAGAGCGAGAGGAGCAGTGGGGCCATTAACGGTGAGAAAGTGAGAGGGGCAGTGGGGCCATTAACAGTGAGAAAGTGAGAGGGGCAGTGGGGCCATTAACAATGAAAAAGTGAGAGGGGCAGTGGGGCCATTAACGGTGAGAAAGTGAGAGGGGCAGTGGGGCCATTAACAGTGAGTGTGAGAGGAGCAGCAGTGCCTTTAAAAGTGCTAGAGCTTGAGGAGCAGTGCGGCCTATAACTATGGGAAGCCGAGACGTGCAGCAAGGTTTTTAACGGTGAGACAGTAAGAGGAGCAGTGGAGCTATTAATAGTGAGAGAGCAAGAGGGGGAGCGGCGCCAGGAACACTGAGAGAGCAACAGGGGCAGTGGGGTCTTTACCAGTGAGAGAGAGAAAGGAGCATTCGGGACTTTAACAATGAGAGAGGGAGAGGAGCAGTTGGGTCTTTAACAGAGAGAGAATGAGAGGAGCAGTGGGGTCTTTAACAGTGAGAGAGCGAGAGGAGCAGTGGGTCATCTAGCAGAGAGAAAGGGAGAGGAGCAACGGAGCCATTAACAGTGAGAAAGCGAGAGCAGCAGCATGGCCATTAACAGTGAGAGAGCGAGAGGATCAGGGGGGCTATTATCAGTGAGAAAGGGAGCAGAGTAGTAGGGCCTTTAACTGTGAAAGTGTGAGAGGAGCAATGGGGCCTTTAACAGTGAGAGAGGGAGAGGATCATTCGGGCCATTAACAGTGAGAGAGGAACAGTGGGGTCTTTAGCAGTGAGAGAGCGAGAGGAGCAGCGCAGCCATTAACAGTTAGTGAGCCAAAGTAACAGTGGGGCCATTAACACTGAGTGAGCAGGAGGAGCAGGGCCTTAACAGTGAGAGATCGAGAGGAGCAGTGGGGCCTTTAACAGTGAGGGTGTGAGTGGAGCAGTGGGGCCTTTAACACAGAGCGAGAGGAGCACTGGGGCCTTTAACAGTGAGAGACCTAGTGGAGCAGCAGGACCTTTAACAGTGAGAGACCAAGTGGAGCAGCGGGGCCTTTAACAGTGAGCGAGCCAGAGGATCAGTGGGGCCATTAACACAGAGGGCGGAGAGGAGCAGCGGGGCCATTAACAGTGAGAGAGCGAGAACTGTGGTGCCATGAACAGTGAGACAGGGAGGAGCAGTGGGGTCTGATACTGCAGGAAACCGAGACGTGCAGCGGGGCCTTTAACAGTGAGTGAGCCAGAGGAACAGTAGGGCCATTAACGCTGAGAAAGCGAGAGAGGCAGTGGGGTCTTTAACAGTGAGAGATTGAGGGGAACATTGGGGTCTTTAACAGTGAGAGAGCCAAAGGAACAGTGGGGCCATTAACATCGAGAGAGCGAGAGGAGCACTGCAGCCATTAACAATCAGAGCACGAGAGGAGCAGTGGGGCTATTAACAGAGAGAGCAAGAGGAGCCATGGGGCTTTAACAGTGTGAGAGCAACAGGAGGAGTGGGGTCTTTAACAGTGAGAGCGCGATAGGAGCAGTGGGGCCATTAACACTGACAGAGCGAGAGGTGCAGTGGGGCATATAACTGCGGGAAACCGAGACGTGCAGCAAGGCCTTTAACGGTGAGAGAGTAAGATGAGCAGCGGTGCTGTTAACAGTGAGAGAACAAGAGGGGCAGCGGGGCCAGGAACACAGAGCGAGAGGAGCAGTAGGGTCTTTAACAGAGAGAATGAGAGAGGCAGTGGGGTCTTTAACAGTGAGAGAGCAAGAGGAGTGGTCGAACCTTTAACAGTGAGGGAGCGAGAGGAGCAGTGGGGCCTTTAGCAGTGAGAGCGAGCACAGCAATGGGACATTTAACAGTGAGTGAGCCAGAGGAACAGTGAGGCCATTAACACTGAGAGATCGAGAGAGGAAGTGGGGTTTTTAACAGTGAGAGAGCGAGGGGAGCAGTGGGGCCTTTAATAGTGAGGGAGCAAGCGGAGCAGCAGGGCTTTTAACATTCGGAGAGTGATAAAAGCAGTGGAGCCGTTAACACAGAGCGTGAGGAGCAGCCTTTAACAGTGAGTGAACTAAAGGAGCAGTGGGGCCATTAACACTGAGAGAGCGAGGGGGCAGTGGGGTTTTTAACAGTGAGGGAGCAAGCGGAGCAGAAGGGCCTTTAACAGTTAGTCAGCCAGAGGAACAGTGGGGCCCTTAACACTGAGTGAGCAAGAGGACCAGTGGGGCCATTAACACTGAGAGAGCGAGGGGAGCAGTGGGGTCTTTAACAGAGAGAGAATGAGAGGAGCAATGGTGTCTTTAACAGTGAGAGGGAGAGGAGCAGTCAGGCTTTTAACAGTGAGAGAGGGAAAGGAGCAGTGGGGTCTTTGACAGTGAGAGAGGGAGAGGAGCAACGGAGCCATTAACAGTTAGAGAGCATGAGGAGCAGTGGGGCCATTGACAGTGAGAGGGAGAACAGCAGCGGGGCCATTCACAGTGAGAGAGCAAGAGGAGCAGTGGGGTCTTGAACAGTGAGGGAGCAATAGGAGCAGTGTGGCAATTAACCGTGATGGAGTGAGACGATCAGTGAGGCCTTCAACAGCGAGAGAGTGAAAGAATCAGTGGGGCTATTAACACTGAGAGAGGGAGCAGAGCAGCGGGGCCCTTGACTGTGAAAGCGCGAGTTGAGAAGCTGGGCCTTTAACAGTTAGTCAGCCAGAGGAACAGTGGGCCATTAACAGTGAGAGAGTGAGGGGAGCAGCAGAGGTTTTAAGATTGAGAAAGCGATAGGAGCAGCGGGGCCAATAGCATTGAGAGATCAAGAGGAGCAGTGGGGCCTTTAACAGTGAGAGCGAGCGGAGCAGCGGGGCCTTTAACAGTGAGGAGCGAGAGGAGCAGTGGGGTCTTTAGCAGTGATAGTGAGAGGAGGAGCGGGGCCTTCAACAGTGAGAGAGGGGGAGGAGCAGAGGGGCCATTAACAGTGAGTTAAAAGCAGTGGGGTCTTTGACAGTGAGAGAGCCAAAGGGACAGTGGGGCCATTAACAGTGACAAAGCAAGAGTGGCAGCAGGGCCATTAACAGTGAGAGAGTGAGAGGAGCAGCAGTGCTTTCAATAGTGAGAGAGCAAGAGGAGCAGTGGGGCCAATAACTGCGGGAAACCAAGATGTGCAGTGGGGCCTTTAACGGTGAGAGAGAGCGAGAGGGGGAGCGGGGCCAGTAACACAGAGAGCGAGAGGGGCAGTGGGGTAATTAACAGTGAGAGAGAAAGGAGCAGTCGGGTCTTTAACAATGAGAGAGGGAGGGGAGCATTGGGATTTTTATCAGTGAGAGAGGGAGTGGAGCAGTGGGGTCTTTAACAGAGAGAGAATGTGAGGAGAAGTGGGGTCTTTAACAGTGAGACAGCAAGGGGAGTAGTTGGGTCTTTAACAATGAGACAGGGAGAGGAGCAGTGGGGTCTTTGACAGTGAGAGAGCGAGATGAGCTGTGGAGCCATTAACAGTGAAAGCGCAAGAAAAGCAGCGGAGCCATGAACAGTGAGAGAGCGAGAGGAGTAGCATGGCCATTAACAGTGAGAGAGTGAGAGGAGCAACATGGCCATTAACAGTGAGAGAGTGAGAGAAGCAGTGGAGTCTTTAAAAGTGATAGAGTGAGAGGAGGTGTGGGGCATTTAACAGTGAGAGAGCAAGTTGAGCAGCAGGGCTTTTAACATTCAGAAAGTGAAAGGAGCAGCGGAGCCATTAACAGTGAGAGCGTGAGGAGCAGCGGGGCCATTAACAATGAGAGAGCAAGAGGAACCATGGGGCTTTAACAGTGTGAGAGCGAGAGGAGCAGTGGGGCCATTAAAAGTGAGAGAGGGAGAAGAGCAGCGGGGCCATTCATAGTGAGAGAGTGAGAGGAGCAGTGGGGCCTCTAACTGCGGGAAACCGAGACATGCAGCAAGGCCTTTAACAGTGAGAGCGTAAGAGGAGCAGCGGAGCTATTAACAGTGAGTGATCAAGGGGTGGAGCGGGGCCAGGAACACAGAGTGAGAGGAGCAGTGGGGCCTTTACCAGTGAGAGAGCAAGAGAAGCAGTGGGGCCATTCACACTGAGAGAGAGAGAGAGCAGAGCAGCGGGGCCTTTAACCGTGAAAGTGCGAGAGGAGCAGTGGGGCCTTTAACAGTGAGAGAGGGAGAGGATCAGTCAGGCCATTAACAGTGAGAGTGGGGGAGGAGCAGTGGGGTCTTTAACAGTGAGAGAGCGAGAGGAGCAGTGGGATGTTTAGCAGTGAGAGACGGCGAGGAGCAGCGGAGCCATTAACAGTGAGAGAGCAAGAGGAGCAGTGGGGCCAATAACAGTGAGAAAGCGAGAGGAGCAGTGGGGCCTTTAACAGTAAGAGAACTAAAGGAGCAGTCAGGCCTTTAACAGTGAGAGTGAGAGAAGAAGTGGGGCCATTAAGACTGAGAGGGAGCAGAGCAGTTTGGCCTTTAACTGTGAAAGTGCGAGAAGAGCAGTGGGGCCTTTAACAGTCCGAGAGGGAGAGGAGCAGTGGGGCGTTTAGCAGTGAGAGAGGGAGAGGAGCAGTGGAGCTATTAACAGTGAGAGCGAGAGAAGCAGTGCGACCATTAACACTGAGAGAGAGAGCAAACCAGTGGGACCTCTAACTGCGGGAAAGCGAGACGTGCAGCGGGGCCTTTAACAGTGAGAGAGTAAGAGGAGCAGTGGTGCCATTAACAGTGATAGAGCGAGTGAGGCAATGGGGTCTTTAACAGTGAGAGAGGGAGAGGAGCAGTGGGGCGTTTAGCAGTGAGTGTGTGTGAGGAGCAACAGGATCTTTAACAGTGAGTGAGCCAAAGGAACAGTGGGGTCATTAACACAGAGCGAGAGGAGCAGCGAGGCCATTAACAGTGAGACTGTGAGAGTAGCCGTGGGGCTTTAACAGTGTGAGAGCGAGAGGAGCAGCGGGGCCATTAACAGTGAGAGAGTGTGGGGAGCAGGGAGCACCATTAACAGTGAAAGAGCAAGAGGAGCAGTGCGGCCCTTAACAGTGAGAGAGGGAGAAGAGCAGCCGGGCCATTCACAGTGAGAGAGCAAGAGGAGCAGTGGGTTCTTTAACACTAAGGGAGCAATAGGAACAGTGTGGCAATTAACCATGATGGAGCAAGAAGAGCAGCGGGGCTTTCAACAGTGAGAGAGTGAGAGGAGCAGTGGGGCCTTTAACAGTGAGAGAGCTAGAGGAGCAGCGGGGACATTAAAAGTTAGAGAGCGAGAGGAGCAGTCAGGCCTTTAACAGTGAGAGCGAGAGAAGCATTGGGGCCATTAACACTGAGAGAGGGAGCAGAGTAGGGGGCCTTTAACTGTGAAAGTGTGAGAGGAACAGTGGGGCCTTTAACAGTGGGAGAGGAGCAGTGGGGTCTTTAACAGTGAGAGATGGAGAGGAGCAGCGGGGCCATTAACAGTGAGAAAGCGAGAGGGGCAGAGGGGCCCTTAACAGTGAGAGCGAGAGGGACAGCGGGGCTATTAACAGTGAAAGAGCAAGTGGAGCAGCGGGGCCTTTAACAGTGAGAGAGCGAGAGGAGCAGTGGGGGCTTTAATAGTGAAAGAGGCAGAGGAACAGTCGGGTCTTTAACAGAGAGAGATTGAGAGGAGCATTGGGGTCTTTAACAGTGAGAGATGGAGAGGAGCAGCGGGGCCATTCACAGTAAGAGAGTGAGAGGAGCAGTGGGGTTTTTAATAGTGAGAGAGCGAGAGGAGCAATGGGGCCTTTAATAGTGAGAGAGCGAGTTGAGCAGCTGGGCCTTTAACTATTTGTGAGCCAGAGGAACAGTGGGGCCATTAACACTGAGTGACCAAGTGGAGCAGTGGGGCCATTAACAGTGAGAGAGTGAAGGGAGCACCACGGCTTTTAACATTGAGAGAGCAATAGGAGCAGTGGGGCCAATAGCATTGAGAGATCGAGAGGAGCAGTTGGGCCTTTAACAGTGAGACCAAGTGGAGCAGCCAGGGCCTTAAACAGAGAGAGGGGAGGAGCAGTGGGGCCTTTCACTGCGGGAAACCGAGATGTGCAATGGGGCCTTTAACAGTGAGAGAGCAAGCGGAGCAGCGGGCCTTTAAAGTGAGTGAGCCAGAGGAACAGTGGAGCCATTAACGCTGAGAGAACGAGAGAGGCAGTGGAGTCTTTAACAGTGAGAGAGCAAGGGGAGCATTGGGGTCTTTAACAGTGAGAGAGAGAAAGGAGCAGTTGGGTCTTTAACAGTGAGAAATGGAGAAGAGCACTGGGGTCTTTAACAGTGAGAGAGGGAGAGGAGCTGTAGAGTCTTTACCAGAGAGAGAACGAGAGGAGCATAAGACCATAAGACTAAAAGACATAGGAGCAGAAATTAGGCCAATTGGCCCATCGAGTCTGCTCCGTCATTCAATCATGGCTGATAAGTATCTCAACCCCATTCTCCTGCCTTCTCCCCGTAACCTTTGATCTCCTTACCAATCAAGAACCTATCTATCTCAGACTTAAATACACTCAATGACCTGGCCTCCACAGCCTTCTGTGGCAATGAATTCCATAGATTCACCACTCTCTGGCTAAAGAAGTTTCTCCTCATCTCTGTTCTAAAAGGTCTTCCATTTACTCTAAGGCTGTGCTCTTGGGTCCTAGCCTCTCCTACTAATGGAAATATCTTTCCCACTTCCACTCTATCCAGGCCTTTCAGTATTCTGTAAGTTTCAATCAGATCCCCCCATACTTCATCAAGTATAGACCCAGAGTCCTCAAACGTTCCTCATATGTTAAGCCTTTCATTCCTGGGATCATTCTCGTGAACCTCCTCTGAACCCTCTCCAGGGTCAGCACATCCTTCCTGAGATACGGGGCCCAAAATTGATCACAATATTCTAAATGTGGTCTGACCAGAGTCTTATAAAGCCTCAGCAGCACATCCCTGCTTTTATATTCTAGTCCTCTCGAAATAAATGCCAACATTGCATTTGCCTTCCTAACGACTGACTCAACTTGCAAGTTAACCTTATGAGAATCCTGGACTAGGACTCTCAAGTCCCTTTGCACTCCAGATTTCTGAATTCTCTCCCCATTTAGAAAATAGTCTATGCCTCTATTCTTCCTACCAAAGTGCATGTCCTCACACTTTACCACATTGTATTCCATCTGCCACTTCTTTGCCCATTCTCCTAACCTGTCCAAATCCTTCTGCAGCCTCCCCACCTCCTCAATACTACCTGTCCCTCCATCTCTCTTTGTATCATCTGCAAACTTAGCCAAGATGCCCTCAGTTCCTTCATCTAGATCATTAATGTATAAAGTGAAAAGTTGTGGTCCCAACACTGACCCCTGCGGAACTCCACTAGTCACCACCGCCATCCTGAGAAGGACCCCCTTATCCCCACGCTCTGCCTCCTGCCAGACAGCCGATCTTCTTTCCATGCTAGTACCTTGCCTCTAACACCATGGGCTCTTATCTTACTGAGCAGCCTCCTGTACGGCACCTTGCCAAAGGCCTTCTGGAAGTCCAAGTAGATAATAACCATTGGCTCTCCTTTGTCTAACCAACTTGTTACCTCCTCAAAGAATTCTAACAGATTTGTCAGGCATGACCTCCTCTTGATGAAACCATGCTGACTTTGCCCAATTTTACCATGCACTTTCAAGTATTCTGAAATCTCATCCTTAATAACGGACTCTAAAATCTTACCAACCACCGAGGTTAGGCTAATCGGCCTGTAATTTCCCGTCTTTTGCCTCACTCCCTTCTTAAACAGGGGGGTTACATTAGCAATTTTCCAGTCCTCTGGGACCCTCCCTGACTCCAGTGATTCCTGAAAGATCGCCACTAGCGGCTCCACTATCTCTTCAGCTATCTCCTTCAGAACTCTGGGGTGTAATCCATCTGGTCCAGGTGATTTATCCATCTTCAGACCTTTCAGTTTTCCTAGCACCTTCTCCTTGGTAATGGCCACCATACTCACCTCTGCCCCCTCACTTTCTTGAACTTTGGGGATGTCACTCGTGTCTTCCACTGTGAAAACTGACGCAAAGTACCTATTCAGTTCCTCTGCCATTTCTTTGTTCCCCACTACTAATTCTCCAGCGTCATTTTCCAGTGGCCCAATGTCCACTTTTGCCTCTCTCTTACCCTTTCTATATCTAAAAAAAACTCTTGCAATCTTCTTTTATATTACTGGCTAGTTTACCCTCATATGTAATCTTCTCCCTCCTTATTTCTTTTTTAGTTGTCCTCTGTTGGTCTTTGTAGGCTTCCCAATCCTCTGGTTTCCCACTGCTCTTCGCCACATTGAATGCTTTCTGTTTAGCTTTTATGCTGGCCCAGACTTCCCTTGTCAGCCATGGTTGCCTCGTCCTCCCTTTAGTATGCCTCTTCTTCCTAGGGATGAAGGGGCTTAAACAGTGAGAGAGCGAGAGAAGCAGTGAGGCCATTAACATTGAGAGGGAGCAGAGCAGCATGCCTTTAACAGTGAAAGTGCGATACGTGCAGCAGTGCCTTTAACAGTGAGAGAGTAAGAGGAGCAGCGGGGCCATTAACGGTGAGAGAGTGAGAGAGGCAGTGGGGTCTTTAACACTAAGAGCGAGGGGAGCAGTGGGGTCTTTAACAGTGAGAAAGAGAAAGGAGCATTGGGGTTTTTAACAGTGAGAGGGAGAGGAGCAGTAGGGTCTTTAACAGAGAGACAACGAGAGGAGCAGTGGGGCCATTAACACTGAGAGGGAGCAGAGCAGCGGGGCCTTTAACTGTGAAAGTGCGAGAGGAGCAGTGGGGCCTTTAACAGTGAGAGAGGGAGAGGAGCAGTGGGGCATTTTGAAGTGAAAGAGGGAGAGGACCAGTGGAGCCATTAAAAGTGAGGGAGCGAGAGAAGCAGTAGGACCTATAACTGCGGGAAAGCGAGACGTGCAGCGGGGCCTTTAATGATGAGAGAGTAAGAGGCGCAGTGGGGTCTTTAACAGTGAGAGAGCAAGAGGAGCAGTGGGGCGTTTAGCAGTGAGAGAGGGCGAGGAGCAGCGGAGCCATTAACAGTGAGAGAGCAAGAGAAGCAGTGGGGCCATTAACACCAAGAGGGAGCAGAGCAGCGTAGCCTTTAACTGTGAAAGTGCGAGATGAGCAGTGGGGCCTTTAACGGTGAGAGAGTAAGAGGAGCAGTGGGGCCTTTAACACTGAGAGCAAGAGGCGCAGTGGGGCCTTTAACAGTGAGTGAGCCAGAAGAACAGTGGGGCATTAATGCAGAGAGAGCGAGACAGGCAGTGGCGTCTTTAACAGTGAGAGAGGGAGAGGAGCAGTGGGGCCTTTAGCAGTGAGAGAGCAAGACAAGCCACGTGGCCATTAACATTGAGAGAGCGAAAGAAGCAGCAGGGCTTTTAACATTGAGAGAGCGAGCGGAGCAGTAGGGCCATTAAGATTGAGACCAAGCGGAGCAGCGGGGCCATTGACAGTGAGAGAGCGAGAGGAGTAGCAAGGTCTTTAACAGTGAGACAGCGAGCAGAGCAGCGGGGCCTCCAAGAGTGAGAGAGTGAGTGGAGCAGTGGGGCCATTAAGAGTGAGAGAGCGAGCGGAGCAGTGGGACCTTTCACAGTGAGAGCGAGAGGAGCAGTGGGGTCTTTAACAGTGAATGAGCCAGAGGAACAATACGGCCACTAATACTGAGAGAGCAAGAGGAGCAGCGGGGCCATTGACAGTGAGAGAGGAAGAGGAGCAATGGGACCAATAACTGCGGGAAACCGAAACGTGCAGCGGGGCCTTTAACAGTGAGAGAGGGAGAGGACTGGTAGGGTCTTTAACAGAGAGAGAATGAGAGGAGCAGTGGGGCCATTAACATTGAGAGAGGGAGCAGAGCAGCGGGGCCTTTAACTGTGAAAGTGCGAGAGGACCAGTGGGGCCTTTAGCAGTGAGGGAGCGAGAGGAGCAGGGGACCATTAACAGTGAGAGAGCGAGACGAGCAGTGTGGCCATTAGCGTTGAGAGAGCAAGACGATCAGCGTGGCCACTATCAGTGAGAGATGGAGAGGAGCAGCAGGGCCATTCACAGTGAGAGTGAGAGGAGCATTGGGGGTCTTTAACAGTGAGAGGGAGAGGAGCTGTAGGATCTCTAACAGAGAGAGAACGAGAGGATCACTGGGATCTTTAACAGTGAGACAGTGAGAGTGTCTGCGAGGCCTTTAACAGTGAGAGAGCGAGAGGAGCAGTGGGGCGTTTAGCAGTGGGAGAGGGAGAGGAGCAGCGGAGCCATTAACAGTGAGAGAGCGTGAGGAGCAGCGGGGCCTTTAACAGTGAGTGAGCCAAAGGAACAGCGGGGCCGTTAACACAGAGTGAGAGAAGCACCAGGACCATTAACAGTGAGACGATGAGAGTAGCTGTGGGGCTTTAGCAGTGTGAGAGCGATAGGAGCAGCGGGGCTTTCAACAGTGAGAGACCGAGAGGAGCAGTGGGACCATTAACAATGAGAGAGCGAGAGGAGCAGTTGGGCCTATAACTGCGGGAAGTCAAGACATGCACTGGGGCCATTAACAGTGAGAGAGCGAGAGGGGGAGCGGGGCCAATAACACTTAGAGCAAGAGAGGCAGTGGCGTTTTTAACATTGAGAGGGGGAGAGGAGCATTCGGGTCATTAACAGTGAGAAAGGGAGAGGTGCAGTGGGGTCTTTAACAGGGAGAGAGTGAGAGGATCAGCGGGGCCATTATTAGTGAGATATGGAGAGGAGCAGCGGGGCCATTCACAGTGAGAGAGCAAGAGGAGCACCGGGGCCTTTAACAGTGATAGAGTGAGAGGAGCAGTGGGCTCTTTAACAGTGAGAGCGAGCGGAGCAATAGGGCCTTTAATTGTTAGTGAGCGAGAGCAAGAGTGGGGCCATTAACAGTGAGAGAGCAATAGGAGCAGTGCGGCAATTAACCGTGATGGAGCGAGAGGAGCAGCGGGGCCCTTAACAATGACAGCGAGCGGAGCAGTGGAGCCAATAACTGAGGGAAATCGAGACATGCACTGGGGCTATTAACAGCGAGAGAGGGAGGGGGAGCGGGGCCAGTAACACTGAGAGACTGAGAGAGGCAGTAGCGTCTTTAACATTGAGACAGAGAGGAGCATTCGGGTCTTTAACAGTGAGAGCGAGAGGAGCAGCGGAGCCATTAACAGTGAGTGAGCGTGAGGAGCAGCGGGGACTTTAACAGTGAGTAAGCCAAAGGAACAGTGGGGCCATTAACATTGACATTAACAGTGAAAGAGCGAGGGAAACAGCGGGACCTTCAACAGAGAGAGGGAGAAGAGCAGCGGGGCCTATAACTGCGGGAAATCAAGACCTGCACTGTGGCCATTTACAGTCAGAGAGCGAGAGGGGGAGCAGGGCCAGTAACACAGAGCGAGAGAGGCTGTGGCGTCTTTAACATTGAGAGAGAGAGAAAGGAGCAGTCAGGTCTTTAACAGTAAGAGAGCGAGAGGAGCAGCGGGGTCATTCACAGTGAGAGAGCGAGATGAGCAGCGGAGCCTTTAACAGTGAGAGAGCGAGAGGAACAGTGGGGCCTTTCACAGTGAGGGAGCGAGAGGAGCAGTGGGGCCTTTCACAGTGAGGGAGCGAGAGGAGCAGTGGGGCCTTTAACAGTGAGAGCGAGCGGAGCGGCAGGGCCTTTAACTCTTAGTGAGCGAGAGGAACAGCTGGGCTATTAACAGTGAGAGAGCAAGAGGGGGAGCGGGGCCAGTAACACTGAGAGAGCGAGAGAGGCAGTGGGCTCTTTATCAGTGAGAGAGCGAAGGGAAGCAGTGGGGTCTTTTACAGTGAGAGAGAGAAAGGAGCAGTCGGGTCTTTAACACTAAGGGAGGGAGAGGAGCAGTCAGGCCTTTAACAATGAGAGAGGGAGAGGAGCAGTGCGCTCTTTAACAGTGGTCGACTGAGACGAGCAGTGGGGCCTTTAACAGTGAGCGAGCGGAGCAGCAGGGTCTTTAACATTTAGTGAGCGAGAGAAACAGTGAGGCCATTACAGTGAGAGATCGAGAGGAGCAGTGGGGCCTTTTAGAGTGAGAGAGTGAGAGGAACAGTGAGTTCTTTAACAATGAGAGAGGGAGAGGAGCATTCGGGATTTTAACAGTGATAGAGCGTGCGGAGCAGCACGGCTTTTAATTGTTAGTGAGCAAGAGGAACAGTGGGGCCATTAACAATGAGAGAGCGAGAGGAGTAGCAGGGCTTTTAACATTGAGAGAGCGATGGGAGCAGCGGGGCCACTAACAGTGAGAGATCGAAGGGAGCAGTGGGGCCTTTAACAGTGAGAGAGGGAGAGGAGCACTGGGGACTTTTACAGTGAGAGCAAGCTGAGCAGTGAGGCCTTTAATAGTGAGAGAGGGAGAGGAGCAGTGGGGTCTTTAACAGTGAGAGAGAAAGAAGCAGTCGGGTTTTTAACACTGAGGTAGGGAGAGGAGCAGTGGGGTCTTTAACAGTGAGTGAGCGAGAGGAGCAGTGAGATCTTTAACAGTGAGAAAGGGAGAGGAGCATTGGGGTCTTTAACAGTGAGAGAGTGAGAGGAGCAGTGGGGCCTATAACTGCGGGAAATCAAGACATGCCCTGGGGCCATTAACAGTGAGAAAGCGAGAGGGGGAGCAGGGTTATTAACAGTGAGAACGAGAGGGGGAACGGGGCCAGTAACACTGAGAGCGAGAGAGGCAGAGGCATCTTAAATATTGAGAGGTAGAGGAGCATTCGGGTTTTTAAAAGTGAGCGAGGGAGAGGTGCAGTGGGGTCTTTAGCAGTGAGAAAGCAAGAGGATCAGCGGGGCCATTATCAGTGAGATATGGAGAGGGGCAGCAGGGCCATTCACAGTGAGAGAGCAAGAGGAGCATCGGCACCTTTAACAGTGATAGAGTGAGAGGAGCAGTGGGTTCTTTACAGTGATAGAGTGAGAGGAGCAGTGGGGCCTTTAACAGTGAGAGCGAGCGGAGCAGCAGGGCCTTTAACTGTTACTGAGCGAGAGGAACAGTGGGACTATTACGGTGAGAGATCAAGAGGAGCAGTGGGGCCTTTTACAGTGAGAGAGCGATAGGAGCAATGTGGCAATTCACCGTGATGGAGCGAGAGGAGGAGCAGGGCCCTTAATGACAGCGATAGGAGGAGTGAAGCCAATAACTGAGGGAAATCGAGACATGCAGTGAGGCTATTAACAGTGAGAGAGTGAGAGGGGGAGCAGGGTGAGTAACACTGAAAGAGCGAGAGAGGCAGTAGCGTCTCCAACATTGAGAGAGAGAAAGGAGCAGTCAGGTCTTTAACAATGAGAGAGGGAGAGGAGCATTCTGGTCTTTAACAGTGAGAGCGAGAGGAGCAGTGGGGCATTTGGCAGTGGGAGAGGGAGAGGAGCAGTGGAGCCATTAACAGTGAGAGAGCGTGAGGGGCAGCGGGGCCTTTAACAGTGAGTGAGCCAAAGGAACAGTGGGACCATTAACACTGAGAGAGCGAGAGGATCAGCGGGGCCTTTAACAGTGAGAGGGAGAGGAGCAGTGGAGCCATTAACAGTGAGAGTGAGAGAAGCAGCGGGGCTATTAAAACAGAGAGGGAGCAGAGCAGTGGGGCCTATAACTGCGGGAAAGCAAGACGTATAGCGGGGCGTTTAACGGTGATAGAGTGAGAAGAGCAGTGGGGCATTTAACAGTGAGAGCGAGCGGAGCAGCAGGGCCTTTAACTGTTACTGAGCGAGAGGAAGAGTGGGGCCCATTAACAGTGAGAGATCGAGAGGAGCAATGGGGCATTTTACAGTGAGAGAGCGATAGGAGCAGTGTGGCAATTCACCGTGATAGAGCGAGAGGAGCAGCGGGGCCCTTAACAATGAGAGCGAGAGGAGCAGTGAAGCCAATAACTGAGGGAAATCGAGACATGCAGTGAGGCTATTAACAGTGAGAAAGCTAGGGGGAGTGAGGCTATTAACAGTGACAGAGCGAGAGGGGGAGCGGGACCATTAACACTGAGAGAGCGAGAGAGGCAGTAGCGTCTTTAACATTGAGAGAGATAAAGGAGCGGTTGGGTCTTTAACAATGAGAGAGGGAGAGGAGCATTCGGATCTTTAACAGTGAGAGCGAGAGGAGCAGCGGAGCCATTAACAGTGAGAGAGCGAGAGGATCAGCGGAGTCTTTGACAGTGAGAGCAAAAGGAGCAGTGGGGCGTTTAGCAGTGGGAGAGGAAGAAGAGCAGCGGAACCATTAACAGTGAGAGAGCGTGAGGAGCAGCGGGGCCTTTAATAGTGAGTGAGCCAAAGGAACAGTGGGACCATTAACACTGAGAGAGCGAGAGGAGGACTGGGGCCATTAACAGTGAGACGGTGAGTGTAGCCATGGGGTTTTAACAGTGTGAGAGCGAAAGGAGCAGTGGGGCCATTAACAGTGCAAGAACGAGAGTAACAGTGGGGCCTTTAACAGAGAGAGGGAGAAGAGCAGTGTGGCAATTAACCGTGATGGAGCGAGAGGAGCGAGAGGAGCAGCGAAGCCTTCAATAGTGAGAGAGCAAGAGGAGCAGTGGGACCATTAACAGTGCGAAAGCGAGAGAGCAGCGGGACCCTTAACAATGAGAGAACGAGAGGAGCAGTGGGACCATTAACAGTGAAAAAGCAAGAGGGCAGCGGGGCCCTTAACAATGAGAGGGCGAGAGGAGCAGTGGGGCCTATAACTGCGGGAAATCAAGACATGCAATGGGGCCATTTACAGTGAGAAAGTGAGAGGGGGAGCGGGGCTTTTAACACAGAGCGAAAGAGGCTGTGGCGTCTTTAACATTGAGAGAGAGAAAGGAGCAGTCGGGTCATTATCAGTGAGAGATGGAGAGGAGCAGCGGGGCCATTCACAGTGAGAGAGCGAGTTGAGCAGCGGAGCCTTTAACAGTGAGAGAGTGAGAGGAACAGTGGGGCCTTTCACAGTGAGGGAGCGAGAGGAGCAGTGGGGCCTTTAACAGTGAGAGAGAAAGAGGAGTAGCAGGGCTTTTAACATTGAGAGCGCGATCGGAGCAGCGGGGCCATTAACTGTGAGAGATTGAGAGGATCAGTGTGGCCTTTAACAGTGAGAGCGAGCTGAGCAGCGGGGCCTTTAACAGTGAGGCCTTTAACAGTGAGAGAGGGAGAGGTGCAGTGGGGCGTTTAGCAGTGATAGGGAGAGGAGCAGTGGAGCCATTAAAAGTGAGAGCGAGAGAAGTAGTGGGGCCATTAACACAGAGGGAGCAGAGCAGTGGGGCCATTAACTGCAGGAAAGCGAGACGTATAGTGGGGCCCTTAATGGTGAGAGAGTAAGAGGAGCAGCGGGGCCATTAACAGTGAGAGAGCGAGAGAGGCAGTGGGCTTTAACAGTGAGAGCGAGGGGAGCAGTCGGGTCTTTAACACTGAGAGAGGGAGAGGGAGAGGAGCATTGGGCTCATTAACAGTGATCGAGTGAGAGGAGCAGCAGGGCCTTTAACTGTTAGTGAGCAAGAGGAACAGTGGGGCTATTAACAGTGAGAGATCGAGAGGAGCAGTGGGGCCTTTTACAGTGACAGAGCGAGAAGAACAGTGAGTTCTTTAGCAGTGAGAGAGCGATAGGAGCAGTGTGGCAATTAACCTTGATGGAGCGAGAGGAGCAGCGGGGCCCTTAACAATGAGAGTGAGAGGAGCAGTGGAGCCAAAAGCTGAGCGAAATCGAGACGGGCAGTGGGGCCGTTAACAGTGAGAGAGCGAGTGGAAAGCGGGGCCATTAACAGTGAGAGGGCGAGAGGGACAGCGGGGCTATTATCTGTTAGAGAGCGAGAGAGGCTGTGGGGTCTTTAACATTGCGAGAGAGAAAGGAGCGGTCGGGTCTTTAACAATGAGAGAGGGAGAGGAGCAGTGGGGTGTTTAACAGTGAGAGATGGAGAGGAGCATTCGGGTCTTTAACAGTGAGAGGGAGAGGAGCAGTGGGGTATTTAACAGTGAGAGGGAGAGGAGCAGTGGGGTATTTAACAGTGAGAGGGAGAGGATCAGTGGGGTATTTAACAGTGAGAGGGAGAGGAGCAGTGGGGTATTTAACCGTGAGAGGGAGAGGAGCAGTGGGGTATTTAACAGTGAGAGGGAGAGGAGCAGTGGGGACTTTAACAGTGAGAGGGAGAGGAGCAGTGGGGTATTTAACAATGAGAGCGAGAGGAGCAGCGGAGCCATTAACAGTGAGAGAGTGAGAGGAGCAGCATGGCCATTAACATTGAGAGCGCGAGAGGAGCAGCGTGGCCATTAACATTGAGAGCGCGATAGGAGCAGCGGGGCCATTAACATTGAGAGCGCGATAGGAGCAGCGTGGCCATTAACAGTGAGAGAGTGAGAGGATCAGCGTGGCCATTAACAGTGAGAGAGTGAGAGGAGCAGTGGGGCCATTAACAATGAGAGAGCAAGAGGAGTAGCAGGGCTTTTAACATTGAGAGAGCGATAGGAGCAGCGGGGCCATTAACAGTGAGAGAGGGAGAGGAGCAGGGCGGCGTTTAGCAGTGGGAGAGGGAGAGGAGCAGTGGAGCCATTAACATTGAGAGCGTGAGCAGCAGCGGGGCCTTTAACAGTGAGTCAGTCAAAGGAACAGTGGGGCCATTAACACTGAGACAGCCAGAGTAGCCGTGGGGCTTTAACACTGTGAGAGTGATAGGAGCATTGGGGCCATTAACAGTGAAAGAGCAAGAAGAGCAATAGTGCCATTCACAGTGAGAGAGCAATCGGAGCAGTGGGTTCTCTAACAGTGAGAGAGTGATAGGAGCAGCGTGACAATTAACCGTGATGGAGCGAGAGGAGGAGCGGCGCCTTCAACAGTGAGAGAGCGAAAGGAGAAGTGGGACCATTAACAATGAGAGAGCGAGAGGAGCAGTGGGGACTATAACTGCGGGAAATCAAGACATGCACTGGGGCCATATACAGTGAGAGAGCGAGAGAGGCAGTGACGTCTTTAACATTGAGAGAGAGAAAGGAGCGGTCGGGTCTTTAACAATGAGAGAGGGAGAGGAGCAGTGGGGCCATTCACAGTGAGAGAGTGAGAGGAGCATTGGGGCCTTTAACAATGAGAGAGCGAGCGGAGCAGCAGGGCCTTTAACTGTTAGTGAGCGAGACGATCAGCGGGACCATTATCAGTGACAGATGGAGAGGCGCAGTGGGGCCATTCACAGTGAGAGTGAGAGGAGCAGTGGGGTCTTTAAAAGTGAGGGAGCGAGCAGAGCAGTGGGGCCTTTAACATTGAGAGAGCGAGCGGAGCAGCGGGGTCTTTAACAGTGAGAGAGAAAGGAGCAGTCGGGTCTTTAACACTGAGCGAGGGAGAGTAGCATTGGGGTCTTCAACAGTGAGAGGGAGAGGAGCTGTATGGTCTCTAACAGAGGGAACGAAAGGAACACTTGGTCTTTAACAGTGAGAGAGATCTAGAGGGGCAACAGGGCCTTTAACAGTCAGAGAGCAAGAGGAACAGCGGGGACATTACCAGTGAGAGGGCAAGAAGAACAGGGCGTTTAACAGTGAAAGAACGAGAAGAGATGCGGGGCATTTAACACTGAGAGAGGCGAGAGGAGCAGCGGGGCCTTAAACAGTGAGACAGCGGGAGGAGCAGTGGGGCCATTAACAGTGAGAGAGAACGAGAGGGGCAGCAGGGCCATTAACGGTGAGAGCGAGAGGAGCAGCGGGGCCTTTAACAGTGAGGGAGCAAGAGGAGCAGCGGGGTCATTAACAATGAGACAGCAAGAGGAGCAGCGGGACCCTTCACAGTGAGAGAGCGAGAGGAGCAGCAGGGTCATTAACAATGAGAGAGCGAGAGGAGAAGCAGGGCCTTTAACAGTGAGAGAGCAAGAGGTGCAGTGGGGCTGTTAACACTAAGAGAGTGAGAGAAGCAGTGTGGCCTTTAACAGTGAGAGAGATCTAGAGGGGCAACAGGGCCTTTAACATTCAGAGAGTGAGGGGAACAGCGGGGACATTACCAGTGAGAGGGCAAGAACAGCAGGGCATTTAACAGTGAAAGAGCGAGAAGAGATGCGGGGCATTTAACACTGAGAGAGGCAAGAGGAGCAGCGGGGCCTTAAACAGTGAGAGAGCGGGAGGAGCAGTGGGGCCATTAACAGTGAGAGAGAACGAGAGGGGCAGCAGGGCCATTAACGGTGAGAGACAAGACCTTTCACAGTGAGAGAGCGAGAGGAGCAGTGGCTCCATTAACAGTGAGAGAGCAAGAGAAGCAGTGTGGCCTTTAGCAGTGAGACAGCAACGGGAGCAGGCGGGCCGTTAACAGTGAGAGATCGAGAGGAGCAGCCAGGCCATTAACAGTGTGAGTGCGAGAGGAGCAGCGGGTCCTTGAACATTGAGAGAGCGAGAGGAGCAATGAGGCTTGTTACAGTGAGACAGAGCTAGAGGAACAACAGGGCCTTTAACAGTGAGAGAGCGAGAGGAGCAGCGGGGCCGTTAACTGTGAGAGAACAAGAGGTGCAGCAGGGACATTAATAGTGCGAAAGTGAGAGCAGCAGTGGGGCATGTCAAAGTGAGAGCGAGCGGAGCAGCAGGGCCTTTAAAATTGAGAGAGCGAGAGGAGCAACGGGGGCCATTAATAGTGAGAAAGTGAGAGCAGCAGCAGGGCATGTTACAATGAGACAGAGCTAGAGGAACAACAGGGCCTTTAACAGTGAGAGAGCGAGAGGAGCAGCGAGGCCGTTAACTGTGAGAGAACAAGAGGTGCAGCAGGGACATTAATAGTGCGTAAGTGAGAGCAGCAGTGGGGCATGTTAAAGTGAGAGTGAGAGGAGCAATGGGGCCTGTAATAGTGAAAGAGCGAGAGGAGCAGCAGCACATTGAACAGTGAGAGAGCGAGAGGAGCAGCGGGGCCTTTCTCAGTGAGAGAGCGAGAGGAGCAGCATGGCGATTAATAGTGAGAAAGTGAGAAGAGCAGCGGGGCCTTTAACAGTGAGAGAGCGAGAGGAGAAATGGGGCCTTTAACAGTGAGAAAGTGAGAGGAGCAGCAGGTTCTTTATCAGTGAGAGAGCGAAAGGAGCAGCAGGGCCTTTAACAGTGAGAGAGTGAGAGGAGTAGTTGGGCCTTTAACAGTAAGGGATCGAGAGGAACAATGAGGCCTGTAACAGTAAGAGTGAAAGGAGCAGCAAGGACATTACCAGTGAGAGCAAGAAGAGCAGCGGGGCCTTTTACGGTGGGAGAGCGAGGAGATGCGGGGCATTTAACACAGAGAGGTGAGAGGAGCAGGATGCCCATATCAGTGACAGAGCGAGAGGAGCAGTGGGGCCTTTAACAGTGAGAGAATGTGAGGAGCAGCGGGGCCTTAAACCATGAGAGGGAGAGAGGAGCAGCGGGGCCTGTTACAGTGAGAGCGCTAGAGGGTCAACAGGGCCTTTAACAGTGAGAGCGAGCGAAGCAGTGTGGCCTTTAACAGTGAGAGAGAGTGAGCGGAGCAGCGGGGCATGTTACAGTGAGAGTGCGAAAGGAACAGCGGGGTCATTAACAATGAGAGAGCAAGAGGAGCAGCAGGACCCTTCACAGTGAGAGAACGAGAGGTGCAGCGGGGCTATTAACAGTCAGAGCGAGAGGAGCAGAGGGGACATTACCAGTGAGAGAGCAAGAAGAGCAGCGGGGCCTTTCACAGTGGGAGAGGGAGAGGAGATGTGGGGCATTTAACAGTGAGAGAGGCGAGAGGAGCAGGGTGCCAGTATCCGTGAGAGAACAAGAGGAGCAGCGGGGCCATTAACAGTGAGAGATCGTGAGGAGCAGCAGGGTCATTACAATGACAGAGCGAGAGCAGCAGTGGGACCCTTTACAGGGAGAGATCGCGAGGAGCAGCGGGGCCATTAACAGTGAGAGATCGAGAAGAGCAGCGGGTCCTTAATCATTGAGAGAGCTAGAGGGGCAACAGGGCCTTTAACAGTGAGAGGGCAAGAGGTGCAGCGGGGCCATTAATAGTGAGAAAGTGAGAGCAGCAGTGGGGCATGTTACAGTGAGAGCAAGAGGAGCAGAGGGGCCATTAACACAAAGAGAGTGAGAGGAGCAGTGTGCCCTTTAACAGTGAGACAGTGAGACGAGCAGTGGGACCAGTAACACTGAGAGTGAGCGGCGTATCAGGACCCTTCACAGTGAGAGCGAGAGGAGCAGCAGGGCACTTAACAGAGTGGGAGACGAGAGTAGCAAAGGGGCCTCTAATGGTGCGAGAGCGAGAGGAGCAATGGGGTCATGACAGTGAGAGAGCGAGATGAGCAGTGGAGCTAATGATAGTGAGAAAGCGGGAGGAGCAGCAGGACCTTTAACAATGAGAGAGCGAGAGTAGCAATGGGGCCTTTAACAGTCAGAGTGAGAGGAGCAGCGGGCTCATGACAGTGAGAGAGTGAGATGAACAGTGGAGCTGATACAAAGAAAGCAGGAGGAGCAGCAGGGTCTTTCACAGTGAGAGAGCAAGAGGAGCAGTGGGGCTTTTAACAGTGAGTGAGGGAGAGGAGCACTGGAGCCATTAACGGTGAGAGAGCGAGAGGAGCACGGTGCCCTTTAACATTGAGAGAACAAGAGGAGCAGCAGGGCCTTTAACAATGAGAGAGCGAGAGAAGCAGCGGGACCCTTCACCGTGAGACAGCAAGAGGAGCAGTGGGGCAATTTACAGTATGAGAGCGAGAGAAGCAGCAGGGCCATTAATAGTGAGAGCGCGAGAGGAGCAGCGGGGCCTTTGACAGTGAGAGAGCGAGAGAAGTGGGGCCTTTAACAGTGAGAAAGCGGGAGGAGCAGCACGGTCTTTCACAGTGAGAGAGCAAGATGAGCGGTGGGGCCCTTAACAGTGAGAGATCGAGAGGAGCAGTGGGGCCATTAACAATGAGAGAGTGAGAGGAGCAGCAGGGCCATTAACAGTGTGAGAGCAAGAGGAGCAGTGGGGCCCTTAACAGGAAGAGAGCAAGAGGAGCAATGGGGTCATGACAGTGAGAGAGCGAGATGAGCAGTGGAGCTAATGATAGTGAGAAAGCGGGAGGAGCAGCAGGGTCTTTCACAGTGAGAGAGCGAGAGGAGCAGTGGGGTCCTTAACAGTGAGAGATCGAGAGGAGCAGCGGGGCCTTAAACATTGTGAGAGCGAGAGTAGCAACAGGGCCTTTGACAGTCAGAGCGAAATGAGCAGTGGGGTAATGACAGTGAGAGAGCGAGATGAGCAGTGGAGCTAATGATAGTGAGAAAGTGGGAGGAGCAGCAGGGTCTTTCACAGTGAGAGAGCAAGAGGAGCAGTGGGGCCTGTGACAGTGAGAGAGTGAGAGGAGCAACAGGGTCTTTCAGAGTGAGAGAGCAAGAGGAGAAAGGGGGCCTGTAACAGTGGGAGATCGAGAGCAGCAGCAGGGTCTTTAACAGTGAGAGAGTGAGTGAAGCAGTGTGGCCTTTAGCAGTGAGAGAGCAACGGAAGCAGGCAGGCCATTAAGTGAGAGAGCAAGAGATGCAGTCGGGCCCTTAATAGTGAGAAAGTGAGAGCTGCAGCGGGGCATGTTACAGTCAGTGAGCAAGAGGAGCAGCGGGGCCTTGAACAGTGAAAGAGCGAGAGGAGCAGTGGGGCCATTAATAGTGAGAGCGCGAGGGGAGCAGCGGGGCCTTTGACAGTGAGAGAGCGAGAGAAGTGGGGCATTTAATAGTGAGAAAGCAGGAGGAACAGCACGGTCTTTCACAGTGAGAGAGCAAGATGAGCAGTGGGGCCCTTAACAGTGAGAGATGGAGAGGAGCAGCAGGGCCATTAACAATGAGAGAGTGAAAGAAGCAGCGGGGACATTAACAGTCAGAGATCGAGAGGAGCAATGGGGTCTGTAACAGTGAGAGAGCGAAAGGAGCAGTGTGGCCTGTAACAGTGAGAGAGAGCGAGAGGGTCAACATGGCCTTTAACAGTGAGAGAGCAAGAGGAGCAGCGGTGCTGTTAGCAGTCAGAGCGCGAGAGGAGCAGCTGGGACATTAACAGTGAGAGAGCAAGAAGAGCATTGGGGTCTTCACAGTGGGAGAGCGAGAGGAGCAGTGGGGACTTTAACAATGAGAGAATGAGAGGAGCAGTGGAGCCAGTAACAGTGAGAGAGTGAGAGGTGCAACACAACCCATCACAGTGAGAGAGCGAGACGAGCAGTGGGGCTTTTAACAGTGAGAGAGCGACACGAGCAGTGGCTCCGTTAACAGTGAGAGAGCGAGAGGAGCAGTAGGGCCTGTAACAGTGAGACAGCAAGAGGAGCAGTGTGGCCTTTAACAGTGAGAGAGTGTGAGGAGCAGCGGGGCCTTTGACAGTGAGAGAGTGAGTTGAGTAGAGGGTCAATATCAGTGAGAGAGTGAGCGAAACATTGAGGCCATTAACAGTGAGAGAAAGCGAGGTGCAGCTGCACCATTAACAATGAGAGAGCGAGAGGAACAGCAGGGCTTTTAACAGTTAAAGAGCGAGCGGTGCTGCTTGGCCATTAATGGTGAGAAAGTGAGAGGAACATCGGGCTTTCACAGTGAGACAGCAGAGGAGCAGTGGGGCCTTTAACAGTGAGTGAGGCAGAGGAGCACCGGAGCCATTAACGGTGAGAGCGAGAGGAGCACGGTGCCCTTTAACAGTGAGAGAATGAGAGGAGCAGCAGGGTCTTTCAGAATGACAGAGCAAGTGGGGAAACGGAGCCTGTAACAGTGAGAGAACGAGAGAAGCAGAGGGGCCTTAACCGTGAGAGATCGAGAGGAGCAATGGGGCCTGTAACAGTGAGAGAGCAAAAGGAGCAGGGTGGCCTTGAACAGTGAGAGAGAGCTAGAGGGTCAACATGACCTTAAACAGTGAGAGAGCGAGAGGAGCAGTGGCTCCGTTAAAAGCGAGAGAAGCAGTGTGGCCTTTAGCAGTGAAACAATGAGAGGAGCAGCGGGGCCTTAAAGAGTGAGAGAGCGAGAGGAACAACAGGGCCTGTAACGGGGAGAGGCAACAGGGCCTTTTACAGTCAGAGCGCGAGAGGAGCAGCGGGGTATTTAACAGTGAGAGAGGTGAGAGGAGCAAGGTGCCCGTATCAGTGAGAGAGTGAGAGGAGCAGTGGGGCCTGTAACAGTGAGAGAGTGAAAGGTGAAGTGTGGCCTTTAACAGTGAGAGGGAACTAGAGGGGCAAAAGGGCCTTTAACAGTGAGAGAGCGAGAGGAGCAGCCGGGACATTAACAGTGAGACTGCGAGAGGAGCAGTGGGGAATTTAACACTGAGAGCAAGAGGAGCAGTGGTGTTAACAGTGAGAGAGTGAGAGAAGCTGCAGGACCCTTCACAGTGAGAGAGGGAGAGGAACAGTGTGGCCATTAACAGTGAGAGAGAGAGAGGAGCAGGGGAGCCATGAATAGTGAGAGTGCGAGAGGTGCAACGGGGCCATTAATATTGAAAAAGCGGGAGAAGTATCAGGGCTGTGAACACTAAGAGAGTGACTGGAGCAGCAGGGCCATTAACCGTCAGAGAGCGAGAGGAGCAGCAGGGACATTAGCAGTGAGAGAGCAAGAAGAGCAGCGAGGTCTTTCACAGTGGGAGAGCGAGAGGTGCAGCGGGGCAATTAACAGTGAGAGAGGAAAGAGGAGCAGTGTGCCTGTTTCAGTGAGAGAGCGAGAGGAGCAGAGGCGCCTTTAACAGCGAGAGAGGGAGAGGAGCACTGGAGCCAATAACAGAGAGCAAGAGGAGCAGGGTGGCCTTTAACATTGAGAGAGCAAGAGGAGCCACAGGGCCTTTAACATTGAGAGAGTGAGAGGAGCAACAGGGTCTTCAACAGCAAGAGCAACAGAACCAGCGCGGTGTTTAACAGTGAGAGAGCGAGAGGAGCAACGGGGCCTGTAACAGTGAGAAAGCGAGAGGAACAGTGTGGCCTTTAGCAGTGAGAGAACAAGAGGAGCAACTGGGCCTTTAACAGTGAGAGAGTGAGAGGAGCAGCGGGGCCTTTGACAGGGAGAGAGTGAGAGAAGCAGTGGGACCCTTCACAGTGCAAGAGCGAGAGGAGCAGCGGGGCCTTAAACAGTGAGTGAGCGAGATGAGCAACAGGGATTTTAACAGTGAGAGGGCGAGAGGAGCAGCAGGACCCTTCACAGTGAGAGAGTGAGGAGCACGGTGCCTTACACAGTGAGAGAGTGAGAGGAGCATGGGGGCCTTTAACATTGAGAGTGCGAGAGGTGCAACGGGGCCACTAATAGTGAGAAAGCGGGAGAAGCAGCGGGGTCTTTCAGAATGAGAGCGCAAGAGGAGCATCGGGGCCTTAAAGAGTGAGAGAGCGAGAGGAGCAGCGGGGCCTTTAACAGTGTGAGAGCAAGAAGAGCAGTGGGGCCTTTCACAGTGGGAGAGAGGGAGGAGCAGCGGGGCCTTTAACTGTGAGAGAGGCGAGAGGAGCAGGATGCCCGTATCAGTGAGAGAGCGAGAGGAGCAGTGGGGACTTTAATAGTGCAAGGTGCAGCGGGGTCTTTCACAGTGAGAGAGAGAGGGGCAGTGTGGCCTTTAACAGTGAGAGAGTAAGGGGGCAGCGGGGCCAAAAACAGTAAGAGAGCGAGAGGAGCTGCAGGGCCTTTAACAGTGTGCGAGCGAGAAAGGCAATGGGGCCTTTAACAGTGAGAGAGTGAGAGGAGCAGCGGGGCCTTTAACAGTGTGCGAGCAAGAGAGGCAGTGGGGCCTTTCAAACCGAGAGAGCGATAGGAGCAATGGGGCCATTAACCGTGAGATAGCAAGAGGAGCAGCAGGGCCATTAACAGTGTGAGAGCGAGAGGAGCAGTTGGGCCCTTAACAGTAAGAGAGCGAGAGGAGCAGTGGGGCTCTTAACAGTGAGAGATCGAGTGGAGCAGAGGGGCCTTAAACATTGTGAGAGTGAGAGTAGCAATGGGGCCTTTAACTGTCAGAGCGAGATGAGCAGCGGGGTAATGACAGTGAGAGAGCGAGATGAGCAGCGGGGTAATGACAGTGAGAGAGCGAGATGAGCAGTGGATTTAATGATAGTGAGAAAGCAGGAGCAGCAGGGTCTTTCACAGTGAGAGAGCAAGAGGAGCAGTGGGGCCTTTAACAGTGAGAGAGTGAGAGAAGCAACAGGGTCTTCAACAGCAAGAGCAACAGCACCAGCGCGGTGTTTAACAGTGAGAGAGCGAGAGGACCAACGGGGCCTGTAACCGTGAGAGAGCAAGAGGAGCAGTGTGGCCTTTAGCAGTGTGCGAACGAGAGGAGCAGCGGGGCCATTAACAGTGAGAGAGTGAGAGGAGCAGTGGGGCCTTTGACAGGGAGTGAGCGAGATGAGCAACAGGGATTTTAACAGTGAGAGAGCGAGAGGAGCAGCAGGACCCTTCACAGTGAGAGAGTGAGGAGCACGGTGCCTTACACAGTGAGAGAGTGAGAGGAGCTGTGTGGCCTTTAGCAGTGAGAGACCAAGGGGTGCAGTGGGGCCGTGAACAGTGAGAGCGCGAGAGGAGCATCGGGGCCTTAAGCAGTGAGAGAGCGGGAGGAGCAGCGGGGCCTTTAACATTGAGAGAGCAAGAGGAGCCACAGGGCCTTTAACAGTGAGTGAGAAGAGCAACAGGGTCTTCAACAGCAAGAGCAACAGAACCAGCGCGGTGTTTAACAGTGAGAGAGCGAGAGGAGCAACGGCGCCTGTAACAGTGAGAGAGTGAGAGGAGCAGTGTGGCCTTTAGCAGTGAGAGAACAAGAGGAGCAACGGGGCCTTTAACAGTGAGAGAGTGAGAGGAGCAGCGGGGCCTTTGACAGGGAGAGAGTGAAATGAGCAGCGGGGCCATTAACAGTGAGAGAGTGAGAGAAGCAGTGGGACCCTTCACAGTGCAAGAGCGAGAGGAGCAGCGGGGCCTTAAACAGTGAGTGAGCGAGATGAGCAACAGGGATTTTAACAGTGAGAGAGCGAGAGGAGCAGCAGGACCCTTCACAGTGAGAGAGTGAGGAGCACGGTGCCTTATACAGTGAGAGAGTGAGAGGAGCATTGGGGCCTTTAACATTGAGAGTGCGAGAGGTGCAACGGGGCCATTAATAGTGAGAAAGCGGGAGAAGCAGCGGGGTCTTTCAGAATGAGAGCGCGAGAGGAGCATCGGGGCCTTAAACAGTGAGAGAGCGAGAGGAGCAGCGGGGCCTTTAACAGTAAGAGAGCAAGAAGAGCAGCGGGGCCTTTCACAGTGGGAGAGAGGGAGGAGCAGCGGGGCCTTTAACTGTGAGAGAGGCGAGAGGAGCAGGGTGCCCGTATCAGTGAGAGAGCAAGAGGAGCAGTGGGGACTTTAATAGTGAAAGGTGCAGCGGGGTCTTTCACAGTGAGAGAGAGAGGGGCAGTGTGGCCTTTAACAGTGAGAGAGTAAGGGGGCAGCGGGGCCAAAAACAGTGAGAGAGCGAGAGGAGCTGCAGGGCCTTTAACACTGTGCGAGCGTGAAAGGCAATGGGGCCTTTAACAGTGAGAGAACGAGAGGAGCATCGGGGCCTTTAACAGTGTGCGAGCGAGAGAGGCAGTGGGGCCTTTCACACTGAGAGAGCGATAGGAGCAATGGGGCCATTAACCGTGAGAGAGCAGGAGGAGCAGTGGGGCCATTAACCGTGAGAGAGTGAGAGGAGCAACAGGGTCTTTAATAATGAGAGAGCAAGAGGAGCATCGGAGCTTTAAACAGTGAGAGCAAGAGGAGTAACGGGGTCTGTAACAGTGAGAGAGCAAGAGGAACAGTGTGGCCTTTAGCAGTGAGAGAACGAGGGGAGCAGCAGGGCTATTAACAGTGAGAGAGTGAGAGAAGCAGTGTGGCCTTTAGCAGTGAAACAATGAGAGGAGCAGCGGGGCCTTAAGGAGTGAGAGAGTGAGAGGAACAACAGGGCCTGTAACAGGGAGAGGCAACAGGGCCTTTAACAGTCAGAGCGCGAGAGGAGCAGCAGGGCATTTAACAGAGAGGTGAGAGGAGCAGGGTGCCCATATCAGTGAGAGAGCGAAAGGTGAAGTGTGGCCTTTAACAGTGAGAGGGAACTAGAGGGGAGAAAGGGCCTTTAACAGTGAGAGAGTGAGAGGAGCAGCAGGACCCTTCACAGTGAGAGAGTGAGAGGAACAGTGTGGCCATTAACAGTGAGAGAGGGAGAGGAGCAGTGGAGCCATGAATAGTGAGAATGCGAGAGGTGCAACGGGGCCATTAATATTGAAAAAGCGGGAGAAGCATCGGGGCCGTGAACACTAAGAGAGTGAATGGAGCAGCGGGGCCATTAACCGTCAAGAGAGCGAGAGGAGCAGCGGGGACATTAGCAGTGAGAGAGCAAGAAGAGCAGCAGAGACTTTCACAGTGGGAGAGTGAGAGCTGCAGCGGGGCAATTAACAGTGAGAGAGGCAAGAGGAGCAGTGTGCCTGTATCAGTGAGAGAGCGAGAGGAGCAGCGGGGCCTTTAACAGTGAGAGAGCGAGAGGACCAGTGGAGCCAATAACAGAGAGCAAGAGGAGCAGGGTGGCCTTTAACATTGACAGAGCAAGAGGAGCACAGGGCCTTTAACAATGAGAGAGTGAGAGGAGCAACAGGGTCTTCAACAGCAAGAGCAATAGCACCAGCGCGGTGTTTAACAGTGAGAGAGCAAGTGGAGCAGTGTGGCCTTTAGCAGTGAGAGAACGAGAGGAGCAGTGGAACCCTTCACAGTGCGAGAGCGAGAGGAGCAGTGGGGCCTTTAACAGTGAGAGAGTGAGATGAGCAGCGGGGCCTTTGACAGTGAGAGGAGCAGTGGGATCCTTCACAGTGCGAGAGCAAGAGGAGCAGCGGGGCCTTAAACAGTGAGTGAGCGAGATGAGCAACAGGGATTTTAACAGTGAGAGAGCGAGAGGAGCAGCAGGACCCTTCACAGTGAGAGAGTGAGGAGCACAGTGCCTTACACAGTGAGAGAGTGAGGGGAGCAGTGTGGCCTTTAGCAGTGAGAGAGCAAGGGGTGCAGTGGGGCCGTGAACAGTGAGAGAACAAGAGGAGCATCGGGGGCATTAACAGTGAGAGAGCGAGAGGAACAGTGAGGCCATTAATAGTGAGAGAACAAGAGGAGCATCGGGGCCTTTAACATTGAGAGTGCAAGAGGTGCAACAGGGCCATTAATAGTGAGAAAGTGGGAGGAGCTGCGGAGTCTTTCAGAATGAGAGCGCGAGAGGAGCATCGGGGCGTTAAACAGTGACAAAGCGAGACTAATCACGGAGCCTGTAACAGTGAGAGTGCGAGAGGAGCAGTGGGGTCTTTAACACTGAGAGCAAGAGGAGCAGTGGTGTCTTTAACAGTGAGAGAGTGAGAGGAGCAGCAGGACCCTTCACAGTGAGAGAGCGAGAGGAGCACTGGAGCCTATAACAGAGCAAGAGGAGCAGGATGGCCTTTAACATTGGGAGAGCAAGAGGAGCCACAGGGCCTTTAACAATGAGAGAGTGAGACGAGCAACAGGGTCTTCAACAGCAAGAGCAACAGCATCAGCGCGGTGTTTAACAGTGAGAGAGCGAGAGGAGCAACGGGGCCTGTAACCATGATAGCGCGAGGAGCAGTGTGCGAACGAGAGGAGCAGCGGGGCTATTAACAGTGAGAGAGTGAGAGGAGCAGAGGGGCCTTTAAAAGTGAGAGAGTGAGGGGAGCAGCGGGGCCTTTGACAGGGAGAGAGTGAGATGAGCAGTGGGGCCATTAACAGTGCGAGAGCAAGAGGAGCAGCGGGGTCTTAAACAGTGAGTGAGCGAGATGAGCAACAGGGATTTTAACAGTGAGAGAGCGAGAGGAGCAGCAGGACCCTTCACAGTGAGAGAGTGAGGAGCACAGTGCCTTACACAGTGAGAGAGTGAGGGGAGCAGTGTGGCCTTTAGCAGTGAGAGAGCAAGGGGTGCAGTGGGGCCGTGAACAGTGAGAGAACAAGAGGAGCATCGGGGGCATTAACAGTGAGAGAGCGAGAGGAACAGTGAGGCCATTAATAGTGAGAGAGCAAGAGGAGCATCGGGGCCTTTAACATTGAGAGTGCAAGAGGTGCAACAGGGCCATTAATAGTGAGAAAGCGGGAGGAGCAGCGGAGTCTTTCAGAATGAGAGCGCGAGAGGAGCATCGGGGCGTTAAACAGTGACAAAGCGAGACTAATCACGGAGCCTGTAACAGTGAGAGAGCGAGAGGAGCAGCGGGGCCTTTAACAGTGAGAGAGCAAGAAGAGCAGCAGGGCCTTTCTCAGTAGGAGAGCGGGAGGAGCAGAAGGGACATTAACAGTGAGAGTGCGAGAGGAGCAGTGAGGCCTTCAACAGTGAGAGCGAGAGGAGCAGCGTCACCTTTCACAGTGAGAGAGGGAGAGGTGAAGTGTGGCCTTTAACAGTGAGAGGGAACTAGAGGGGCAAAAGGGCCTTTAACAGTGAGAGAGCGAGAGGAGCAGCCGGAACATTAACAGTGAGAGTGCGAGAGGAGCAGTGGGGTCTTTAACACTGAGAGCAAGAGGAGCAGTGGTGTCTTTAACAGTGAGAGAGTGAGAGGAGCAGCAGGACCCTTCACAGTGAGAGAGCGAGAGGAGCACTGGAGCCTATAACAGAGCAAGAGGAGCAGGATGGCCTTTAACATTGGGAGAGCAAGAGGAGCCACAGGGCCTTTAACAATGAGAGAGTGAGACGAGCAACAGGGTCTTCAACAGCAAGAGCAACAGCATCAGCGCGGTGTTTAACAGTGAGAGAGCGAGAGGAGCAACGGGGCCTGTAACCATGATAGCGCGAGGAGCAGTGTGCGAACGAGAGGAGCAGCGGGGCTATTAACAGTGAGAGAGTGAGAGGAGCAGAGGGGCCTTTAAAAGTGAGAGAGTGAGGGGAGCAGCGGGGCCTTTGACAGGGAGAGAGTGAGATGAGCAGTGGGGCCATTAACAGTGCGAGAGCAAGAGGAGCAGCGGGGTCTTAAACAGTGAGTGAGCGAGATGAGCAGCAGGACCCTTCACAGTGAGAGAGTGAGGAGCACGGTGCCTTACACAGTGAGAGAGTGAGAGGAGAAGGGTGGCCTTTAGCAGTGAGAGAGCAAAGGGTGCAGTAGGGCCGCGAACAGTGAGAGAGCGAGAGGAGCATCGGGGGCATTAACAGTGAGAGAGCGAGAGGAACAGTGGGGCCATTAATAGTGAGAGAGCAAGAGGAACATCAGGGCCTTTAACATTGAGAGTGCGAGAGGTGCAACAGGGCCATTAATAATGAGAAAGCGGGAGAAGCAGCGGGGTCTTTCAGAATGAGAGCGCGAGAGGAGCATCGGGGCCTTAAACAGCGGGAGAGCGAGAGGAATAACAGAGCCTGTAACAGTGAGAGAGCGAGAGGAGCAGCGGGGCCTTTAATAGTGAGAGAGTGAGAGGAGCAGTGTGGTATTTGCATTGAGAGATCAAGGGGAGCAGTGGGGCCGTGAACACTGAGAGAGCGAGAGGGGCAACGGTGGCATTAACAGTGAGAGCGAGAGGAGCAGTGGGACCGTTAACAGTGAGAGAGTGAGAGGTGTAGTGGAGCCATGAACAGTGTGAGAGCAAGAGAAGCTGTGGGGGCTTTAAAGTGAGAGCGAGAGAAGCAGCGTGACCTTGAACACTGAGAGATCAAGAGGAGCAGCAGCACCATTCACATCGAGAGAGCGAGAGGAGCAGTGTTGCCTTTAGCAATGAGAAAGCAAGGGGAGCAGTGGGGCCATTAACAGTGAGAGGAAGAGGAGCAGTGGAGCCTTTAATAGTGAGAGTGAGAGGTGCAGCAGGGACATTAATAGTGAGAAAGCGGGAGAAGCAGCGGGGTCTTTCACAGTGAGATCAAGAGGGACAGTGGGGCCTTTAACAGTGAGAAAGCAGGAGAAGCAGCGGGGTCCTTCACAGTGAGAGCGAGAGTGGCAGTGTGGCCTTTAACAGTGTGCGAGCGAGAGAGGCAGTGGGGCCTTTAACAGTGAGAGAGCAAGTGGGCAGCGGGGCCAAGAACAGTGAGAGAGGAGCTGCAGGGCCTTTAACAGTGAGAGAGCAAGAGGAGCGGCGGCACCTTTCACAATGAGAGAGGGAGAGGCAGTGAGAGAGCGAGAGGAGCGGCGGCACCTTTCACAATGAGAGAGGGAGAGGAGCAATGGGGCCATTAACCGTGAGAAAGCAGGAGGAGCAGTGGGGCCATTAACCGTGAGAGAGCAGGAGGAGCAGTGGGGCCATTAACCGTGAGAGAGTGAGAGGAGCAACAGGGTCTTTAATAATGAGAGAGCAAGAGGAGCATCGGAGCTTTAAACAGTGAGAGCAAGAGGAGTAATGGGGTCTGTAACAGTGAGAGAGCAAGAGGAGCAGTGTGGCCTTTAGCAGTGAGAGAACGAGAGGAGCAGCAGGGCTATTAACAGTGAGAGAGCGAGAGGAGCAGTGCGACCCTTCACAGTGTGAAAGCGAGAGGAGCAGCAGGGCCTTTAACAGTGAGAGAGCAAGAGGAGCAACGGGGCCTGTAACAGTGAGAGAGAGAGAGAGGAGCAGTGGGACCCTTCACAGTGCAAAAGGGAGAGGAGCAGCAGGGCCTTTAACAGTGCAAGAGCGAAAGGAGCAGAGGGGCCTTTAACACTGAGGGAGTGAGAGGAGCAGTG
This sequence comes from Isurus oxyrinchus, assembly GCA_026770705.1. Taxonomy (NCBI): domain Eukaryota; kingdom Metazoa; phylum Chordata; class Chondrichthyes; order Lamniformes; family Lamnidae; genus Isurus; species Isurus oxyrinchus. Next base: position 94,818,960 of record JANJGN010000010.1, read on the forward strand.
GGGCCTTTAACAGTGAGAGATCGAGAGTAGCAGCGGAGCCTTAAACAGTGAGTGAGCGAGATGAGCAACAGGGATTTTAACAGTGAGAGAGCGAGAGGAGCAGCAGGGCTATTAACAGTGAGAGAACGAGAGGAGCAGTGAGGCCATTAACAGTGAGAGAGCAAAAGGAGCAGCGGGGCCTTTAACATTGAGAGTGCAAGAGGTGCAACGGGGCCATTAACGGTGAGAAAGCGGGAGAAGCAACGGGGTCTTTCACAATGAGAGAGCGAGAGGAGCATCGGGGCCTTAAACAGTGAGAGAGTGAGAGGAATAACCGGGCCTGTAACAATGAGAGAGCAAGTGGAGCACCAGGGACATTAACAGTGCGAGAGCGAGAGGAGCAGCGGGGCCTTTCACAGTAGCAGAGCGAGAGGAGCAGCTGGTTATTTCACAGTGAGAGAGGCGAGAGGAGCAGTGTGGCCTTTAGCAGTGAGAGAGCAAGGGGAGCAGTGGGGCCGTGAACAGAGAAAGCGAGAGGAGCAGTGGAGCCATTAACAGTGAGAGAGGGAGGAGTAGTGGAGCCTTTAATAGTGAGAGTGAGAGGTGCAGCGGGGCCATTAATAGTGAGAAAGCGGGAGAAGCAGCAGGGTCTTTCACAGTGAGAAAGTGAGAGGAGCAGTGTGGCCTTTAGCAGTGAGAGAGCAAGGGGAGCAGGCAGGCCATTAACAGTGAGAAAGCAAGAGGGGCAGTGGTGCCATAAACAGTGAGAGAGTGAGAGGAGCAACAGGGCCTTTGACAGTGAGAGAGTGAGTTGAGTAGAGGGGCAATATCCGTGAGAGAGTGAGAGGAGCATTGAGGCCATTAACAGTGAGAAAAAGAGAGGTGCAGCTTGGTCATTAATAGTGAGAGAACGAGAGGAGCACGGGGCCTTTCACAGTAAGAGAGCAAGAGGAGCAGCGGGGTCATTAACATGAGAGAGCAAGAGGCACAGCAGGGCTTTTAATAGTGAGAGATCGAGAGGAGCAGTGGGTCCTTCAACAGTGAGAGTGAGAGGAGCAGCAGGGCTAATTACAGTGAGAGAGCGACCGGTGCAGCTTGGCCATTAATAGTGAGAAAGCGAGAGGAGCAGCGGGGCCTTTCACAGAGAGATCGAGAGGAGCAGCAGGACCCTTCACAGTGAGAGATCATGAGGAGCAGCAGGGTCATTACAATGAGAGAGCGAGAGGAGCAGCGGGACCCTTCACAGGGAGAGATTGCGAGGAGCAGCGGGGCCATTAGCAGTGACAGATCGAGAAGAGCAGTGGGTCCTTAATCATTGAGAGAGCTAGAGGGGCAACAGGGCCTTTAACAGTGAGAGATTGAGAAGAGCAGCGGGTCCTTAATCATTGAGAGAGCTAGAGGGGCAACAGGGCCTTTAACAGTGAGAGGGCAAGAGGTGCAGTGGGGCCATTAATAGTGAGAAAGTGAGAGCAGCAGCGGGGCATGTTACAGTGAGAGCAAGAGGAGCAGAGGGGCCGTTAACACAAAGAGAGCGAGAGGAGCAGTGTGCCCTTTAACAGTGAGAGAGCGAGACAAGCAGTGGGACCAGAAACACTGAGAGCGAGCGGCGTAGCAGGACCCTTCGCAGTGAGAGCGAGAGGAGCAGCAGGGCACTTAACAGAGTGCGAGACAAGCAGTGGGCTTTTAAAAGTGAGAGAGCAATAGGAGCAGTGGCTCCATTAACAGTGAGAAAGCGAGAGAAGCAGTGTGGCCTTTAGCAGTGAGACAGTGAGAGGAGCAACAGGGTCTTTAACAGTGAGAGAGCAAGAGCTGCAGCAGCACGGTGTTTCACAGTGAAAGAGTGAGAGCAGCAGCGGGGCCTTAAAGAGTGAGAGCGAGAAGAGAAGTGGGGCTTTTAACAGTGAGAGAGAGCGAGAGGAGCAGCGGGACCCTTCACAGTGAGAGATCAAGAGGAGTAGCGTGTCCTTAAACATTGAGAGAGCTAGAGGAGCAACGGGGCCTGTTACAGTGAGAGAGAGCTAGAGGGGCAATAGGGCCTTTAACAGAGAGAGATCGAGAGGAGCAGCAGGGCCGTTAACTGTGAGAGAGAAAGAGGAGCAGCAGGGCCATGAATAGTAAGAAACTGAGCAACAGTGGGGTATGTTACAGTGAGCAAGTGGAGCAGCGGGGCTATTAACAGTGGGAGAGCGAGAGGAGCAGAAGGGCCGTTAACACAAAGAAAGCAAGAGGAGCAGTGGGGCCTTTAACAATGAGAGATCGGGAAGAGCAATGGGGCCATTCTCAGTGACAGAGCGAGAGGAGCAGCAGGGCCTTTAACAGTTTGAGAGCAAGAGGAGCAGCGCGGCTACTAACAGTGAGACAGCGAGAGGAGCAGAGGGGCCGATAACAGTGAGATCGAGAGGAGCAGCAGGGCCTTAAACATTGAGAGAGCGAGAGGAGCAACTGAGACTGTTACAATGAGAGAGAGCAAGGGGAGCAGCGGGGCCATTAATAATGAGAAAGTGAGTGGAGCAGTGGGGCATGTTACAGTAAGAGAGCAAGAGGAGCAGCGGGGCCTTGAACAGTGAGAGCGAGCGGAGAAGTGGGGCGTTTAACAGTCAGGGAGGCGAGAGGAGTAGGATGCCTATATCAGTGAGAGAGCGAAAGGAACAGCGGGGACATTAACAGTGAGAGAGCGAGAAGAGCAGCAGGTCCTTTAACAGTGAGAGAGCGAGAGGAGCAGGGGGACATTAACAGTGAGAGAGCAAGAAGAGCAGCGGTGCCTTTCACAGTGGGAGAACGAGGTGAGCGGCGGGGCCTTAAACAGTGAGAGAGCGAGAGGAGCAGCATGTCCTTTCACAGTGAGAGAGCGAGAGGAGCAGGGGGACATTAACAGTGAGAGAGCAAGAAAAGCAGCGGTGCCGTTCACAGTGGGAGAGCGAGAGAAACAGCGAGGCATTTAACAGTAAGAGAGGCGAGAGGAGCAGGGTGCCCGTATCAGTGAGAGGAGCAGTGGGGCCTTTAACAGTGAGAGAACGAGAGGAGTGGCGGGACCTTAAACAGTGAGAGAGCGAGAAGAGCAGCGGTGCCGTTCACAGTGGGAGAGCGAGAGAAACAGCGAGGTATTTAACAGTAAGAGAGGCGAGAGGAGCAGGGTGCCCGTATCAGTGAGAGGAGCAGCGGGGCCTTAAACAGTGAGAGAGCGAGAGGAGCAATGGGGCCTTTAACAGTGAGAGAGCGGGAGGAGCAGTGGGGCCTTGAACGGTAAGAGAGAGAGGAGCAGCGGGGCCATTAACAGTGAGAGAGTGAGAGGAGCAGCCGGGCCTTTAACAGTGAGACAGGGAGAGAAGCAGCAGGGCCTTTATCTGTGAGAGAGTGTGAGGAGCAGCGGTGTGAGAGGAGCATTTGGACCTTTAACAGTGAGAGAATGAGTGGAGCAGCAGGGCCATTTACAGTGAGAGAGCAAGAGGAGCAGCTGTGTTAGAGGAGCATTGGGACCTTTAACAGAGAGCGAGCGAGAGGAACAGCGGGGCCTTTACCAGTGAGAGAGCGAGAGGAGCAGCAGGGCCTTTAACAGTCAGAGAGCAAGAGGTGCACTGGGGCCTTTAACAGTGAGAGAGCGAGAGGGGCAATGGGGCCATTTGCAGTGAGCGAACGAGAGGAGCAGCAGGGCCTTTAACAGTGTCAGAGAGCAAGAGGAGCAGTGGGGCCTTTAATAGAGACAGAGGAGCAGCAGGGCCTTTATCAGTGAGAGAATGAGAGGAGCATCGGTGTGAGAGGAGCATTGGGACCTTTAATAGTGAGAGAGTGAGAGGAGCAGCGAGGCCATTATCAGTGAGAGCAAGAGGAGCAGCCAGGCTATTAATAGTGAGAGTGCGAATTGAGCAGTGGTGCCATTCATAGTGAGAGAGCGAAAGGAGTAGCGGGGCATTTGTAAGTGAGAGAGCGAGAGATGCATTTGGGCTATTCACAGTTAGCAAGTGAGAGGAGCAGCAGGGCCATTAACAGTGAAAGAGTGAGAGGAACAGCGGAGCCTTTAACTTGAGAGAGCGATGGAAGCAGCAGGGTCATTAAAAGTGAAAGACAGGATCAGCAGGGCCTTCAACAGTGAGAATGCAAGAGGAGCAGTGTGGTTTTTAATAGTGATTGAGAGAGAGTAGCGGGGCCTTTAACAGTGTCAGAAAGCGAGAGGAGCAGCGGGGCCTTTAACAGTGTCAGAGAGCGAGAGGAGCAGCGGGGCCTTTAATAGTTAGGGAGAGAGGAGCAGCAGGGCCTTTATCAGTGAGAGAATGAGAGGAGCAGCAGTGCGAGAGGAGCATTAGGAACTTTAATATTGAGAGAGTGAGAGGAGCAGCGAGGCCATTAGCAGTGAGAGCGAGAGGAGCAGCGAGGCCATTAGCAGTGAGAGCAAGAGGAGCAGCGGGGCTATTAACAGTGAGTGCGAATTGAGCAACGGGGCCATTCATAGTGAGAGAGCGAGAGGAGCAGCAGGGCCTTTAACAATGAGAGAGCAGGAGGAGCAGCGGGGTCACTAACAGTGAGAGAGCGTGAGGAGCAGCGGGGCTATTAACATTGAGAGAGTGAGAGGAGCAGATGGGCATTTAAGAGTGAGACAGGGAGAGGAGCAGCAGGGCCTTCATCAGTGAGAGAGTGTGAGGAGCAGCGGTGTGAGAGGAGCATTTGGACCTTTAACAGTGAGAGAGCGAGAGGAGCAGCAGGGCCATTTACAGTGAGAAAGCAACGGGTGCATTGGGGCCATTCACAGTGAGCGAGCGAGAGGAGCAGCAGTGTTAGCGGAGCATTGGGACCTGTGACAGTGAATGAGAGGTGCTGCGGGGCCTTTAACAGAGAGAGAGTGAGAGGAGCTGCAGGGCCTTTAACAGTGAGAGAGCAAGAAGAGCAGCCAGGCCTTTAACAGTGAGACAGGGCGAGGAGCAGCGGGGCATTTAACTGTGAGAGTGTGAGAGGAGCATAGGGGCTATTAACAGTGGGAGAGCGACAGGTGCATTGGGCCATTCACAGTGGGATGTGTGAGAGGAGAAGTGGGGCCAATAACAGTGACAGAGAGAGCGAGACGAGAAGCAGGGCCTTTAACAGTGAGAGTGAGAGGAGCAGCAGGGCCTTTAACAGTGAGAGTGAGAGGAGCAGCGGTGTGAGAGGAGCATTGGGACATTTAACAGTGAGAGATTGAGAGGAGTAGTGGGGCTCTTAATAGTGAGAGTGCGAATTGAGCAGCGGGGCCATTCATTTTTAGAGAGAGAGAGGAGCAGCGGGGCCTTTAACAATGAGAGAGCAAGAGGTGCAGCGGGGTCATTAACAGTGAGAGAGCAAGAGGAGCAGCGGGGGCTTTAACAGTGAGAGAGCGAGAGGAGCAGCGGGGCCTTTAACAGTGAGAGAACGAGAGGAGCAGCGGGGCATTTAGCAGTGAGAGAGCGAGAGATGCATTTGGGCCATTCACAGTTAGCAAGTGAGAGGAGCAGCGGGGCCATTAACAGTGAGAGAGCGAGCGGAGCTGCGGGGCCTTTAACAGTGAGAGAGCGACAGGAGCAGCAGTGTGAGAGGACCATTGGGATCTTTAACAGTGAGAGAGCGAGAGGAGCAGTGAGGCCATTTACAGTGAGATAGGTGAGAGGGGCAGGGTGCCTGTATCAGTGAGGGAGGGAGAGGGGCAGCAGGGCATTCAACACAGAGTGCAAGAGAAGCAGCGGGGACATTAACAATGAGAGAGCGAGCGAACCAGAGGAGCAACAGTGTGAGAGGAGCATTTGGACCTTTAACAGTGAGAGAACGAGTGGAGCAGTGGGGCCATTAACAGTGAGAGAGCGAGAGGAGCAGCGGGGCCATTTACAATGAGAAAGCAACAGGTGCATTGGGGCTATTCACAATGAGAGAGCAAGAGGAGAAGCAGGGACTTTTAACAGTGAGAAAGCGGGAGGAGCAGCAGGGCATTAAACAGTCAGAGAGCAAGATGAGCAGTGAGGCCAGTAACAGTGAGAGAGTGAGAGGAGCAGCAGGACCCTTCACAGTGAGTGAGCGAGACGAGCAACAGGGCCTGGAACAGTGAGAGAGCGAGAGGCGAAGTGTGGCCTTTAACAGTGAGAGGGAACTAGAGGGGCAAAAGGGCCTTTAATAGTGAGAGAGCGAGAGGAGCAGCGGAGCCTTTCACAGTGAGAGAGCGAGAAGAGAAGCAGGGCCTTTAACAGTGAGAGCGGCGACAGGACAGGGTGCCCTTATCAGTGAGGGAGCAAGAGTAGCAGAGGGCCTGTTAACACTGAGAGTGCAAGAGGAGTAGTGGGGCCTTCAACAGTGTGACAGTAAGAGGAGCAGCATCACCTTTCACCATGAGAGAGGGAGAGGAACACGGGGCCTTTCCAGGTGAGAACGACAGGAGCAGTCACTCCGTTAACGGTGAGAGAGCGAGAGGAGCAGCGGGGCCAATGAAAGTGAGAAAGCGAGAGGAGCAGCAGGGTCTTTCACAGCGAGAGAGAAAGAGGAGCAATGGGACCTTTAACAGTGAGAGAGCGTGAGGAGCAGCGGGGGCTTTAACAGTGAGAGAGTGAGAGGAGCAGCGGGGCCTTTAACAGTGACAGAGCGAGAGGAGCAGCAGGGCTTTTAGCAGTGAGAGAGCGAGAGATGCATTTGGGCCATTCACAGTTAGCAAGTGAGAGGAGCAGCGGGGCCATTAACAGTGAGAGAGCGACAGGTGCATTGGGGCCATTCACAGTGAGCGAGCGAGAGGAGCAACAGTGTTAGAGGAGCATTGGGACCTTTAACAGTGAGTGAGAGGTGCTGCGGGGCCTTTAACAGAGAGAGAGCGAGAGGAACAGCGGGGCCTTTAACAGTGAGAGAGCGAGAGAAGCAGCAGGGCCTTTAGCACTGAGAGACGAGAGCAGCAGCAGGGCCTCTAACAGTCAGAGAGCAGGAGGTGCATTGAGGCCTTTAGCAGAGAGAGAGCGAGAGGGGCATTGGGGCCATTCACAGTTAGCAAGTGAGAGGAGCACCGGGGCATTTAACAGTGAGAGAGCGAGAGGAGCAGCGGGGCCTTTAACAGTGAGAGAGCGAGAGGAGCTGCGAGGCCTTTAACAGTGAGAGAGCGAGAGGAGCAGCGGGGCCTTTAGCAATGAGAGTGCGAGAGATGCATTTGGGCCATTCACAGTTAGGAAGTGAGAGGAGCAGCGGGGCCATTAACAGTGAGAGAGCGAGAGGAGCTGCGGGGCCTTTAACAGTGAAAGAGTGAGAGGAGCAGCGAGGTCATTAACAGTGAGAGAGTGAGAGGAGCAGCGGGACCTTTAACTTGAGAGAGCGATAAAAGCAGCAGGGCCATTAAAAGTGAAAGACAGGATCAGCAGGGCCTTCAGCAGTGAGAATGCAAGAGGAGCAGAGTGATTTTTAATAGTGAGAGAGTGAGAGTAGCGGGGCCTTTAACAGTGTCAGAGAGCGAGAGGAGCAGCGGTATGAGAGGAGCATTGGGACATTTAACACTGACCAAGTGAGAGGAGCAGAGGGGCCACTAACAGTGAAGGAGCGAGAGGAGCAGCGGGGCCATTAACAGTGAGAGAGAGCGAGAGGAGCAGCGGGGCCTTTAGCAGTGAGAGAACGACAGGTGCATTGGGGCCATTCACAGTGAGAGAGCGAGAGGAGCAGTGAGGCCTTTAACAGTGAGAGAGTGACAGGAACAGCGGGGCCTTTAACGTGAGAGAGCGGGAGAAGCTTTGGGGCCATTCACAGTGAGCGAGCGGGGGAGCAGCGATGCCTTTAACAGTGAGCGAGCGAGAGAAGCAACAGGGTCATTAACAGTGAGACAGAGGAGCAGCAGACCATTCAACAGTGAGATTGCGAGAAGAGCAGCGGAGTCATTAACAGCGAGAGAGTGAGAGGGGCTGCAAAGCCTTACATAGTGAGAGAGCGAAACGAGCAGTGGGGCATTTAAACAGCGAGCGAGTGAGAGGAGACACGGGGCCAGTAACAGTGAGAGAGCGAGAGGAGCAGCAGGGCCTTTAGCACTGAGAGATGAAAGGAGCAGCAGGGCCTTTAACAGTCGGAGAGCAAGAGGTGCATTGAAGCCTTTAGCAGTGAGAGAGCAAGAGGGGTATTGGGGCCATTCACAGTTAACAAGCGAGAGAGCAGCGGGGCTTTTAATAGTTAGAGAGAGAGGAGCAGCAGGGCCTTTATCAGTGAGAGAATGAGAGGAGCAGCAGTGTGAGAGGAGCATTGGGACCTTTAACAGTGCGAGAGCGTGAGGAGCAGTGGGGCCATTATCAGTGAGAGAGCGAGAGGAGCTACAGGACTCTTAATAGTGAGAGTGCGAATTGAGCAGCGGGGCCATTCATAGTGAGAGAGCGAGAGGAGCAGCGACGCCTTTAACAATGAGAGAGCGAGAGGAGCAGAGGAGCCATTAACAGTGAGAGAGCAAGAAGAGCATCGGGACCTTTCACAGTAGGAGAGCGAGAGGAGCAGCGGGACTGTTAACAGTGAGATAGGTGAGAGGGACAGGGTGCCTGTATCAGTGAGGGAGAGAGAGGAGCAGCAGGGTATTTAACACAGAGAGCGAGAGAATCAGCGGGGACATTAACAGTGAGAAAGTGAGAGAACCAGAGGAGCAGCAGTGTGAGAGGAGCATTTGGACCTTTAACAGTGGGAGAATGAGTGAAGCAGCGGGGCCATTAACAGTGAGAGAGCAAGAGGAGCAGCAGGACCTTTAACAGTCAGAGAGCAAGAGGTGCATTGGGGCATTTAGCAGTGAGAGACCGAGAGGTACATTGGGGCCATTTGCAGTGAGCGAGCGAGAGGAGCAGCAGGGCCTTAAACAGTGTCAGAGAGCGAGAGGAGCTGCAGGGCCTTTAATAGTCAGAGAGAGAGGAGCAGCAGGGCTTTTAACAGTGAGAGAGTGAGAGGAGCAGCGGCTGCGAGGCCTTAAACAGTGAGAGAGTGAAAGGAGCACTGGGGCACTTTAACAGCGAGCGAGTGAGAGGAGCCACAGGGCCAGTAACAGTGAAAGAGCGAGATGAGCAGCGGAGACTTAAACATTGAGAATGTGAATGGAGCAGCAGGGCCATTAACGTGAGAGAGCAAGAGAAGCAGCATGAGCATTAACAGTGAGACAGAGGAGCAGCAGAGCATTCAACAGTGAGAGAGCGAGAGGAGCAGCGGGTCCTTTACCAGCGAGAGAGCAAGAGGAGCAGTGGGGACATTAACAGTGAGAGCGCGAGAGGAGCAGCAGGGCCCTTTAACAGTGACAGAGCGAGAGGAGCAGCGGGGACATTAACAATGAGAGCGCGAGAGGAGCAGCGGGTACATTAACAGTGAGAGCGCGAGAGGAGCAGCAGAGACTTAAACAATGAGAATGTGAGAGGTTCAGCGGGTCCATTAACAGTGAGAGTGCGAGAGGATTAGCGGGGCCATTCACAGTGTCAGAGAGCGAGAGGAGCAGCGGGGCCATTAACAGTGAGAGAGCGAGATGAGCAGTGGGGCCATTAACAGTAAGACAGCAAGAGGAGCAGCAGGGCCATTAACAGTGAGACAGGAGCAGCAGAGCATTCAAAAGTGAGAGAGTGAGAGGAGCTGCGGGTCCTTTACCAGCGAGAGAGCAAGAGGAGTAGTGGGGACATTAACAGTGAGAGCGCGAGAGGAGCAGCCGGGCCCTTTAACAGTGACAGAGCGAGAGGAGCGGCGGGGACATTAACAGTGAGAGAGCGAGAAGAGCAGCAGGGCTATTAATAGTGCGAGTGTGACTTGAGCAATCGGGCCATTCATAGTGAGATAGCGAGAGGAGCAGCGGGGTCATAAACAGTGAGAGCGTGAGGAGCAGCGAGGCCATTAACAATGAGAGAGAGCAAGACAAGCAGTGTGGCCATTAACAGCGAGAGAGCGAGAGGAGCAGAGGGGCCTTTAACAGTGAGAGAGTGAGAGGAGCAGCAGTGTGTGAGGTCCATTGGGACCTTTAACAATGAGAAAGTGAGAGGGGCAGCAAGGCCATTAACAGTCAGCGAGTGAGAGGAGCCGCAGGGCGTTTAGCAGTGAGAGGCGAGAGGAGCAGCGGGGCCATTAAAAGTGAGAGAGACGAGCAGCAGGACCGTCAACAGTGAGAGAGTGAGAGGAGCAGCGGGGACATTAACAGTGAGAGAGCGAGAGGAGCAGCAGGTACATTGACAGTGAGAGAGCGAGAGGAGCAGCAGAGACTTAAACAATGAGAGAGCAAGAGGAGCAGTGGGGACATTAACAATGAGAGCACGAGAGGAGCAGCAGGGCCCTTAACGGTGACAGAGTGAGAGGTGCAGCGGAGCCATTAACAGTGAGAGAGCGAGAGGAGCAGCGGGAACATTAACAGTGAGAGAGCGAGAGGGGCAGCAGGGCCATTGACAGTGAGAGAGCGAGAGGAGCAGCAGAGACTTAAACAATGAGAATGTGAGAGGTTCAGCGGGGCCATTAACAGTGAGAGTGCGAGAGGAGCAGCAGGGCCATTCACAGTCTCAGAAAGCGAGAGGAGCAGCGGGGCCATTAACAGTGAGAGAGTGAGATGAGCAGTGGGGCCATTAACAGTAAGAGAGCAAGAGGAGCAGCAGGGCCATTAACAGTGAGACAGAGGAGCAGCAGAGCATTCAACAGTGAGAATGCAAGAGGAGCAGCGGTTTTATTAACAGCGCGAATGTGAGAGGGACTGCGAAGCCTTAAACAGTGAGAGAGAATAAGAAGCAGCAGGGCCTTTAACAATGAGAGAGCGAGAGGAGCAGCAGGGCCTTTAGCAGTGAGAGAGTGAGAGGTGCATTGGGGCCATTCACAGTGAGCAAGCGAGAGGAGCAACGGGGCCTTTAACAGTGTCAGAGAGTGAGAGGAGCTGCAGTGTCTTTAACAGTGAGAAAGTGAGAGGAACAGCGAGGCCATTAACAGTGAGAGAGCGAGAGGAGCAGCGGGTACTTTAACTTGAGAGAGCAATGGAAGCAGCAGGGCCATTAAAAGTGAGGGAAAGGAGCTGCAGGGCCATTAATAGTGAGAGAGCGAGAGAAGCAGTAAGGCCTTTAACAGTGAGAGAGTGAAAGGAGCTGTGGGGCCATTCACAGTGAGAGAGTGACAGGAGAAGCGGGGCCTTTAACGTGAGAGAGCGAGAGAAGTAGCATGACCATTAACAGTGAGAGAGAGGAGCAGCAAGGCCTTCAACAGTGAGAATATGAGAGGAACAGCGGGGCCTTTAGCAGTGAGATAGCGACAGGTGCTTTGGGGCCATTCACGGTGAGCGAGCGAGAGGAGCAGCGATGCCTTTAACAGTGAGCGAGCGAGAGGAGCAGCGATGCCTTTAACAGTGTCAGAGAAAGAGAGGAGCAGCAGGGCCTTTAACAGTGAGAGAGTGAGGGGAGCAGCGGTGTGAGAGGATCATTGGGACCTTTGACAGTGAGAGAGCAGGACGAGCAACGGGGCCTTTAACATGAGAGAGCAAGAGAAGCAGCAGGCCCATTAACAGGGAGATGAGCAGCAGGGCCTTTAACAGTGGGAGTATGAGCAGAGCAGCAGAGCCATTAACATTAAGAGAGCGAGAGAAGCAGTGAGGCCTTTAACAATGAGAGAGTGAGAGGAGCAGTGGGGCCATTAACAGTGAGAGAGCGAGAGGAGCAGCGGGGGTATTAACAGTGAGAGAACGAGAGGAGCAGCAGGGCCATTGACAGTGAGAGAGCGAGAGGAGCAGCAGAGACTTAAACAATGAGGATGTGAGAGGAGCAGCAGGGCCATTCACAGTGTCAGAGAGCGAGAGGAGCAGCGGGGCCATTAACAGTGAGAGAGCGAGAGGAGCAGTGGGGCCATTAAAAGTAAGAGAGCAAGAGGAGCAGCAGGGCCATTAACAGTGAGACAGAGGAGCAGCAGAGCATTCAACAGTGAGAGACCGAGAGAAGCAGCGGGGCCTTTAGCAGTGAGAGGCAAGAGGAGCAGCGGGGCCATTAAAAGTGAGAGAGACGAGCAGCAGGACCTTCAACAGTGAGAATGCGAGAGGAGCAGTGAGGTTTTTAACAGTGAGAGAGCAAGAGGAGCAACAGGGCCTTTAACGTTGCAGAGCGAGAGAAACAGCAGGGCCATTAACAGTGAGACAGAGGAGCAGCAGAGCATTTAACAGTGAGAATGCGAGAGGAGCAGCGGTTTTATTAACAGCGAGAGGTTGAGAGGGGCTGCGATGCCTTAAACAGTGAAAGAGCAAAAGGAGCAGTGAGGAACTTAAACAGAGAGCGAGGGAGAGGAGCCACGGGGTCAGTAACAGTGAAAGAACGAGATGAGCAGCAGAGCCATTAACAGAGTGCGAATTGAGCAGCGGGGTAATTAACAGTGAGAGAGCAAGAGGAGCAGCAGGGCCATTAACATTGAGAGAGCGAGAGGAGGGTGGGGCCATTAACAGTGAGAGAGCAAGAGGAGCAGCAGGGCCATTAACAGTGAGACAGAGGAGCAGCAGAGCATTCAACAGTGAGAGAGCGAGAGGAGCTGCGGGTCCTTTACCAGCGAGAGAGCAAGAGGAGCAGCGGGGCCATTAACAGTGAGAGTGCGAGAGGAGCAGTTCGGCCATTAACAGTGAGTGAGAGCAAGAAGACCAGTGGTGCCATTAACAGTGAGAGCGAGGGGAGCAGCGGGGCCTTCAGCAGTGAGAGAGCAAGCGGTCCATTGGAGCCATTCACAGTGAGCAAGCAAAAGGAGCAGTGAGACCTTTGACAGTGAGTGAGCGAGAGGAGCAGAGGGGCCTTTAACAGTGACAGAGAGCGAAAGGGGCTGCGGGGCCTTTAACAGAGAGAGAGTGAGAGGAGAAGTGGCGCGATTAACAGTGAGAGGCGAGAGGAGCAGCAGGGCCTTTAACAGTGTCAGAGAGCAAGAGGAGCTGTTGGGCATTTAACAGTCAGAGCGAGAGGAGCAGCAGGGCTTTTAACAGTGAGAGAGTGAGAGGAGCAGCGGTGTGAGAGGAGCATTGGGATCTTTAACAGTGAGAGGAGCAGCGGGGCCATTAACAATGAGGGAGCGAGAGGAGCTGTGGGGCCATTAACAGTGAGAGAACGAGAGGAGCTGCGGTGCCATTAACAGTGAGAGAATGAGAGGAGCAGCGGGGCCATTCATAGTGACAGAGCGAGAGCAGCAGCAGGGCTTTTAGCAGTGAGAGAGTGAAAGGTGCATTGTGGCCATTCACAGTGAGCAAGCGAGAGGAGCAACAGGGCCTTTAACAGTGTCAGAGAGCGAGAGGAGCTGCAGTGTCTTTAACAGTGAGAGAGTGAGAGGAACAGCGAGGCCATTAACAGTGAGAGAGCAAGAGAAGCAGCGGGTCCTTTAACTTGAGAGAGCAATGGAAGCAGCAGGGCCATTAAAAGTGAGAGAGAGGAGCTGCAGGACCTTTGACAGTGAGAGAGCGAGAGAAGCAGTGAGGCCTTTAACAGTGAGAGAGTGACAGGAGCAGCAGGGCAATTCACAGTGAGAGAGTGACAGGAGCAGTGGGGCCTTTAACGTGAGAAAGTGAGAGAAGTAGCATGACCATTAACAGTGAGAGAATGAGAGGATCAGCGGGGCCTTAAACAGTGAGAAAATGAGAGGAGCAGCGGGGCCATTAACAGTGAGAGAGTGAGAGGATCAGCGGGGCCATTAACAGTGAGAGAATAAGAGGATCAGCGGAGCCTTTAACAATGAGAGAATGAGACGAGCAGCGGGGGCTTTAACAGTGAGAAAATGAGAGGAGCAGCGGGGCCATTAACAGTGAGAGAATGAGAGGATCAGCGTGGCCTTAAACAGTGAGAAAATGAGAGGATCAGCGGGGCCATTAACAGTGAGAGAGTAAGAGGATCAGCAGAGCCTTTAACAATGAGAGAATGAGAGGAGCAGCGGGGCTATTCACAGTGAGAGAGCGAGAGGAACAGCGGGGCGTTTAACAGTGAGAAAACGAGAGGAGCAGCAGTGTGAGAGGAGCATTTGGATCTTTAACAGTGAGAGGAGCAGCGGGGACATTAACAGTGAGAGAGCGAGAGGAGCAGCGGGGACATTAACAGTGAGAGAGCGAGAAGAGCAGCAGGGCTATTAATTGTGAGAGTGTGACTTGAGCAACGGGGCCATTCATAGTGAGATAGCGAGAGGAGCAGCGGGGTCATTAATACTGAGAGCGTGAGGAGCAGCGGGGCCATTAACAATGAGAGAGAACGAGACAAGCAGCGTGGCCATTAACAGTGAGAGAGCAAGGGGAGCAGCGGGGCCTTTAACAGTGAGAGAGTGAGAGGAGCAGCGGTGTGTGAGGTCCATTGGGACCTTTAACAATGAGAAAGTGAGAGGGGCAGCAAGGCCAATAACAGTCAGCGAGCGAGAGGAGCCACGGGGCCTTTAGCAGTGAGAGGCGAGGGGAGCAGCGGGGCCATTAAAAGTGAGAGAGACGAGCAGCAGGACCTTCAACAGTGAGAATGGGAAAGGAGCAGTGAGGTTTTTAACAGTGAGAGAGCGAGAGGAGCAACAGGGCCTTTAACGTTGGAGAGCGAGAGAAGCAGCAGGGCCTTTAACAGTGAGACAGAGGAGCAGCAGAGCATTCAACAGTGAGAATGCGAGAGGAGCAGCGGTTTTATTAACAGCGAGAGGGTGAGAGGGGCTGCGATGCCTTAAACAGTGAGAGAGCAAAAGGAGCAGTGGGGCACTTAAAGAGCGAGCGAGGGTGAGGAGCCATGGGGCCATTAACAGTGAAGAGCGAGATGAGTAGCGGAGCCATTAACATTGTGCGAATTGAGCAGCGGGGTCATTAACAGTGAGAGAGCGAATTGAGCAGCGGGGCCATTCATTGTGAGCGAGCGAGAGGAGCAGTAGGGCCTTTAACAATGAGAGAGCATGAGGAGCAGCAGGGCCTTTAACAATAAGAGAGCGAATGGTGCATTGGGGCCATTCACGCTGAGAGCGCGAGAGGAGCAGCAGGGCCTTTAACAGTGACAGAGCGAGAGGAGCAGCAGGGCTTTTAACAGTGAGAGAGTGAGAGGTGCATTGGGGCCATTCACAGTGAGCAAGCGAGAGGAGCAACGGGGCCTTTAACAGTGTCAGACAGCAAGAGGAGCTGCAGTGTCTTTACCAGTGAGACAGAGGAGCAGCAGAGCTTTCAACAATGAGAATGCGAGAGGAGCAGCAGTTTTATTAACAGCGTGAGAGTGAGAGGGACTGCGAAGCCTTAAACAGTGAGAGAGCAAAAGGAGCAGTGGGGCACTTAAACAGCGAGCAAGGGAGACGAGCCACGGGGTCAGTAACAGTGAAAGAGCGAGATGAGTAGCGGAGCCATTAACAGAGTGCGAATTGAGCAGCGGGGCCATTAACAGTGAGAGTGCGAGAGGAGCAGTTCGGCCATTAACAGTGAGTGAGAGTGAGAAGGCCAGTGGTGCCATTAACAGTGAGAGAGCAAGAGAAACAGCGGGGCCATTAACAGTGAGAAAGAGCAAGAGGAGCAGCCGCCGTTTAACAGTGAGAGCGAGGGGAGCAGCGGGATCTTCAGCAGTGAGAGAGCAAGAGGTGCACTGGGGCCATTCACAGTGAGCAAGCAAGAGGAGCAGTGAGACCTTTGACAGTGAGCAAGCGAGAGGAGCAGCGATGCCTTTAACAGTGAGCGAGCGAGAGTAGCAACAGGGCCTTTAACAGTGTCAGAGAGTGAGAGGAGCTGCGGGGCCTTTAACAGTGTCAGAGAGTGAGAGGAGCTGCGGAGACTTTAACAGTCAGAGAGAGAGGAGCAGCAAGGCCTTTACCAGTGAGAAAGTGAGGAGAGCAGCGGTGTGAGAGGATCATTCGGACCTTTGACAGTGAGAGAAGAGAGCAGGGCGAGCAACGGGGCCTTTAACGTGTGAGAGTGAGAGAATCAGCAGGGCCATTAACAGGGAAATGAGCAGCAGGGCCTTTAACAGTGGGAGTATGAGCAGAGCAGCAGAGCCATTGACATTAAGTGAGCGAGAGAAGCAGTGAGGCCTTTAACAATGAGAGAGTGAGTGGAGCAGCGGGGCCATTAACAGTGGGAGAGTGAGAGGATCAGCGGAGCCTTTAACAGTGAGAGAGCGAGAGGAACAGCGGGGCCTTTAACAGTGAGAAAATGATTGTAGCAGCGGTGTGAGAGGAGCAGTGGGGCCATTAACAGTGAGAGAGCGAGAGGAAAAGCGGAGCCATTCACAGTGAGAAAAAGAGAGGAGCAGCGGTGTGAGAGGAGCATTGGGACATTTAACAGTGAGAGGAGCAGTGGGGCCATTAACAGTGAGAGAGTGAGAGGAGCAACAGGGCCTTTAACAGTGTCAGAGAGCAAGAGAAGCAGTGAGGCCTTTAACAGTGAGAGAGTGAAAGGAGCAGTGGGGCCTTTAACGTGAGAGAGCAAAAGAAGTAGCATGACCATTAACAGTGTGAGAGAGGAGCAGCAGCGCCTTCAACACTGAGAATGTGAGAGGAGCAGCGGGGCCTTTAGCAATGAGAGAGCGACAGGTGCTTTGGGGCCATTCATGGTGAGCGAGCGAGAGGAGCAACAGGGCCTTTAACAGTGTCAGAGAGCAAGAGGAGCTGCAGTGTCTTTAACAGTGAGAGAGTGAGGGGAGCAGCGGTGTGAGAGGATCATTGGGACCTTTGACAGTGAGAGAGCTGGAGGAGCAACGGGGCCTTTAACATGAGAGAGCGAGAGAAGCAGCAGAGCCATTAACAGGGAGATGAGCAGCTGGGCCATTAACAGTGGGAGTATGAGCAGAGCAGCAGAGCCATTAACATTAAGAGAGCGAGAGAAGCAGTGAGGCCTTTAACAATGAGAGAGCAAGAGAAGCAGCAGGGCCATTAACAGGGAGATGAGCAGCAGGGCCATTAACAGTGGGAGTAAGAGCAGAGCATCAGAGCCACTAACATTAAGAGAGCGAGAGAAGCAGTGAGGCCTTTAATAATGAGAGAGTGAGTGGAGCAGCAGGGCCATTAACAGAGAGAGAGTGAGAGGATCAGCGGGGCCTTTAACAGTGAGCGAATGAGAGGAGCAGCCATGTGAGAGGAGCATTGGGACATTTAACAGTGAGAGGAGCAGTGGGGCCATTAACAGTGAGAGGGCAAGAGGAGCAGCGAGGCTATTAACAGTGAGAGAGCGACAGGAGCAGCAGGGCCATTGACAGTGATAGAGCGAGAGGAGCAGCGGGGACATTAACAGTGTCAGAGAGCGAGAGGAGCTGCAGGGCCTTTAACAGTGAGAGAGTGAGGGGAGCAGCGGTGTGAGAGGATCATTGGGACCTTTGACAGTGAGAGAGCTGGAGGAGCAACGGGGCCTTTAACATGAGAGAGTGAGAGAAGCAGCAGGGCCATTAACAGGGAGATGAGCAGCAGGGCCATTAACAGTGGGAGTAAGAGCAGAGCATCAGAGCCACTAACATTAAGAGAGCGAGAGAAGCAGTGAGGCCTTTAACAATGAGTGAGTGAGTGAAAAGTTGGGCCATTAACAGAGAGAGAGTGAAAGGATCAGCGGGGCCTTTAACAGTGAGTGAATGAGAGGAGCAGCCATGTGAGAGGAGCATTGGGACATTTAACAGTGAGAGGAGCAGTGGGGCCATTAACAGTGAGAGGGCAAGAGGAGCAGCGGGGCTATTAAAAGTGAGAGAACGAGAGGAGCAGCAGGGCCATTGACAGTGATAGAGCGAGAGGAGCAGCGGGGCCTTTAACAGTGAGAGAGCGAGAGGAGCAGCGGGGCTATCAACAGTGAGAGAACGAGAGGAGCAGCAGGGCCATTGACAGTGAGAGAGCGAGAAGAGCAGCAGGGCCCTTCACAGTGAGAGCACGAGAGGAGCAGCAGGGCCCTTAACAGTGACAGAGTGAGAGGGGCAGCGGGGCCATTAACAGTGAGAGAGCGAGAGGAACAGCGGGGCCTTTAACAGTGAGAAAATGATTGTAGCAGCGGTGTGAGAGGAGCAGTGGGGCCATTAACAGTGAGAGAGCGAGAGGAAAAGCGGAGCCATTCACAGTGAGAAAAAGAGAGGAGCAGCGGTGTGAGAGGAGCATTGGGACATTTATCAGTGAGAGGAGCAGTGGGGCCATTAACAGTGAGAGAGTGAGAGGAGCAACAGGGCCTTTAACAGTGTCAGAGAGCGAGGAGCGGCAGGGCCTTTAACAGTGAGAGAGCGAGAGAAGCAGTGAGGCCTTTAACAATGAGAGAGTGAAAGGAGCAGTGGGGCCTTTAACGTGAGAGAGCGAAAGAAGTAGCATGACCATTAACAGTGTGAGAGAGGAGCAGCAGCGCCTTCAACACTGAGAATGTGAGAGGAGCAGCGGGGCCTTTAGCAATGAGAGAGCGACAGGTGCTTTGGGGCCATTCACGGTGAGCGAGCGAGAGGAGCAACAGGGCCTTTAACAGTGTCAGAGAGCAAGAGGAGCTGCAGGGCCTTTAACAGTGAGAGAGTGAGGGGAGCAGCGGTGTGAGAGGATCATTGGGACCTTTGACAGTGAGAGAGCTGGAGGAGCAACGGGGCCTTTAACATGAGAGAGCGAGAGAAGCAGCAGAGCCATTAACAGGGAGATGAGCAGCTAGGCCATTAACAGTGGGAATATGAGCAGAGCAGCAGAGCCATTAACGTTAAGAGAGCGAGAGAAGCAGTGAGGCCTTTAACAATGAGAGAGCAAGAGAAGCAGCAGGGCCATTAACAGGGAGATGAGCAGCAGGGCCATTAACAGTGGGAGTATGAGCAGAGCATCAGAGCCACTAACATTAAGAGAGCGAGAGAAGCAGTGAGGCCTTTAACAATGAGAGAGTGAGTGGAGCAGCAGGGCCATTAACAGAGAGAGAGTGAGAGGATCAGCGGGGCCTTTAACAGTGAGCGAATGAGAGGAGCAGCCATGTGAGAGGAGCATTGGGACATTTAACAGTGAGAGGAGCAGTGGGGCCATTAACAGTGAGAGGGCAAGAGGAGCAGCGAGGCTATTAACAGTGAGAGAGCGACAGGAGCAGCAGGGCCATTGACAGTGATAGAGCGAGAGGAGCAGCGGGGACATTAACAGTGTCAGAGAGCGAGAGGAGCTGCAGGACCTTTAACAGTGAGAGAGTGAGGGGAGCAGCGGTGTGAGAGGATCATTGGGACCTTTGACAGTGAGAGAGCTGGAGGAGCAACGGGGCCTTTAACATGAGAGAGCAAGAGAAGCAGCAGGGCCATTAACAGGGAGATGAGCAGCAGGGCCATTAACAGTGGGAGTATGAGCAGAGCCATTAACATTAAGAGAGCGAGAGAAGCAGTGAGGCCTTTAACAATGAGAGAGTGAGTGCAGCAGCGGGGCCATTAACAGAGAGAGAGTGAGAGGATCAGCGGGGCCTTTAACAGTGAGCGAATGAGAGGACCAGCCATGTGAGAGGAGCATTGGGACATTTAACAGTGAGAGGAGCAGTGGGGCCATTAACAGTGAGAGGGCAAGAGGAGCAGCGGGGCTATTAACAGTGAGAGAGCGAGAGGAGCAGCAGGGCCATTGACAGTGATAGAGCGAGAGGAGCAGCGGGGCCTTTAACAGTGAGAGAGCGAGAGGAGCAGCGGGGCTATCAACAGTGAGAGAACGAGAGGAGCAGCAGGGCCATTGACAGTGAGAGAGCGAGAGGAGCAGCAGAGACTTAAACAATGAGAATGTGAGAGGTTCAGCAGGGCCATTAACAGTGAGAGTGCAAGAGGAGCAGCAGGGCCATTCACAGTGTCAGAGAGCGAGAGGACCAGCGGGGCCATTAACAGTGAGACAGCAAGATGAGCAGTGGGGCCATTAACAGTAAGAGAGCAAGAGGAGCAGCAGGGCCTTCAACAGTGAGACAGAGGAGCAGCAGAGCATTCAACAGTGAGAGAGCGAGAGGAGCTGCGGGTCCTTTACCAGCGAGAGAGCAAGAGGACCAGTGGGGACATTAACAGTGAGAGCGCGAGAGGAGCAGCAGGGCCCTTTAACAGTGACAGAGCGAGAGGAGCAGCGGGGACATTAACAATGAGAGCGTGAGAGGAGCAGCGGGTACATTAACAGTGAGAGAGCGAGAAGAGCAGCAGGGCTATTAATAGTGAGACTGTGACTTGAGCAATCGGGCCATTCATAGTGAGATAGCGTGAGGAGCAGCGGGGCCATTAACAATGAGAGAGAGCGAGACAAGCAGCGTGGCCATTAACAGTGAGAGAGCGAGAGGAGCAGCAGGGCCATTAACAGTGAGAGAGTGAGGGAAGCAGCGGGGCCTTTAACAGTGAGAGGGTGAGAGGAGCAGTGGTGTGTGAGGTCCATTGGGACCTTTAACAATGAGAAAGTGAGTGGGGCAGCAAGGCCATTAACAGTGAGAGACCGAGAGGAGCCGCGGTGCCTTTAGCAGTGAGAGGCGAAAGGAGCAGCAGGGCCATTAAAAGTGAGAGAGACGAGCAGCAGGACCTTCAACAGTGAGAATGCGAGAGGAGCAGTGAGGTTTTTAACAGTGAGAGAGCGAGAGAAGCAGCAGGGCCATTAACAGTGAGACAGAGGAGCAGCAGAGCTTTCAACAGTGAGAATGTGAGAGGAGCAGCGGTTTTATCAACAGCGTGAGAATGAGAGGGGCTGCGAAGCCTTAAACAGTGAGAGAGCAAAAGGAGCAGTGGGGCACTTAAACAGCGAGCAAGGGAGACGAGCCACGGGGTCAGTAACAGTGAAAGAGCGAGTTGAGCAGCGGAGCCATTAACAGAGTGCGAATTGAGCAGCGGAGTCATTAACAGTGAGACAGCAAGAGGAGCAGTGGGGCCATTAACAGCAAGAGAGAGCGAGTGGAGCAGCCAGGCCTTTAACAATGAGAGAGCGAGAGGAGCAGTGGCGCCATTAACAGCGAGAGAGAGCGAGAGGAGCAGCCAGGCCTTTAACAATGAGAAAGCGAGAGGAGCAGCGGAGACTTAAATAATGAGAATGTGAGAGGAGCAGAGGGGCCATTAACAATGAGAGTGTGAGAGGAGCAGCGGGGCCATTCACAGTGTCAGAGAGCGAGAGGAGCAGCGGGGCTATTAACAGCGAGACAGCGAGAGAAGCAGTGAGGCCTTTAACAATGAGAGAGCGAGAGAAGCAGCAGGGCCATTAACAGGGAGATGAGCAGCAGGGCCATTAACAGTGGGAATATGAGCAGAGCAGCAGAGCCATTAACATTAAGAGAGCGAGAGAAGCAGTGAGGCCTTTAACAATGAGAGAGCAAGAGAAGCAGCAGGGCCATTAACAGGGAGATGAGCAGCAGGGCCATTAACAGTGGGAGTAAGAGCAGAGCATCAGAGCCACTAACATTAAGAGAGCGAGAGAAGCAGTGAGGCCTTTAACAATGAGAGAGTGAGTGGAGCAGCAGGGCCATTAACAGAGAGAGAGTGAGAGGATCAGCGGGGCCTTTAACAGTGAGCGAATGAGAGGAGCAGCCATGTGAGAGGAGCATTGGGACATTTAACAGTGAGAGGAGCAGTGGGGCCATTAACAGTGAGAGGGCAAGAGGAGCAGCGAGGCTATTAACAGTGAGAGAGCGACAGGAGCAGCAGGGCCATTGACAGTGATAGAGCGAGAGGAGCAGTGGGGACATTAACAGTGTCAGAGAGCGAGAGGAGCTGCAGGGCCTTTAACAGTGAGAGAGTGAGGGGAGCAGCGGTGTGAGAGGATAATTGGGACCTTTGATAGTGAGAGAGCTGGAGGAGCAACGGGGCCTTTAACATGAGAGAGCGAGAGAAGCAGCAGGGCCATTAACAGGGAGATGAGCAGCAGGGCCATTAACAGTGGGAGTATGAGCAGAGCAGCAGAGCCATTAACATTAAGAGAGCGAGAGAAGCAGTGAGGCCTTTAACAATGAGAGAGCGAGAGAAGCAGCAGGGCCATTAACAGGGAGATGAGCAGCAGGGCCATTAACAGTGGGAGTAAGAGCAGAGCATCTGAGCCACTAACATTAAGAGAGCGAGAGAAGCAGTGAGGCCTTTAACAATGAGAGAGTGAGTGCAGCAGCGGGGCCATTAACAGAGAGAGAGTGAGAGGATCAGCGGGGCCTTTAACAGTGAGAGAGCGAGAGGAACAGCGGGGCCTTTAACAGTGAGAAAATGATTGTAGCAGCGGTGTGAGAGGAGCAGTGGGGCCATTAACAGTGAGAGAGCGAGAGGAAAAGCGGAGCCATTCACAGTGAGAAAAAGAGAGGAGCAGCGGTGTGAGAGGAGCATTGGGACATTTAACAGTGAGAGGAGCAGTGGGGCCATTAACAGTGAGAGAGTGAGAGGAGCAACAGGGCCTTTAACAGTGTCAGAGAGCGAGAGAAGCAGTGAGGCCTTTAACAGTGAGAGAGTGAAAGGAGCAGTGGGGCCTTTAACGTGAGAGAGCAAAAGAAGTAGCATGACCATTAACAGTGTGAGAGAGGAGCAGCAGCGCCTTCAACACTGAGAATGTGAGAGGAGCAGCGGGGCCTTTAGCAATGAGAGAGCGACAGGTGCTTTGGGGCCATTCATGGTGAGCGAGCGAGAGGAGCAACAGGGCCTTTAACAGTGTCAGAGAGCAAGAGGAGCTGCAGTGTCTTTAACAGTGAGAGAGTGAGGGGAGCAGCGGTGTGAGAGGATCATTGGGACCTTTGACAGTGAGAGAGCTGGAGGAGCAACGGGGCCTTTAACATGAGAGAGCGAGAGAAGCAGCAGAGCCATTAACAGGGAGATGAGCAGCAGGGCCATTAACAGTGGGAGTATGAGCAGAGCATCAGAGCCACTAACATTAAGAGAGCGAGAGAAGCAGTGAGGCCTTTAATAATGAGAGAGTGAGTGGAGCAGCAGGGCCATTAACAGAGAGAGAGTGAGAGGATCAGCGGGGCCTTTAACAGTGAGCGAATGAGAGGAGCAGCCATGTGAGAGGAGCATTGGGACATTTAACAGTGAGAGGAGCAGTGGGGCCATTAACAGTGAGAGGGCAAGAGGAGCAGCGAGGCTATTAACAGTGAGAGAGCGACAGGAGCAGCAGGGCCATTGACAGTGATAGAGCGAGAGGAGCAGCGGGGACATTAACAGTGTCAGAGAGCGAGAGGAGCTGCAGGGCCTTTAACAGTGAGAGAGTGAGGGGAGCAGCGGTGTGAGAGGATAATTGGGACCTTTGACAGTGAAAGAGCTGGAGGAGCAACGGGGCCTTTAACATGAGAGAGCGAGAGAAGCAGCAGGGCCATTAACAGGGAGATGAGCAGCTGGGCCATTAACACTGGGAGTATGAGCAGAGCAGCAGAGCCATTAACATTAAGAGAGCGAGAGAAGCAGTGAGGCCTTTAACAATGAGAGAGCGAGAGAAGCAGCAGGACCATTAACAGGGAGATGAGCAGCAGGGCCATTAACAGTGGGAGTAAGAGCAGAGCATCAGAGCCACTAACATTAAGAGAGCGAGAGAAGCAGTGAGGCCTTTAACAATGAGGGAGTGAGTGAAAAGTTGGGCCATTAACAGAGAGAGAGTGAAAGGATCAGCGGGGCCTTTAACAGTGAGTGAATGAGAGGACCAGCCATGTGAGAGGAGCATTGGGACATTTAACAGTGAGAGGAGCAGTGGGGCCATTAACAGTGAGAGGGCAAGAGGAGCAGCGGGGCTATTAACAGTGAGAGAGCGAGAGGAGCAGCAGGGCCATTGACAGTGATAGAGCGAGAGGAGCAGCGGGGCCTTTAACAGTGAGAGAGCGAGAGGAGCAGCGGGGCTATCAACAGTGAGAGAACGAGAGGAGCAGCAGGGCCATTGACAGTGAGAGCGAGAAGAGCAGCAGGGCCCTTCACAGTGAGAGCACGAGAGGAGCAGCAGGGCCCTTAACAGTGACAGAGTGAGAGGGGCAGCGGGGCCATTAACAGTGAGAGAGCGAGAGGAACAGCGGGGCCTTTAACAGTGAGAAAATGATTGTAGCAGCGGTGTGAGAGGAGCAGTGGGGCCATTAACAGTGAGAGAGCGAGAGGAAAAGCGGAGCCATTCACAGTGAGAAAAAGAGAGGAGCAGCGGTGTGAGAGGAGCATTGGGACATTTATCAGTGAGAGGAGCAGTGGGGCCATTAACAGTGAGAGAGTGAGAGGAGCAAAAGGGCCTTTAACAATGTCAGAGAGCGAGGAGCTGCAGGGCCTTTAACAGTAAGAGAGAAGAGCGGCAGGGCCTTTAACAGTGAGAGAGCGAGAGAAGCAGTGAGGCCTTTAACAGTGAGAGAGTGAAAGGAGCAGTGGGGCCTTTAACGTGAGAGAGCGAAAGAAGTAGCATGACAATTAACAGTGTGAGAGAGGAGCAGCAGCGCCTTCAACACTGAGAATGTGAGAGGAGCAGCGGGGCCTTTAGCAATGAGAGAGCGACAGGTGCTTTGGGGCCATTCATGGTGAGCGAGCGAGAGGAACAACAGGGCCTTTAACAGTGTCAGAGAGCAAGAGGAGCTGCAGGGCCTTTAACAGTGAGAGAGTGAGGGGAGCAGCGGTGTGAGAGGATCATTGGGACCTTTGACAGTGAGAGAGCTGGAGGAGCAACGGGGCCTTTAACATGAGAGAGCGAGAGAAGCAGCAGAGCCATTAACAGGGAGATGAGCAGCAGGGCCATTAACAGTGGGAGTATGAGCAGAGCATCAGAGCCACTAACATTAAGAGAGCGAGAGAAGCAGTGAGGCCTTTAACAATGAGAGAGCAAGAGAAGCAGCAGGGCCATTAACAGGGAGATGAGCAGCAGGGCCATTAACAGTGGGAGTATGAGCAGAGCATCAGAGCCACTAACATTAAGAGAGCGAGAGAAGCAGTGAGGCCTTTAACAATGAGAGAGTGAGTGGAGCAGCAGGGCCATTAACAGAGAGAGAGTGAGAGGATCAGCGGGGCCTTTAACAGTGAGCGAATGAGAGGAGCAGCCATGTGAGAGGAGCATTGGGACATTTAACAGTGAGAGGAGCAGTGGGGCCATTAACAGTGAGAGGGCAAGAGGAGCAGCGAGGCTATTAACAGTGAGAGAGCGACAGGAGCAGCAGGGCCATTGACAGTGATAGAGCGAGAGGAGCAGCGGGGACATTAACAGTGTCAGAGAGCGAGAGGAGCTGCAGGGCCTTTAACAGTGAGAGAGTGAGGGGAGCAGCGGTGTGAGAGGATCATTGGGACCTTTGACAGTGAGAGAGCTGGAGGAGCAACGGGGCCTTTAACATGAGAGAGCAAGAGAAGCAGCAGGGCCATTAACAGGGAGATGAGCAGCAGGGCCATTAACAGTGGGAGTATGAGCAGAGCAGCAGAGCCATTAACATTAAGAGAGCAAGAGAAGCAGTGAGGCCTTTAACAATGAGAGAGTGAGTGCAGCAGCGGGGCCATTAACAGAGAGAGAGTGAGAGGATCAGCGGGGCCTTTAACAGTGAGCGAATGAGAGGACCAGCCATGTGAGAGGCGCATTGGGACATTTAACAGTGAGAGGAGCAGTGGGGCCATTAACAGTGAGAGGGCAAGAGGAGCAGCGGGGCTATTAACAGTGAGAGAGCGAGAGGAGCAGCAGGGCCATTGACAGTGATAGAGCGAGAGGAGCAGCGGGGCCTTTAACAGTGAGAGAGCGAGAGGAGCAGCGGGGCTATCAACAGTGAGAGAACGAGAGGAGCAGCAGGGCCATTGACAGTGAGAGAGCGAGAAGAGCAGCAGGGCCCTTCACAGTGAGAGCACGAGAGGAGCAGCAGGGCCCTTAACAGTGACAGAGTGAGAGGGGCAGCGGGGCCATTAACAGTGAGAGAGCGAGATGAGCAGCAGGGCCATTGACAGTGAGAGAGCGAGAGGAGCAGCAGAGACTTAAACAATGAGAATGTGAGAGGTTCAGCAGGGCCATTAACAGTGAGAGTGCAAGAGGAGCAGCAGGGCCATTCACAGTGTCAGAGAGCGAGAGGACCAGCGGGGCCATTAACAGTGAGACAGCAAGATGAGCAGTGGGGCCATTAACAGTAAGAGAGCAAGAGGAGCAGCAGGGCCTTCAACAGTGAGACAGAGGAGCAGCAGAGCATTCAACAGTGAGAGAGCGAGAGGAGCTGCGGGTCCTTTACCAGCGAGAGAGCAAGAGGACCAGTGGGTACATTAACAGTGAGAGCGCGAGAGGAGCAGCAGGGCCCTTTAACAGTGACAGAGCGAGAGGAGCAGCGGGGACATTAACAATGAGAGCGTGAGAGGAGCAGCGGGTACATTAACAGTGAGAGAGCGAGAAGAGCAGCAGGGCTATTAATAGTGAGACTGTGACTTGAGCAATCGGGCCATTCATAGTGAGATAGCGTGAGGAGCAGCGGGGCCATTAACAATGAGAGAGAGCGAGACAAGCAGCGTGGCCATTAACAGTGAGAGAGCGAGAGGAGCAGCAGGGCCATTAACAGTGAGAGAGCGAGGGAAGCAGCGGGGCCTTTAACAGTGAGAGGGTGAGAGGAGCAGTGGTGTGTGAGGTCCATTGGGACCTTTAACAATGAGAAAGTGAGTGGGGCAGCAAGGCCATTAACAGTGAGAGAGACGAGCAGCAGGACCTTCAACAGTGAGATTGCGAGAGGAGCAGTGAGGTTTTTAACATTGAGAGAGCGAGAGAAGCAGCAGGGCCATTAACAGTGAGACAGAGGAGCAGCAGAGCTTTCAACAGTGAGAATGTGAGAGGAGCAGCGGTTTTATCAACAGCGTGAGAATGAGAGGGGCTGCGAAGCCTTAAACAGTGAGAGAGCAAAAGGAGCAGTGGGGCACTTAAACAGCGAGCAAGGGAGACGAGCCACGGGGTCAGTAACAGTGAAAGAGCGAGTTGAGCAGCGGAGCCATTAACAGAGTGCGAATTGAGCAGCGGAGTCATTAACAGTGAGACAGCAAGAGGAGCAGTGGGGCCATTAACAGCAAGAGAGAGCGAGTGGAGCAGCCAGGCCTTTAACAATGAGAGAGCGAGAGGAGCAGTGGCGCCATTAACAGCGAGAGAGAGCGAGAGGAGCAGCCAGGCCTTTAACAATGAGAAAGCGAGAGAAGCAGCGGAGACTTAAATAATGAGAATGTGAGAGGAGCAGAGGGGCCATTAACAATGAGAGTGTGAGAGGAGCAGCGGGGCCATTCACAGTGTCAGAGAGCGAGAGGAGCAGCGGGGCTATTAACAGCGAGACAGCGAGAGGAGCAGCAGGGTCATTAACAGGGAGATGAGCAGCAGGGCCATTAACAGTGGGAGTATGAGCAGAGCAGCAGAGCCATTAACATTAAGAGAGCGAGAGAAGCAGTGAGGCCTTTAACAATGAGAGAGCGAGAGAAGCAGCAGGGCCATTAACAGGGAGATGAGCAGCAGGGCCATTAGCAGTGGGATTATGAGCAGAGCAGCAGAGCCATTAACATTAAGAGAGCGAGAGAAGCAGTGAGGCCTTTAACAATGAGAGAGCAAGAGAAGCAGCAGGGCCATTTACAGGGAGATGAGCAGCAGGGCCATTAACAGTGGGAGTAAGAGCAGAGCATCAGAGCCACTAACATTAAGAGAGCGAGAGAAGCAGTGAGGCCTTTAACAATGAGAGAGTGAGTTGAGCAGCAGGGCCATTAACAGAGAGAGAGTGAGAGGATCAGCGGGGCCTTTAACAGTGAGCGAATGAGAGGAGCAGCCATGTGAGAGGAGCATTGGGACATTTAACAGTGAGAGGAGCAGCAGAGCCATTAACATTAAGAGAGCGAGAGAAGCAGTGAGGCCTTTAACAATGAGAGAGCGAGAGAAGCAGCAGGGCCATTAACAGGGAGATGAGCAGCAGGGCCATTAACAGTGGGAGTAAGAGCAGAGCATCAGAGCCACTAACATTAAGAGAGCGAGAGAAGCAGTGAGGCCTTTAACAATGAGGGAGTGAGTGAAAAGTTGGGCCATTAACAGAGAGAGAGTGAAAGGATCAGCGGGGCCTTTAACAGTGAGCGAATGAGAGGAGCAGCCATGTGAGAGGAGCATTGGGACATTTAACAGTGAGAGGAGCAGTGGGGCCATTAACAGTGAGAGGGCAAGAGGAGCAGCGGGGCTATTAACAGTGAGAGAGCGAGAGGAGCAGCAGGGCCATTGACAGTGATAGAGCGAGAGGAGCAGCGGGGCCTTTAACAGTGAGAGAGCGAGAGGAGCAGCGGGGCTATTAACAGTGAGAGAACGAGAGGAGCAGCAGGGCCATTGACAGTGAGAGAGCGAGAAGAGCAGCAGGGCCCTTAACAGTGAGAGCACGAGAGGAGCAGCAGGGCCCTTAACAGTGACAGAGTGAGAGGGGCAGCGGGGCCATTAACAGTGAGAGAGCGAGAGGAGCAGCGGGGACATTAACAGTGAGAGAGCGAGATGAGCAGCAGGGCCATTGACAGTGAGAGAGCGAGAGGAGCAGCAGAGACTTAAACAATGAGAATGTGAGAGGTTCAGCAGGGCCATTAACAGTGAGAGTGCAAGAGGAGCAGCAGGGCCATTCACAGTGTCAGAGAGCGAGAGGACCAGCGGGGCCATTAACAGTGAGACAGCAAGATGAGCAGTGGGGCCATTAACAGTAAAAGAGCAAGAGGAGCAGCAAGGCCTTCAACAGTGAGACAGAGGAGCAGCAGAGCATTCAACAGTGAGAGAGCGAGAGGAGCTGCGGGTCCTTTACCAGCGAGAGAGCAAGAGGACCAGTGGGGACATTAACAGTGAGAGCGCGAGAGGAGCAGCAGGGCCCTTTAACAGTGACAGAGCGAGAGGAGCAGCGGGGACATTAACAATGAGAGCGCGAGAGGAGCAGCAGGTACATTAACAGTGAGAGAGCGAGAAGAGCAGCAGGGCTATTAATAGTGAGAGTGTGACTTGAGCAATCGGGCCATTCATAGTGAGATAGCGTGAGGAGCAGCGGGGCCATTAACAATGAGAGAGAGCGAGACAAGCAGTGTGGCCATTAACAGTGAGAGAGCGAGAGGAGCAGCAGGGCCATTAACAGTGAGAGAGCGAGGGAAGCAGCGGGGCCTTTAACAGTGAGAGGGTGAGAGGAGCAGTGGTGTGTGAGGTCCATTGGGACCTTTAACAATGAGAAAGTGAGTGGGGCAGCAAGGCCATTAACAGTGAGAGACCGAGAGGAGCCGCAGTGCCTTTAGCAGTGAGAGGCAAAAGGAGCAGCAGGGCCATTAAAAGTGAGAGAGACGAGCAGCAGGACCTTCAACAGTGAGAATGCGAGAGGAGCAGTGAGGTTTTTAACAGTGAGAGAGCGAGAGAAGCAGCAGGGCCATTAACAGTGAGACAGAGGAGCAGCAGAGCTTTCAACAGTGAGAATGCGAGAGGAGCAGCGGTTTTATCAACAGCGTGAGAATGAGAGGGGCTGTGAAGCCTTAAACAGTGAGAGAGCAAAAGGAGCAGTGGGGCACTTAAACAGCGAGCAAGGGAGACGAGCCACGGGGTCAGTAACAGTGAAAGAGCGAGTTGAGCAGCGGAGCCATTAACAGAGTGCGAATTGAGCAGCGGAGTCATTAACAGTGGGACAGCAAGAGGAGCAGTGGGGCCATTAACAGCAAGAGAGAGCGAGAGGAGCAGCCAGGCCTTTAACAATGAGAGAGCGAGAGGAGCAGTGGCGCCATTAACAGCGAGAGAGAGCGAGAGGAGCAGCCAGGCCTTTAACAATGAGAAAGCGAGAGGAGCAGCGGAGACTTAAATAATGAGAATGTGAGAGGAGCAGAGGGGCCATTAACAATGAAAGTGTGAGAGGAGCAGCAGGGCCATTCACAGTGTCAGAGAGCGAGAGGAGCAGCGGGGCTATTAACAGCGAGACAGCGAGAGGAGCAGCAGGGTCATTAACAGTGAGAGAGCGAGACGAGCCGCAGAGCATTCAACAGTGAGAGAGTGAGAGGAGCTGCGGGTCCTTTACCAGCGAGAGAGCTAGAGGAGCAGCGGGGCCATTAACAGTGAGAGTACGAGAGGAGCAGTTCGGCCATTAATAGTGAGTGAGAACGAGAAAACCAGTGGTGCCATTAACAGTGAGAGAGCAAGAGGAACAGCGGGGCCATTAACAGCGAGAAAGAGTGAGAGGAGCATCCAGGCGTTTCACAGTGAGAGCGAGGGGAACAGCGGGGCCTTCAGCAGTGAGAGAGCAAGAGGTGCATTTGGCCATTCACAGTGAGCAAGCAAGAGGAGCAGTGAGACCTTTAACAATGTCAGAGAGTGAGACGGGCTGCGGGGCCTTCAACAGAGAGAGAGTGAGAGGAGAAGCGGGGCCATTAACAGTGAGAGGCGAGAGGAGCAGCAGGGCCTTTAACAGTGTCAGAGAGCGAGAGGAGCTGTTGGGCCTTTAACAGTCAGAGTGAGAGGAGCAGCAGGGCTTTTAACAGTGAGAGAGTGAGAGGGTAGCGGTGTGAGAGGAGCATTGGGATCTTTAACAGTGAGAGGAGCAGCGGGGCCATTAACAATGAGGGAGCGAGATGAGCTGCGGGGCCATTAACAATGAGAGAACGAGTGGAGCAGTGGGGCTATTAATAGTGAGTGCAAATTGAGCAGCGGGGCCATTCATAGTGAGAGAGCGAGAGGAGCAGTAGGGCCTTTAACAATCAGAGAGCATGAGAAGCAGCAGAGCCTTTAGCAGTGAGAGAGTGAGAGATGCATTGGGGCCATTCACAGTGAGCAAGCGAGAGGAGCAATGGGGCCTTTAAGTGTCAGAGAGCGAGAGGAGCTGCAGTGTCTTTAACAGTGAGAGAGTGAGAGGAACAGCGAGGCCATTAACAGTGAGAGAGCGAGAGGAGCAGCGGGTCCTTTAGCTTGAGAGAGCAATGGAAGCAGCAGGGCCATTAAAAGTGAGAGAGAGGAGCTGCAGGGCCTTTAACAGGGAGAGAGCGAGAGAAGCAGTGAGGCCTTTAACAGTGAGAGAGTGAAAGGAGCAGCGAGGCCATTCACAGTGAGAGAGTGACAGGAGCAGCAGGGCCTTTAACGTGAGAGAGCGAGAGAAGTAGCATGACGGTTAACAGTGAGAGAGAGAGGAGCAACAGGGCCTTCAACACTGAGAATGTGAGAGGAGCAGCGGGGCCTTTAGCAGTGAGAGAGCGACAGGTTCTTTGGGGCCATTCACGGTGAGCGAGCGTGAGGAGCAGCGATGCCTTTAACAGTGAGAGAGCAAGAGAAGCAGCAGGGCCATTAACAGGGAGATGAGCAGCAGGGCCTTTAACAGTGGGAGTATGAGCAGAGCAGCAGAGTCATTAACATTAAGAGAGCGAGAGAAGCAGTGAGGCCTTTAACAATGAGAGAGTGAGTGGAGCAGCGGGGCCATTAATAGTGAGAGTGCGAGAGGAGCAGCGGGGCCATTCACAGTGATAGAGAGCGAGAGGTGCTGCGGGGCCTTTAACAGAGAAAGACTGAAAGGAGCAGCGGGGCCATTAACAGTGAGCGGCGAGAGGAGCAGCAGGGCCTTTAACAGTGTCAGAGAGCGAGAGGAGCAGATTGGCCTTTAACAGTCACAGAGAGAGAGGAGCAGCAGGGCTTTTAACAGTGAGAGAGTGAGAAGAGCAGCAGTGTGAGAGGAGCATTGGGATCTTCAAAAATGAGAGGAGCAGCGGGGCCATTAACAATGAGGGAGCGAGAGGAGCTGCAGGGCCATTAACAGTGAGAGAATGAGAGGAGCAGCGGGGCTATTAATAGTGAGTGCGAATTGAGCAGTGGGGCCATTCATAGTGAGAGAGCGAGAGGAGCAGTAGGGCCTTTAACAATGAGAGAACGTGAGAAGCAGCAGGGCCTTTAACAATGAGAGAGCAAGACGAGCAGCAGAGTCTTTAGCAGTGAGAGAGCAAGAGGTGCATTGGGGCCATTCACACTGAGAGCGCGAGAGGAGAAGCAGGGCTTTTAACAGTGACAGAGCGAGAGGAGCAGCAGGGCTTTTAGCAGTGAGAGAGTGAGAGGTGCATTGGGGCCATTCACAGTGAGCAAGCGAGAGGAGCAACGGGGCCTTTAACAGTGTCAGAGCGAGAGGAGCTGTAGTATCTTTAACAGTGAGAGAGTGAGAGGAACAGCGAGGCCATTAACAGTGAGAGAGCGAGAGGAGCAGCGGGGCCTTTAACAGTGAGAAAATGAGAGGAGCAACGGTGTGAGAGGAGCATTGGGACATTTAACAGTGAGAGGAGCAGTGGGGCCATTAACAGTGAGAGAGCGAGAGGAGCAGCGGGGCTATTAACAGTGAGAAAACAAGA
The DNA here is from genome assembly GCA_026770705.1 of Isurus oxyrinchus. Taxonomy (NCBI): domain Eukaryota; kingdom Metazoa; phylum Chordata; class Chondrichthyes; order Lamniformes; family Lamnidae; genus Isurus; species Isurus oxyrinchus. Next base: position 94,850,942 of record JANJGN010000010.1, read on the forward strand.
GGAGCAGCAATGCCATTGACAGTGAGAGAGCAAGAGGAGCAGCAGAGACTTAAACAACGAGAATGTGAGAGGATCAGCGGGGCCATTAACAGTGAGAGTGCGAGAGAAGCAGCGGGGCCATTCACAGTGTCAGACAGTGAGAGGAGCAGCGGGGCCATTAACAGTCAGAGAGCGAGAGGAGCAGTGGGGCCATTAACAGTAAGAGAGCAAGAGGAACAGCGGGGCCATTAACAGCGAGAAAGAGCGAGAGGAGCAGCTGAGCAATAAACAGTGAGAGCGAGGGGAGCAGCGGGACCTTCAGCAGTGAGAGAGCAAGAGGTGCATTGGGACCATTCACAGTGAGCAAGCAAGAGGAGCAGTGAGACCTTTGACAGTGAGCGAGTGAGAGGAGCAGCGGGGACATTAACAGTGAGAGGCGAGAGGAGCAGCAGGGCCTTTAACAGTGTCAGAGAGTGAGAGGAGCTGTTGGGCCTTTAACAGTCAGAGAGAGAGGAGCAGCAGGGCTTTTAACAGTGAGAGAGTGAGAGGAGCAGCGGTGTGAGAGGAGCATTGGGATCTTTAACAGTGAGAGGAGCAGGGGGGACATTAACAGTGAGAGAGCGAGAGGAGCAGCGGGAACATTAACAGTGAGAGAGCGAGAGGAGCAGCAGGGACATTAACAGTGAGAGAGCGAGAAGAGCAGCAGGGCTATTAATAGTGAGAGTGTGACTTGAGCAACGAGGCCATTCATAGTGAGATAGCGAGAGGAGCAGCGGGGTCATTAATAGTGAGAGCGTGAGGAGCAGCAGGGCCATTAACAGTGAGAGAGCGAGAGGAGCAGCAGGGCCATTAACAGTGAGAGAGCGAGAGGAGCAGCAGGGCCATTAACAGTGAGAGAGCAAGGGAGGCAGTGGGGCCTTTAACAGTGAGAGAGGGAGAGGAGCAGCAGGGCCGTTAACAGTGAGAGAGCGAGGGAAGCAGCGGTGCCTTTAACAGTGAGAGAGTGAGAGGAGCAGCGGTGTGTGAGGTCCATTGGGACCTTTAACAATGAGAAAGTGAGAGGGGCAGCAAGGCCATTAACAGTCAGCGAGCGAGAGGAGCCGCGGGGCCTTTAGCAGTGAGAGGCAAGAGGAGCAGCGGGGCCACTAAAAGTGAGAGAGACGAGCAGCAGGACCTTCAACAATGAGAATGGGAAAGGAGCAGTGAGGTTTTTAACAGTGAGAGAGCGAGAGAAGCAACAGGGCCTTTAACGTTTGAGAGCGAGAGAAGCAGCAGGGCCATTAACAGTGAGACAGAGGAGCAGCAGAGCATTCAACAGTGAGAATGCGAGAGGGGCAGCGGTTTTATTAACAGCGAGAGGGTGAGAGGGGCTGCGAAGCCTTAAACAGTGAGAGAGCAAAAGGAGCAGTGGGGCACTTAAACAGCGAGCGAGGGAGAGGAGCCACGGGGTCAGTAACAGTGAAAGAGCAAGATGAGTAGCGGAGCCATTAACAGAGTGCGAATTGAGCAGTGGGGCCATTAACAGCGAGAGGAGCAGCCGGGCCTTTAACAATGAGAGAGCGAGGCGAGCAGCGGAGAATTAAACAATGAGAATGTGAGAGGAGAAGCGGGGTCATTAACAGTGAGAGAACAAGAGGTGCAGTGGGGCCATTCACAGTGTCAGAGAGTGAGAGGAGCAGCGGGGTCATTAACAGTGAGAGTGCGAGAGGAGCCGCAGAGCATTCAACAGTGAGAGAGCGAGAGGAGCTGCGGGTCCTTTACCAGCGAGAGAGCAAGAGGAACAGCGTGGCCATTAACAGTGAGAGTGCGAGAGGAGCAGTTCGGCCATTAACAGTGAGTGAGAGCGAGAAGACCAGTGGTGCCATTAACAGTGAGAGAGCAAGAGGAACAGCGGGGCCATTAACAGCGAGAAAGAGTGAGAGGAGCAGCCTCCATTTAACAGTGAGAGCGAGGGGAGCAGCGCGACCTTCAGCAGTGAGAGAGCAAGAGGTGCATTGGGGCCATTCACAGTGAGCAAGCAAGAGGAGCAGTGAGACCTTTGACAATGAGCGAGCGAGAGGAACAGCGGGGTCTTTAACAGTGACAGAGAGCTAGAGGGGCTGCGGGGCCTTTAACAGAGAGAGAGTGAGAGGAGCAGCAGGGTCTTTAACAGTGTCAGAGAGTGAGAGGAGCTGTTGGGCCTTTAACAGTCAGAGAGAGAGGAGCAGCAGGGCCTGTAACAGTGAGAGAGTGAGAGGAGCGGCGGGTCCTTTAGCAGCGAGAGAGCGAAAGGTGCTTTGGGGCCATTCACGGTGAGCGAGCGAGAGGAGCAGCAATGCCTTTAACAGTGAGCGAGCGAGAGGAGCAACAGGGCCTTTAACAGTGTCAGAGAGAGAGAGGAGCAGCAGGGTCTTTAACAGTGAGAGAGTGAGGGGAGCAGCGGTGTGAGAGGATCATTGGGACCTTTGACAGTGAGAGAGCAGGACGAGCAACGGGGCCTTTAACGTGAGAGAGCAAGAGAATCAGCAAGGCCATTAACAGGGAAATGAGCAGCAGGGCCTTTAACAGTGGGAGTATGAGCAGAGCAGCAGAGCCATTGACATTAAGTGAGCGAGAGAAGCAGTGAGGCCTTTAACAATGAGAGAGTGAGTGGAGCAGCGGTGCCATTAACAGTGGGAGAGTGAGAGGATTAGTGGGGCCTTTAACAGTGAGAAAATGAGACGAGCAGCAGGGTCTTTAACAGTGACAGAGAGCGAGAGGTGCTGCGGGGCCTTTAACAGAGAGAGAGTGAGAGGAGCAGCGGGGCCATTAACAGTGTCAGAGAGTGAGAGGAGCTGTTGGGCCTTTAACAGTCAGAGAGAGAGGATCAGCGGGGCCTTTAACAGTGAGCGAATGAGAGGAGCAGCCATGTGAGAGGAGCATTGGGACATTTAACAGTGAGAGGAGCAGTGGGGCCATTAACATTGAAAGGGCAAGAGGAGCAGCGGTGCTATTAAAAGTGAGAGAACGAGAGGAGAAGCGGGGCTATTAATAGTGAGCGTGAATTGAGCAGCGGGGCCATTCATAGTGAGTGAGGGAGCGAGATGAGCAGCAGGGCCTTTAACAATGAGAGAGCAAGAGATGCAGTGGGGCCATTAACAGTGAGAGCGCGAGAGGAGCAGCGGGGCCATTAACAGTGAGAGAGCGAGAGGAGCAGCGGGGACATTAACAGTGAGAGAGTGAAAGTAGCAGCGGGTACATTAACAGTGAGAGAGCGAGAAGAGCAGCAGGGCTATTAATAGTGAGAGTGTGACTTGAGCAACAGGGACATTCATAATGAGATAGCGAGAGGAGCAGTGGGGTCATAAACAGTGAGAGCGTGAGGAGCAGTGGGGCCATTAACAATGAGAGAGAGCGAGACAAGCAGTGTGGCCATTAACAGTGAGAGAGCGAGGGAAGCAGCGGGGCCTTTAACAGTGAGAGAGTGAGAGGAGCAGCGGTGTGTGAGGTCCATTGGGACCTTTAACAATGCGAAAGTGAGAGGGGCAGCAAGGCCTTTAACAGTCAGCGAGCGAGAGGAGCCACGGGGCCTTTAGCAGTGAGAGGCGAGAGGAGCAGCAGGGCCATTAAAAGTGAGAGAGATGAGCAGCAGGACCTTCAACAGTGAGAATGCGAGAGGAACAGTGAGGTTTTTAACAGTGAGAGAGCGAGAGGAGAAACAGGGCCTTTAACTTTGGAGAGCGAGAGAAGCAACAGGGCCATTAACAGTGAGACAGAGGAGCAGCAGAGTATTCAAGAGTGAGAATGCGAGAGGAGCAGCGGTTTTATTAACAGCGAGAGGGTGAGAGGGGCTACGAGGCCTTAAACAGTGAGAGAGCAAAAGGAGCCGCGGGGCACTTAAACAGCGAGCGAGGGAGAGGAGCCACGGGGCCATTAACAGTGAGAATACGAGAGGAGCAGTTTGGCCATTAACAGTGAGTGAGAGCGAGAAGTCCAGTGGTGCCATTAACAGTGAGAGAGCAAGAGGAACAGCGGGGCCATTAACAGCTAGAAAGAGCAAGAGGAGCAGCCGGGCGTTTAACAGTGAGAGCAAGGGGAGCAGTGCGGCTTTCAGCAGTGAGAGAGCAAGAGGTGCACTGGGGCCATTCACAGTGAGCAAGCAAGAGGAGCAGTGAGACCTTTGACAGTGAGCGAGCGAGAGGAGCAGCAGGGCCTTTAACAATGACAGAGAGCGAGAGGGGCTGCGGGGCCTTCAACAGAGAGAGAGTGAGAGGAGCAGCGGAGCCATTAACAGTGTGAGGCGAGAGGAGCAGCAGGGCCTTTAACAGTGTCAGAGAGCGAGAGGAGCTGCAGTGTCTTTAACAGTGAGACAGAGGAGCAGCAGAGCTTTCAACAGTGAGAATGCGAGAGGAGCAGCGGTTTTATTAACAGTGTGAGAGTGAGAGAGGCTGCGAAGCCTTAAACAGTGAGACAGCAAGAGGAGCAGTGGGGCCATTAACAGCGAGAGAGAGCGAGAGGAGCAGCCGGGCCTTTAACAATGAGAGAGCGAGAGGAGCAGCGGAGACTTAAACAATGAGAATGTGAGAGGAGCAGTGGGGCCATTAACAATGAGAATGTGAGAGGAGCAGCGGGGCCATCCACAGTGTCAGAGAGCGAGAGGAGCAGCGGGGCCATTAACAGTGAGAGAGTGAGAGTAGCAGTGGGGCCATTAACAGTAAGAGAACAAGAGGAGCAGCAAGGCCATTAACAGTGAGAGAGCGAGAAGAGCAGCGGGGCTATTAACAGTGAGAAAACAAGAGGAGCAGCAGGGCCATTAACAGTGAGAGCGAGAAGACCAGTGGTGCCATTAACAGTGAGCGAGCAAGAGGAACAGCGGGGCCATTAACAGCGAGAAAGAGCAAGAGGAGCAGCCGGGAATTTAACAGTGAGAGCGAGGGGAGCAGTGCGGCTTTCAGCAGTGAGAGAGCAAGAGGTGCATTGGGCCATTCACAGTGAGCAAGCAAGAGGAGCAGTGAGACCTTTGACAGTGAGCGAGTGAGAGGAGCAGCAGGGCCTTTAACAGTGACAAAGAGAGAGAGGGGCTACGGGGCCTTCAACAGAGAGAGAGTGAGAGGATCAGCGGGGCCATTAACAGTGAGAGGCGAGAGGAGCAGCAGGGCCTTTAACAGTGTCAGAGAGCGAGAGGAGCTGTTGGGCCTTTAACAGACAGAGAGAGAGAGGAGCAGCAGGGCTTTTAACAGTGAGAGAGTGAGAGGAGCAGCGGTGTGAGAGGAGCATTGGGATCTTTAACAGTGAGAGGAGCAGCAGGGCATTAACAGTGAGAGAACGAGTTGAGCAGCGAGGCTATTAATAGTGAGTGCGAATTGAGCAGCAGGGCCATTCATAGTGAGAGAGCGAGAGGAGCAGTAGGGCCTTTAACAATGAGAGAACGAGTGGTGCATTGGGGCCATTCACACAGAGCGCGAGAGGAGCAGCAGGGCTTTTAGCAGTGAGAGAGTGAGAGGTGCATTGGGGCCATTCACAGTGAGCAAGCGAGAGGAGCAACGGGGCCTTTAACAGTGTCAGAGAGCGAGAGGAGCTGCAGTGTCTTTAACAGTGAGAGAATGAGAGGAACAGCGAGGCCATATAACAGTGCGAGAGCGAGAGGAGCAGCGGGTCCTTTAATTTGAGAGAGCAATGGAAGCAGCAGGGCCATTAAAAGTGAGAGAGAGGACCTGCAGGGCCTTTAACAGTGAGAGAGCGAGAGAAGCAGTGAGGCCTTTAACAGTGAGAGAGTGAAAGGAGCAGCGGGGCCTTTAACGTGAGACAGCGAGAGAAGTAGCATGACCATTAACAGTGAGAGAGAGGAGCAGCAGGGCCTTCAACACTGAGAATGTGAGAGGAGCAGCGGGGCCTTTAGCAGTGAGAGAGCGACAGGTGCTTTGGGGCCATTCACGGTGAGTGAGCGAGAGGAGCAGCAATGCCTTTAACAGTGAGCGAGCGAGAGGAGCAACAGGGTCTTTCACAGTCAGACAGAGAGAGGAGCAGCAGGGCCTTTAACAGTGAGAGAGTGAGGGGAGCAGCGGTGTGAGAGGATCATTGGGACCTTTGACAGTGAGAGAGCAGGACGAGCAACGGGGCCTTTAACGTGAGAGAGCAAGAGAATCAGCAAGGCCATTAACAGGGAGATGAGCAGCAGGGCCTTTAACAGTGGGAGTATGAGCAGAGCAGCAGAGCCATTGACATTAAGTGAGCGAGAGAAGCAGTGAGGCCTTTAACAATGAGAGAGTGAGTGGAGCAGCGGTGCCATTAACAGTGGGAGAGTGAGAGGATCAGTGGGGCGTTTAACAGTGAGAGAGCGAGAGGAGCAGCGGTGTGAGAGGAGCAGTGGTGCCATTAACAGTGAGAGAGCAAGAGGAACAGCGGGGCCATTAACAGCGAGAAAGAGCGAGAGGAGCAGCTGAGCTTTTAACAATGAGAGCGAGGGGAGCAGCGGGGACTTCAGCAATGAGAGAGCAAGAGGTGCATTGGGATCATTCACAGTGAGCAAGCAAGAGGAGCAGTGAGACCTTTGACAGTGAGCGAGTGAGAGGAGCAGCGGGTCTTTTAACAGTGACAGAGAGCGAGAGGTGCTGCGGGGCCTTTAACAGAGAGAGAGTGAGAGGAGCTGTTGGGCCTTTAACAGTCAGAGAGAGAGGATCAGCGGGGCCTTTAACAGTGAGCGAATGAGAGGAGCAGCCATGTGAGAGGAGCATTGGGACATTTAACAGTGAGAGGAGCAGTGGGGCCATTAACATTGAAAGGGCAAGAGGAGCAGCGGTGCTATTAAAAGTGAGAGAACGAGAGGAGAAGCGGGGCTATTAATAGTGAGCGTGAATTGAGCAGCGGGGCCATTCATAGTGAGTGAGGGAGAGAGATGAGCAGCAGGGCCTTTAACAATGAGAGAGCAAGAGATGCAGTGGGGCCATTAACAGTGAGAGCGCGAGAGGAGCAGCGGGGCCATTAACAGTGAGAGAGCGAGAGGAGCAGCGGGGACATTAACAGTGAGAGAGTGAAAGTAGCAGTGGGGACATTAACAGTGAGAGAGCGAGAAGAGCAGCAGGGCTATTAATAGTGAGAGTGTGACTTGAGCAACAGGGACATTCATAATGAGATAGCGAGAGGAGCAGTGGGGTCATAAACAGTGAGAGCGTGAGGAGCAGTGGGGCCATTAACAATGAGAGAGAGCGAGACAAGCAGTGTGGCCATTAACAGTGAGAGAGCGAGAGGAGCAGCAGGGCCATTAACAGTGAGAGAGCGAGAGGAACAGTAGGGCCATTAACAGTGAGAGAGCGAGGGAAGCAGCGGGGCCTTTAACAGTGAGAGATTGAGAGGAGCAGCGGTGTGTGAGGTCCATTGGGACCTTTAACAATGCGAAAGTGAGAGGGGCAGCAAGGCCTTTAACAGTCAGCGAGCGAGAGGAGCCACGGGGCCTTTAGCAGTGAGAGAGATGAGCAGCAGGACCTTCAACAGTGAGAATGCGAGAGGAACAGTGTGGTTTTTAACAGTGAGAGAGCGAGAGGAGAAACAGGGCCTTTAACTTTGGAGAGCGAGAGAAGCAACAGGGCCATTAACAGTGAGACAGAGGAGCAGCAGAGTATTCAAGAGTGAGAATGCGAGAGGAGCAGCGGTTTTATTAACAGCGAGAGGGTGAGAGGGGCTACGAGGCCTTAAACAGTGAGAGAGCAAAAGGAGCCGCGGGGCACTTAAACAGCGAGCGAGGGAGAGGAGCCACGGGGCCATTAACAGTGAGAATATGAGAGGAGCAGTTTGGCCATTAACAGTGAGTGAGAGCGAGAAGTCCAGTGGTGCCATTAACAGTGAGAGAGCAAGAGGAACAGCGGGGCCATTAACAGCTAGAAAGAGCAAGAGGAGCAGCCGGGCGTTTAACAGTGAGAGCAAGGGGAGCAGTGCGGCTTTCAGCAGTGAGAGAGCAAGAGGTGCACTGGGGCCATTCACAGTGAGCAAGCAAGAGGAGCAGTGAGACCTTTGACAGTGAGCGAGCGAGAGGAGCAGCAGGGCCTTTAACAATGACAGAGAGCGAGAGGGGCTGCGGGGCCTTCAACAGAGAGAGAGTGAGAGGAGCAGCGGAGCCACTAACAGTGTGAGGCGAGAGGAGCAGCAGGGCCTTTAACAGTGTCAGAGAGCGAGAGGAGCTGCAGTGTCTTTAACAGTGAGACAGAGGAGCAGCAGAGCTTTCAACAGTGAGAATGCGAGAGGAGCAGCGGTTTTATTAACAGTGTGAGAGTGAGAGAGGCTGCGAAGCCTTAAACAGTGAGACAGCAAGAGGAGCAGTGGGGCCATTAACAGCAAGAGAGAGCGAGAGGAGCAGCCGGGCCTTTAACAATGAGAGAGCGAGAGGAGCAGCGGAGACTTAAACAATGAGAATGTGAGAGGAGCAGCGGGGCCATCCACAGTGTCAGAGAGCGAGAGGAGCAGCGGGGCCATTAACAGTGAGAGAGTGAGAGGAGCAACAGGGTCTTTAACAGTCAGAGAGAGAGAGGAGCTGCGGGGCCTTTAACAGTGAGAGAGTGAGGGGAGCAACGGTGTGAGAGGATCATTGAGACCTTTGACAGTGGGAGAGCAGGAGGAGCAACAGGGCCTTTAACATGAGAGAGCGAGAGAAGCAGCAGGGCCATTAACAGGAAGATGAGCAGCAGGGCCTTTAACAGTGGGAGTATGAGCAGAGCATCAGAGCCATTAACATAAAAGAGCGAGAGAAGCAGTGAGGCCTTTAACAATGAGAGAGTGAGTGGAGCAGCGGGGCCATTAACAGTGAGATAGTGAGAGGATCAGCGGGGCCTTTAACAGTGAGCGAATGAGAGGAGCAGCGAGGCCATTCACAGTGAGAGAGCGACAGGAACAGCAGGGCCTTTAACAGTGAGAAAATGAGAGGAGCAGCGGGGCCGTTAACAGTGAGTGTGTGACAGGAGCAGCAGGGCCTTTAACGTGAGAGTGCGAGAGAAGCAGTATGGTCATTAACAGTGAGACAGAGGAGCAGCAGGGCCTTCAATAGTGAGAATATGAGAGGAGCAGCAGGGTTTTTAACAGTGAGAAAGCGAGAGCAGCGGGGTCTTTAACAGTGAGAGAGCGAGAGGAGCTGCGGTTCCTTAACCAGCGAGAGAGCAAGAGGAACAGCGAGGCCATTAACAGTGAGAGTGCGAGAGGAGCAGTTCGGCCATTAACAGTGAGTGAGAGCGAGAAGACCGTGGTGCCATTAACAGTGAGAGAGCAAGAGGAACAACGGGGCCATTAACAGCGAGAAAGAGCGAGAGGAGCAGCTGAGCGTTTAACAGTGAGAGTGAGGTGAGCAGCGGGGACTTCAGCAGTGAGAGAGCAAGAGGTGCATTGGGACCATTCACAGTGAGCAAGCAAGAGGAGCAGTGAGACCTTTGACAGTGAGCGAGCGAGAGGAGCAGCGGGTCTTTTAACAGTGACAGAGAGCAAGAGGTGCTGCGGGGCCTTTAACAGAGAGAGTGAGAGGAGCAACAGGGCCATTAACAGTGTCAGAGAGTGAGAGGAACTGTTGGGCCTTTAACAGTCAGAGAGAGAGGATCAGCGGCGCCTTTAACAGTGAGAAAACGAGAGGAGCAGCCGTGTGAGAGGAGCATTGGGACATTTAACAGTGAGAGGAGCAGTGGGGCCATAAACAGTGAGAGGGCAAGAGGAGCAGCGGGGCTATTAAAAGTTAGAGAATGAGAGGAGCAGCAGGGCCATTGACAGTGAGAGAGCGAGAGGAGCAGCGGGGCTATTAATAGTGAGCGTGAATTGAGCAGCGGGGCCATTCATAGTGAGTGAAGGAGCGAGATGAGTACCAGTGCCTTTCACAATGAGAGAGCAAGAGGTGCAGTGGGGCCATTAACAGTGAGAGCGCGAGAGGAGCAGCGGGGCCATTAACAGTGAGAGAGCGAGAGGAGCAGTGGGGACATTAACAGTGAGAGAGTGAGAGGAGCAGCAGGGACATTAACAGTGAGAGAGCGAGAAGAGCAGCAGGGCTATTAATAGTGAGAGTGTGACTTGAGCAACGAGGCCATTCATAGTGAGATAGCGAGAGGAGCAGCGGGGTCATTAATAGTGAGAGCGCGTGAGGAGCAGCGGGGACTTTAACAGTGAGTGAGAGGAGCAGCGGGGCCTTTAACAGTCAGCGAGCGAGAGGAGCCACGGGGCCTTTAGCAGTGAGACGTGAGAGGAGCAGCGGGGCCATTAAAAGTGAGAGAGATGAGCAGCAGGACCTTCAACAGTGAGAATGCGAGAGGAACAGTGAGGATTTTAACAGTGAGAGAGCGAGCGGAGCAACAGGGCCTTTAAGGTTGGAGAGCAAGAGAAGCAACAGGGCCATTAACAGTGAGACAGAGGAGCAGCAGAGCATTCAAGAGTGAGAATGCGAGAGGAGCAGCAGTTTTATTAACAGCGAGAGGGTGAGAGAGCTGCGAGGCCTTAAACAGTGAGAGAGCAAAAGGAGCCGCGGGGCACTTAAACAGCAAGCGAGGGTGAGGAGCCACGGGGCCATTAACAGTGAGAGTGCGAGAGGAGTAGTTCGGCCATTAACAGTGAGTGAGAGCGAGAAGTCCAGTAGTGCCATTAACAGTGAGAGAGCAAGAGGAACAGCGGGGCCATTAACAGCGAGAAAGAGCAAGAGGAGCAGCCGGGCGTTTAACAGTGAGAGCAAGTGGAGCAGTGCAGCTTTCAGCAGTGAGAGAGCAAGAGGTGCACTGGGGCCATTCACAGTGAGCAAGCAAGAGGAGCAGTGAGAAGACAGTAAGAGAGCAAAAGGAGCAGCAGGGCCTTTAACAGTGCGAGGCGAGAGGAGCAGCAGAGCATTCAACAGTGAGAGAGCGAGAGGTGCTGCGGGTCCTTTACCAGCGAGAGAGCAAGAGGAGCAGTGGGGACATTAACAGTGAGAGCGCGAGAGGAGCAGCAGGGCCCTTCAACAGTGCCAGAGTGAGAGGAGCAGCGGTGTGTGAGGTCCATTGGGACCTTTAACAATGAGAAGGTGAGAGGGGCAGCAAGGCCATTAACAGTCAGCGAGCAAGAGGAGCCGCGGGGCCTTTAGCAGTGAGAGGCGAGAGGAGCACCGAGGCCATTAAAAATGACAGAGAGACGAGCAGCAGTACCTTCAACAGTGAGAATGCGAGACGAGCAGTGAGATTTTTAACAGTGAGAGAGCAAGAGGAGCAGCAGGGCCATTAACAGTGAGACAGAGGAGCAGCAGAGCTTACAACAGTGAGAGAGTGAGAGGAGCAGCGGTGTGAGAGGAGCATTGGGATCTTTAACAGTGAGAGGAGCAGCGGGGCATTAACAGTGAGAGAACGAGTTGAGCAGCGAGGCAATTAATAGTGAATGCGAATTGAGCAGCGGGGCCATTCATAGTGAGAGAACGAGAGAAGCAGTAGGGCCTTTAACAATGAGAGAGTGTGTGGAGCAGCAGCGCCTTTAACAATGAGAGAGCGAGTGGTGCACTGGGGCCATTCACACTGAGAGCGCAAGAGGAGCTGCAATGTCTTTAACAGTGAGAGAGTGAGAGGAACAGCGAGGCCATTAACAGTGAGAGAGTGAGAGGAGCATCAGGGCCTTTAACAGTGTCACAGAGCGAGAGGAGCTGCAGGGCCTTTAACAGTGAGAGAGAAGAGCTGCAGGGCCTTTAACAGTGAGAGAGCGAGTTAAGCAGTGAGGCCATTCACAGTGAGAGAGTGACAGGAGCAGCGGAGGCTTTAATGTGAGAGAGCGAGAGAAGTAGCATGACCATTAACAGTGTGAGAGAGGAGCAGCAGGGCCTTCAACACTGAGAATGTGAGAGGAGCAGCGGGGCCTTTAGCAGTGAGAAAGTGACAGGTGCTTTGGGGCCATTCATGGTGAGCGAGAGGAGCAACAGGGCCTTTAACAGTGTCAGAGAGCAAGAGGAGCTGCAGGGCCTTTAACAGTGAGAGAGTGAGGGGAGCAACGGTGTGAGAGGATCATTGGGACCTTTGACAGTGAGAGTGCTGGAGGAGCAATGGGGCCTTTAACGTGAGAGAGCGAGAGAAGCAGCAGGGCCATTAACAGGGAGATGAGCAGCAGGGTCTTTAACAGTGGGAGTATGAGCAGAGCAGCAGAGCCATTAACATTAAGAGAGCGAGAGAAGCAGTGAGGCCTTTAACAATGAGAGAGTGAGTGGAGCAGCGGGGCCATTAACAGAGAGAGAGTGAAAGGATCAGCGGGGCCTTTAACAGTGAGCGAATGAGAGGAGCAGCCATGTGAGAGGAGCATTGGGACATTTAACAGTGAGAGGAGCAGTGGGGCCATTAACAGTGAGAGGGCAAGAGGAGCAGCAGGGCTATTAACAGTGAGAGAACGAGAGGAGCAGCAGGGCCATTGACAGTGAGAGAGCGAGAGGAGCAGCGGGGCCTTTAACAGTGAGAGAGCGAGAGGAGCAGTGGGGCTATTAATAGTGAGCGTAAATTGAGCAGCGGGGCCATTCATAGTGAGTGAGGGAGCGAGATGAGCAGCAGGGCCATTAACAGTGAAAGCGCGAGAGGAGCAGCAGGGCCCTTAACAGTGACAGAATGAGAGGTGCAGCGGGGCCATTAACAGTGAGAGAGCGAGAGGAGCAGCGGGAACATTAACAGTGAGAGAGCGAGAGGAGCAGCAGGGCCATTGACAGTGAGAGAGCGAGAGGAGCAGCAGAGACTTGAACAATGAGAATGTGAGAGGTTCAGCGGGGCCATTAACAGTGAGAGTGCGAGAGGAGCAGCGGGGCCATTCACAGTCTCAGAGAGCGAGAGGAGCAGCGGGGCCATTAACAGTGAGAGAGTGAGATGAGTAGTGGGGCCATTAACAGTAAGAGAGCAAGAGGAGCAGCAGGGCCATTAACAGTGAGACAGAGGAGCAGCAGAGCATTCAACAGTGAGAGAGCGAGAGGAGCTGCGGGTCCTTTACCAGCGAGAGAGCAAGAGGAGCAGTGGGGACATTAACAGTGAGAGCGCGAGAGGAGCAGCAGGGCCCTTTGACAGTGACAGAGCGAGAGAAGCAGCGGGGACATTAACAGTGAGAGAGCGAGAGGAGCGGCAGGGACATTAACAGTGAGAGAGCGAGAGGAGCAGTGGGTACATTAACAGTGAGAGAGCGAGAAGAGCAGCAGGGCTATTAATAGTGAGAGTGTGACTTGAGCAATCGGGCCATTCATAGTGAGATAGCGTGAGGAGCAGCGAGGCCATTAACATGAGAGAGAGCGAGACAAGCAATGTGGCCATTAACAGCGAGAAAGCAAGAGGAGCAGCGGGGCCTTTAACAGTGAGAGAGTGAGAGGAGCAGCAGTGTGTGAGGTCCATTGGGACCTTTAACAATGAGAAAGTGAGAGGGGCAGCAAGGCCATTAACAGTCAGCGAGCGAGAGGAGCCGCAAGGCCTTTAGCAGTGAGAGGCGAGAGGAGCAGCAGGGCCATTAAAAATGAGAGAGATGAGCAGCAGGACCTTCAACAGTGAGAGAGTGAGAGAACAGGGGTGTGAGAGGAGCATTGCGATCTTTAACAGTGAGAGGAGTAGCGGGGCATTAACAGTGAGAGAACGAGTGGAGCAGCGAGGCTATTAATAATGAGTGCGAATTGAGCAGTGGGACCATTCATAGTGACAGAGCGAGAGGAGCAGCAGGGCTTTTAGCAGTGAGAGAGTGAGGTGCATTGGGGCCATTCACAGTGAGCAAGCGAGAGGAGCAACAGGGCCTTTAACAGTGTCAGAGAGCAAGAGGACCTGCAGTGTCTTTAACAGTGAGACTGAGGAGCAGCAGAGCTTTCAACAGTGAGAATGTGAGAGGAGCAGCGGTTTTATTAACAGCGTGAGAGTGAGAGGGGCTGCGAAGCCTTAAACAGTGAGAGAGCAAAAGGAGCAGTGGGGCACTTAAACAGCGAGCAAGGGAGACGAGCCACGGGGTCAGTAACTGTGAAAGAGCGAGATGAGCAGCGGAGCCATTAACAGAGTGCGAATTGAGCAGCGGGGTCATTAACAGTGAGACAGCAAGAGGAGCAGTGGGGCAATTAACAGCGAGAGAGAGCGAGAGGAGCAGCCGGGCCTTTAACAATGAGAGAGCGAGAGGAGCAGCGGAGACTTAAACAATGAGAATGTGAGAGGAGCAGCGGGGCCATTCACAGTGTCAGAGAGCGAGAGGAATGTCAGAGAGCGAGAGGAGCAGCGGGGCCATTAACAGTGAAAGAGTGAGAGTAGCAGTGGGGCCATTAACAGTAAGAGAGCAAGAGGAGCAGCAGGGCCCTTAACAGTGACAGAGCGAGAGGAGCAGCGGGGCTATTAACAGTGAGAAAACAAGAGGAGCAGCAGGGCCATTAACAGTGAGAGAGCGAGAAGACCAGTGGTGCCATTAACAGTGAGAAAGCAAGAGGAACATCGGGGCCATTAACAGCGAGAAAGAGCAAGAGGAGCAGCCAGGCGTTTAACAGTGAGAGCGAGAGGAGCAGTGCGGCTTTCAGCAGTGAGAGAGCAAGAGGTGCATTGGGCCATTCACAGTGAGCAAGCAAGAGGAGCAGTGAGACCTTTGACAGTGAGCGAGTGAGAGGAGCAGCAGGGCCTTTAACAGTGACAGAGAGAGGGGCTGCGGGGCCTTCAACAGAGAGAGTGAGAGGATCAGCGGGGCCATTAACAGTGAGAGGCGAGAGGAGCAGCAGGGCCTTTAACAGTGTCAGAGAGCGAGAGGAGCTGTTGGGCCTTTAACAGTCAGAGAGAGAGAGGAGCAGCAGGGCTTTTAACAGTGAGAGAGTGAGAGGAGCAGCGGTGTGAGAGGAGCATTGGGATCTTTAACAGTGAGAGGAGCAGCGGGGCATTAACAGTGAGAGAACGAGTTGAGCAGCGAGGCTATTAATAGTGAGTGCGAATTGAGCAGCAGGGCCATTCATAGTGAGAGAGCGAGAGGAGCAGTAGGGCCTTTAACAATGAGAGAGCGAGAGGAGCAGCAGGGCTTTTAGCAGTGAGAGAGCGAGTGGTGCATTGAGGCCATTCACACTGAGAGAGCGAGAGGAGCAGCAGGGCCTTTAACAGTGACAGAGCGAGAGAAGCAGCAGGGCTTTTAGCAGTGAGAGAGTGAGAGGTGCATTGGGGCCATTCACAGTGAGCAAGCGAGAGGAGCAACGGGGCCTTTAACAGTGTCAGAGAGCGAGAGGAGTTGCAGTGTCTTTAACAGTGAGAGAATGAGAGGAACAGCGAGGCCATTAACAGTGAGCGAGTGAAAGGAGCAGCGGGGTCATTCATAGTGAGAGAGTGAAAGGAGCAGCGGGGCCTTTAATGTCAGAGAGCGAGAGAAGTAGCATGACCATTAACAGTGAGAGAGAGGTGCAGCAGGGCCTTCAACACTGAGAATGTGAGAGGAGCAGCGGGGCCTTTAGCAGTGAGAGAGCAACAGGTGCTTTGGGGCCATTCACGGTGAGCGAGCGAGAGGAGCAGCGATGCCTTTAACAGTGTGCGAGCGAGAAGAGCAACAGGGCCTTTAACAGTCAGAGAGAGAGGAGCAGCAGGGCCTTTAACAGTGAGAGAGTGAGGGGAGCAGCGGTGTGAAAGGATCATTGGGACCTTTGACAGTGAGAGAGCAGGAGGAGCAACGGAGCCTTTATCATGAGAGAGCGAGAGAAGCAGCAGGGCCATTAACAGGAAGATGAGCAGCAGGGCCTTTAACAGTGGGAGTATGAGCAGAGCATCAGAGCCATTAACATTAAAAGAGCAAGAGAAGCAGTGAGGCCTTTAACAACGAGAGAGTGAGTGGAGCAGTGGGGCCATTAACAGTGAGATAGTGAGAGGATCAGCAGGGCCTTTAACAGTGAGCGAATGAGAGGAGCAGCGGGGCCATTCACAGTGAGAGAGCGAGAGGGACAGCGGGGCCTTTAACAGTGAGAAATTGAGAGGAGCAGCGGGGCCGTTAACAATGAGAGAGTGACAGGAGCAGCAGGGCCTTTAACGTGAGAGAGCGAGAGAAGCAGTATGGTCATTAACAGTGAGACAGAGGAGCAGCAGGGCCTTCAACAGTGAGAATATGAGAGGAGCTGCGGGGTCTTTAACAGTGAGAGAGTGAGAGGAACAGCGAGGCCATATAACAGTGCAAGAGCGAGAGGAGCAGCGGGTCCTTTAACTTGAGAGAGCAATGGAAGCAGCAGGGCCATTAAAAGTGAGAGAGAGGAGCTGCAGGGCCTTTAACAGTGAGAGCGAAAGGATCAACAGGGCCTTTAACAGTGAGAGAGCGAGAGAAGCAGTGAGGCCTTTAAGAGTGAGAGGAGCAGCGTGGCCATTCACAGTGAGAGAGTGAAAGGAGCTGTGGGGCCTTTAATGTGAGAGAGCGTGAGAAGCAGCATGACCATTAACAGTGAGCGAGAGGAGCAGCAGGGCCTTCAACACTGAGAATGTGAGAGGAGCAGCGGGGCCTTTAGCAGTGAGAGAGCGACAGGTGCTTTGGGGCCATTCACAGTGAATGAGCGAGAGGAGCAGTGATGCCTTTAACAGTGAGCGAGCGAGAGGAGCAACAGGGTCTTTAACAGTGTCAGAGAGCGAGAGGAGGTGCGGGGCCTTTAACAGTCAGAGAGAGAGAGGAGCAGCAGGGCCTTTAACAGTGAGGGAGAGGAGAGCAGGGCCTTCAACAGTGAGAATGAGAGGAGCAGCAGGGCCTTTAGCAGTGAGAGAGCGACAGGTGCTTTGGTGCCATTCACAGTGAGCAAGCGAGAGGAGCAGTGATGCCTTTAACAGTGAGTGAGCGAGAGGAGCAACAGGGCCTTTAACAGTGTCAGAGAGCGAGACGAGCTGCGGGGCCTTTAACAGTGAGAGAGTGAGAGGAGCAGCGGTGTGAGTGGATCATTGGGACCTTTAACAGTGAAAGAGCAAGAGGAGCAGCGGGGCCTTTAACGTGAGGGAGCGAGAGAAGCAGCAGGGCCATTAACAGGGAGAGAAGCAGCAGGGCCTTTAACAGTGTGAGTGTGAGCAGAGCAGCAGAGCCATTAACATTAAGAGAGCTAGAGAAGCAGTGAGGCCTTTAACAGTGAGAGAGCAAGTGGAGCAGCGGGGCCATTAACAGTGAGAGAGAGAGAGAGGATCAGTGGGGCCTTTAACAGTGAGAGAATGAGAGGAGCAGCGGGGCCATTAACAGTGAAAGAGTGACAGGAGCAGCAGGGCCTTTAACGTGAGAGAGCGAGAGAAGCAGTATGGTCATTAACAGTGAGACAGAGGAGCAGCAGGGCCTTCAACAGTGACAATGTGAGAGGAGCAGCGGGGTTTTTAACAGTGAGAGAGCGACAGCAGCGGGGCCTTTAACAGTGTCAGAGAGCGAGAGGAGCTGCAGCGCCTTTAACAGGTATAGAGTGAGAGGAACAGCTGCGTGACAGGAGCATGGGACCTTTAACAGTGAGAGATTGAGAGGAGCATCAGGGCTATTAACAGTAACAGAGCGAGAGGAACAGCCGGGCCTTTAACAGTGTCGGAGAGCGAGAGGAGCTGCAGGGCCTTTAACAGTGAGAGAATGAGAGGAGCAGCAGGGCCATTAACAGTGAGAGAGAGGAGCAGAAGGGGCTTCAACAGGGAGAATGCGAGAGCAGCAGTGAGGTTTTTAACAGTGAGAGTGTGAGAGCAGCAGGGCCTTTAACAGTGGGAGTGTGAGCGGAGCAGCGGAGCCATTAACAGTGAGAGAGCACGAGGTGCAGTGGGGCCTTTAAATGTGAGAGTCAGAGAAGCAGCGAAGCCTTTAACAGTGAGAGAGTGAGAGGAACAGCGGGGCCATTAACAGTGAGAGAGTGAAAGGAGCAGCAGAGCCATTAACAGTGAGAGGGCAAGAGGAGCAGCGGAGCCATTAACAGTGAGAGAGCACGAGGTGCAGTGGGGCCTTTAAATGTGAGAGTCAGAGAAGCAGCGAAGCCTTTAACAGTGAGAGAGTGAGAGGAACAGCGGGGCCATTAACAGTGAGAGAGTGAAAGGAGCAGCAGAGCCATTAACAGTGAGAGGGCAAGAGGAGCAGCGGGGCCATTAACAGTGAGAGTGCGCGAGGAGTAGTGATGCCATTATTCCTGAGAGAGCGAGAGGAGCAGCGGGGCCTTTAACATTGAGATCGTGATTTGAGCAGCGGGGTTTTTAACAGTGAGAGAGTGTGAGAAGTGAACAAGACCATTAAAGAGTGCGGAGAGCAGCTGATTGGTGATTAGGATTGGTGAGTATTTCTAGTCTTTAAAGCAAAAGTTGTCTTTAGTTTGTGTTTTGGTTGCCAGTTTTATTTTTCATTTTTTTTCTTTTTCCTAAAAATAGCTTGTTAAGTGTAAGATTGATACTGGTGTGTAAAAAGAATTACAATCAAGTGTAAAGATCCGGGGATTCTTCAAGTGTTAAGAGCAGAGATACTAGAGTAATTAATTAAGCAATTAAATAAAAAAAGATAGCAAGGCCAGGACAGGTGATGTGTTGCTGCTGCAGCACGTGGGTGCTGCTGGACACCAGGTGATCCAGAGCGAACACATCTGTCCCAGGTGTTTGCAGCTTGAGGAACTTCTTCAGATCCAAGGTAAGGAGCTGGAGTCCGAACTGGAGAAATTGCGCCACATCAGAGTGGGGGAAAGTTACCTGGACACTTTGCTCCAGAAGGTGGTCACACCCCTCAGATTAGGTCATTCAAATTTGGTCTGTGATCAGGGACAGGAGGGTGTGACAGCAGGTGAAGCAGGTATGGGGAACCAGGGGGTAGCATTCAAGGAGCCTCGGCCCCTGCAATTGTCCAACAGTTACGAGGTTCTTACAAGCTGTGTGGACGAGCGCGTTTACTGCAGGGAGGATGAGCGAATTGACCACGGCACCATGGTACATGGAGCCGTACAAGTGGGGAAGGAAATGGGGGCATAGGAGTAGTAGGGAACAGTATTAATACGGGGATAGATACTGTTCTCTGCAGCTGTGAGCATGAGTCCCGAAAGCTATGTTTCCTGCCCGGTGTCAGGTTTAAAGATAGCTCCTCAGGGCTGGTGAGGAGCTTGGAGTGGGTGGGGAGAGATCCACTTGTCATTGTCCATGTTGGTACCAATGACATTGAAAGGACTAGAAAGCAGGTTCTCCTGAAAGAATTTGAACAGTTTGGAGCTAAATTAAAAAGCAGAGCCTCTGAGGTAATAATCTTGGGATTAATACCTGAGCCACTGGCAAATTGACATAGGGTAAATAAAGACAAGGAGTTAAACGCATGGCTCAGAGATTGGTGTGGGGGGAATGGGTTTCAGTAATGGGGCATTGGCATGCTGGGACCAGTGTCCTGGCGAATTGAATAACTAGGGCTGCGGAAAAGGCTATAAACTAAATGGGGGTGGGGTGGGGGGGTTTGAAGAAGGAATACGTAAGCTAACAAAGCAAAAAGATATGGCAGCATTGCAGGGCAGCTATTTAGGTATTGATATCCAGTGTGTGACAGGAAGGACAGAGTGTACAAACATAAAAAAAAACAGCAAATGGAGTCGAAGAGGGAAAAAAATGGTAAAAAAGGCAAAATTAACGGCTCTTTACTCAAATGCACGTAGTTTTCGGAACAAAATAAATGAATTAATGGCACCAATAGAGGTTAGTGGCAATGATCTTATAGCCATTACAGAGACATGGTTACAAGGAGATCAAAGCTAGGAATTAAATATTTAGGGATATGTGATTTTTCAAAAGGGCAAGCAGGAAGGAAAGGGTGTTGGGGTAGCTTTGTTAGTACGAGATGGAATAAATATGATAGCAAGAAATGATCTTGGATCAGATGTAGAATCCATATGGGTGGGAGTAGTCTTTAGGGCCCCTAACAGCAGTTATACTGTAGGACAGAGAATAAATCAGGAGATAATGAAGGCATGTAAAAAACGCAGTACATTAATCATGGGTGACTTTAATCTTCATGTAGATTGGGAAAATCAAATTGGCAGATGTAGCCAGAAGCAAGACATAGAGTGTATTTGGGACAGTTTCTTTGAACAATATGAAGTGAATCCAACCAGGGATCAGGCTATTTTGGATCTGGTAATGTATAACAAGGCAGGTCTAATAAATGATCTCAGAGTAAAAGATACCCTAGGAAACAGTGACCCCAACATGGTAGAATTTAGCATTCAGTTTGAAAGGGAGAAACTTGGGTTGGAAACAACTGTGCTAAACTTAAATAAGGAATGAGGGCAGAGTTGGCTTGAATGATCTAGGAAAGAAGTCTAGCAGAAAAGACAGTTGATGAACAATGGAATACATTTAAGACAATAGTTCATGGCTCACAACAAAGATATATCCCAGTGAGAAGGATGTGATTGCATTGGAGGGGGTGCAGAGGAGATTCACCAGGATGTTGCCTGGGATGAAACATTTAAGTTATGAAGAGAGGTTGGATAGACTTGGGCTTGGGTTGTTTTCGTCAGAGCAGAGAAGACTGAGGGGCGACCTTATCGAGGTATACAAGATTATGAGGGGCATGGACAGGGTGGATAGGGAGCAGCTGTTCCCCTTAGTTGAAGGGTCAGAGAGGAGGGGACATAAGTTCAAGGTGAGGGGCAGGAGGTTTAGGGGGATGTGAGGAAAAACTTTTTTACACAGAGGGTGGTGACAGTCTGGTATATGTTGCCTGGGAGGGTGGTGGAGGCGGGTTGCCTCACATCTTTTAAAAAGTACCTGGATGAGCACTTGGCACATCATAACTTTCAAAGCTATGGGCCAAGTACTGGTAAATGAGGTTAGGTAAGTAGGTCAGGTATTTCTCACGTGTCGGTGCAGACTGCACTGTGTGATTCTGTGATTCTATGAGAACGAAGGATTCTTGGAAAGGGATAAACCAACCATGGTTAACCAAGGAAGTTAAGGATCATATCAAATAAAAAGAAAAAACATACAATGTGGCAAAGATTAGTGGTAAGCCAGAGGATTGGGAAAGTTTTAAAAACCAACAAAAGATGACCAAAAAATAAAGAGGGAGAAAATAAACTTTTAGGGTAAACTAGCAAGTAATATAAAAACAGACAACAAGATCTTCTTTAAACATATAAAAAGGAAGAGAGAGGCCAAAGTGAACATAGGCCCCTTAGAGAATGAAACTGGGGAAATAATAACGGAAAACCAGGAAATGGCAGAGGAGCTGAATAAATACTTTGCATCAGTCTCACGGTAGAAGATACTAATAGCATTCTAAAAATACTAAATAATCAAAGGGTAAAAGGGGGGAGGAAATAAATACAATAACTATCACTGAAGAAAAAGTATTGGGAAGCTAATGTGGCTAAAGGCCAACAAGTTCCCTGGACCTGATGCATTGCATCCGAGGATATTAAAGGAAGTAGCTACACAAATAGTGGATGCACTGGTAGTAATCTTCCAAGAATCCTTAGATTCTGGAAAAGTCCCAGAAGATTGGAAAACTGCCAATGTAATGCCCTTATTCAAAAAGGGAGGGAGATAAAAAAACAGGTAACTATATGCCAGTTAGCTTAACATCCGTCATTGGGAAAACGTTGGCGTTTATTATAAAGATGTAATAGCAGAGCATTTAGAAATACATGATATAATCAAACAGAGTCAGCATGGCTTCATGAAGGGGAAATCATGCCTGACAAATTTATTAGAATTCTTTGGGAAGGTAACAAGCAGGATTGATAAAGGGGAACAAGTAGATGTAATTGATTTGGATTTCCAAGAGGCTTTGGATAAGGTACCGCACATGCAGCTGCTTAATAAGAGCCTATGGTGTTGGGGGTAGTATATTAGCATGGATGGAGGATTGCCTAATTAATAGAAGACAGAGATTTGGGTTAAGGGGGGCATTTTCAGGATGGCAACCTGTAACTAGTGGAGTGCCACAGGGATCCGTGCTGGGACCAGAATTATTTATAATATATATTAATAACTTAGATGAGGGAAGTGAATATACTATCACCAAATTTGCGGATGACACAAAAATAAGTGGGAGGGCAAGTGGTGAGGATGATACAAATTGTCTACAGATGGATACAGAAGGATATAGACAGGTTAAGTGAGTGGGCAAAAACTTGGCAGATGGAATATAATGTGGGAAAATGTGAGGTTTTGCATTTTCGCAGGAAGAATAGAGGAGCCGAATATTATTTAAATGGAGAAAGACTGCAGAAAGCTACAGCACAGAGGGATTTGGGAGTCCTCATGCATGAATCCCAAAAAGCTAACATACATGTTCAGCAGGTAATGGGGAAGGCAAGTGGAACGTTGGCCTTTATTTCAAAGGGAATTGAGTATAAAAATAGGGAAGTCTTGCTAAAACTATACAAGGCACTACTAATTGGACCACACCTAGAATACTTTGAACAGTTTTGGCCCCCTTACCCAAGGAAAGATATACTGGCATTGGAGGCAGTCCAGAGAAGGTTCACTAGGTTGATCCTGGGTATGGAGGGATTTTCTTATGAGGAGAGGTTGAGTCAGCTGAGCCTATACTCATTGGAGTTTAGAAGAGGGGCAACCTTATTGAAACATATAAGATTCTTAGGGGGCTTGACAGAGTAGATGCTGAGAGGCTGTTTCATCTTGTGGGAGAGTCTAGGACCAGAGGGCATAATCTCAGAGTAAAGGGTTATCCATTTAAAACAGATGAGGAGGAATCTCTTCTCTCAGAGGATAGTGAATCTGTGGAATTCTTTCCTGCAGAGGGCTGTAAAGGCTGGGCTGTTAAGTATATTCAAGGCTGAGATAGACAGATTTTTAATCAGTAAGGGAATCAAGGGTTATGGGGAAAAAGCAGGAAAGTGGAGTTGAGGATTGTTAGATCCGCCATGATCTCATTGAATGGTGGAGCAGACTCGATGGGCCAAATGGCCTACTTCTGCTCCTACGTCTTATGGTCCTACCCATGTAGGCAGATAATCCCAAGTCAATCCATGAGATTGAGGCACTATGCCAGGAAGAGACCCAACCATACTTCTTGAGGGAGGTCAAGGATCTCGGATGCTCCTTTTGCAATGCAGACGTCTCAGTAACCAGTCACCTCACCAACTTCAAATTGGACACAAGAGCCTGTGTTATGATCCACTCAGACAAGGAACCATGGCTAATGACACAACGCCTGCTACCACTTACAACTGTACTACTGCTGTACAGGGCAGGTGGCATCAAGTTCCCAGTTAAAGATACATTGCAGGTGACACTCCAATACAAAGATAAACAAATATGGGAGAAATTATTTGTAATCCACGATCGAGAATTTTCCCTTTTAAGTAGAAAGTCCTGTGTAAACCTCAACATTCTTCAGAAAATTGACAAGGTCAACCAGCAAGAGTCTGGCTCCAAATTTTAAAAAAGAGCTTCCCAAACTCTTCACTGGATTGGGGCGACTGAGGACTACATACAATATTACACTAAGAGAGGATACAAAACCCATGTGCCTGTTCACACCATGGACAACACCACAGCCGACCGAATGGTGTTCCAGGATGGTCCCAGTTCCAAAGCCAAAGTCTATCCATATCTGTGTTGACCTGACGCAACTCAACAAGACAGGGGCAAGAGAAGTCCATCCAATGTCCTCAGTGGACAACAGCTTGACCAAGTTCTCCAAAAGCAGTGTTTTCAAAGCTCAATGTTAACAGTGGCATCTGGCAACCTCAATGAGATGAGAAATCCAGATAGCTGAATACATTTGTCACCCCTTTTGGCAAATTCTATTTCAACCGCTTGTCATTGGGCATTACCTCAGCATCCAAGATGTTTCAACGCATAATGTCAGCCTTTCTGCAAGGCCTGGTGAGTGTTATCTGCCATATGGATGATGTTTTGGTCCATGCCACCACTGTGGAGAAACACACACAAAGCTCACGATAGTCCTAGAATGTTTGCAGGAAGTAGGGCTGACATTCAATGAGAAATGTGAGTTCTCCAAGACCTCTATTCAGTTCTTAGGACATCATCATCATCATCAGTAGCAAAGGTGGTCCCACAAAAAAACAAAAAGCTATCACTGAGATCCGAAGCCGAACAGAGGGAATCATCCATGCCTGCTGGCGCCTGGCATGCTCGGCAGCATGAGCGGACAATATGCTGAGAAGGCCAAAAATCGGTTTCATGATGTTGTGAAATCAGTTTGCAATCATCCACTCAGCTTGTTGATGTCGATGGCGGGTCGCGTTTCCTGCCATCAGATATCGGGAACATCATTGTAATGCATCTGCATATCATTATAAGGCCAGCCCGCAGGGATCATCTCCCCTCACTGGATCGTCTGCTCACGCTGACTTGTTTCACAACAGCATATATAAAGCATGCACTTGGCAGTCTGCACTTTGAGGGGAACTCAGAGTTGAGTACACGGTAACGTTGCACAATGCTCGCCCAGGTCACCTGTGGACTTCAAGGCTGAGGTGCGTTGGAGGTGTGGGGGCAAGGGCTGCCCTGCGGTTGAGGCGCATTGGATGGGGGGGCAAGGGTTGCCCTGTGGTTGATAGTAGTACACAAGCACGTGTAGCTGGGGAGGGAAGCGGCCATGCATTAGGAAAACATTGTATAAAGTGACCATTTCTTTCCAGCTGAGAGAGTTCAGGAGCAGCCACATTGATATGCATGGAGTCAGGTCTCTAGCTTATCTGCCCACTCAAGCAACGCAGAGGCATCAAAGTGCCACCAAATGCTCCAGAGCTTTCACCTCTTGGACACAGACTGCAAACTAATGAGCGTTTTAGTGGATGGTAGAACAGTTGGAAGACTGAGCACATTGTACAATCTCCTTGCTAAAGTTGGCCATGGAGGCACTCAAAGCCCCTTGCAATGTCAGCATCCCGATTTGGACTAGGCTCCCTGATGGTTCAAGCTAACAGTGCAGCCTTGCAGTGTGAGTTAGGAGAATGCCTGTGCCTGAGCTGAGAGCACAGCATGCAAACCAATGGGCAAAGCTGCCGCCATTCGGTCAGGTGGAGTGGGGCAGAGGCGGGTGCGGTTTCGGGCAGCCATGCAGTACACTAAACTCTGGCCATCCAAGTGGTGGCCAGCATTCTCAACACTGCATTAAGTGGCCTTCAGACTTAACCAAGACAAGTTCTTCATATACCCAAGCTAACCCACAAGTCTCTCTTTTTCATCCTGCAGGAGGAGTATGTCAGGAGCATGGAGCCTGGTGAACTAGTTGTATGCTTCGTGCCAGACAACAGAGAAGAGAGTGACAGAGGCACCTGGCTGTGCAGAGGGAGAAGCAGCATCCTCAGCATGAAGGGGCAGCTGGGGCTCCCACACATGCTACCCAAGAGCCACAGCGAGCCATGGCTGGTTGGCACCTCATGACACCCAGGGTCTATAGAAGCCACCTTTCATTTCTGCAGATGACTGACAACCAGTGTCGCCAAAGACTGCACGTGTCTAGGGAACTGGTCGGTCACATATGCCGCCTGCTGCAGGATTTGGCGCCAAGGGGACATGGAGGACATCCACTGCCAGTGGCTGTGAAAGTGACCGTGACACTCAATTTCTATGCCAGTGGCTCCTTTCAAGGCTCCACAGGTAATCTCTGTGAGAAATCACAAGCCTCTACCCACAAACGCGTCCATGAGGTCACGGATGCTATCTTCATAAGGGCACACAACTTTGTGCATTTTGCCCAGGACCAGGATAGCCAGGATGCAACAGCGATTGGATTTGCCCTGATCTCGGGTTTCACACAGGTGCAGGGTGCGATTGACTGCACTCATGCGGTGCTCAGATCTCCGTCGCAACAAGGGATCAACTTTGTCATCCGTAAGAGATTCCGTGCAGCTGGTGTGTGACCACCACAAACACATCCTGCAGGTCTGCGCACGGTTTCCAGGGAGTTTCCAGAGCTCCTAAATTCTCAGTTGCTCACAGATCCCTGATGTCTTCTAGGGTCCACAGAGGCTGCAGGGATGGCTCCTCAGCAACAAGGGTTACTCACAGAGGATGTGGCTAATGACACCCGTGCGGCGACCTCAGATTGCAGCAGAGCCATAATGACGCTCTTGTAGTAGCTCACAATTTGGTGGAGCAAACCATCAGGATGCTGAAAGTGAGGTTCCAGTGCTTGGATCGGTCTGGTGGAGCCCTGAAATGTAGAGCATACAGAGAATGAAGGAATTCTGTAGCACCTGCCCACTACATTCTGGCAGCAATGACAAGCACCATTGAGGTGCAGCCATCACTAATATGTCCAGGGAGTGTTAGGCCAGACATTCACTTTGCTCTAAAGGCTGGGAAGAGGCCCTGGAATGAGACACCTGCCGTTCTGCTGAAGGGTCATGAGGACTCAAAGCATCACCTGAAGGTGGACAGACTCCTCCATTGTGCCTTGCAATCTGAGGGGTGCAGCAGACATCCCTTCTTGATGTTCCCAAGCTTGCCTTTGCAGTTCCAGCAACTGTGACATGATCGAGTCCAGAGGCTCATATCTGACTCGACTCAGCAAATTTCTGGCCTCCGAGTGCCAGACACCTGGGAAATCCCTGCTGCCACCTGCTCAGAAAGTGCGATGTGCTCACCAGATTGTGATCCCGAGGCTACTCCAAAGCTATATCCCACCAAAGTGTGTGTCTCTGAGCTGGTGAGCGCTGTGACAAGACTTGAGGGAGGGTTTCAGTGGATTTCACTTCTGAGCTTCCCTCGGGCTTGATTGCAGGCCCTGGGTCATGGACTCTCTTGGCAGTTTCCCAGGGGCAAGCGTTTGGGTACATCAAAGCCATGCTGCTCTCACCCGATATCTTGGCTCATGACCCATCCCTGCCCACTATAGTAGTGGATGCCTTGTCCACAGGCCTAGGGCAGTTTTATTTCAGGACCAACTGGATGGATGTTGCCGACCATCTAGAGGACTGTCCTTTATGTTATTGAAAAAGAAGCTCTTGCAATCACATGGACTTGCAAGAAGCCCTCTGACTACATTATCGGCCTGAAAGTCACCATTGAAACAGATCATAAACCACTAGTCTCACTGTTAGATGAGAAGGAACTTGCAAAGGTGCCCCCCAGAAGTTCAAAATTCCATTTGCATCTCAAAAGATTCACATATGAGATGGTGTATGTTCAAGGGAAACTGAAAGCACAATATCCAGGGCCATGGTCAACCTTTCTGTGACACATGATGTCAACTTGGTTGAGGAGCTCAAGTCATACTCCCAATTGGTGAAAAGACAATTGCTGGCTACTTCAGAGAAACTTCAGCAAATCCACTAGGAACAGATGCGAGATGAGGAGTGTGTCCACATCTGCCATTACTGTAAACAAGGGTGGTTGCAACAGAGGCCAGGTGGTAGTGTCATGTTTGAACAGCAGAAAGATTTTACTGTGAAAGATGATCTGCTAGTATACGATGAGTCTCCTTTCAGCCAGAGATTCTCCAACTATTTCATCAGGGCCACCTGGGTATAACAAAGTGCAGAGCGCAAGCTCAATCTTCAGTATGGTGGCTGGGCATATCAAGGGCCATTGAAGAAATGATGGCAAACTGCCGGGTGTGTGTGCTGCACAAGCCAGACCAGAGAAGTCCCTCATCCCCACATAGTTCCCTACCAGGCCATGAGAACAGTTGGGAATCAATTTATTTATCTTAAAGGCAAGTCCTTACTCATTTTAAACATAAACAGAAAATGCTGGAAAAACTCAACAGGTCTGACAACATCTGTGGAGAGAGAAACAAAGTTGACGTTTCAAGACCATATGACCCTTCTTCAGAGCCACAGAGAAGTAGAAATATGATGAAATTTATACTGTTTAAGGCAGCTGGAGCAGCTGAAGCTGCATAGAAGGCCAGCAATAGGAGAGATTGACAAAGATGTCATGAACAAAAGGAGAAAGGGAGTGTTAATGGTTGGTAGTAAGGGCTAAAAAAGTGCTGACAGCAGCATTAAGGTAAGAAAACAGAATGTGATAATAGCAGGACAAGGGTAAGCATCCTGAAAAGAACAACATGGAACAAGTAACAGATGGCCCTTGTGGAGGGGAGGGGGCGGCGGTGGGAGAAAAAGGGATCGAAAATGGGATAAGGGGGGATTAAAAAGGGGGATAAAACAATGAATAAGTGAATGAAAATAAAAATGAATAAAAATAATGTGGATAAAAAAATAAAAATGAATTTTGACAAAAAGGATAAAAAAGGGGGTGAGGATGGAGGAGAGAGTTCACGGTCTGAAGTTGTTGAACTCAATGTTAAGTCCGGAAGGCTGCAAAGTGCCTAATCTGAAGATGAGGTGCTGTTCCTCCAATTTGTGTTGAGCTACATGGGAACACTGCAGCAGGCCAAGGATGGACATGTGGGCAAGAGAGCAGGGTGGTGTGTTAAAATGGCAAGTGACAGGAAGGTTGGGTCATGCTTGTGGACAGACCAAAGGTGTTCTGCAAAGTGGTCACCCAGTCTGCATTTGATCTCTCCAATGTAGAGGAGACCGCATTGGGAGCAGCGAATGCAGTAGACCAAATTGAAGGAGGTGCAAGCAAAGTACTGCTTCACCTGAAAGGAGTGTTTGGGCCCTTGGGCGGTGAGGATGGAGGAGGTAAAGGGGCAGGTGTTGCACCAGGAAGGTGCCGTGGGAAGGGGATGAGGTGTTGGGGGCATTGGAGGAGTGAACCAGGGTGTTCCGGAAGGAACGGTCCAACAGGGGTGGTGAGGGGAAGATGTGTTTGGTGGTGGCATCTTGCTGGAGTTGGTGGAAATGGTGGAGGATAATCCTTTGATTGCGTTTATCCTTCCTCATCTTGGTTGACTAGCTCTTCTGATGGGTTGAGGTGAAGCAATTACACACGACAACTACCAAGGCAGTCGTGAGATCCTTGTAGAAAATGTTTCCGAGCCATGGCTTGGACTAGGTGGTGTCCAATAATGGCCTGCAATTTGCAAACGAATATGTCACCCAATTTGCCATCAGTTACGGCTTTCAACACCATACCAGCTCCCCAAGGTATCCACAATCAAATGGTGAGGCAGAAAGAGACATCCACTCCATTAAAGCTTTTCTGAGAAGAATGATGACTTCCCTACAACGCTTTTAACTTATAGATCCACCCCGTGGCAATGTGGATTGGTCCCATCAGAGCTCCTGATGGGCAGAAAACTTCGCACTCAAATTCCAATGCTGCCAAAGAAACTAAACCCCAGGTTGGCAGTCAAGGACTACCGAAGACTCAGGACTGAGAACAGTCCTACGGTCAGCAACAGGCAGCCACCTATGATAGAATGTACTGCACTAGAAACCTGCCACAGTTAGACAAATGGAAACAGGGTGTAGATCACAGATTTGAAGGAGAGGTCATCATTGTCTGGGGAGACAGTGACCAGCTAAGGTCTCACTTCATCCATACACCAGAAGGTATGATCAGGAGGAACAGGTGACTGACATCTTTGTCAATCTCTCCTATTACTGGCCTTCCATGCATCTTCAGCTGCTCCACCTGCCTTAAACAGTATAAATTTCACATACATTCATCCCTTGAGGTGAACCTCCTACTATACATTTGAGAGAATTAGAAGACAACAAAGTGCCAGAAACACAGGCAACAACTCAAACTCCAAATCAACAAAGGTTGCCCAAATCAGCAGAGCCCACCACCCCTCTAAATGTGACCAAAACGAGATCTGTAAGAATTGTCAAGACTCCAGGCCACCTCAATTTATAAAGTTAGAGACTTGAGGGGGGGGGGGTGGAGTGAAGGGGTAGCATGATTATAATGTAAATACATTGGGTAAAGATTTGGGGAAGATGTAGTATAAGTATCTGGCATAGCAAGGGTTAATGTGGGGCTGGGAATCAGTACCGCCCACAGTGTGATTTTTCTTTTATTCATTTATGGCATGTGGGCATCGCTGGCTAGGCCAGCTTTCATTGCCCATCCCTAATTGCCCATCCTTAACTGCCTTCTAGAACACCTGCAGTCCATGTGGTGCAGGTACATCCACAGCTGTTAGGGAAGGAGTTTCAGGATTTTGACCCAGCAACAGTGAAGGAACAGCGATATATTTCCAGGTCAGGATAGTGAGTGACTTGGAGGGGAACTTCCAGGTGGTGGTGTTCCCATCTATCTGCTGCCCTTATCCTTCTAGATGGTGGAGGTTGTGGCGTTGGAAGGTGCTGTTGAAGGAGCCTTGGTGAATTCCTGCAGCGCATCTTGTAGATGGTACATACTGCTGCTACTGTGCGTAGGTGGTGGAGGGAGTGAATGTTTGTGGATGCGGTGCCAATCAAGTGGGCTGCTTTGTCCTGGATGGTGCAAGCTTCTTGAGTATTGGAGATGTTGGCCTGAATTTTTCCCTCGTCCAGCGCGCGTGATCGGTGTGCCCAGTCGGTGTGACCGGTGATCAGGAAACGGGCCCCTGAGCGTGATCAGCCTCTGGCCGTGATTTTATGCTGATAATGGCCAGCCAGTGTGAAACACGAGCTGAAAAGGTCAGCGATGCTGAAATGGGGGGGGGGGGGGGGGGGGTGGAAAGAGGGCAGGCGACAACACCATGGGCATGGGTAAGCACTTTGAAGGAGCTCCCTGAAGACAGGCTGCAGACCTGCAAATAATAAAATAAAGCACAAAAAAGCTGGGAAAAAATGTCCAACCATCACAATAAAGCACCTATAAGGATACCTCATAAAAATGCCATCCCCAGATATTTCTTTTTATTTTTTTCCTAACAGAGATTTCATCCCGCTCTTGGATGAGGTTTCATCAAAGCTGTAAAGGCTGCCTGGCCGATTCACCTGTCCACTAACCATAAGGTTAGATGGGCCACGAAAAGTTGCAGACAGTTGCGCCTTTTGGGCTTAATTGCCTGCTTTATTGTTGGCAGGCGCGCTCCAAACTGCAGCACACGCCTGCCAGGCGAAATATCGCATGAGCACGTGATGACATCGGGACACTTGCCTGACCTCATCTCGTGCTATTTTATGCCTGTTCAGGTCAGTTGCATGCCTGCTTGCGGAACATAGAGACACATGACCTGAGACTAGAATCAGTTATGGACTGGACAGAGACCCGTGTAGAAGCAAGCTTGGAGTTAGACACTGTATATATGTACATAGTTACGTGTTATTAATAATCATTTAAGTTATGTGTGATCAATAAACACTTAATGTTCAACCATCTCTGAGCAGAATCTCTGAGCATACAACAGATACTGCTGTCCAAACTGTACATACACTCAGAGCACTGTCAAAGCCAGCTGGACCAAGTTGGAACTGAGTCTAAACAGCTCTGGAGAAAAGAATTGCGAAAATAACAGGTTTTCTCTCGAAGAAGGAGCATCGGGGGCAGCGAGGGGTGGGGGGGAGGGGTGCAGGGGTGGCTCTCTTCCTTTCTGTGAAGTCGCACTGACCCAGAATGAGACCTTGTTACGCAGAGAGGCACCAGACGACCTTGGAAATGTGACTTCCTGATAACCAGCCCAGCCCTATCCAGTCCAGTCCAACCCAGCCAGGCAGACAATATCACTGGAGTCCCAGGACTGAAAGCCTGCTGATTGGCTACACACTCATACCCTGCCCTTCACCCACAGACTCAGAGAGTCGACTTATACTGAGGTGGCAAGTTGACCAGTGAAAGCAGGAGAAACTGGGAGCTGGGGTGGTAAAGGGGTAGCCAGGTAGGTGGAAGAGGGGGAGGGAGTCAAGCAGTGTCATAGAAACATTCAGGGAATCCACTACATCAGCCAGTGGACCAAGCAAGCCATTGGAAATGTTACCAGGAATGAACTTGGGCAGAGAGCCAGTCCTATGAAGAGCCCAGGGCTGTCTGTATATGTCAGCTGGCTCATGAAGCCACTTGTAGACTCAGCTGTACAGACTATCATACATGGTGAGTGAGTGAGGATCATCTGTTCCAAAGGTCATCCTCCCTGTAGACATATGTGAAAAATCACTGGTCTCAGCATTTACAGAGCATTTATAGTAAAGTAAAGGCCTTCTCTTTGACCCTCTGTTGATACTGAGTCAGGCTGCTCCAGTAGCACGATATTCTGAGTTACTCCCTGGCAGGCACCAATAATGTTACATGAGACAGCAGGCCTGTCACTACCAGCCAGCATTCGTCAGCAGTGTCTGACCATTCTTCACTCAAGTTTCCCTCTACCCACCAGTTCTCACTGCAGATTGGCCGTGAGAATTCCCAGTTATTTCTCCAGACAGCTTGATGGCCGGAAGGTCAAAAAACGGCAACCTTTGAAAGAGGCCTGGAAGTTGGCCTGGGCCTGGAGCGAGGCCGACACTTTGGGAACGGCCTGGACAGGGGCCTGGGTCTGGAGAAAGGTATGTACCTGCAGAGGGGGCTGCATTGGCAGGGGCCTGGGCTTTGAGAGAGCCCTGGGTTTGGAGAGAGCTCTGGGGAGAGGCTTGCATCTGGTGGGAGGGCAGCGTAGACCTCAAGGCCTGCACTTGGAGCAGAGCCAAAGTTGTTTGGAGAAATGTCGTTGTGCACTGTGTCTCTTGTGTACTTTGGCTTGCCATTACCATGTGACCTGTAAAGTCATCTTGGGCAAAGGCTTTAAGCAGAAGCCATTTTTACGCACAACATGAACCATGGTGTCAGGTGTGTACAACTGAATTTCAGTAGATTTTGATAGCTTTAAGAGCTAAGCTGCCATAAGAATCAGCAGAGAATAATTAAATGTTCAGTCTGCAAAGTTCAAAGTTCTTTGTACAGAACATTGATTGCTGGGTGAGTCAGAATGGCTTTGAATATTCCAGTACCTGCCCTTATAGGGATGAAAGGTGATTTGAGAACGAATTGGAAATTCTTCACATCTCAGTGCAGAACTACAGAATTACCTGAGTTAAACAAGAAACCTGAACAAAAAAGATTATTAACTCTGTTATCAGTGCCAGGGAAAGAGTGTTACAAGATTTATTGCACTCTAGACCTCAATAAGGAGCAGAAAAAGCTAGACTTGTGAAACGTTGGAGACTGTGAATATCCACTCTGAGCCCTCATTAATGTTACTTATGAATACTGTATGTTCAACACCAGAGCTCAGGAAGATGGGGAGAATATTGATGTGACAGCACTGAGACGTCTAGCTGAATTTTGTGAGTTTGAGCAACTGAAGGATGATCTGACCTGAGATAGGATTATCTTGGAAACAAAAGATCATGTCTGCTGAGAGAAGAGAAATTTACTCTCAAGAAAGCTGCTAATATGTGTAGAAGCTCTGAGGGGGTTAATCATCAGCTGAAGAGTATTGATGGGAGAATTGACAAGGCTTTGCGATCTGCTAAGAGGCAGTTCAGGCTTTCCAAGCACAAGACAATGGAGAAAAAGAAAAACTATTTACAGAAGGATCAGTAGAAAGATTGAGGCCAGAGTACTGGGTATAAATATTAAGGAAGAACCACACACAAGTAAAGGAAGCATGTCCAGTGTGGAGAAAGCACTGCTCTAACAACAAGAAGCAGAATCACTTTGCAAGTTGTTTTCTGGAAAGATGAAAAGCAAGCCTATAAAGTTAGTTGCTGCAAAGATCTCAGACAATGATTCTGATGAATCACTCTACTCCCCAAATGTCTCAGTGTAAAAAATGGTTTGTGACTATTAGACGATAACTACAGGAGAGCATGGAGTTAATGTGAAGTTTCAGATTTTCAATTTTAGCACCCTTTTAGGGTTGTACCCTTTATTTATATTGTCCCTCCATGTCCTTCCTACCAAAATGAATCACTTCACATTGCTCCAAGTGGGTTCAGACAGAGGGCTCTTATACCTCTCCAAACAGCAGCTGTGTCGATTGCTCATTGAGATCTATCACTCCGTCTCCTAGCCGATGCTGCTTCAGTTTGTTGGACAATGACTTCAGGTTGTGCTCGACTTTCTGGACCACATCAGCAGCTTTCTGTAACCTCCAGAAAGGAAATCTGCATTCAGGAGGAGCAAAGAAACACTTTTCATCAACCAGAACAAAACTAAACACAATCTCTCCATTTTAATGGAGAGAGAGGTCAGGTGAAGAGAGGACAACTAGGTATTAAACAGAGAAAGAAAGAGAGAAACCAAAAGAGGTGGAAGAGAGAACTAGGTATTAAACAGAGAGAGAGCAAGGCGGGGGGGAGGGAGCAAAACTGGGTATTTGGGAGAGAGGGGAAGGCGGTATTAAACAGAGAGAAAGAGGAAGAGTTGGAACTTGGCATTGGAGAGAGAGAGAGAGGATGAAGAGAGAGGAAGGTGGTGTTGAACAGAGAGTGGGAAGAGAGGAAAATTGGTATTGAACAATTATTTGCCATCATCACCCTTCAAAAAACAACTCTTAATTCCTCTGACCTTGCAAGCTATTATCCCATCTTCAACCTCCCCTTCCCCTCCAATCCTTGAACATGTTGTCACCTCCTAAATCTACGTTTGATTCCCCCCAATCAGATTTCTGCCCCTGCTTGTAGTGAAACAGCTCTCACAAAAGTTACAAGTGACATCCTATGTGACTTTGATAAAGGTAAACTTTCCCTCCTCGTCTTTCTTGACCTGTCTGCAGCATTTGATTTAGTTGACCACACAAACCCCTCCGAGCTCCTCTCCACTGTCATTCAGCTGAGTGGGCCTGGTTCCATTCTTATCTATTTAATCATAGTCAGAAAATCAGTGGCTTCTCTTCCCGCTCCTGCACTGTTACCTCTGGTATTTCCCAAGGGTCTATCCTTGGCCCCATCCAATTTCTCATCTACACGCTGTTCCTTGGCAACATCATCTGAAACCACAATGCCAGGTTCCACATGTACATTGATGACATCCAGCTTTACATCACCACCACTCTCTGAATGATCAGACTGCTTATCTAACATCCAGTACTGGATGAACAGAAACTTCCTCCAGTTCAATACTGGGAAGGCTGAAGCCATTTGTTTTCGGGCCGTCACAAACTCTGTTTCTTTGGCTTTGACTGCATCCCTCATAACTGAGGTTGAACCAGGCAGTTTGCAATCTTGTTGTCATATTTTACCCAGAGGTGAGCTTCAACTAAATGCAAGCACTGTTACTAAAAATGCCTCATTTCCACCTCCAGAACATCGCCATACTTTGCCCCTTTCTTGGTTCATTTGCTGCTGAAACTCTCATTCATGCCTTTGTTACCATTGGAGTTGATTATTCTAACACTCTCATGGCTGACCGCCCTCATTCTATTCTCTGCAAACTTAAGGTCA
The DNA here is from genome assembly GCA_026770705.1 of Isurus oxyrinchus. Lineage (NCBI taxonomy): Eukaryota > Metazoa > Chordata > Chondrichthyes > Lamniformes > Lamnidae > Isurus > Isurus oxyrinchus. The sequence goes on from JANJGN010000010.1 coordinate 94,885,953, forward strand.
TCCAAAACTCTACTGCCCATGTCCGAACTTGCACCATGTCCAGTTCACTTGTTATCCCAGTGCTCGCTGACCTACATTAGTTCACAGTTAAGCAACACCTCAATTTTACAACTTTCATCCTTGCGTTCAAGTTCCCCCATGGCCTGACCCTTCACTCTCTGTGTAATCTACAGCCTGGCTGATCCACAAGATCTCTCTGCTTTGTCAAGTCCAGCCTCTTGAGCATCCCTGATTGTAATTGTTCCACCATTGGCAGCTCTGCCTTCAGCTGCCTCTGACTTAAGCTCTGGAATTCCTTAGTTAAACCTCTCTATCTCACTTCCCTCCTTTAAGAGGCTCCTTAAAATCTACCTCTTTGACCAAGTTTTAAGTTATCTGGCCCACTACCTCCTTCTGTGACTCAGTGTCAAATTTTGTTTGTTAACACCTCTAAAGCTCCTTGGGACAATTTGTTATGTTAAAGAAATTGGAATTTGTTGTTGAGGAAGGGGTTGAGGAAAGAATCCGGAACTGGGTATTAAATAGGGAGTTGGAGGGGCTGATTCCAGCTCAATGCAGACCAGCATTCTGAATCATGGAGGGCTGTCAAAGGTCACAGGAAGTGCGACCTAGCTACGAACCAATGTGCTGATGAGACAGCAGCATGACACAACCAGGGAAATGGTGTGAGGACCTGTACTAACATGTCTGTCTGGTGAAGGCTAGCATTCAGCATTGCTCTCCGAAAGAGGGATGATCCAGAGCAAGGGAAACAAGAGCTAGGCCATTCAGAAAGTACTCCTTCACACACAGGGTCGTGGAAATCTGGAACTCTCTTCCCCAAAAAGCTGTTGAGGCTTGGTGGGGAGGTGGAGGGGATGAGGGGGCAGGGGGTCAATTATAAAACTACGATTGATATTTTTTTTAGGCAGGGACATTAAAGGTTACGGAATCAAGGTGGGTTCCCGTTTTCTAATTCCCAGTTACCGCCCTTTCTAATTCCCAGTTATCCCCTCTCTAATTCCCAGTTACCCCCTCTCTCTCTCTCTCTAATTCCCAGTCACCCCCTCTCCGCACTCACTGCCACTGTCCCTTTATGTTCATTAATCAGCCTACCCTTCCTTTGACCAACCTGTTAGCATTTAAATGTTTACAAGAGTCTTTTGGCTTCCCTGTAGTTAGCCACTATACTATTCTCAGAATTAATCTTTGTCTGTTATATTCTCTTTTTTAGACAAATTTTGTACTTTCTAGTCCTCTGTTCTGATGAAGGAGCAGCAACCTGAAACATTAACTCTGTTTCTCTCTCCATTAATGCTGCCAGACCTGCTGAGTATTTCCAGCACTTTATGTTTTGATTTCAAATTTCCAGTACCTACAGTATTTTGCTTTTGTACTTTCTATATTCAACTATCCCAAGTCTTTCTTCCTGGTTAATACCCCATTTTCCTCTTTCCCTGATCTCTCTTGAACACTCAGTCTTCTTCTCTTTGTCCAACAACCTCTCTCATTTCTAACTACCCTGTTTCCAGCTCTTTCACCCACATTCAATGCTTTTGCCTCCATTCTGCCCTACAGATCCTGCTATTCTTTTATAAAAACTCAATCTGCTTAGTGATGTTTTTGAACAGTGGTGGTTTTGTTTAAAAAAAGGGGCCATTCTGACCAAACAAAATAGCAAAGATTCAAGCAATCAGTGCCACAGGAGGGTCTACTCATGGTGAAGAGAAGTTTCAGAGTGTTGCCTCTTACTGTAAGATACTGGTGTCCGGGAGGGCAGACTGGGCTGCAGGGATCATACTTCCGACTTGCTGGTGGACTGTTGTGAGGCTGTCACTGACACACACTGTGTACCTCAGAGGCACCATCTCAGTGCTGGGTGGAATTCCCAGGCACAGCCACTTCCTGCTGGTAATCCCAACGTGCAACGGGACTTCCTGATGAACCCGCACAGCCACACCTAACAACAGAGAGAGAGACACACACACACAAAAAGTAACAGAGGTAAAAACAGATCTCATCCTTCCCCCATCCCCAGCACCCTCCCCCACTGGGGTATAATCCCACTGCTATCAGTCTCAGTCCAGGAAACACTCTTCATGGGGGAACTAAAACCATAAACATTTGACAAGCTAATAGACCACATTGAGGATCACTGCCTGTCCTCACTCGACCTTCCAACGGGAGTCACAAATCGTTAGCAGAATTCTGGCTGACCTTGGGCACAAAAGCACAGGACTCAGGCTTTAATCTCAGGAGGAGAATCAGCCACATTGGTACCAACGACATAGGTTGGAAGAGGGATGAGGTCCTGAAAGCAGATTTCAAGGAGTTAGGAAGGAAATTAAAAACAGGATCTCAAGAGCAGTAATCTCAGGATTACTCCCAATGCCATGTGCTAGTGAGCATAGGAATAAGAGGATAGATTGATTAAATACGTGGCTGGAAAACTGGCGTAGGAGGGAGGGAGTTAGATTTATGAGGCATTGAGACTGGTTCTGGGGCAGGTGGGATTTATACAAGCTGGACGGGTTACATCTTAACAGGACTGGGACTGATATACTCACAGGGAGATTTGCTAGTGCTGTTGGGGTAGGTTTAATCTAGCTTGTCAGGGGGGTGGGAACCTGAGGGGTGGCCCAAACTGGAAGAAAGTAAAGTTGGTAACAGGAAGTAGTGGTGAGACTAGAAGGCCAAAGAAACAAAGCAGAGCATTGAGTATGCTTTGAATGCGGAATTATGTTAAAAAGACAAATTTAAGGGCGCTCTACCTGAATGCGCGCAACATTCGCAATAAGGTAGATAATCTAAAAGCACAAAAGGAGTTAAACAGGTATGATATAATTGCCATTACAGAAACATGGCTGCATGGTGACCAAGACTGGGAAGTGAATATTCAAAAATATTCGACATTTAGGAAGAACATACAAGAAGGGGAAGGAGGTGGTGTTGCGCTGATAATAAGGGCTGGGATCAGTGCATTAGTAAGGGACCATCTCAGATCGGAAGAACAATGTGTGGAACCTATTTGGGAGGAGCTAAGAAACAGCAAACGGCAGCAGACATTGATTGGAGTTGTTTATCGGTCACCAAACAGTAGTGATAGTGTGGGCATGGTATTAGCCAGGAGATGAGAGAAGCATATAGCATGGGCAATACAGTAATCATGGGTGACTTCAATCAGCATATAGGTTGGGTAAACCAATTGAGCACTAATGCTGTGAAAGATGAGTTTCTGAAGTGTGGTTGGGATGGTTTTCTAGAGCAGTATATTGTGGAGCAGACTAGAGGACAGGCTATTTTAGATATAGTATTATGAAAAAGGGCTAATTAATAATCTTGTTTGAAAGAGCCTTTAGGGATGAATGACCACAATATGATAGAATTTTACATTATGTTTGAAAGTGAGATAGTTCACTCTGAAGCGAGGGTGTTAAAGTTGAATAAAGGAAATTATGAAGACACGAGGAACAAATTGGCTGAGGTGGATTGGGAAAATACATTAAAAGGTACGACTGTACACAGGCAATGGGTAGTCTTAAAATAACTATTACATAGCTTACAGTACCTATACATTCCTTTAAGGTGCAAAACCCCCCAAAAAGGCAGTCAACTGTGGCTGACGAAGTTAAGGATTGTATAAGATTAAAACAAAAGGCTTAAAAAGTTGCCAGAAGTCGTAGTAAATCTGAGGATTGGGAGGTTTTTAGAAAAAAGCAAAGGAAGGCCAAGAAACTGGTAAAGAAAGTGAGAATAGAATATGAATGCAATCTAGCAAAAAACATAAAAACGGACTGTAAAAGCTTCTATAAGTATGTAAAAAGGAAGCATTTTGCTAAGACAAATGTGGGTCTATTACAGGTAGAGTCAGGAGAATTTATAAATGCGGAGAAGCTAAATGATTATTTTGTGTCTGTTTTCACTGGGAAAGATACAGGAAATCTCGCAGATTGACAGATCCAAGGGGGCTGAGGAGAATAGGAGTTGGAGGAAATTAGTATAAGAAGCTTGTATTGGAGAAATCAATGGGACTGAAAGTTGATAAGTCCCTGGGACCTGATATTCTGCATCCCAGAGTGTTGAAAGAGGTTGCTATAGAGATAGTGGATGCATTGGAGATCATTTTCCAACATTCTATAGATTTTGGAATGGTTCCTGATATTGAAAGGTAGCAAGTGTCATCCCACTATTTAAGAAGGGTGGGAGAGAGAAAACAGGGAACTACAAACCTGTTAGCCTTACATCAGTAGTAGGGAAAATACTAGAATCTATTATAAAGGATGTGATAAATGGATACTTGGATAATCATGATCTGATTGGGCATAGTCAGCAGAGATTTGCAAAGGGGAAATCATGTTTGACGAACTTATTGGATTTTTTTGAGGATGTTACTAACAAAATTGATAAAGTAGAGTCGATGGATGTAGTATACTTGGATTTTCAGAAGGCTTTTGATAAAGTCCCCCACAGGAGGTTGATTAGCAATATAAAAGCACATGGGATAGGAGGCAATATACTGGCAAGGATTAAGGATTGGCTAACAGGCAGCAAACAGAGAGTAGGAATAAACGGATCATTCTCCGTTGGCAGGCTGTGATTAGCGGGATACCAGCTGTTCACAATATATATCAACGATTTGGATGTGGGGACCAAATGTAATATTTCTAAATTCACGGATGATACAAAGCTAAGCGGGAATGTGTGTTGTGAGGAAGATGTAAAGCGGCTGCAGGAGGATTTGGACAAACTTAGTGGGCGGAATTTTCCCAAATTTGTATGAAGTCTGGTCACGGGCAGGTAAAACGACGTTTTACCCGCCGGCCACAATGGCGGGTTTTCAAGCCATATCATTCCCAACCCGCCTCATTATTTATGCACTCCCAGGAAACACACTGTTGCCATAGTGGGTGGGCTCTCATTCACTTGCCCGCCATCACCCCGCCACTGCACCACACCGGGCGCTATGTTTAAAGTCCAGCCGCAGGCACACATCTCGGTGTTTCCAGCTCACTGCTGCACGGAAAACATGGCCCTGAAATTAAGAGGACTGTAGCCCCCAGGTTCAGCTATGTGTCTCTCAAGTGACTTCTGGATGCTGTGGAGACCCATTGGGATGTCCTCTACTCCAGCTCTGGCCACAGGATGGGCAGCAACAGCACTAGCCTGCCTCAAGAGGTGGTGGTAACGGTGGTCAATGCCAATGCCCTGCAAAAGAGGATAGCCACCCAGTGCCGCAAGAGGATGAATGATCCATTCCGTTTCGCCAGCCTAAGTCACTCATCTCATCACTCAGCTCACACCCTCACAAGCCCATCACACATCCACAGGGCCCTCTCTCACTGTCGGTTCAAGGGACATCACCATTCACTCTCTCACACTCACCGTCATTGTCCTCATCCCGTCCATGAGACTACTCAACACCCACACAGGCCAGGCACACTTGTCATCTGGCCTGGCAGGCATCCTGCTTACACCTTCTCCATCTATATCCATGCAGGACAAGCTGGCACACAACAAGAGAGAGGTCGCAGATCAGTGGTGGAATGCCCGAAATCAAGGTCCTCACAGTCTTTGAAAACAGAGTCATCCAGCTGGCCGGTGGCAATCCTAGTCCTGTGCTGATGGTGAGGTTGGCACTGCTCTACCAAGTGAGAGTCCAGCAATGCAACATCCATCAGACAACCATGTTGTGAGTGATGTGTCCTGTTTCACAGGCCACTCACATGAACTAATTATCTCTCCTTGCTTTCGCAGGCACTTCTGCCAAACAGCTGGCAGAGTCCACGACCCAGAGCCTCCAATCAAGCCCCAAAGAAACCTCTGAAGAGGAAGCTGGAGGCACCCTCCCTGAAGTCCCATCACAGTGCTCACCCACACCCTCCACCAGCACGGGACACACCTTGATGGGACCTAGCTTTAGAGTAACCCCGGGATCACAATCTGGTGAGCACATTGCACTGTCTGATCCACTGCAGGTGGCGGCAGGGACTTCCCAGGTGTCTGGCACTCGGAGGACTGCTGGAGGCCAGAACGTTGCTGAGTCTGAGTCAGATGATGAGCCTCTGGACTCGGTCACGTCACAGTTGCTGGAGCGGCAAAGGCAAGCCCAGGAACATCAGGAAGGGATGTCCGCTACACTCCTTAGATTGCAAGGCATGATGGAGGAATCCGTCCGCCTTCAAGCTGAGGTGATAACGCCGGCATGCCAAAGCATCGAGGTCAACACTGGTAGGATAGCAGCCACCATGGAGAGCTTGGTCCAGGACGTCATTCCTGCACTGCTGCGTGGGCTCAACTCCATCGCAGATACCATAACTGGCCTCTAACAGTGTGTACGTGAGAGGAGTGCTGAGCAGCTCGATCTCACTCCAGATACCCTGCTCCTCAATGAGGCAGCCTGGGGCCCCCAGGCACCCATTGGGAAGAGAATCCACAGGTGCACACTCTGGGCCCATCCATCTAGGTGACTCCAAGAGCGTCAGCCCATTCGACTTCCGTCTTCCTGTAACCTCAGCAGCTCTAGTTCCACAGGCCGAGGAGGGTGCCACTGCCACACGCAGGAGCCTGAAAGCAGGTCGGGGCCCTCCAAGTCTTGGCCCTTCAGAGGATGCCTGCCAAAGTCATCACAGACAGGGCGTTGCAGTCAGCAGGCTGCCTCCATCTCTGCTGTGGATGTGTGGGGAGCACCAAGGCAGGGTTAGGACAGTTAAGGAGAATTAGTTGCATAGCCTGGGCATGGGTGTTAATCACTTGTACAGACTGTTCACTATTGTCAATAACCTCCCAAGAATGTCTCCCTGCCTATTGTTCTGATTAGCAGTGTTCTTGTCACTCAGATGTGAAACCTTTCTGCACAAGATATGTGGGTGTCTCAGACCAGGGCCTCCTCGCTGTGCTCTATGCAGCCTTCAGACCAAAGTGATGGTCCAACCTCACACTCCCTGGAGACATTACTGATTCCTCCACATCGGTGGTGCTGGTCATTGCTGCCAGAATGTAGTGGGCAGGCACCACAGAGTTCACTCATTCTCTCTGTGTGCTCTCAGCACCTTTATGGAGGGGCTGGCCTCCATCTCTTCAGCACCTGTGACCACTGATGCTGTGCTCCAGCTCCTGAGGGCTCAAGTACTGAAGGAGGACAAAGGGTCAGGTGCTTCTAAAGTTCCATGGCTGCGTCTCTATATGACTCTGAGCACAAGCTCACAGAGTGCAAGCGAGCTGCCCTTGGCCAGACAGGAGTCAGACATTCTCAGAGGCTGTGTGAAGATTCATGGAGTGTCCTCAATGCATGTCGTCATTATACTCCTGCAATTGAGCGTCTATCAGGGCCTCCAAAGCATCTCCATGACAGGAGCATTATCACAGAGGGATTTTGCGCCACCATAAGCCAAACAGGAGTCAAATGTTCACAGCTGCAATGTGAAGAACTATGGGGACACCTCACTGCATGTCACCAACATCTTCCACAAATCTAGCAGCTATGAGGGCCTCCCAAGCACGCCTGCCCTGTCTAGCCAGTGCAAGGGCCTCATCCCCATCATTGTTACCTCTGAGGACCTCCTCAGCCTCATCCCCATTGGCGTCCTATTCATCGGAGGAAACTTGCAATTCCTTCATCTCCTCTTCAGCCAGCTCTTCTCCCTGTTGGAGTGCCAGGCTGTAAAGGGCACAGCAGACGACGACGATGTGTGACACCCTCTGTGGACTGCATTGCAGGGCTCCACCAGACCGGTCCTGGCACTGGAACCCCATCTTCAGCATCCTGATGGTCTGCTCCACCAAATTGTAAGCTGCAGCATGAGCCTCATTATAGCGTCGCTTTGCTGCAGTCTGAGGCCGCCACATGGGTGTCATGAGCCACGTCCTCTGCAGGTAGCCCTTGTCCCTGAGGAGCCAACCTTGCAGCCTCTGTGGACCCTGGGAGACTGCAGGGATCTGTGATCAACTCAGGATGTAGGCATCGTGCACAGTCCCTGGAAACCGTGTGCACACCTGCAGGATGCTTTTCTGATGGTTGAACACCAGCTGCACATTCTGTGAATGGAACCCCTTGCAGTTGATGTAGTCCACCGAGTGCAGCGACGGAGATCTAAGTGCCACATGAGTGCAGTCAATCACACCCTGCACTTGCGAGAAGACCAAGATCTGGGAAAATCCAATCGCTCTTGGATCCTGGCTGTCCTGGTCCTGGATGAAATGCACAAAGTTGTGTGCCCTCGTGAAGATGGCATCTATGACCTCATGGATGCATTTGTGGGTGGAGGCTTGAGAGATCCCACAGAGATCACCTGTGGAGCCCTGAAAGGAGCCACTGGCATAGAAATTGAGCACCGCCAGTGAGTGCCCTCCATGTCCCTGTGGTGCCAAATCCTGCAGTAACTGGCAGATGTGAGTGACCTGTTCCCTGGACATGCACTGTCTTCTGCGACACTCGTTCTTGGTCATCTGCAAGAATGAAAGGTGGCATTTATAGACTCTGGGTGTCACTAGACGCCAACCAGCCATGGCTCGCTGTGGCTCTTGGGCAGCTTGTGCGGGAACCCCAGCTGTCACTTCTTCCAGAGGTTGCTGCTCCTGCCTCTGGGCAGCCTGGAGCCTCAGTCGCTCTCTCCTCAGTCTTCATCGTGCTCTGTAGGCCATCAGGCATACAGCTAGTTCACCAGGCTCCATGATCCTGATGTACTCCTCCTGCAGGATGAAAGAGAGAGACACATGGTTAGCACGGGTGTACTAAGAACCTGTCCTGGTTAAGTGTGAAGGCACCTTAACACTTCCCGGAGAGCTCTGGCCACCACTTGGAAAGTCAGAGTTTAGTGCGCTGCATGGCTGTACTGTTAGCTTGAACCATCAGGGAGACTGGTCCAAACCAGGATGCTGACATTGCAAGGGGTTGTGAGCATCTCCAGCAGTGACTGCTCCATGGCCAGCTTTAGCAAGGAGATTGTACAATGTGTGCAGTCGTCCAACTGCTCTGCAGTCCACTAAAGTGCTCATGAATTTGCAACCTGTGCCGGTGGGGTGGGATGGGGATGCTCTGCAGAACCTGCTGGCACTTTGATGCCTCTGCGTTGCTTGAGTGGGCAGATAAGATAGAAGCCCAACCCCCACAATATCAGTATGGCTGCCCCTGAACTATTTCAGTTGCAGAGGAATGGTCACTTTATACAGGTTCCCTTAATGTGTGGTTCCCTCGCCCACACTACCCACCACCACCCCCCCACCTCAAATGCCTGTGCGTTATATTCAGTTACAGGGCTGCCTTTGCTCACAACACCCCCCCCACCGTCAGTCACCTCAGAGACAGGGCTTCCCTTAACCACCACCCACCACCCTCGCCACCAGTCACCTGAACAGCAAGGCTGCACTTTGTCCTCCTCACAAGTCACCTCAATGGCAAGGCTGCACTTGTCCCCCGCTCCCCCTCACCCTCAAAGATCACCTCAGAAGCAGGGCTGCACTTGCCCCCTGATCCCGCTGGGCAGGACGGCACTTGACCCCAACACCCTGAAGCCTATAAAGCAACAGGCAACCCTGGTGAACTCTGCAGAATATTGCTGTACACTCACCTCCAGTTTACCCAAAGTGCAGGCCGCCAAGTGCACGTCGCCTCTATGCTGCTGTGAAACACGTCAGCGTGCTTTCCCGCTGAAGTGGACAGACGATCCAGTGGGGGTGCAAGAGTCTGGCGGGATGGCCTAATAATGATACACTGATGTATTACAATGAGGTTCCCCACAACCGATGGCGGGAAACATAGCCTACTGTTGGTGGGCTGAGTGGACAATCATGACCTTCCCGCCATCGTGAAACTGATCGCGCCATATTGTCCACTCATGCCACCTATCACACACGCCAACAGGCATGGAAAATTCCACCTAGTGAATGGGCAAGAACATGGCAGATGGAAAATAATGTGGAAAAATGTGAGGTTATCCACTTTGGTAGAAGGAACAGATGTGCAGAGTATTTCCTAAATGGTAAGAGATTAGAAAGTGTAGATGTACAAAGGGACCTGGGTGTCCTTGTCCATAAGTCACTGAAAGCTAACATGCAGGTACAGCAGGCAATTAGGAAGGTTAATGGAATTTTAGTCTTTATCACAAGGGGATCTGAGTAGAGGAGTAGTGAAGTCTTGCTTCAATTGTATAGAAACTTGGTTAGACCGTATCTGGAGTAGTGTGTGCAGTTTTGGTCCCCTTACCTCAGAAATGATAGTATTGCCATAGGGGAATGCAACGAAGGTTCACTAGACTTGTTCCGGGGATGGCGGGAGTATCTTACAAAGAGAGATTGGGCAAACTGGGCCTGTATTCTCTAGAGTTTCGAATAGTGAGAGGTGATCTCATTGAAACCTACAAAATACTTAAAGGAATAGGCAGGGTAGATGCAGGTAAGATGTTTCCCCTTTATGGGGTGTCCAGGACCAGGGGATACAATTTCAAAATAAGGGGGAAGCTACTAAGGACCTAGATGAGGAGAAACTTCTTTACTCAGATGGTTGTGATTCTTTGAAATTCCCTACCCCAGAGGGCCGTGGAAACTCAGTCATTGAGCATGTTTAAGGTAGAGATTGAATGATTTCCGATTAACAATAACATAAAGGGTTATGGGCATAGTGTGGGTAAAAGGCTTTGAAGTACTCGATCAGCCATGACCGTATTGAATGGTGGAGCAGGCTCGACGAGCTGAATGGCCTTCTCCTGTTCCTATGTCCTATGTTTCTAGACCCACTAGCCCACATATGCTTTGGCTATTTACTACCTTGACCAGAGTGGAATCTCCACACTCTCTGTGACCTGCCAGATGAACCATTTGGGTTCAGTGTGTCATGTCTATAATGCATAGAAAGCTACATGACCTGCAGTTCCTCTGTACTCTGCACTCTCTCAGAGTTGATTTACAGACTGTGGCCTGTGTTTGATGGAGGTTAGGTCAGCTGTGTTTGCGTGTGTGTGTGTGTGTATGTGTGTGCATGTGTGTGCGTGCATGTGTGTATGTACGTGCTTCTCCCCCACCCAACCACCCCCCCACCTCCCCCGCCTCCACCCTCCTCTCACATTTCTGTGCGTCACATCACCTGATCATACTCTAATTCCAGTAAAGCCCTGTTGGCAGAACTTTCTATTCTGGGAATTCCAAGATGACAGATGCAGCCTGAAAGCTCATTCGAACAGAAAGCAAACACAAGGAGAAGCGACGAGATGTCTTAAACATTTTTAAAACAGACAAGGACGAGGGCTGTGATTTTACAGTCCCATCCGTGGCCAGAATCGTCACGGCGGGATGAAAAATTTGACAGAGCAACCAAAGGCCCGCTGACTTTGGGTGGGAATTTCCAGTCCCACAGCTGATGGGACCGTAAAGGTTTCCCTGTGTCATCCAAAATTCTGCTGGCTATTTCCTAACTTGCACCAACTCCCATTCTCCCTGTGCTCACTGACCTATACAGGCTCCCAGTTAAACATCACCTTGATTTTAAAATTCTTATCCTTGTTTTCAAATCCCTCCATAGTCTTTCCCCCTCCCTATCTCTGTAATCTCCTCCAGCTCCACAATCCTCTCCTCTAACTCTGGCCTTTTGAGCATTCCCGATTTTAATCACTCCATCATTGGAAGCCAAGATTCTAAGTTCAGGAATTCCCCCTCCATTTCTAAAACTCTCTTTCCTCCTTTAAAAGACTCTGTCAAACCTTCCTCTTTGCCCTAATATTTCCTTATCTGACTCGGTGTCAAATTTTGCTTTCTAACTCTCCTTGCTGTCTGTTATTATGTGAAAGGTGCTATATAAATACAACTTGTTGTTGTCTGCCCCAGGTCTTTTTCCCTCCTGCTGGGTACTCTGTTGCCCTCTAACTCTCCTATTAATTCAGTCAAGTGATTGTGCTTAGTCAGTCAGCATTGTGAGGTGGGGGTCTTCGCAGACTGATCCTGCACCCCCCACCATCCCTGCCTGATCTTCCACCCTTCCCATGCTGCTGTTCCACATAAGATCAATAGACTTGATATAGGCCGGGGTCAGGAAGAGGAACCTTCCTCGACTGAAGTGCTCAGTTACATGTTGGACAGAGTATTTCTCAACTGAGGCTCCATAGGGGGCTCCCAGCATCAACTCCCCGAACTGGTAACTTTCTAAAATAACACCACTCTACATTATCAAGGGAATGTCATCAAGGAGGCCTGCTGTCCATCAGTAAGAGCTGACTGGCCCGGCTGTCATAGTTTCAGAGAAATACGATATTCCCTTGCGAGCCCTGCCTTTGCATTAAAAGCTTGATGTGTTCCTTGCATCCCTGCAGACACTAGCTCAATAACAAGTGTCCCAAATTAGCAGGAAGCCAGCAGACCTGTGAAGCTGCGGCTGTTGGCTGGTGTGATGGATCCTAGCATCCGTTCAGTTTGAATATTGTGTGGGCAGCTTCACAGAATGACAGGAAGCTGCAAGGGCAGGAAATGTGGCTCAGATATGGGCCCTCGAGCCTGTTCCATCATTCAATTAGAACATGCCTGATCTATGAAGTAAATCCATATACCCAGCTTTGCCCCATACAGGAACATAGGAAACAGTAGCAGGTGTAAGCCATTCAGCCTGTTGAGTCTGCTCCGCCATTCAGTTAGATCATGGCTGATCTTCTACATCAACACCATTTTCCCACACTACACCCATATCCCTTGATGTCTTTCCTATCTAGAAAGCTATTGATCTCAGTCTTGAACATTCTCCACGATGACTGAACCTCCACAGCCCTCTGGGGTAGAGAATTCCAAAGATTCACCACCCTCTGAGTGAAGAAATTCCTCCTCATCTCAGTCCTAAATGGCCTGCCCCTTACTCTGAGACTGTGTCCCCTGGTTCAAGACACCCCCTAGCCCCAGCCAGGGGAAACATCTTTCCTGCATCTATCCTGTCAAGCCCTGTAAGTATTTTGTATGTTTCAATTAGTTCACTTTTCATTCTTCTAAACTCTAGAAAATACAGGCCCAGTTTCCTCAATCTCTCCTCATAGAACAATCCCGCCATCCCAGGAATCAGTCTGGTGAACATTTGTTGCACTCCCTCTATAGCAAGTAAATTGTACACAATACTCCAGGTGTGGTCGCGCCAAGACTCCATACAATTGCAGCATGACTTCCTTACCCCTGTACTCAAATCCTCTTATAATAAAGGCCAAACACCATTAGCCTTCCTAATAGCTTGCTGTGCTTGTTTTTAAAAGGACATAAGTTCACCTTGTAACTGTCAGCAAGCAGACCCCTTCAAAGGAATCACCTGACCTTTATGGTACTTGAGGAGATCTGGTTGTTTGTTTTGTACGGCAATCACTTTAACTGATGGGGAAAAATCTGAAAAGGCAAAGGTTGGAACTTCTGGAAATCACATGGGAGTGAGAAACAACTTAAGTTGTGAACCTGCAGGTTTTTAAGGCAGTCTTGTTGGGGAATAAGCTGAAGAAAGAAAGCTACCCTAACTGTCTCTCTCTCTCTACCTTGCCTGCAATTGTGTGTGGCTATCAACCTGTAGCCCTCATCTGAGTGTAACTGGTCTGCATTTGGACCTGCAAACCTGAGAACAGTTGGTGAGAACTTCCATTGAGACCCTCCGAGCTTTATCCTTTATTTTATAATGTCCATCCTCTAAAGCCCATCTCTGCAGAGAGACTCTATCTGTTTGTCCTTTGTTTGTCTGTGTATGTGTGTGTGTGTGTGTGTGTGTGTGTGTGTGTGTGTGTGCTGGGGGAATTCTTTAGGAAGCGATAAATCGTTATACTTCCTGATTACAATTGTGAGTTAACCAGTACCTGCAACTTGTTAAAAAGAAGTTTCATTTTATAATAAACAATCATTCTAAGTTGAAAGAAGTCTAGTTGAAGCCTCTTTTATTCTGGGCACCAGTAAGGGAAATAGACAATTGGCTATTTTGGTGAGAAAATTAGACTTTTAAATTAATGGTGCAGCCTGCGGAGTAGTGGGACTAGATCATATGTGTACACCTCCCATCCTGGTTCATTCAACATCCGCCAGTTCGCCCTTTTCTATTCTGCTAGTAATATCCTCAAAACTCTCCAACAGGTTTGTCAAACATGATTTCCCTTTCACAAATCGCTCTTGACTCTTCCCAATTCTATTATTGTTTTCTAAGTGTCTAGTTATCACAGCCTTTATAATAGATTCTAGCATTTTCCCCACTACTGCGGTTAGGGCTAGCTTGTCTATAGTTCCCTGTTTTCTCTCTCCCTCCTTTTTTAAATAGTTACATTTGTTATCTCCCAATCCGCAGGCATTGTTCCAGAATCTATAGAATTTTGGAAGATGACCAACAACTCTTCCACTTCCAGGAACATAAAAAGTTAAGGGGTGTTTTCATTGTGGTTTGTAGGATTTTGAAAGAAACTGATTGGTTAGATGGAGACAATGTTTTCCACCAATGGGGGAGTTTAGGACACGGTAACTGAACCTTAAAATCAGAACCAGGCTGTTCTGAACCAGAAGTTAGAAAACACTTCTTCATGTAAAGGAGGAGCAAAGTGTGGAATTCTCTTCCATTGAAAGCAATAAAGCTCAGCTCAATTCATTATTTTAAATTGGAGTTTGATAGAATTTTGCTAGCCAGAGATATAAATGGTTATGGAATCCAGGTGAGTGGGTGCAGTTAAAATATAGATCAGCCATGATCTCACTGAACGGTGCAAAAGGTTTGAGTGATTGAATAGCCTCCTGCTGTTCCCGCATTCCTAAACTGGAGTGAGGAGAGTCTATTGATGGGATCATTATTTACACTGGGATGAGGTCATTACCAGTACTGCCCATAAAAGCTTTGCCATATAATAGACTCTGCACCAATTAATTAATCATTGAGGAGAAATGCTGTAAATGTTCTCCCTCAACTCCAAAAATGGTTAAGTTAAATGAGCAATATCTGTTCATCTGAACAATTATCGAATGGAATTCTAGCTGGTTGCTGTGGAAATAGATTAAATGGGTGAGTAGAATCCATGGTGGGACCTGTGGAAGGAGACTAAAGGAAGTGGGCTCCAGTGTGAAAGGGGATGAGTTGTTTGTGGTCAATCGGAGGAGCGGGCTTGATGCCTAAATGATCTTTCCTCAAACTGTGCTCACCTTTGTCCTTACAAAGTACAGGGGAGTTCTAGAGAGTTCATGGATTCTACCCATCCACTTAATCTTCTTTCACAACCCGTATCGCAAGCACTGAGCAGAACTGCAAGGGAAGATTGTTGGTTCAACAACAGCAACAACAGATCCGGGATTATTCTGATGCTGAGACTGGAGAAATTTAACCCTTCATCATTGAATTGCTTGAATACTGGACTAATTACTAGCTGAACTCCAATCCAATATGAATAAATTATTAATGTAAACAATCAATCCATTATCAGTAAATCATGAGTGTCAAAATAGAGGGGTGGAATGTCAATAAGTCATATGATAGCAGCCTCAGGAATCACAGTGTCACAGAATTGTTACGGTGCAGAAGGAGGCCATTCGGCCCATCATGTCTGTACCAACTCTCCGAATGAGTACTATGACTCAGTGCCATTCTCCTGCCTTCTCTCCGTAACCCTGCACATTGTTACAATTTAAATAACCATCTAATGCTCTCTTGAATGCCTCAATTGAACCTGCCTCCACTACACTTCCAGGCAGTGCGTTCCAGACCCGAAGCACTCGCTGTGTGAAAAACATTTTTCTTACATCACATTTGCTTCTTTTGCAAATCAGTTTAAATCTGTGCACTCTCATGTGGTCAGAACAGATCTGAGGAGAAGGCTGCTGGAGTGGAAAGTGTTTTTTGCAAACCATTAGAAATTGGGCAGATGTTAGGGGTGTGAATCATGACCCTCTCGAGTAAATATACAACACTGGGCATAAAAGTTGCACAAAAGATGATTGGACAACAACGATTTATCCATAGTGATTGATGGCTGGTCCAACTGAAAGGCCTCCCATAGAGATCATGGAGCCCTCAATAAATCTCCTTTCACTGCTGACATTGATCTTTGAAGGATTACCAACAGTGAATAGACGCTATCTGGAGTAGTGACTGCACCTTTCTCCATTTATTGTCTACCCCATCCCCCAGGCAAGCTCAGCTATAGCTTAGATTGATGTATGTAATAGCATTGAAGGCAACCAAGTCCCAACCTGACATTGTTTGTGGCCATGACTTATCACAGCGATTGACCAAATGTCCAGGCCAATGTTCAGACTTGAGAGTTAAGCTGAAGCCCAAATTTCTTGAAGAGTTTGATTTGCATGAAGTGTACAGAATGTCCTCTCTCTCACCTGTTGATCCAAGGAAGTACCTCTCTAACACAGATCCATAACCTGTGGGGGTGTCCTGAAGGTCACTGATGATGAATGGCTGGGAGTCAATGTCAGCATTATTTATGGGCCAGTACTGTGATTGCATGCTTCCTCCTCCGAACCAGGACACATTCACCATAGAGAAACAATCCTGTGAACAAGTTACAGAGAATCAAATTACATTTTACATAGATTATTGTACATCTACAGCACAGAAACAGGCCATTCAGTCCAACAGGCCAATGCTGATGTTTATGCACCATGGCTCCCCCCCATACTACTTCATCTCATCCTATCAGTATAATCTATTAATCCTTTCTCCCCTGTGTGTTAGCTTGGCTTCCCCTTAAACATACCTATGTTATTTGCCTCAAAAGTCCTTGTGGTAGTGAGTTCCACATTCTGACTGAATCCTCAATTGGGTTTATTAGTTACTATCTTATATTCATGGTGTCTAGTTTTGGACTCCACCCCACCACATTTAGCACTTTTAAAATTAAAAGATTGTAAGAGGAGCCCTGGAAAGTATACAATGTTCTCCACTAAACTCAGTACCTACTGAAAAATTATAAGAATAAAAGAAAAAAATGCAATGATTAAAAGTAATTTGTTGTATTTATCTCCTGCCACAGACCATTTACACTTCATATCATCGTGGAATATTTCCACACAGTGAATCATCTTCCACATTCCAGCTACAACCTCCACTATTATGTATTCTCCCCATTCATTAAATCTCCTTCAAATGCCTTTGTACACTCTCCCTCTCAAGATCCCCACCCATCCAAATGAGTGTTTGCAGGGTACTTGATTGCAGGAGAAATTGCAGCTTAATCCAGGCCTCACATAACATTCACACACATGTACATCATTATGATCGTTGTAGAGACCGATAACATTTTTTTTTAAAAAAGGGATCCCCATGAAGCCAACAGAAAGAAAATCACTGGACAAGGTTTTATTTTTCAAAACTTATACTGTAGCAAACCAATGAAAATCAACATAATTTAAACATTAATTAACAGGTGAAGGTTATTTCAAATAAAAAGGTAAATTTCACTTTAAATAATCAATACGCCTCACACAGTTACTAGCACTCACACTACTTTCCGCACAAATGTGGGACCACATGCAATCTCATAGCCTCTCCAATTCAACCTCCACTATATAAGTTCTCTCACTTCCAATCCAATTGTTTTGGCTCTTGAGTTGCATTCATCAGCATCTTTAATCCATCCAAAGTCCCAGGACATGGTTACCACCAACAAGGTACACATCTGCAAATGCACTCTCTCTCGGGTCCTGATAGCATGGAATCCCCAGGGACTGATTTCCCTGATCCATAATCCCTCACTTTTCCTGTTGTCAGGGTTCTGTCCTTTCCAGTTGTATAACACACAGAGTAACTCCATCTCTGCTCTATTCTCAGAGTCCTGCTTCAACATCAGGATCTGTTCAAGGACTGCCAAACAGAAAACTGTTCCATACAGAAAGAACCTTGCTTATTTTCAAAACAAAAACAGAAACAGAAATACCTGGAAAAACTCAACAGGTCTGGCAGCATCGGCGGAGAAGAGCACAGCTGACATTTCGAGTCCTCATGACCCTTCAACAGAACACCTCCTACTTTTGTATCTCTTGCTTATTTTCTCTTTGCACAAATTCACTGTGTTCTAACCAGAAAAAAAGGCTGAAATCCAACCCCATTGCAATTAGCTTTCTATTTTACCCTTTGCTTCTTAGTTGTTCATTCCCATGGCAACCCCAGTTCACATGGGCATTTTTTGGAAATTAATGACATCATGGTCAGGAAACCAATTAACCCTCTTTCAAAATACTCCTCAGTCCACTCTGTTCTTAAAGGGACATCACGCAAAAGAAAATACAGGGTAGGATTTTCCTGATCAGGGGGTGCTTTGCAGGGGTGGGCACGGGCGGGCGTGGACCCAATCGGCACCCCCAATTGGGTCCATGCCATCATTTTACATGGACAGGCCAATTAAGGCCCGCCCAGCATGATGCATGCCCAGAAGCGCTGTGCGCTCCCTGTGTGGGCGGGAGGGTGGGGGTGGCGCAGAAATCTCCCTAAGGCAGAGGTGCCTCAGGGAGATTAGTTTTAAGTTTTAACAGTTCAATAAAGTATTGTTAAAATGTTATGACACGTCCCCTCATGTGAAACGGTCACATGAGCTGGGACATGTGCGTTAATTTCAATGAAAATTTTTGATAAAATTTAAAATCATTCAAGAAACCTCATCCCACCCGTGGATGAGGTTCCATGAAAAATGAAAAGGCCACATGGGCTCTTCACCTGCCCGCCAACCTTAAGGTTGGACGGGCAGCTCCGTTAATTATTTTAATTGTTAGTTAAATGGCCTTAATAGGCCTTTGACAGTTCGGCAGGTGCGCAGCCGAGTCAATTGTGCGCCCGCCGGACTGAAAATCTAAATGATGCACGATGACGTTGGGATGCACGCCCAACATCACCCCATGTCATTTTACGCCTCGATGAGTGGGGCCCTCCCCTGCTCACCGAGCTGAAGATTCTCCCCGCAGGCTTTTCCCAGCACATGGGTCATCACAACTTCTAACAGGCAATTCCCCACTGAACCATGAGGAATGCTGCAAGGTTCTAAAAAGGTTGCATAGTTTGTAATAAAACCACGTGGGAGGTACTGGAATCAGCAGTCAAACTATTGGTTATTATCTTTGAAAAGTAAAGGTTTGAAATTAAATAGACAGTTGGATTGCTAGCTAGACTGTAATGTCATCTGAGGCTCTCTGTACTATTGTGTAGATTTGCTCATTTAATACATATGCTGACAAACTAAAGAGTTCGCTGGTCATCAATGTGACTGTTTGGAAGATGTGGCAGAGTGAACTGCATAGCTAAATCCTTCCTGTCTCTAACTCGCCTTGTTTTCTTATTGATCCATGTGAACTCCTAACCCCAATTTAATGTGTGTGTGAGGGGGAGGCCAGAGGGTCTCACATAGTGTAAACGTTCAGCACTCATTTCACCACATGACTCGCCAGCAGTTATGTCAGCCACAAGGTCACTTCAGTGGATTACTAACTGAACACGTAAGCAACATGGGTATCTGGTTCAATGAAAGGTGCAGGACAGCATGACAGGAGCAGCACAGGGCATAGCTAAAAATAAGATGCCGACCTGGTGAAGCTCCCACACAGGGATACATGCAGGTTAAATAGCAGAAGCCAGACAGATGATTGCAAAAGGCAGCACTGAAGCATTTGCAAGCATCTTCAGCCAGAATTGCCAAGTGAATGATCCACCTCAGCCTCCTCCTGAGGTAATGCCAGTCTTCAGGCAGTTCAATTCACTCTGGATGATATGAAGAAACAGCTGAAGACACTGAATACTTGCATTGAAGGCAATATAGTGAAGGTTCACTGGATGAGGGGGTTGTCTTAATGCGAGGCTGAGTAAACTGGGTCTACAGTCTCTAGAGTTTAGAAGAATGAGAGGCGATCTCATTGAAATGTAGAAGATTCTGAAGGGGCTTAACAGGGTATACACTAAGAGATTGTTTCCACTGGCCAGGGAATCTAAAACATGGCACACAATCTCAGGATTCGGACTGAGATGAGGAGAAACTTCTTCACTCAAAGTAGTTGCGAATCTTTGGAATTTTCTATCCCAGAGGGTTGTGGATGCTCCATCCGGAAGGAAGAGATATTAATATATACAATGTTATTGGAATTTTTTTTTTAAATAGATGTTTAGTCTGTCTCGGGGACATTTGCATTTTATTGAATAGAGCATTCAAGAGTGGGGGTGAAATCTTGCACCTAGCTAGGAAACAGCAAGCAATGTTTATATTACTAATAAAACTGATACTACGAAAGGGGTTTTATTGTTAGAAGTGGTGGAGTTCAAAGGGCCTGGTGATACAATGAGAATTTGCATTCAAAAGGTACAGCAAGGTATAACCCGAGAGGAGTTTGTGTGTGCAGGTCAGAGGCATATGAGGTCAAAGCCTGTAAACCTACAACTGTCTGCAAAGGAACCAAATTGAAAGGAATTTCATTTTGAATTCATAAGGTGAAAATGCTTTGCCTGGTGTCTGGTTAAGTCTATTGGTTATCATTGCCTTAGTGGAGATTAATTTGGGAATTTGTTAAAAAGTTATGAGAGTAATAATTTGTAGCCATGTGTACGTGTTTAATTTGTTGTAAATTAATAAATGTTTAATTTAGTTTGATATAAAAAGCTCTCGAACTGGTGGTCTTATTCCTGAATTTAGAGCTGCATCTCAAACATACCACTTAAAAATATAGGTTATGACAGTTATTTAAAGTAACTGAGCCTTTACAAACTGCTGTGTCATAACACCATATTCAATATATTTAAGGCTAGGATAGACATGTTTTTGGTCTCAGAGAATTAAGGCATATGGGGAGCAGCAGGAAAGTGGAGTTTGGGCAGAAGATCAGCCATGATCATATTGAATGGAGGAACCTGCTTAAGGGGCCATATGGTCTACACTTGCTCCTATTTCTTATTGTCTCATGTTCTGAAAGGTTAAATGTTCTAGAAAACTTCTGGCTATAGTATTAAAGACTTGTGCTCCAGAACTAGCCGTGCCCTTAGCCAAGCTGTTCCAGTACAGCTACAACACTGGCATCTACCCAGCAATGTGGAAAATTGGCTGGGTATGGCCTGTCCACAAAAAGCAAGTCAAATCCAACCCAACCAATTATCACCCTTTCATCAGCAAAGTGATGGAACATGTCATTGAGACAATACTATCAAGCAGCACTTATTCACCGATGTACTGTTTGGGTTCAGCCAGGACCACTCAGTTCCAGACTCATTATAGCCTCGGAACCCAAGAAGTGAAGTGAGAGTGTCTGCCATCAACATCAAGACAACATTTGACTGAGAATGGCTTCAAGGAGCTCTTGCAAAACTGAAGTTAATGGTAGCTTTCTTGCCTCTGAGTCACAAATTGTGGGTTCAAGTCCTGGTCTAGGCCCTTGAATACAATAATCTGGGCTGCCATTGCAATGAGGAGTGCTACATTTAACGAGACATTAAACCGAGGCTCCTTGGATCAGGTGGATGCAAAAGATTCCATTACACTATTTATCTAATCAGCAGCACTGAAAAAAACAAGTATCTGGCCATTATCATATAATGTTTGTGGGATCTTGTTGTGAACAAATTACCAGAGTAACTACATTTCAAAAGTACTTCACTGCCAGCAAAGTGCTTTAAGACATCTTGAGTTTAGGAAAAGTATTGAATAAATGCAAGTCTTTTTTACTGTCAATTACTGCCTCAATTTAGTGGATTCCTGGTCTGTGGATTAGCCAGGACAGAAAACATTCCGTGTGACTTCTCTCTGCTCTGCTTCCCTGACCTCCCTACAATAACATCGCTTCACACAATCACACTCCATCTCATGGCTCCGTAAAGGAAGTCCAAATGCCCAAGTGCCAAAGAATCTGACTCAATGATAACTCATTTGGGTTTTCTGCTATGCCTATTAGACAAAGGTATTAATCACCAGGGAGATGACCCTTACTGCACACACTCACAGTGGGTGATGATAAGATTTTTTCAGCACCCCTAATTTGCAATGATGGCAATGCCTCTGTAGTCACAGTGAGAAGCTGATGAATTACGGGATGGTGCAAAGCTTAGTCACTGGGCTTTGATCCTTTCTGTCTGAGCCCCACATCAATGTTCTCTCTGTTTGCTGGAAGTCTCAGAGCCAGTTACAATCTGCTAATCTCTTGTAGGAATTAAATTCTGGCCTTTGAATGGCTCACTAATCCAATTCTACTGCTGGTTCACTCACACTAGATGCCAACTCTGGTGTATGAACATTTACGCAAATAGAAACAGGGCATTTCAGATTTAACAGGATACATATACATAAAAAGTGACTTAAATATTCAAAGGAGAAGGCAATATGTAATAAAACCTGTAGTTAAACCTGAGCACATATCCAAAACAGTCCAAAGTATATCACCTGCAATGCAGTCACTGATGTTACTTAAACAATAAGGCAACTGATTTTCACACAGCAAGATCCCACTAACAGCAATAACACAAATGACCAAGTGATAAGAGCTGGTGGAGGGAGGAAGGTTGGTCAAGTGCCTTAACAACACACTGCAATTGGCTGATTCTCACAAACAACCTGTTACAAAATCAAAAACACAGTCTGGAACCAAGAAATAAGGGTTAGGAGACATCAGAATCGATTCCAACGATTACACTTGTGCCTTAGCACTCATTGGAATCAGACACAGTGTGGCCTAGATTTTTGTGGAGACTCCATGACTGATTCAAAATGGTGCTGGGAACCTGGATCTGGAAGTCCCATCCCCATTTCCAATAGATCCTTTTTTCACCAGTAGGGGAACGGGAGATGGGACATGATTCACACATGGGGGAAACTGGTACACAGCAGGATCACTTGAATTCAGTGCTAGGTTCAAATACCCACTTTCGCTGGAGCAAGAGCTTTATCCTGCATTGTAGCAGTTACGAAATTGACAATAGATGTAAATGCTCATTAAGGGCAGATAAAGTTTGTGGAATTGTCAAGCTATCAAGTTATTTTAACACCCTGCACTTTAAATTTTTTAAAAAAACAGCCTGTCTGTTTCTCTAAGTTGAAAAAAAATCAGTGCTTGCAGTTTCAATGACACAAACTTATCATTACAGTATTATTACTGTTTGACTGTTTTCACAACCTGTCATTATCATAGTGGAGGCTGTAAGTTCACAATTTGATTGACAGCTTCAAGGGACCTCAGGACAACTTTCAAATGCCATAACTGCAAAACTAGTGAAGAAAAAGAAACCTTCTCTCTCCCCCAAAACTTTATTGACCCTTTGAGTCCACCTGGAAAGGCAAGCGCTGACTAATCAGCAGCAGAAACCATTGCAGCTGCTGAACACTACTCCTCAACTTCAATTGTTTACTCCAGACAACCAACACTGCTTGCAACAATATCTTAAAAGACTGAACTGATTTTCATCTTTATAAGTATCTTTTATCCTTATCTGCATTTAATTTTTGTATGTATTCAGTTAACATAAGAACATAGGACATAAGAACTAGGAGCAGGAGTAGGCAATTCAGCCTCTTGAGCCTGCCACGCCATTCAATACAATCATGGCTGATCTCATTTCGGCCTCAACTCCAATTTCCCACCCTCTCCCCATAACCATTCAACCCATTACTAATTAAAATCTGTCTATCTCCTCCTTAAATTTATTCAGCATCCCGGCATCCACTACACTCTGAAGTAGCAAATTCCACAGATTCACGACTCTTTGAGAAAAGTAATTCCTCCTCATCTCTGATTTAAATCTACCACCCCTTAGCCTAAAACTATGGCTTCTCGTTCTAGAATGCCCTACAAGGGGAAACATCTGCTCCACAGCTACTTTATCTATCCCCTTTAGGCATCGTATATACCTCACTTAGATCTCCTCTCATCCTCCTAAACTCTAGCGAGTCTCGGCCTTAACTGCTCAATCTCTCCTCATAGGGCAAGACCCACATCCCTGGAATAAATCTAGTGAACCTCCACTGAACCGCCTCCAATACAACTATATCCTTCCTCAAGTAAGGGGAGAGTACTCCAGGTGCGGTCTCACCAATGCCTTGCACAGTTGCAACAACACTTCCTTATTTTTTATACTCTATTCCTTTAGCAATAAATGCCAAAATTCCATTTGGATTCCTTATTACCTGCTGTACCTGCATACTGGCTTTCAGCCATTCATGCATGAGGACACCCAGATCCCTCTGCACTGAAGTATTCTGACGTTTCTCTCCATTTAAATGAGTCACCTTTTTATTCTTCTGACCAAAATGGGTAACCTCACACTTATCCACATTAAACTCCACTTGCCAAATTTTAGCCCATTCACTGAACCTGTCCATATCCATTTGTAAATTTCTTATTTCTTCATTGCAACTTATTTTCCCACCTACTTTGGTGTCATCTGCTAATTTAGCTATAGTACCTTCTATCCCTGAATCCAAGTCGTTAATATAGATTGTAAATAGTTGGGGCCCAAGGACCAAACCCTATGGCACCCCACTAGTTACAGCTTGCCATCCAGTAAAAGACCCATTTATCCCAACTCCCTGCTTTCTGTGGGTTAGCCAATCCTCTATCCAAGCTAATATATTACTCCTAACACCATGTGATCTTATCTTGTGTAGTAATCTTTTGTGCAGCATCTTATCAAAGGCCTTCTAGAAGTCCAGATATACTGCATCTACAGGATCCCAATAATCCACTTTGCTTGACACATCTTCAAAGAACTCTAGCAAATTAGTCAAACATGATTTACTCCTCATTAAACCACGCTGACTCTGATGGATTGCATTTTGACTTTCCGAATGCCCCATTACTACTTCCTTAATAATGGATTCCAACAATTTCCCAACGACAGACATTAAACTAACTGGTCTATAGTTTCCTACTTTCTGCCTCCCCCCTTTTTTGAATAAGGGTGTTATATTAGCATTTTTCCAATCCACTGGAACCTTTCCAGAATCCAGGGAATTTTGGAATATTGTAGCCAATACATCCACCATCTCCACTGCCATTTCCTTTAAGACCCTGGGATGTAGGCCGTCAAGTCCTGGGGACTTGTCACACTTTAATCCCAATAGTTTGCTCAGTACTTTTTCTCTAGCGATGGTGATTGTTCTAAGTTCCTCCTTCTCTATACCCTCTGCACTATCTGTTACTATTGGGGTGGTATTGGTGTCCTCCACCATGAAAACTGAGGCAAAATACTGATTAAGCATCTCTGCCATTTCTGCGTTCCCCACTATAAACTCCCCAGTCTCATCCTCCAAGGGACCAACCTTCACTTTAGCTACTCCCTTTCCTTTTATATACTTGTAGAAGTTTTTGCTATCAGTTTTTACATTTTGCGCTAGTTTTCTTTCATAATTTTCCTTTGCTCTTTTTTTTGTTGACCTTTAAAAGTTTCCCAATCTTCTAGGCTGCCACTGACCTTTGCAATTTGGTATGCCTTAGTTTTTGCCTTTAGGTTAGCTTTAACTTCCTTGCTGAGCCTTGGATGCTTCTTCCCCTTCTTACCATTTTTCTTCCTCTTTGGAATATATTTTACTTGAGAGGAATTGAATATCTCTTTAAATATCTGCCATTGTTCATCAACTGTCCTACTTTGTAGTCTTCATGCCAAATCCATAGGGCCAAATCTGCCCTCATGCCTATGCAGTTACCTTTGTTTAACTCCAGAACACTAGTGTGGGACTCAAGTTTCTCACTCTCAAACTGAACTTGAAATTCTAGCATGCTATGATCACTCTTCCCTACAGGATCCTTTACTATAAGATAATTAATTAATCCCATCTCATTACTCAAAACCAAATCCAGAATAGCCTGCTGCCCTGGTTGGTTTCACAACATATTGCTCCAAGAAACAATCTCTAATATACTCAATGAGCTCTCCCTCTAGGCTAGTCTTGCCAATTTGATTAGCCCAGTCTATAGGCATATTAAAATCACCCATGATTATTGCGTGCCTTTCTTACAGGCTCCCAGTATTTCCTGACTTATACTGTGCCCTACTGCTGAACTACTTGCACATGAACAGAGGAGAGAGCTCATCCTGAGTGAGACACAGCCAGAGTGGGTATTGGCAATTCGTGCACAGTGGGAATTGAACTGTTAAGTCTTTCTCCTTAATTTCTCTTTAATTTTTGTAAGTTCAATAGTCTAGTTAAAAGGTTGGTAAGGTAGCTGACTGTGTGACAGTTAACAGTCAATCACCTGAAGCCTGATTACGGCCTGAATAGGTGTTGATTACAATTTGAAGCTTAACTAGTGTAAGTCATCTCAGCTTACCTCAGCTCTATTTAAGAAAGCACACTAACAGTGTGCTTGCACATGGGCAGGGGAGAGACCTCATTGTGAGTGAGACACAACCAGAGTGGGTATTAACAATTTGGTGCACAGTGGGAATCCGGTGCATAGGGGAAAAGGTGCTTTTTGCGTTTTTTCCTTGCTATCCAACTTCTTCAATCTTCAGGGAGTGGTCTTGCCCTGCTGCAGCAGTAGAGGCTACAAGTGAAAGGAGTGACTGGCAAGTAGTGGGTAAGGTCAGGTAAGTATTTACTACCCTAATCGTTTATAGTTTAACTTCTTTTTGTTGTTTATAGTTTCTATAATCTATAGTAACAAGGATGAGGAAAGAAGGGCCCTCGAGTAACTGAGTTGAAAGGTTTAATTTAAAGGGGTAAGCCATGGCAGGAGAGCTCAAAGCTGTGGTGTGCTCCTCATGATCCATGTGGGAAGCGGAGGACATTTCCAGTGCCCGGGGACAAACATGTGTGCAGGAAGTGTGCCCAAGTGCAGCTCCTGGAAGCTTGGGTTTCAGAGCTAGAATGGCGGCTGGGGACACTGTGGAACATCTGCGAGTCGGAGAGCATGGTGGATAGCATGCTTAGAGAGGTGGTCACACTGCAGATGAAGGGACTTGAGGAAGGAAGGGAATGGGTGACCACCAGGCATCCAAAATAAACAAGCAGGTAGTTCAGGAATCCCCTGGGATCCTGCTCGCAAATCGGTATTCCATTTTGGAGGCTGATGAGGGCGCTGGTTCCTCCAGGGAGTGCAGATAGAGCCAAGCTTCAGGCACCACAAGCAGCCTGCAAGTACAGGACGGGAGGAAGGGAGGAAGAGCAATAGGGGATTCTATAGTCAGGGGAACAGAAAGGCGCTACTGCGGCCCTCAATGTGACTCCAGGATGGTCTGTTGCCTCCCTGGTGCCAGGGTCCGTGATGTCACTGAATGGCTGCAGGGCATCCTGAAGGGGGAGGGTGATAAGGCAGAGGTCATGGTACATGTTAGTACCAATGACATAGGTAGAAAGAGGGATGAGGTCTTGCATCAAGAATTCAGGGAGTTAGGCAGTAGACCAAAAAGCAAGACCTCTTGGGTTATAATCTCTGGATTACTCCTAGTGCCACGTGCTAGCGAGCACAGAAATAGGAGAATAGCACAGATGAATACGTGGCTTAAGAGTTGGTGCAGGAGGGAGGGTTTTCGATTCCTGGATCACTGGGACCGTTTCTGGGGAAGGTGGGACCTGTACAAGCGGGACGGTCTACATCTGAACCAGAGCAGGACTAACATCCATGCCGGTGGTTTTGCTAGTGCTGTTGGGAGGTGTTTAAACTAATTCAGCGGTGGGGGGGCGGGGGGGGGGAGACACACAGAATGTTAGCAGAATGGGGACACATCGTAATACAGTAAAACAATCAAGTCAGAGGGAGTACAGATGCATTAAGTTTCAAGGGAGTAATGCAAGGCTAGATGGCCTCTACTTTAATGCCAGGAGTATTACAGGTAAAACGGTTGAGTTAAGGGTGAGGGTTGACACATGGAATTGTGATATAGTAGCCATCACAGAGACATGGTTGAGGGAGGGGCAGAATTGGCAGCTCAACATTCTAGGATATAGAATCTTCAGGCGAGGCAGGGGAGGGGGTAAAAGAGGAGGAGGCATTGCATTATTAGTTAAGGAGTCAGTTACGGCAGTTAGGGGAGATGATATCTTAGAGGGGGCATCGAATGAAGCTTTGTGGGTAGAGCTTAGGAATAAAAAAGGAGTAGCACATTGTTAGGTGTTTATTATAGACCCCCCAGATAAGTCAGTGGGAAATTGAGGAGCAAATACGTGAACAATTCACGAAGGTGTGTAAAAGCAATAACAATAGGTTAATTATATGAGGTGATTTCAACTTTCCCAACATTAATTGGGATAGACATAGTGTTATGGGGTTGGATGGAGTGGATTTCTTGAAATGTGTACAGGAGAACCTTTTCGGTCAATATGTAGAGGCTCCAACAAGGGTCTATCATTTTAGTGATAGTGACCACAACATGGTACAGTTTAAGCTTGTTATGGATAAAGAAATAGACAAGTTGCAAAAAAATGTTTTGGATGGGGAAGAGCAGATTTTAGTAAAATAAGGCAGGATCTGGCCAAGGTAGACTGGGAGCAGCTACTTGTGGGGAAATCTACAGAGGAGCAGTGAGGGGAAATGGGGAGGGTACAGGCTCAACATGTTCCCGCTAGGGTGATAGGAAGGAGTAACAAGCCCAGAGAACCATGGATGACCAGAGATATTCAGGTTACGATGAGAATGAAAAGAGAGGCTTTTAGCAAGTACAAGGAAGCAAATCAGCAGAGGCATTAGTGGAGTACAGAAAGTGCAGGATGGAGCTTAAGAAAGTAATTAGGAGAGCAAAGAGGGGATATGAGAAAGCTCTGGTTGGTAAAAGTAGGGGAAATCCCAAGATATTCTGTAAGTATATCAATGGGAAGTGGATAACTAGGGAAAGAGTAGGGCCCATAAGGGACCAATCTATGGGTGGAGCCAGAGGACATCACTAGAGTGTTGAATGAATACTTCACATCCGTCTTCCCCCAAGAGAATGAGGATGAAGGTATCAATCTCGGGGAGAGAGACTGCGAGGTTCTTGAGTAAACTGATATAGGGAGTGACAAGGTATTGGAGGTGTTGGCAGGCTTAAAAGTGGACAAATCTCCAGGTCCAGATGATTTGTGTCCCAGACTGCTGGGGGAGGCAAAGGGGGAGATTGCAGGGGCTCTGACGCAAATTTTTAATTCCTCTCTGACCACGGGCGGGTGTGGGGTGGGGGTTGCCAGAGGACTGGAGAACAGCTAATGTCGTTCTGCTATTTAAGAAGCGTTGTAGAGATAAGCCAGGGAATTACAGACCAGTGAGTATCACATCAGTGGTAGGGAAACTATTGAAGAAAATTCTAAAGGAGAGTATCTATCTCCACTTGGAGAGGCAAGGTTTGATCAGGGATAGCCAGCATGGCTTTGTCAGAGGGAAGTCATGCCTAACAAATTTGATTGAATTTCTTGAGGAGGTGACCAAGTGTGTAGATGAGGGTAGTGTAGTTGATGTAGTTTATATGGATTTCAGCAAAGCCTTTGACAAGGTCCCACATGGGAGACTTATAAAGAAGGCAAATGTATATGGGATACAGGGTAATTTGATGAGGTGGATTCAAAATTGGCTTAGTTGTAGGAGACAGAGGGTGATGACAGAAGGATGCTTTAGTGACTGGAAGCCAGTATCCAGTGGTGTACCACAGGGATCTGTGCTCGGTCCCCTATTATTTGTCATTTATATAAACAACATAGATGACTATGTGGAGACGTAGGATTAGTAAGTTTGCTGATGACACAAAGATTGGCTGGGTGGTTAACAGTGAGGTTGAGTGTGTTGGGCTTCAGGAAGATATAGATGGGATGGTCAAATGGGCAGATAAGTGGCAGATGGAATTTAACCCTGGAAAGTATGAGGTAATACACTTTGGAAGGAGTAATTTGACAAGGAAGTATTTAATGAATGTCATGACACTAAGAAGTTCTGAGGAACAAAGGGAGCTTGGCGTGTGTGTCCATAGATCTCTGAAGACGGAGGGGCATGTTGGTGGGGTGGTGAAAAAGGCATACAGGACACTTGCCTTTATCAATCAAGGCATAGATTACAAAAGTAGGGAGGTCATGTTGGAGTTGACCTTGGTGAGGCCACAGCTGGAGTACTGTGTGCAGTTCTGGTCACCACGTTATAGGAAAGATGTGATTGCACTGGAGGGGGTGCAGAGGAGATTCACCAGGACGTTGCCTGGGATGAAACATTTAAGTTATGAAGAGAGGTTGTATAGACTTGGGCTGTTTTCATTGGAGCAGAGAAGACTGAGGGACGACCTGATCGAGGTGTACAAGATTATGAGGGGCCTGGACATGGTGGATAGGGAGCAGTTGTTCCCCTTAGTTGAAGGGTCAGTCACGAGAGGACATAAGTTCAAGGTGAGGGGCAGGAGGTTTAGGGGGAATGTGAGGAAAAACTTTTTTACCCAGAGGGTGGTGACAGTCTGGAATGCACTGCCTGGCAAGATGGTGGAAGCGGGTTGCCTCACATCCTTTAAAAAGTACCTAGATGAGCACTTGGCACGTCATAACATTCAAGACTATGAGCCAAGAGCTGGTAACTGGGGTTAGGTAGGTAGGTCAGATGTTTCTCATGGTGTCGGTGCAGACTTGATGGGCTGAAGGGCCTTTTCTACACTGTGATACTGTGATACTGTTTGGGGACCTATAGATTACTCCCACCAGGGACTTCTTTCCCTTGCTTTCTCTTATTTCTACGCAGACTGACTCTACGTCTTGCTCTCCAGTGCCTATATCATTCCTCACTATAGCACTGATCTCTTCCTTTACTAACAAAGCTACACCACCTCCTTTTCCTTCCTGCCTATCCTTCCAAAACACTGAGTACCCTTGGATATTCAACTCCCAAACCTGTTCTCCCTGTAACCATGTCTCAGTAATCGCCACCAAATCATACCTATTTATTTCTATTTGCACCGTTAATTCATTAGTTTTATTCCGAATGCTACATGTATTCAGATACAAAGCCTTTAAGTTTGTCCTATTGTCAATTTTCCCTACCCTTATATGATTCTTTGATGCAATATGGAGTTCTGTCCCTTCCTTTCACATTTTGGTAACAAATAGCCTCGTCACCAACCTGCACTCTTACCCCCTCCATAAACTTTGATTTTTAATATTTCCATGCTACTGAACCCTCCCCCCAACTTTTTAGTTTAAAGCCCTACCTACGACCCTAGTTATGCGATTCGCCAGGACACTGGTCTCAGCATGATTCAAGTGGAGAAGTGGAGCCCGTCCAAATGGAATAGCTTCCTCTTTCCCCAGTACTGGTGCCAATGTCCCATCAATTCGAACCCATTTCTCCCACACCAATCTTTGAGCCACGCATTTACATCTTTAATCTTATTGACCCTGTGCCAATTAGCTCATTGCTTAGGTAGTCATCCAGAGATTATTACCTTCTCGGTCCTGCATTTATAATTTAGCCCCTAGCTGCTCATATTCCCTCAGCAGAACCTCTTTCCTCATTCTACCTATATCATTGGTACCTACGTGGACCACGACAACTGGATCTTTTCCCTCCCACTTCAAGTTCCTCTGCAGCCCAGATGAGATATCCTTAACCCTGGCACCAGGCAGGCAACACAGCCTTCGGACCCTCAATCCTGGCTACAGAGAACAGAATCTATTCCCCTAACTATACTATCCCCGATTACAACTACATTTCTCGTTTCTCCCCCCACTTGAATGGCTCCCTGTCCCACAGTGCTATGGTCAGTTTACTCATCTTCCCTACAGTCTCCGCTGCCATCCACACAGGGAGCAAGAATCTCGAACCTGTTGGATAAGGGCAAGGGCTGAGGCTCCTGCAGTGCTACTTCCTGGATCCCTCTAACTGCTTCACTGATCGTCACACCCTCCTGTCCCTGACCACTGGCCGAATTTAAGGTAGTTAATCGAAGCGGTGTGACTGTCTCCTGAAACACAGCATCCAGGTAACTCTTCCCCTCCATGATGTGTCGCAGTGTGCGAAGCTCAGACTCTAGCTCATCAACCCTGAGCCGGAGTTCCTCGAGCAACCAACATTTGCTACAGATATGGTCACTAGGAACTACAATGGGGGTCCACCAACTCCCACATCATGCGGCTACAACACATCGCTTGGCCCTGCATTTCTATTTTATTTAATTAGTTTTTCAATTTGTTTTTAAATTTCTTTAGTCTTTAGTTTATCAATCTGTAAAATATTTCTCCTATTTACCTTTAATCTGAAAGCAAGTTAGAATAGAGATTCAAAATACACTTTTTGACATCAACTGGAAATCGCTCTCCCTGCTGAGTTGAAGCTGGAGTGTTAGGCAGTTAGTAACTTTATTAATTTTACTTAACTAACTTACAGCAGTAGTTTTGTAATAAATGAACTTTTATCTTGTTTAAGCCTAAAGCTTTGTTGCTGGTTATTTTGAAATTGAATCACTCACAAGTTAAAAGGAGGGTTACATATGCACACACGCAAATTGTGAGCTCGCGGGCCAGTTTGAGCAAACACCTTTTACATGCTCGTAACAATTGTGGTATCATGTCCAGGATTGTACCCATAATGAACCCAAGCCAAATTTGTACTAAAAGCCGGGATTTAAGCCATTATGAAAAGAACCAAATTGTGAACTACAAAGACATTGGAAGTAGAAGGGAAGTAACAGAATCTAAATTGTTTGAAACCAAACCCAAAGTTACAGCAGCAAGTTTTGCTTCATAAAAGTACTAAAAATAAATTCAGATGGCAGCTTTTGATGCACAATAGTTTAGCGATCAGGAGCGTTTAAATTAGCAAAAAGTCATATCCGTGGACATCCTGTGAATTGCTTAATAGGTAAGATGTAAGATCCCCAGTAAGACAGAGACAGGAATTCCTGAAAATGCTGGCTAAGCATTTTGAATTCAGTCCAGAGTCAGAACAAGCAGCAGAAGCTGAATCAGAACTAGACCAGGATATTTCATCCAAAATAGACCTGGAAAAGCTGAAATTGGAATTGGAATTTCAGGAAAAAGAGAAAGATTAACAAGCTCAGAAAGAAAGGGAAGAAAGACTAGCCTGAAAAAAAGGAGCTGGAGCTTCAAGCCCAGAAAGGGAACAGAGGGAGGCGAAAGAGAGAGCTGCAGAAGTTAGAATTGGAGCTTCAAGCGCAGAGAGATAGAGACCAAAGATAGCTTGAAGCTGCTAGAGGAAATCTAATTCTGCATCATGACAGCCCAAATCCCCATAACCCCGAAATAGGCCTCAAAGTCTAAAATACTCCATATTTGTTTCCAAGTTCAAAGCGGCAGATGTAAAATGCTTATTTACTGTTTTCAAAAAAGTAGCAGATTAGCTAGATTTACCCCAAGATGAGCGGATAGTGATGATCCAGAGTCAGTTAACAGGAAAATCCCAATAGATCTTCTCCACACTGTTGCCTGAAGAGACTGCTAATTACAAACAGACTAAGGATGGAATCCTGAGTGCCTATGAGCTTGTGCCAGAAGCATTCATCAGTAATTCAAAAGTTCACATAAGAAACCATGCAAATGTATCTAGAATTTGAAAGAGTCAACCTGATTGCTTTTGACCAATGGATGCATGTTTCAAAGATAAGAGCGTACTTACTATGGATTAAGAAAATTGCTTTTGTTAGAGGGGTTCAAAATTGTTTCCCTTACGATATAAAAATGCACCTTGAGGAACAAAAGGTTACCTCAGCAAGGGCAGCTGCCGGGAAGGCCAATGATTATGAATTGACGCACAGAACTCTGAATCACAGCCAGCATTGGGTCAAATGGTTTATATTCACAGGATAAAGAAAAGACAGAGGCAGAGGGAAAGGAAATAGATCCTAAGGGAAAAGAGAATGGGGAAAAATGGGAAAACCAATCTTTCTGTTTAATTGTGGCAAACCAGCCCATATAAAATAACACTGCTGGCACACAAAGAAAACCACACTGTTCCAATATAGCCTATATCCATAGGCCGGAATTTTCCATCCCCATTGGCATTGGGCGTCATGGCAGGTGTGAGCTGACAATATGGTGAGAAGGCCATAAATCGGTTTCATGCCATTGTGAAACCAGTTTGCAATTGTCCGTTCCACCCATCAATGGCAGGCCACATTTCCCAGCGCTGCAGGGAACGTAATTTTAATACATTTGCATAATTATAAGCCCTGCTCACCAGAATCATTCCCCCACAGTGGACCATCTGGTCCGACGTGTTTCGCAACAGCATTTAAAAGGTGTGCTGAACATCGAGGGGAATACTAAGGTGAGTGCACATTAACGTTGCGCAGCGCTCATCTGACTTCAAGGAAGAGGCACCGCACATTCTGGCAAGTCACTTTTTCCCAGCTGGCTGACTGTGCAGTGCCAGGGCTGCACTGTGGTTGGGGCTAGGGGTAAGGCAGTATGGTCTGTTGGTAGTGCACAAGCACATGCTGGGTGGGGGGAGGGAAGCGGCAAAGTATTAGGGAAATATTGTATAAAGTGAGCATTCTTTAGCAGCTGAGACAGTTCAGGTGCAGCTACATTGACACCCTTGAATGGAGCCTCTAGCTTATCTGCCCACTAAAAGCAAAGCAATGGCCTGAAAATGCCACCAAAGCTCCAGAGCTTTTCACGCATTGGGCACAGACTACAAACTAATGAGTGTTTTAGTGGGCTGCAGAACAACTGGATGACTGGGCACATTGTACAATCTCCTTGCGAAAGCTGCCCATGGAGCAGTCACAGGTGGAGGCGCCCACAGACTCTTGTAATGTCTTCATTCAGTTTTGGACCAGTATCCCTCATGGTTCAAGCTAACAGTGCAGCTTTGCAGTGTGGGTTAAGAGAATGCCTGTGCCTGAGCTAAGAGCACAGCATGCAGCCCAATGGGCAAAGCTGCTGCCAATCGGTTGGGTGGAGTAGGGCAGAGGTGGGCGGGGTTTCAGGCAGCGCACTAAACTCTGGCCATCCTAGAGGTGGCCGGCATTCTCCGGGATGTGTTAAGGGGCTTTCAGATTTAATCAAGAGAGGTTCTTAGTGCACCCATACTAACCCATGTGTCTCTTTCATCCTGCAGGAGCATGGAGCCTGGTGACCTAACTGTCTGCTTCATAGCTTACAGGAAGCAGAGATGAAGGAGAGCGAAGAAGGTGCCTGGCTGGGCAGAGGGAGGAGCAGCACCCTCAAGAGGAAGGGGCAGCTGGGGCTCTTGCGCACGCCGAAGAGCCACAGCAAGCCTTTGTAGGTCGGCACCTAGCTAGACCCAGGGACTGCAGATGACCAAGAACCAAAAACTGCACATGTCCAGGGGACTGGTACATCTGCCACCTGCTGCAGGATTTGGTGTCATGGGGACATGAAGGGCAACCACTGCCAGTGACCATGAAAGTGACTGCAGTGCTCAATTTTTATGCCAGTTGCTCCTTTCAGGGCTCCACAAGTGGCCTGTGTGGGATTTCACAAGCCTCCACCCACAAAGCATCCAGGAGGTCATGGACTCCATTGTTGTGAAGGCACACAACTTCGCGCATTTCACCTGGGACCAAGGCTAGGAAGCAAGGATGTTTGAATTTGCACAGATCTCAGGTTTCCCACAGGGTGCCATCAGCTGCACTCACTTTGTGCTCAGATCTCCGTGGCGACAAGCAGTCAACTACGTCAACTACAAGGGCTTTCATTTGCTGAATGTTCAGCCTATGTGCGACCACCACAAATGCATCCTACAGTTCTGCGCACAGTCACCAGGGAGTGTCCACAACACTTACTTTCTCAGTAGTCTCAGATCCCACAGAGGATGTGCCTGATGACACCCGTGCAGTGGCCTTAGAGTGCATCAGAGAGAAGGTACAACAAGGCTCATGTTGCAACTCACAGTTTCACAGAATCACAGAATTTTAACAGCACAGAAGAAGGCCATTTGGCCTATAGTGTCTGCACCGGCTCTCCATATGAGCATTATGACCTGGTGCCATTGCCTTGCCTTTTCCCCATACATGGGGAAATTGTTTCTAATCAAATAATTATCTAATGCCCTCTTGAATGTCTTGATTAAACCTGCATCCACCACACTTGCAGGTCGTGCATTCCAGACCAAACCATTTGTTGTGTGAAAAAGTTTTTTCTCATGTCACATTTGCTTCTTTTGCAAATCACTTTAAAGCTGTGCCCTCTCGTTCTTGATTCTTTTACGAGCAGCAACAGCTTCTCCTTATCTACTCTGTCCTTCTTGATTTTGAACATCTCTATCAAATCTCCTCTTAGCTTTCTTCTCCCCGTGGAGAACAGTCCCAACCTCTCCAATCCATCTTCATAGCTGAAGTTTCTCATCCCTGGAACTATTCTTGTAAACCTCTACTGCACTATCTCCAATGTGTTCACATCCTTGCTATAATGTGGTGCGCAGAACTGTACACAATATTCCAGCTGAGGCCCAATGAGTGTCTTATATAAATTCAGCATAACTTCCCTGCTCTTGTACTCAATGCCCCTATTAATAAAACCCAGGACTTATATGCTTTATTAACTGCTCTCTCCACCTGTCCTGCCACCTTCAATGATCTATGCACATATACACCCAGGCCTTTCTGCTTCTGCGCTCCTTCAAAATTTCACCCCTTATTTTATATTGCCTGTCCATGTTCTTCCTACCAAAATGCATCGCCTCACACTTCTCCACATTGAACTTCATCTCCCACCTATTTGCCCACTCCACCAACTTGTTTGAGTCCTTTTGAAGTTCTACATTGTCCCCTTCGCAGTTTACAACACTTCCAAGCGTCATATCATCAACAAAGTTTGAAACTGTCCCCTGCACACTAAGATCTAGATCATTAATATTTATCAGGGAAAGCAAAGATCCCAATACTGACCCCTGGGAAACTCCACTACAAACCATCCTCCAACCCAAAATATATCCATTGACCATTGCTCTCTGCTTCCTATTTTTCAGCCAATTTTGTATCCACACTGCTACTGTCCCTTTTATTCCATGAGCTATAACTTTTCTCACAAGTCGGTTGTGTGGCACTATGTCAAGTGCCTTTCCAAAGTCCATGTACACCACATCAACAGCATGACCCTCATCAACCTTTTCTGTTACCTCTTCAAAAAACTCCAGCAAGTTAATTAAACACGATTTCCCCTTTAGAAATCCATGCTGGCTCTTCCTTATTAACCCATATTTTTCCATGTGACCACTAATTCTATCCTGAATAATTGTTTCTAGAATCTTGCCCACCATTGAAGTTAAACTGAATGACCTGTAATTGCTGGGCTTATCCTTATAATCCTTTTTGAACAAGGGCATAATATTCGCAATTCGCCAGTCCTCTGGCACCTCCCCTGAGTTTAGGGAAGACTGAAGCATTAAGGCCAGTGCCCCAGCAATTTATACTCTCACTTTCTTCAATATCCTTGGATGCATCCCATCCGGTCCTGGTGCATTGTCAACTTTAAGTACCGACAGTCTATTCAACACATTTCTCGTCTGTCACCATGTCCTGGGTAGCATCTACCTCCTTGGTAAAGACGGATGCAAAGTATTCATTTAATACCTCAACTATGGCCCCTTCGTCCATGTGTAAATTCCTTTTTAGGTCCCTAATCGGTCCTACTCCTCCTTTTTACCACCCTTTTACTATTTATATGCTGATAGAAGACTTTGAGATTCCCTTTCATGTTGGCTGCCAGTCTTTACTCATAATCCCTCTTCGCTTCTCTAATATGCTTTTTCACCTCCCCTCTGAGCCTTCTGTATTCCTCTTGGTTCTCAATTGTATCTTCTACCCAGCACTTGTCATAAGCACACTTTTTCTTCTTTATCTTAATTTCTATCTCCTTTTTCATCCAGAGAGCACCGGATTTGTTTGCCCTACCTTTCCCTTTCGATGGAATATACCTTGACTGTGCCCAAACCAATTCTTTTTTGAAGGTAGCCCATTGCAGCTAGAGATTTTCCTGCCAATCTTTCATTCCAGTCTATCTGGCCCAGCTCTGTTCTTACCCCATCAAAGTCGGCTCTCGTCCAGTTATTTATTCTTACTCTGGATTGTCTATCGTCCTTTTCTATCATCATCCTAAAACATACAGTACAATGATCACTGTCTCCTAAATGTTCCCCCAATGACACTTGGTCTACTTGGCCCACCTCATTTCCAAGTACCAGGTCCAACAGTGAGTTTTTTCTTGTTGGATTGGACACATACTGCTGTAGAAAATTTTCCTGAACATAATCTATGAACTTTTGCCCCTCTTCACCCTTTACACCACCACTGTATAATTAATTAATGGGTAATTAAAGTCACCCATTATAATACTCTATAATGCTTGGATCTCTCTGCAATTTCCCTGGAGATTTGTTCCTCTATGTCCTTCTCACTAGTTGGCGGTCTGTCGACTACACCAAGCTATGTAATTACACCCTTTTTGTTCCTTAGCTCTAGCCAAATTGATTCTGTCCTTGAACCCTCTGGGACATCCTCTTTCTCCAGTTCTGCAATGTTCTCCTTAACTAATACTGCCACCCCTCCTTCTTTCCTTCCTTTCTTATCTTTTCTGAACCCCTTGTACCCAGGAATATTTATAACACTCAGTTCTGGCCTTCCTTGAGCTAGGTCTCTGTTATCGCCACAGCATCATATTTCCACATGACAATCTGCACCTGTAACTCCCCAATCTTATTTGCTATATTCTGTGCATTCAGATACATGCATAGTAACCCTGATTTTGATTTTGTTACTTTCTCCCTCACCCCAACTTCATCTATTAACTTACTATTCTCTATACTAGTCCTATCTGTCTTTCCCAGTATTTTGTGCATCCTGGTATTCCTCTTTAATATTTTCTCTAGATTCCCACACCCCTACTGAGTTAGTTTAAACCCTCCCCAACAGCAATAACAAAATGACCTGCAAGGAACTCAGTCCCGGCTCTGTTCAGGTGCAACCCATCCGGGTTGTACAGGTGCCATCTCCCCCAGAGCCAGTCCCAGTTTCCCAGAAATCAAAAGCCCTCTCTCTTGCACCATCTTTTCAGCCACGCATTCATCTGCCTCATCCATCTATTTCTGTATTCAATTGCACGTGGCACTGGGAGCAATCTGGAGATTACTACATTAGAGGTCCTGCTTGCTAATTTTCTACCTAGTCCCCTAAATTCTGATTGCAGAACCACATCCCTCTTCCTATTTAAGTCATTGGTAGCAATGTGGACCATGACCTCTGGCTGTTCACCCTCCCCCAGAAGAACGTCCTGCAGCCTCTCTGTGACATCCTTGACCCTGGCACCAGGGAGGCAACATGCCATCATGGAGTCACATCAATAGCCACAGAAAAGCCTGTCTGTTTCATTAACCAATGAATCCCCTATCACTATAGCTCTTCCTTTCTTCTTCCTCCCCTCCTGTACAGCCGAGCTGCTCGTGGTGCCACAAACTTGACACTGACTGCACTCCTCTGAAGAACAACAATCTCTCCAGCTTCCAAAATGGAAAACCAATTGGTGAGCAGGACCCCATGGGACTCCTGCACTACCTGCCTACTTCTTTTGGACTGCCTGATGGTCACCCTTTCCCTCTCTGTCTCCAGACCCTTAAGCAGCAGTCTTACCACATCTCTGAACATGATATCCACGTAGCTCTCAGCTTTGCAGATGTACCAAAGTGACTCCAGCCAGGAGCTCAAGCTTCTGCAGCTGACAGCATTTCCTGTACATGTGGTCAGCTAGGATACCAGTAGCTTCCAATGTGGTGCAAACGTTGGGACATTGAAAATGAGTTTCCAGTGCCTGGACTGATCTGGTGGAGCCCTGCAATATAGTCCATAGAGGGTGTCACATATTTTTGTCACCTGCTGCGCCCTTCATAACCTGGCACTGCAACAACAGGAGCTGCCTGAGGAAGAGATGGAGAAGCTGTACGTCTCCTCTGATGAGAAGGACGTCAACGGGGATGAGGGTGATGAGGTCTTCGAATGTGAGGATGATGGTGATGAGGCCAACGCAGTGTCCAGATGAGGCAGGAGCACTTGGAAGGCCCTCATAGCCGCTAGATTCATGGAGGATGATGATGACATGCAGTGAGGGCACTCCATAGATCCTCACATTGCATCTGTGGGTGTTTGACTCCTGTCTGGTTGATGGCAGCACACATAACCTCTGTGATAAGGCTCCTGTCATTGGATACAAGCAGATGCCCAAGTCCCTACATTCCAGGAGGATGATGACAACATGCAGTGGGGGCACTCCATTGATCCTCACAAAGCTATGTGAATGACTAACTCCTGTCTGGCTGAAGGCAGCTCACTTGCACTCTGTGATCAGGACCATGTCATGGA
The DNA here is from genome assembly GCA_026770705.1 of Isurus oxyrinchus. NCBI lineage: Eukaryota > Metazoa > Chordata > Chondrichthyes > Lamniformes > Lamnidae > Isurus > Isurus oxyrinchus. Next base: position 94,926,076 of record JANJGN010000010.1, read on the forward strand.
GATGCAGTGGAGGATCTTTAATTTCTCCTGATCCTGTGACATCCTTCATGAGCTGAACCCTTCAGGACCACATTGTCACCAGACACAGATGCTGATGAGATGGGGGGGCGGGCGCAGCCACACCTGGTGCTGAGAGCACATAGATAAAATGAGGGAACTCTGTGGCACTGGCCAGGACATTCTAGCAGCAATGATAAGCCCCATTGCGGTGCAGACATGACTGATATGTCCAGTGACAGTGAAGGCGCACCATCCGTGTGCTGGGAAGGTTGCACAAAGCACAGCATCGCGTTGTCCAGACGAGGGAGGAGCACTTGGGAGACCCGAGGGCCCCTGGCTGACTCCTTGAGGAGAAGGGGAAGCTGGAGTGAGATTGAGCTGGCCTGCAGCCTTCTCACATTGACACTGTTGGAGGCCAACTTTGGTGTCAGCGATGGAGTTCAGCCCATGCAGCACCATTGTCCTGGACCAAGCTCTCCATGGCGGCCGCCATCCTGCCAGTGTTGACCTTGGTGTATTGGCATGCCGATGCCATTACCTCATCCTGAAGGTGGACAGACTCCTCCATCGTGCCTTGCAATCTAAAGAATGCAGCGGACATTCCTTCCTGATGTTCCTGAGCTTGCCTTTGCAGCTCCAGCAACTGAGGCATGACCGAGTCCAGAAGCTCATCATCTGACTTGGACTCAGCTGATCTCTGGCCTCCAGCAGTCCTCTGTGTGTCAGAAACCTGGGAAATCCCTGCCACCTGCTGCAGATCAGATAATGCGATGTGCTCACCAGAATGTGACCCCAAGGCTATTCTAGAATAAGATCCCACTGAGGTGTGTGTCTCTGTGCTGGTGGAAGGTGTGGGTGAGCACTGTGACGGGACTTCAATTAAAGTGTCATCAGATTCTTCTTCCGAGGTGTCTTCAGGGCTTGAGTAGAGGACCTGGGTCGTGGACCCCTTCAGCTGATTCCCAGATGTGCCTACGAAAGCAAGGAGAAATAATTAGTGCATGGCAGGAGGCTGCGGAACAAGGAAACTGACTCACAGCATGGTTGTCGGATGAATGTTGCACTGCTGGATGCTCACTTGGTTGAGCACTGCCGACCTCACCATTAGCACAGGAATGGTCCAGATTGTCACCAGCCAGCTGAATGACTCAAAGTCCGTGAGGACCTTGATGTCAGGCATTCCTCCGCTAGTCTGCGACCTCTCCCTTTTGTTATGTGCCAGCTTGTCTTGCATGAATAAAGATGGAGGATGTCATGAAACTAACATTTTTTCATAATATTTTTCTGGTTTATTGTGTTGTAGGTTTATGTTGGTGAGGATAGTTGGGTCTGTGTGTGATTTAATTACATTTTATAGTCAAGCAGGCTGCAAGCTTTAAATCATCAAAAGAAGTTAAGTGCCTGAGATGCTAAATATGGATGCTGGCTTAGCATGTAAGGTATGAAGGGAATTTGCATTTTTAGATAAATGAAGGGATATTTGGATTTCAAAGGGATCTTAGTCTAAGGAATGTGTTTATTTTTCCTGAAGGTTACTGACAATATACAGTGGCAACATGAAAGGTTTTATATTATGAGGAAGATACAGTTTCAAAGACATATGGAACAATAGAATTTACATGTTAAAAAGAAAAACATGTAAAGGAGAATGAAAGTTTATGGGCAGAATTTTCCGTTTGATGTGCAGAGGGCGGGCCCCGCACGTCCGCATGTAAAATGATGCACGGTGATGTCGGGCGAGCATCCTGATGTCATCACGTGCCATTGCAACAATTTGCTGGGCAGGTGTGCGATGAAGTCTGACTCACGTCCGCCATTAGTTAACAGGCTACTTATGGTCCTTTAGTCTTCAATCGACGCCGAAATTTCGATGCCCATGCGATCTTCGGGTCAGCTCACAGACACAATGGGCAGCCAGGTAGGAGACATTTGTATTAACTTCATCCACAGGCAAGATAAGAGGGCTCAGTGGGGTCTTGAATCTGTTCTTTGAAGTATTTATTGAAGAAAGTTTTATAAACTTGCCTGTGTGATCTGCAGTACTTCAGAACGCATCCCAGCAGTTCTTTCTGGACTCTTAACCTTCAGGTCAGCACTCTGCAGTGAGGAATCTTTTCCAGGCCTGCAGCTTTCAGGAAGCCTTCCCATAGCCTGGGCATGGGATCTGATCTGTCCGCTGGAGGCAGCTCCTCTGAGGAGGAAGGGAGGGCTAGAAAGAGGAGGAGGCCAGGAGTGCGCATTCAGCTCCAGGGGAGCCACCTTTGGGAGGTCAGGTGCAGGCACAAGGGGCACAGGGCCAAGAGGTAGTCCAAGGTGGAAAGGGGCCACAGAAGACCTGCTCCCAGAGGATACAAGCGGCGAAGCAGCTACCTCAATATGACTGAGGTGCAGTGCCAAAGGAGGCTCTGACTGTCAAGGGAGACAGTGAACTATATCTGTCAGATGATTGGGCCTGAGATCTCCGCTAACTGTGCCAGTGGACACCTCATTCCAGTGGCTCTGAAGGTCACAGCACCCTCAACTTCAATGTCTCTGGCTCCTTCCCGGGCTCAGTGGGTGATCTTTGCGGTGTCTCCCAATCAGCTGTCCACACTTGTGTCAAGCAGGTTATAGACGCTCTATTCAGATGTGCATTGACCTTCAAGCACATCCACTGGGACCTGGCAAGCCAGGCACAGTAGGCCAGAGGGCTTCGCGGCCATTGCTGGCTTCCCCCGCATCCAGGGTGCAATAGACTGCACATCAAGCAGCTGAGCCCGGTGCCTTCGTCAACAGGAAGGGCTTCCACTCCATGAATGTGCAGAAAGTGTGTGATCGTAGGATGCTGATTCTACAAGTGTGTGCAAGATACCCAGGCAGCTCCCACGATGCCTACATCCTCAGACACTCCCAGGTGCCAGGGCTCTTCAGTGCTCCAGCCTGGCTTGATGGATGGTTGCTTGGTGACAAGGGCTATCCCATCAGAAGGTGGCTCATGACGCCTCTCTGCCATCCAAGAACAGAAGCTGAGCAGCACTACAATAGGAGCCACCCCTCCACAATGGCTGCGGTGGAGAGAGCCATCGGTCTTCTCAAGATGCACTTCCGATGCTTGGACCATTCAGGTGTCACACTCCAGTACTCCCCAGGTCATGTCTCGGTGATAGTGGTTGAATGCTGCGCTCAACATAATCTTGTGCTGAAAAGGGGGACGCGGTGGGCGATGAAGACGTCGACGCAATGTCTGCGGCTGCACATGATGAGTCCAGCAGTGATTCTGAGGATGAGCACGCATAGGGAAATCCTGAGGGGGTAGATGCTGACCCACGGCTACTCCAAGGAGGCAGGGGCATCTGGGGTGCTTTAATCCAACGAACCTTCAGCTAGCACAACACAGATGAACGTCCAGGACAAGTCTGGGCTGGCGCCTTGATACTCGACACCTAAGTGCAAAATCTGCCAGGTAACTAAGGGCCTTGTACCTAAAGGTGAATGTCCAAAGAAACACTCATGACACTTTTCTTAAACGTACACATGCAGAAGAAGTGAGGCACCCTCAGCCATGGTCACACATCTGGTATTTAATGTGTGAATCAGAAGTTCTCACAATGATTAAACAATAGAGCTGAATCTTCTGGCTGACGCTTAAAATGTCGCGCACTGACATTGCGCAAGCGTCCCAACGTCAGCACGCAGCATCACGATATTTAGGTTGGCAGGCGCGCTATGCAGCACAATGAGCGCCCGCCATTAATTAAAGGCCTTGTTAATGTCATTAAGTCTTCAACTGACCAGGATTTTGAGGGGTCCATGCGAACTTCGGCTCGGCGCACGGGCCCAACGAGCAGGCGGGTAAGTGATTTTATCACAAACCTCATCCAGTGGCAGGATGAGGTTTGACATCAGAATTTAAAAAGTTTAATAAAATTTTTGTGTATTTCATTAACATGTCCCATCTTGTGTGACATATTTATATGAGAGGGACATGTTAATGATTTTTTAATTTTTCTATTTTTAATGTGTCACAGCCTTTCAGTGATCTCCCTGAGGCAGCACTTTGCCTCAGGGAGATGTGCACTCTTTCGCACACATGCACAAAAGAGCGCACTCTCACAGTTGGGGAATCCCCCCCACCCGCACAGGGAGCGCATAGTGCTTCCCGTTGGATGGCCCGCTGTGTGGGCCTTAATTGACCCACCCACGTAAAATGGCAGCAGGGCCCATTTTGGCAGCAGCAATCGGCTGTCCGCCTGCCGCCAAATCAGTCGGGCCCGCCCGCCCATCAAGGGCAAAATTCTACCAATAGTGTCAACAATCAAAAAAAAATCATAAGGACCTAATCTCAGGCCAACACAAAAGCATCAGTGAAAAACACATGGTGTGCCTAATGTGCCTTATGCTTCCGTTTCTGGGTGTTACATCTTAGTGCTGCCCCATTGCTCAGAGTGGCATCTGAGACAGCCTGCTGAGTCTGCTGCCCTGTTGGCCTTGATGACCTTGGCAGCTGTCCTCTAGCCTGGGAGCCTGTGCTGGCCCTGCCTGGGAGGGAGCTGCCAGCTCCACAGCTGGCATTTCCCCAATCGGCGCAGCCTCACCGGATGATACGGTCACTGAGAGAGGGGCGGAGGAGCTGGTGCCCTCATCTGCAGCGCCCTGAGAGGAGCCTGCAGAGATGACAGGCAGCCATTGCGCCAATGTGAGGTTGCCTTGGACCTCCCTGCTCACCATGGATGGATATGCAATGAGCTGGGAAGCTTGATGCCAAGACCATCTCCCACACTGGCAGTGACCAAATGAGGTCAATGCTGATTTGAGGGCTTGCTGGTCAGAGCGCATCGCCAGGAAGCCCTGGCAGGTCTCCTGGAGTAGGCTCTCCACGAGAGTCGCTACTCTCTCCATGGAGGACGCTTGGCACTCGGACATGTGGCTCATTGCTTCGGCGATCGTCCGTGTAGAATCTTCCACCACGGAGGCCAATCCAAGCATAGCCTCATGTATCTCCCCCAAATGCATTTCCTGCAGCTGCTGCATCACAGATGACAAAGGCACATCATCAGGCACCGACTGAGCATGTGCCTGGTCTCCTGCAGTCCTCTGACTGCTGGGGCCATGGGCACTCTCTGTCTCTGCCAGCTCCTCCAGCGAGTATGAAGTGCAATCACTACTGTGCCCCGGGACATTAGCCGATGTGCGAATTCCCACCGAGGTGCTAGTATCTGCGCTGGTGCCTGCCTCATAGAAACAGTGTTATGCTGGCGAGACTTCAGGTGTGAGAGGGGGCATCTGCTGCTCCTCGTCCCAGCCATGATCTGATGATGCTGAAAGGAAGAGCAAGGACAGTGGATTGGTTAGCGTGCATACACTGACAAAATTCATCCCTGTCCCCCCGGCTCATTATGCGTTCAGCCTTCCAGGACCAATGGCCCAGCAAAGGGGGCGGGTGGGGGGGTGGGGGTGGAACTCAGAGAGTAAGGCTACCTGCTGGGTTAAATGCCCAATGCCAACATGGTACTCACCCTGCCAGAGCACTTGCGGCACTGGATCCAGGTGTGCCGCACCACGTCGCAGGAGCTCACCACCTCCACCACCTCCTCCCAGGCACATTTGGTCATGTAGGGGGGCACCTCCCGCCATGCTGCTACCTCCTCAAGGAGGGCAGCAAGGCATTCATCAGAAGAATGAGGGGTGATTTGGCCCCCCACTGGCCAATCCTGCAGCCTGGCCTGCTCCTTTGGCCGTCCCTCCAACCTGGTCTGGTGCAGCCTGGAACTGGCCATTGTGAGAAGCTTACAGAAGGCTGCCAGGCCTTCATTTAAACACATTGCCAGGTCGACATTGGACCTGACGGTCTGTGCACGCCCGCCGCCGCCCACACAGTCCCGCTATCCTTGGGAGTCAGCAAATAGGCCCGCCGAAATAAAATGACGGAGTGGACCCAATTGCTGGCGGCAACCGGGTCCGCGCCTGCGCCCACTCCCACTCCCCACCCCAAATGGAAAATCCTGGCTTATGTGTCAGAAGGCCAGGTAAGATCTAACAGGAGTGTGTTATGACACAGCAGATGGTAATTGCTGAACTGTTCAAATCCCAGAGAGAAACTTGAAACAACTGTCACAACTCATTTTTAATTTGTATGTTTCAAGATGCACACTTTGACTTCAGTAATGAGAAGACCGCTGAGTCTTAAGAGGTTTTTATAAAACTAAGTTAAACATTTATTAATAAAAGAAAATATTGTAAGCACATACATATGTCTACAAATTACTGCTACAATAACTTTTAAATCCCCTAGTTAATCTGATTCCAATTATACCTTTGTTAAAGCAGCAGTAAGACACAGAGATTTTAAAAGACCCAGGCAAACAATACCCTGAGCAGTCAAATTCAAAGTGAGTTCTCTTAACTTCACTCCCTGGAGGCAGGAGTTTGGTACATACAAGCTGAAGGTGTTTCACACTTGTTAGATCTTAGACTGTCTAACATTATACACAGCCTTCGCTCCTTTATGCATATTTTCCCCTTTGAATGCAAATTCCCATTTTCTTACTATGTCTTTGGACTTTACCCTTCTGATAATAAAAATCTCTCATAGCATTAAGTTTTACCAGTAATCTTTGGGAAAAATGAGCACTGTGTTTCTAAACTTCACCTGGCTAGGTGACACGTTTCACTCCTCCTTCGAAAACAATCTAGTCTAGTTTATTTAAAAGTGCAAATATCCTTTTACACCTTACATTCTAAACTTTCCCCATGTTTACCATGTTTACATCAAAACTTTCAGAGCAACTGCCTTTAATCCAATTAAGTCTCACACACATGCACACAGACACGTGCACGCACACACACAGACACATATAGGCACAGATACCACTATTTTACAATAAATTTCAATAGCATTATTATTCCTTTCTGACATCCCCCTCCTTATTAAAAAATGAACCATCATAATTTAAAAAGACAGCTTCATTTTATTAACCCATCTTATACTATCTCCTATACTTATCTATATACTTACACTATTACATTACCAGATGCAAGCATTAACATAACAATATATACACAAATCCTTCATATCAACAGACATCATTTCAGTTCAGTGTCCAGGTTTTAAATGTCAATTTTCCCTTTAATCTTCAACTCTTGATATTGCACATCAGATTTTCTCATTCTGCCACATGTATAACGTGCAGATTAAATGGTTGCAGTAATAAGCTCCATCTGAATAGCCCTGCACTTCTCTCTCGAAATTTGTTCAGAAACTTAAAAGGATTGTGGTCTATATAAATCAATTGTTTCTGATGAATTGTTTGAAACATAAATCTCAAAATGCTGCAATTCCAACACCAAAGCCTCCTTAATAGTTCAATATCTTCTTTGTTGTACATTTAACTCCCATGAAAAAGACCCTATCAATTTTTCAATTCCATTGTCATCTTCTTGTAACAGTACGGCCTCAATGCCTATATCACTTGCCTTAACGGCCAGCTTAAATTGCTTGGCATAATTGGGTACTACCAAAACTGGTGTCAGAGTTACCATTTTCAAATTGTCAAATGTCTTCTGACACTCCTGTGTCCATTGAAACTTCTTGTTCTTTTTTAATAGTTCAGTCAATGGAGCAGCCACACTGCTGAAATTTGGTACAAATTTCCGATAAAACCCACTCCTGCCAGAAATGTCAAAATTTCTCATTTTGTTGTAGGCACAGGGAAATTCACGATAGCCTTGACTTTCACATCTCTTGGAGCCACCTTACCATGTCCAATGGTATGGTCTAGATATGTAACATGCGCTTTTGCAAATTCACTTTTAGCCAAGTTCATCACCAAATTAGCTTCTTGTAATCAAAAAACCAATTCTTCCTATGTGGGTGGACTATTGAAAGGTGAATGTGATGACAAAAGCAGATTCATATCCTGTACCAAGGTTGAAAGCTTGCACTGAGAAAGTGGGACAATCAAAATTTATCACAAAGATTGACTTGCTAACAGGATATTGGTAAGTACTGTTAACGGAGAGAACAAAGGAGATATCAGCTTTTGTGATGCCAGATGGATAATATCAGTTTAAAGTCATGACGTTTGGTGTGAAAAATGGTAAATACTCCTCCCACATAGGACTGAAAACTATCAAGTCGTCAATATAAACAACACAATTGATCAGACCTACAATTACTTTATTTGTCAGTCTGAAATGTTGCAGGTGCATTTTTCACACCAAACGTCATGACTTTTAAACTGATATAGTCCATCTGGCTTCACAAAAGCTGATATCTCTTTTGTTCTCTCCGATAACAGTACTTGCCAATATCCTTTTGGCAAGTCAATCTTTGTGATAAATATTGATTGTCCCACTTTCTCAATGCAATCTTTCAATGTTGGTATAGGATATGAATTTTCTTTTATCACTGCATTCACCTTTCAATAGTCCATACACAGTCTTTGTGTTCCATTTGGTTTCAGTACCAGCACAGTAGGCAAACTGCAGCTACTGCAACTAGACTCAATGATATCACTTTGAAGCATGAATTTGATTTATTTCTGTACTTGAGATAACTTTGCTGGATTTAATCTATAAGGATGTTGCCTTACCTAAGATGAAATTTCTACAGACACATCATGTATGACTAAATCTGCCCTCCCCAACTTATTTCTACAAATAGCTTTGTGTGACTGCAATAGCTTTTCCAAATCATTTTGGCACTTGTCTGGAAGGTAATTCAATATTGCATTTAAATTTTCAAGTATCTCCTCATTATCCAATTTGATTAAAGGAAAATCAATTTCAGAATCCTGCAATTCGACTTCTTTCTCATTATCTACCACCACTAATACCTACCTTTGGTCCTCTCCCCTGTCAAAGTACTTATTAAGCATATTTCCATGACACACCCTCTGCTTCTTTATTCTATCTGGAGTATTTATTAAATAATTTACTTCACTCAGTTTCATTTCAATCCTGTAAGGCCCACTAAACCATATCCATAATGAGTCACCCTGTACTGGTAACAGAACTAGCACTTTCTCTCCAGCAACAGAATTCTGAGCTCTAGCTTTTCCGTCTGCTTTCACTTTCATCACTTGCTGTGATATCTTTAAATGTTCGCTAGCCAACTCACATGCTCTGTCCAATCTCTCTCTGAAGTTTTATATGTAATTTAGGAGAGTAGTTTCTGAATTTTGAACCACCAATTTCTCATAAGTCAATTTCAGTGGTCTCCTTACCTCATAATCATACACTTGTCCAAAAGGACTAAAACCAGTCAATGCTTTAGGAGCATCCCTAACAGCAAACAATAAGAATGGAATTCCCCTATCCCAATCCTGTGGATAATCTTGACTGTACACCCTCATCGTAGATTTTAGAGTTTGTTGCCATCTTTCCAAAACCCCTTGTGATTCAGGATGGTAAGCTGTTGACTAAAATTGTTTTATCCCCAAACTGTTCGTTACTTCCTTAAACAGCTGTGACATAAAATTTGAACCCTGATCTGATTGTATTTCCTTAGGCAAACCATATCTTGTAAAACTTTAGTTAACTCTTCCACAATTCTCTTTGCTGTTAAATTTCACAAAGCTATCACTTTTGGAAATGTGGTAGATACATCCATTAATGTCAGTAAGTACTGATTTCCACTTTTCATCTGAGGGAGGGGTCCTACACAATCAATCATGACCCTAGCAAAATTTCTTCAAATGCTGGAATTGGAATTAAAGCTTCCAGCTTAATCACTGCTTGTGGTTTCCCTATCACCTGGCATGTGTGACATGTTCTACAGGATTTGACTACATCCATATGCAAACCAGGCCAAAAAAACATGTTTTTGTACTTTTGCCTGTGTTTTTCTAATTCCTAAATGTCCCCCATTGGAATTTCATGAGCTATCCTCAGAATTTCATTTCTATTTCCAAATGGTATTACAATCTGATGTACCTCCCTCCAGCTTTCATTTGCTAAAACCTGATAAGGACTCAATTTTCTCATTAAAACATTACCTTTAAGGTAATAACATTCTGGAATACATTTTGCCTCTGTTTCTGAGTAAGCTGTCTGATATAAATGTTGTATTTGCATATCCTTTTTTCTGCAACTCCTCCAAATGCCTTGAGTTAAATACTTCAGCTGAATTGCCCTCTGTTCTTTCCTCCTGAACAATGTTATCAAACACAGTGACAGATAATTGGACTTCAACATCTTCTCCCTGTCTATGAACTTCCTGCTCATCTTGTTTCAACCTATGAGCCTATGATCTTGATCTCATATAATCTGGAAACAATCCAGAATGCTGTCTCTGCAACACTTTTGTTGAAGACATCTCTACAGGCTGCTTAACTATCATAGGCATCATTTGTGATCAGTTATATCATTACCCAAGATAAATTGAACTCCTGCAATGGGCAAGTTTTCCACCACTCCAACAGTCACCTCACCTGCTTTCCACTTACTTTTTAAATTTACTTTCCACAAGGGAATAGGTTTAGCATCTCCATGAACCACACTTATTATCACCTGTTCCTGCAACACCCCTCTGAACAACAAATATCACTATCACACATTAAGGATTGACTAGCCCCTGTATATCTTAAATTTTTAGCATCTTTACCTACTCCACCCTATACGCGTGGAAAGACTTTCCCTGTACAAACAAAATCTTTAAACTTTTCTGCAACCTGCTTCTCAAAATTCTCTTGGGTAAATTCTGAATACATTCCCTCTTTTTTAGCTATCACTGATTCTCCTATTTTACCTGTACAAACCACTCTTTTTTCCTGTGCCTGAACCTCAGGACCCACAGTACTTTTACTTCTAGAACTCTTCTGCATCCCTATAATTCCAACAGATTTTCTCCGCAATTTACAGCACACTGACCTTGTGTGTCCAACTTTATTATAATGAAAATACCTCAATTTCTGAATGTTACTTCTACCCTCAGCACCTTCCTTTTTATTCTGAGAAAAAAACTTCCTGCAAATTTCCACCTACTCCTTCTCTTCCCAGGCCACCCGCCTTCCTTTCACCTTCCTACTTTCTATCATTTTCTGATTTAAAAGTGACAAAAGAAAGGTTTAGCTCTATGAACTAACTCATAATCATCAGCTATCTCTGCTGCTTGTCTTACCATTTGAACTCTCTGTTCCTCCACATGAGTTCTCCTTACCGAAGGGATTGAATAAATTCTTCCAAAAGAATTACCTCTCTAAGAGCTGCATAGGTTGTCTCTACCTTTAATGCCCATATCCACCTGTAAAAATTACTTTGTTTTACCTTTTCAAACTCAATATAAGTTTGCCCAGGCTGTTTTCTCATATTCCTGAATTTCTGCCTATATGCCTCAGGAACCAACTCATATGCACTCAAAATAGCCTTTTTCTTATTACATCAGAGTTCACTGACATTTCTTCTGACAGTGAAGCATAAACCTCATGTGTTGTACCCACCAACCTGGATTGTAGCAACAATGTCCAGTTTTCCTGTTGGCCAGTTCATCTATTTAGCTACCTTCTCAAATGAAATTAAGAATGCTTCCAAATCTCTTTCCTCAAACTTTGGAAGAGCTTGTACAAATTTGAACATCTCCCCATTGGGTTTTAGGGTAGACATTTTTTCCTCATCAGAACTTTCCTCAGAATCTGATATCTCTATTTTTAACTTCCAGCCTTTTAAGCTGGTATGCCTTTTCTCTTTCCTCCTCTCTTTCCCTCACCTCCCTTTCTTTATCCTTCTCTCTTGGCAGTTCCAGTTTCCTTTTCTAATCCTGCCTCTCCACTTACTCTCTTTGAAATGCCCTTCCCTTTTCTTTTTCTGCCCTTTCTTTCTCTTTTTCTGCCTTTTCCTTTTCTGCTGCTTCTAGCTCAAGTTTTTTTTCATTTCCTTTGCTTGTTCAAGTTCAAGCTTCTTCATTTCTAACTGAAGTCTCATTACCTCCAGCTGTGACTCACTTGTGTCAGGTATCACAACCAAATTCAAATGCATTGCTATCCCTTCAATTATATCTGCTTTCTTCACCCCTGCAGGTAACACCAATCATAATTTATCCACCAATTCCAAAAACTTATATTTAGTTACCTTTTGTAAACCAGCCAAAGTTATAGCTTCAACACTCAGATGAGTCTGATCAACTCTCAAAACCATATTGTAGTCTCATCACTTCAAAAAACCTCACACCAACTCCTGAATTCAAAATGCTTCTCATACTCGTAACCTCAAAATTCACCAATTCCAAACCAATTAACGAATTTCAAATATATCCCGCAAAGACCCCCCCTCCCCAACCATATTATGACACAGCAAATGGTAAATGCTAAGTTGTTCAAATCTCAGAGGGAAACTTGAAATAACTGTCACAACTAATTTTCAATTTGTATGTTTCGAGATGTGGGCTTTGAATTCAGTAATAATAAGACCACTGAGTCTTATGAGGTTTTTATAAAACTAAATTAAACATTTATTAATAAAAGATTGTAAGCACATATGTCTACAAATTACTGCTAAAATAACTTCTAAATTCTATAGTTAATCTGGTTCCCAGTTACACCTTTGTTAAGGCAACAACAAAAAACAAATTTTAAAAGACCCAGGCAATGTAAACTGAACAGTCGAATTCAAAGTGAGTTCTCTTAACTTCAATCCCTGGAGGCAGCAGCTTGGTACATAAAGGCTGAAGGCATGTCACACTTGTTGAATCTTAGACTGCCTTCCCTTACACAGAGCCTTCTGTCTTTTATACATATTTTCCCCTTTGAATGCAAATTTCTATTGTCTCATTACATCTGATAATAAAAATCTTTCAGAGCACTATGTTTTACCAGTAACATTTGGGAAAAATGAACACACTGTTTCTAAACTTCACCTGACTAGGTGAGAGATTTCAGTCCTCCTTTGAAAACAATCTAGTCTGGTTTATTTAAAAATGCAAATGTCCTTTTACACCTTACATCCTAAACCTCCCCCTTGTTTACCATGTTTACAGCAAAGCCTTCAGAGCAGCTGCCTTTAATCCAATTAAGTCATACACACACACACACACACACACACACACACACACACACACACACACACACACACACACACACACACACACACACACACACACAAACACACACAGGCACAGATATCACTATTTTACAATAAATTCCAATAGCATTATTATATCTTACTGACAAGTGTGTGAAATGGTCTTAATGAAGCCTCCACCCATTTGTGCATAAGTCTGCTATCTAATGAAACTGAAGCTGGAGAAAAGCCATTTGGAATTCCACTGTCCGCAGTATTGTGTTAACTTGAGTTTGTGTTAAATCTAAAATTTATTGTGGACCATTGCCCTAAAGGGAATGTAACTAAGGGTCAGGATAATTAGGAATTTTAGGAGTTATTATTGTAGTAAGTGTAGCCTTCTGTATGTGCCTGACATCTTTTATTTTGTTAATATTTCATTTTTTTTAAATTGCTATAGGACTTGGTGGACTTATTACTTCTGAATTCAATGTACACATCTCGTAATAAATACAAATTGCAAAACCATTGTGATAGAGCAGCCAAGTTTCCATTGTGGATTTGCTCCACCTGACACATATCATCTGCCACATCATAACACAGTGTAAGCAGGACGCCTGCGAGGCCAGATAATGAGGATGCCTGGCGTATGTATGGGTGCTGAGTGGTGCCATGGACGGGATGATCCACAGGACAGATGAAGATGTGCATGAGAGAGTGAATGGTGATGTCCCTTGAGCTGGCAGTGAGTGAGGTCCCTTTGGAAGTGTGATGGGTTTGTGAATGTGTGAGTTGAAAGTGATGAGAAGATTGATTTACCCTGATGGAATGGAGGAGATCATTCATCCTCTTTCTGCAAAGAGTGGCTGTTCTCTTTTGCAGGGTGTTGGCGCTGACCATCACTTCTACCACTCCCCATGCTGGATTGGTGACCTTGCTTGCTGGTCTTCAACCAGAGCAGGGGTGAAGGACTTTATGGTGGGCCTCCACAGCTCCCAGGCTTCAGGGAGCTGTCACTAAATTTTGGGGCAGCGTGTTTCCTCCCTTTGGCAACCATCAGTCCCCAGCGGCTTCCTATCCCCAGAAGAGTGCTAGCTCTCTGCAGGGGCAGCCTTTAAATATGGTGCCTGGTTTACTGAAAGCCTGAGGTGATGGCGGGGCAGTGGAATCAGCAACCCGGTATGTCTCCCGGGAATGCATAAGTAATGAGTGGGGTGTACCGGGAATGGGACAAACAGCATGAAAAGCCACCATTGCAGCCAGTGGGTAAAACGTCCTTATCCCAGCCGCTACCCCAATTAGTGCAAATCTGGGACGATTCTGCCCATAGTCAGTAAAATCATAATCCTTTGTGTAAATGTGAAGGAAGGCACAGAAACCTACCAGGATCTCATGTGTAAAGGGGAAATGGCCCCTAGTTGTTCCAAAGAACTGGGAAAGGAGATTACTACACTCTGGGACATCAGTTGCTTACGCACACAGGTGGCTGGAAGAATTGAGGGTTTCCCACCCAGAGGCAGGACAAATTCTAGAGTGATAGTCAAAGACTAACTGGAGAAGGTATTGAGGTTCCAATAATGAAAATTCACTGAAAAGAATGAACTCATTACCAGGTTGGTGACGGTGGATGTAATCTCAGGTTCACTCATGCAGGGAATCAACCTCTTACTAAAAACGACCTCACAGACTGGAAGGTGTTACCCTTCAAATCCCAATAACAGTCCAGTTTCAGCAAAATTCTGTAGGGTTGCAGACGGCTGAAAAAAGGTACAGAAGCCTAACAGGGGCAGCTCAACTCTTGAAGATTGAAATGTCTTAGCAAAAGCCCACAGAAGTAAACTGGCACCAGTTAAGTCCCCAAGCAGGCCAAGAGGCAGTGTGGGAGAAGCTCTACTTAGTTAAGAGCCTGAGGGAAATCACTTGAGTGTTAAAAGAGCTGAAGCCAAACCAAGTGAGTTGAAAGAGGGAGAAAAGGGATTGATTCCAAATCAAAATTCATGCCAGAAAGAATTGAGGTCTCAGAGTGACGCCAAAGGGTTAATGGCAGCTAACATTGAATTAAATGGATCTGTCTGTGCTAAGACAGCACAGAAATTAACCACACCTATCAGTGTGGAGTCTCAGAATACAGCTGCAGAAATAGAAGTCACTGAACTCAATTTGAAACATGACTTCAATAAACTGAAATGCAAATTAAAAGGCAGGCTCAAAGTGTTAGAGAATAAAGCAAAAACCCAAAACACAGAAGCTGTCAGCCACTCAAAAAGAATGAAATAAAATCCAATCTGAGTGGAATGAGAAAAAAACTGAAAGATTTTAAACTGTTCAAAGAACAAACCAGACAAGGGCAGCAGATACATGGGAACACCTCCATCTGGAAGTTCCCCTCCAAACCGCTCACCATCCTACTTGGAAATATATTGCCGTTCCTTCACTGTTGGTGGGTCAAAATCTTGGAACTCACTCCCTATCAGCACTGTGGGTACTATTACATCACACAGACTGCAGTGGTTCAAAAAGGCAGCTCACCACCACCTTTTCAAGGGTAATTAGGGATGGGCAACAAATGCTGGTCTAGCCAGCGAAGTCCACACCCTGTAAAATGAATAAAGAAAACAAGAACATCAATTCTTTTTGCTGGAATATAAAAAGTATCTTAATAACATTCTCATAACAGCAAAAAGAGATTTAACCAAAGAAGGGATGAGTTACTGACACAGAAAGAGACCATTGCTAACTTGCTATCTCTAAAGGAGGATTTAAAAGGTTTAAGTCTGGGAAGTGAATAGGAAATGCATCCAGGTGAAGAAGCAGCAAATGATTTAGCTTCAGGTTTATCTGGCACATTCTTCGTAGGCCTCAATGATGAGAAAGCTACAAATACAGAGTCCAGAAAATGTCCAAAGTTAAGATCAGTAAAAACGGTTGTTAAAAACTGGGAAAAAGAGAAAGAAAAGAATTCTCAGATAAAACTTAACTGGAAAATCTAAGAGGAAGGCTGCATTGCATTAGCTATCTGTGTGCAGGAAAAAAAAACTGTGTATTTCTTTATCTTTTGCTTCCACAATGTAATTCTGTAAAATATTAAAATATATTTCAATTTTTTTTCCTGTAAGGCGCGAGGTATATAATGAATGCGTGGTTATAATATTATAGATTTTAAGGACAACTATCTTAAAATTACATTTTTGCAAATGGAGGAATTGACAGACATTTTGGCACTTTTCTTGTGTTTGTTCAAACCTTGTCAGACTCTTATCTCCAGACCTGATCACAGAATGATTAAAATGCAAGATTCCTCCTGGGTTGTCCATTAAATCTTCTAAAGGCATGAAGACTCCTTAGCTTCTGAGAGAACAGGAGACAGGAAGGGACTTCAGAGGATCTCAACATAATTAACTTCTTTGCCTGGTGGAACAATGGCTTATTTACAATTAACATAGCAGCCATTTTGCGTTGATTGTGATAAAGATAGGCTGAGTAAGCCATGTTTGCAAAACCCCCAGGAAGAACTCTGACAGATATCTCAGAGAGGGCACTAGCCAAGGTAGAGCAAAGAAGAAGGTATCCAGAAATCAACTGCTGTTCTACTGAAAAGAATCTAAGCAATCTTCAAGTATTGTAACTGCGGAACTAGTGAAGATGACAAGAATACAAGAAATAGGAGTAGCCATATGGTCCATCAAGCTTGCTCCACCATTCAATCTGATCATGGCTGATCTTGGGATTCAACTCCATTTTCCAGCCCGCTCCCAATATCCCTTAATTCCCTGAGAGACCAAAAATCTGTGTATCCCAGCCTTAAATGTATTCAATGATGGAGTATCCACAACCCTCTGGGGTAGTGAATTCCAAAGATTCACAACCCTTTGAATGAAATAATTTCTCCTCATCTCAGTCCTAAATGATTGTTCCCTTATCCTGAGACTGTTGTCCCGTGTTTTAGATTCCCCGACCAGGGAAATCAATCTCTCAGAGTCTGACCTATCAAATCAAAGCCCTTCAGAATTTTGTAGGTTTCAATGAAATCGCCTCTCATTCTTCTAAACTCCAGAGAATATAAGCCCAATTTACTAAGCCTCTCATCATAGGACAATCCCCTCATCCCAAGGACCAATTTAGTGAACATTCACTGTATTGCCTCCAACATAAGTATTTCGTTTCTTAAATGTGGAGACCAAAACTGCGAACATTATTCCAGATGTGGTCTCACCTAAACCCGTACAACTGTAGCAAGACTTCTTTATTCTCCAAACCTCTTGCAATAAAGGCCAACATGCCATCTGCCTTCGTAATTGCTTGCTATACCTGCATGCTAACTTTCCGCATTCCTTGTACAAGCACACCCAAGTCTCCCTGAACATCAACACTTAAAAGTTTCACACCTTTTCTACGCTTACGACCAAAGTGAATAACTGCACAGATCCTACATGATACTTCATCTGCCACCTTGTTGCCCAATCATTTACCCTTCTATATCTCTTTGCAGCTTCTCTGTGTCCTTCCCACAGCTTACCTTCCCACCTAGCTTGGTATCATTAGCAAACTTTGAGAAATTACCCTTTGCCTCTTTAACTTAGGCATTAATATAGATTGTAAATAGCCGAGGCCCCAGCACTGATCTTTGTGGCACTTCACTATTCACTGCCTGCCAACCTGAAAAAGCCATGTTTATGCCCACTCTCAGCTTTCTATCTGTTAACCAACCCTTACCCTGCTCAAATACTACCCCCAACTCCATGAGCCCTTATTTTGCCTATTGATGGTTTGTATAGCAATTTATTGAATGCCTTTTGGAGATCCAGATATACTACATCTACTGGCTCCCCTTTATCTAGCCTAGTAGTTATATTCTCCAAAAACGCTAATAAATTTGTCAAACAAGATTTCCACTTAGTAAACCATGTTTATTTGTTCTAATAATACAATGCTTTTCTAAGTGCACTGTTAACACTTCCTTAATAATAGGTTCCAGCATTTTCTCAACAGCTGATGTTAAGTTAACTGGCCTGTAGTTTACTGAAACCAAGAAATCTCTCTCTCTCAAAATTGATTGACCTACTAAATCCACCAGAAAAGGCAAACACTAGCTAATCGACTACAGAAGCCATTGCAGCTGCTAAACACAACTCTTCAATTTCAACCCTTCCTTCCAGACCACCAACACTTCAACTATAAGCTACAGGCCTACATCGATATCTTAAAGGACTGCAATGAATTTCATCTTTATAAGTATTGTTTTTACCCTTATCTGCATTTAACCTTTGAATGTACTCACTGTGTTGTGTGCACTGACCTGTGTACTTGCTCTATTATATACACCAACTATTGTGTACTTGCTGTGCTGTACACACTATCATGCATGCTTTGTGTGTTATTTACACTGTTATGTGTACTCTCTGTGTTGTATACACCAACTGCTATGTTGCATCAGTTGTGTCGTATACACTAACTGTTATGTTGTATTTGCTGCATGGTATAAACTATTATCCATACTTGGCGTGTTATGTGCACTTATGTACACTCTGTCAATATATACAACACAACAAAATGGTGTATGTAACACATCAAGTACACATAACAAAGTGTGCAACACAGCAAGAACAACATAACAATTAGTGTATACAACACAGCAAGTACAACATAACAATCAATGTATACAACACAGCGAGTACATATGACAGTTAGTGTATATTACATAGCAAGAACAATATAACAATCAGTGTATACACAACACAGCAAGTACAACATAACTGTCAGTGTATGCAACACAGCAAGTACAACATAACAGTCAGTGTTTACAATACAGCAAGATCAACATAACAGTCAGTGTATACAACACATAGAATGCAAATGACAATCAGCGTATACAACACAGCAAGTACAACATAACGATCAGTGTATACAACACAGCAAGATGAACATAACAGTCAGTGTATACAACACAGAAAATACACAAAACAGTCAGTGTATACAACAGAGAGTACACATAACAGTCAGTGTATACAACACAGCGAGTACACAGAACAGTCGGTCTAAGTAATACAACAAATGCACATAACATCATATGTAACACAGTGATTTCACATAACAGTCAGTGTAAATGACATAGCCATATACTAGAGTCAGACCATATGTTATAATGATAAGTATATAGTAATCTATGTATTCAACATAGCCAGCATGAAAAATACAGTAAATATTATAGAATCATAGAATGACAGTGCACAGAAGGTCATGTGGCCCACTGAGTCTGTACTGATTTTTCCAAAGAGCAGTCCAGTTAATCCAGTAGTTAATCCAGTTATGATCAGGAAGAGGCCATCTCACTCCTTGAGTCTGTTCTACCAATCAATCAGATCATGCAACCTAACTCCATATGGGCCTTTGCCACATATCCGTTAAAAGCTCTGGCTAACAAAGTTCTATCAATCTCAGGTACAAAAATAACAGTTGATCTTGCACGAATTGCCATTTGTAGAAGAGAATTCCAAACTTCTACCACCTTGTCTGTGTTGAGATGGAAGCCTGAAAGGTCTGCCTTTGATTTATACCCAGTGTCCCTAGTCCTAGACTCGCCAACCAGTGGGAACAGTTTCTATTTACTCTGTCTGAACCCCTTAAGATCTTGAAAGCTGGGAGCTTTTAAATCAAAAAGTCAAATGACTCCTTAGCTTTTAAAATTACAGGGAATACAACCCTATTTTGCATAATCCCTCTGCATAATTTAATCCTTGGAGTCCGGTTATTATTCTGCTAAATCTACGCTGCACTCTCTCCACAGCCAATATATCTTTCCTATGGTGTGATGCCCAGGACTGTTCACAGAACTCCATGTGGGGCTAAACTAGTGCTTTATATGGATTTAACATAACTTCCTTACTTTTGTAATCTTCACCCCTGATTAAAGACTCTTAGTCTCTCCTGAAGTAAAGCGTTCTGCTACAATAATTCTCCGACTGGAGCCCATGCCTCTTGTGAATTGACTTTCCCCTTGCAGCCCAACCGTCAGGTACATTAACTCATCCACTCAGATACTGAAGCAGTCCGTGCCTGCAAGCAGCTACACCTGGACAACATTAAGACTTGGGTTGATATGTCACAAATAACATTTTTTGTTGAAACATTTACAGGATGTGGACGTCACTGGTTATGACAGCATTTATTGCCTATCCCTAATTGCCCTTGAGAAGGTGATGGTGAGCTGCCTTCTTGAACCGCTGCAGTCCATGTGGTGTAGGTACACCCACAGTGCTGTTGGGAGGGAGTTCCAGGATTTTGACCCAGCGACAGTGAAGGAACGGTGATAAATTTCCAAGTCAGGATGGTGAGTGACTTGGAGGGGAAGTTCCAGTTGATGGCATTCCCACCTATCTGCTGCCCTTGTCCTAAATGGTAGTAGTCGTGGATTTGTTAAATGCTTTCTAAGGGGCCTTGGTGAATTTCTGCATGTTGTAGATGATACACACTGCTGCTACTGTGGTGGAGGGAGTGAATGTTTGTGGATGGGGTGCCAGTCAAGTGGGCTGCTTTGTCCTGGATGGCATCAAGCTTCT
Source organism: Isurus oxyrinchus (assembly GCA_026770705.1). Lineage (NCBI taxonomy): Eukaryota > Metazoa > Chordata > Chondrichthyes > Lamniformes > Lamnidae > Isurus > Isurus oxyrinchus. Next base: position 94,946,604 of record JANJGN010000010.1, read on the forward strand.
TGGGTGTTGTTGGAGCCGCACTCATCCAGGCAAGTGGAGAGTATTCCTTCTCACTCCTGACTTGTGCCTTGTAGATGGTAGACAGGCTTTGGGGAGTCAGGAGGTGAGTTACTCACTGCAGGGTTCCTAGCCTCTGACCTGCTCTTGTAACCCACAGTATTTATATGGCTAGTCCAGTTCGGTTTCTGGTCAATGGTAACCCCCAGGATGTTGATAGTGGGGGATTCAGTGATGGTAATGCTATTGAATGTCAAGGGGCAATGGCTAGATTCTCTCTTGTTGGATATGTTACTTGCCAGTTGTCAGCCCAAGCCTGGATATTGTCCAGGTCTTGCTGCGTTTGGACATGGGCTTTTTGTTCATTCATTCATGGGATGTGGGCTTCACTGGCTAGGCCAGCATTTATTGCCCATCCCTAGTTGCCCTTGAGAAGGTGGTGGTGATCTGCCTTCTTGGACTGCTGTAGTCCATGTGGTGTAGGTATACCCACAGTGCTATTAGGAAGGGAGTTCCAGGATTTTGACCCAGCGATAGTGAATGATTGGGGATATATTTCCAAGTCAGGGTGATGAGTGTCTTGGAAGGGAACTTCCAGGTGGTGGTGTTCCTATCTATCTGCTGCCCTTGTCCTTCCAGGTGGTGGTGGTCATGAGTTTGGAAGGTGCTGTCCATGGAGGATTGGTGAATTCCTGCAGTGCATCTTGTAGGTGGTACACAATGCTGCTACTGTGCATCAGTGGTGGAAGGAGTGAATGGTTGTGGATGTGGTGCTAATCAAGTGGACTGCTTTGTCTTGGATGGTGTCCAGCTTCTTCAGTATTGTGGGAGCTGCACTCATCCAGGCAAGTGAGGAGTATTTCATTACACTCCTGACTTGTGCCTTGTAGATGGTGGACAGGCTTTGGGGAGGTAGGAGATGAGTTACTCGTCGTACGATTCCTAGTCTCTGACCTGCTCTTGTAGCCACAATATTTATATGGCTAGTCTAGTTCAGTTTCTGGTCAATGGTAACCCCCAGGATGTTGATAGGGGATTCAGTGATGGTAATCCCATTGAACATCAAGGGGCGATGATTGGATTCTCTCTTGTTGGAGATGGTCATTGCCTGACATTTGTGTGGCACGAATATTACTTGCCACTTGTCAGCCCAAGCCTGGATATTGTCCAGGTCATGCTGCATTTGGACATGGACTGCTTCAGTATCTGAGGAGTTGTAAATGGTACTGAACATTATGCAATCATCAGCGAACATCCCCACTTCTGACCTTATGATGGAAGGAAGGTCATTGGTGAAGCAGTTGAAGATGGTTGGGCCTCGGACACTACCTTGAGGAGCTCCTGCAATGATATCCTGGAGCTGAAATGACTGACCTCCAACAACCACAGCCATCTTCCTTTGTGCTAGGTATGGCTCCAACCAGCTTCAGTATCTGAGGAGTCATGAATGGTGCTGAACATTGTACAATCATCAGCAAACATCCCCACTTCTGACCTTATGATGGGAGGAAGGTCATTGAAGCATCTGAAGATGGTTGGGCTGAGGACACTACCCTGAGGAACTTCTGCACTTATGTCCTGGAACTAAGATGATTAGCCTCCAACAACCACAACCATCTTCCTTTGTGCTAAGTATGCCGCAAAGTATCAGGAATGATCATTTCCAAACTAACCATCTCCCTTTGACATTCAAATCATAGCCTCAAATTACTTACAGACATATTGAACTTCTTCAGGAAGTCATGGCCAAGAATGTAAAGTAACTATTTTCTGGAAAATTCCTGTGTGGATTATACTTGACTGACTAGTCCAGAGAGCCCACAGAATGTCGCATGCAAAAAGGTGTCAAGGCCTACTTCAGACAGAGAAACTTGAAAGGGAGAAATGCAATGCAAAAGACTGAACTTTAATTTCCTGTGTTTTCAGAGACAATGGAGACTGATTACCCCATCTCAGCAGAGGCCATCTCCTGTTGAGTTATATCTCAGCATGTGGAAATGGTCTGAGTCGAAAAAAAGCAGTTTCTGGACGAAAGACATGTTTGCTTTTTCCCTTCCAGGAATACACAAGAAAAGGGGTTAAAAAGCTACCTGTAAACCTGATCTGTGTGTTCTAGTTCTAGTGTGCACTATTGAGAGCCACTGCTGAAAAACATCAACTAGGCAACCCTGCAGCTTGCAGGTAAAAGTCTCCTCTCTTTCTCTCTCTCTGGCTGGAGGCAAGTGAGCAAAGTCACAGTCAAAAAAGGAAACAGCTCCTCCCGCTAACTTGCAGAACCAAGTGTCTCTAAACCAACTGCTGAACTGCCAAAGTCAGCTCTACCAGAATCACCCACCTTGACAGCTCAACGTTTTGCCATCTACTCCTCACAAACCAGCCAAAGACTGATTTGTATATCTTTATTAACTTTTAACTCAACTTCTCATTTCTGATCTGTGTGTCTGTCTGTTGCATTTTTATTATTTTTTCTCAGGGCTTTAGTAACTAATAAAATGACTCTTTCTTTTACGCAAGAAAGCCTGGTTAAATTGGCTCTAAAACATAAATATGTTCGGACTGGAGAAAGGTACCCACAAGGGAGGGGATCCCTTCTAAATTAACCATGTTGTGACCAACCGAGGGGGTTGAATAAAGAAGGGGAACCAGCTTAGTCCTCCTCACCCGGGAACAAAATTTGGGTCCCGTCTGGGAAGTGAATGATTTGGGGTATTTCATTGGGGTCATAACAAATTGGGGGGCCTCGCCCGGGAACCGTTCGTAGCAAATTGTTAAGAAGGCCACATTGGGAAACAGTCAAGTCAGTTTGAAGGTAAAGAAACGAAACAGTGAAATGAGGATGAAAACAGTTGCCATTTGTTGTATGGAAGGAAATCAGCCATCCTCGGGGTTCTGTTCACAATAGCACTTGTCATCTTATTATTCATTATCAATGCATTCTCCCAATTCAAACCACTTTCTCAAAACCACATACTCTGCCGACCAACACCACACTGCCTTCATTATTCCTTTGAACCTGAATCCTCCAATCGCCCAGTTTTACTGTTACTCATAGAACATTTCATTCTATAATGGGGTGACGTTTCCTTGCCATTTATTACATTTAAACTTGGCCATGGGATAGGGTTTGACGATGACAATTTGCTGTAGAGAGCTAGACAGTAGCACCATAGTCCAGTAACACCTCACTAACAAGTTGTTTAGAAGGAACAGGGTCTGTTATTTGCCTGTAAACAAATAACAGACCCTGCTGACTTACCTTGAGAGCCACTCGGCAATGTCTGGGTGTCCACTCCACTCGGTAACAATCTGCCACACTCTGGTTCAATGGTTCCAGTAAGACTTGGAGTTCAGTCACTCCGTCCCAAGTGGAGCAGAACTGGCTTCGGTTAAACCAGCAGAGATTTTTAAGCAGAGTGACTCCAGTGTCCGGCAAATGCCGGTGGTCGATCTGAGTGAAGATCTTGTCCTGGTTGAGAGATCTCAGTGAGAGGGACAAGCTTTTCCTGTCCCACACCAGCCCGCTGAACTGGCCCTTCAGGATCCAGTCAGTGTCCGGTTTCTCCACCACCTGCCAGTAAAGGACTCCGATAGTCATCAGGAAGAGCAAGGCAACCCCGAGGCAGGCGATCGCCCCTTTCCACGTCTCGTTCATCTCCTTGACCCCAGGCTCCAGGCTGGCATCGGCCCCGGGGCTGGACATCTCTCTGCCCCGTCTAACCATTTCCAGTGTCCAACCCGATCACTGACCCCGGGCAGGGTATGAACGCGCGGATCCCCGGCACTCTGCGGCTGAAAACACAGACTGGACTGGGTCAGACAGCTCACTACAAACAAGGCAGACACATGACCCGGGCTGGAACCAGACCAAAATCAGCGTTACACCCAGGCTGGAATCAGACCAAAATCAGAGAGAGACCCGGGCTGGAACCAAAAGCCAGAAACAGACGCGAGATAAAACCAGGTTAACATCAGAGATAGACCCGAGATAAAACCAGAGCAAAATCAGATATAGACCCAAGCTAAAACCAGGCCAAACTCAGCGACAGGCCAGAGCTAAAACCAGACCAAAATCAGAGATAGACCTGAACTGGAACGAGACTAAAAACAGAGAGAGACCCAAGCTGGAACCAAAAACCAGAGACAGACCCGAGAAAAAACCACATTAAAATCAGAGATAGAAGTGGGCTGGAACCAGGCCAAAATCAGAGGCAGACAGAAGCTGGAATCAGAAACTAGAGTCAGGCATGAGATAAAACAAGACCAAATTCAGAGACAAACCCAAGGTAAAGCAAGAACAAAATCAGAGATAGACCAGAGCTTAAACCGAACAAAAGTCAGAGATAGACCCGAGCTAAAGCCACACCAAAATCAGAGGTAGGCCCAAGCTAAAACCAGAGGAAAATCAAAGATAGACCTGAACAAAAACCACACCAAAATCAGAGATACACCTGAACTAAAACCACACCAAAAACAGAGATACACCAGAACTAAAACCACACCAGAATCAGAGATAGACCTGAACTAAAACCACACCAAAATCAGAGATACACCTGAACTAAAACCACACCAAAATCAGAGCTAGACTGGAGCTAAAGCCAGACCAAAATCAGAGATAGACCCGAGCTGAAACCAGACAAAAACCAGAGATAGACCTGAGCTAAAACCAGGCGAAAATCAGTGATGGACACGAGCTAAAACCACAACAAAATCAGAGGTAGTCCTGAGCTCAAACCAGACCAAAATCAGAGACAGACCTGACCGATAACCAGACCAAAATCAGAGATAGACCCGAGCTAAAACCACACCAAAATCAGAGATAGAACTGAGCTAACACGACACCAAAATCAGACATAGACCCAAATTAAAACCACACCAAAATCAGAGATAGACCTGAACTAAAACCACACCAAAATCAGAGATACACCTGAACTAAAACCACACCAAAATCAGAGATAGACCCGAGCTGAAACCAGACAAAAACCAGAGATAGACCTGAGCTAAAACCACACCAAAATCAGAGATAGAACTGAGCTAACACGACACCAAAATCAGACATAGACCCAAATTAAAACCACACCAAAATCAGAGATAGACCGGAAATAAAACCACACCAGAATCAGAAATAGACTGGAGCTAAAGCCAGACCAAAATCAGAGATAGACCCAAGCTGAAACCAGACAAAAACCAGAGATAGACCTGAGCTAAAATCAGACGAAAATCAGTGATGGACACGAGCTAAAACCACAACAAAATCAGAGGTAATCCTGAGCTCAAACCAGACCAAAATCAGAGATAGACCTGAGCTATAACCAAACCAAAATCAGAGGTTGTCCTGAGGTAAAACCAGACCAAAATCAGAGATAGACCTGAGCTATAACCAAACCAAAATCAGAGGTAGTCCTGAGGTAAAACCAGACCAAAATCAGAGATAGACCTGAGCTATAACCACACCAATATCAGAGATAGACCCGAGCTAAAACCACACCAAAATCAGAGATAGAACTGAGCTAACACGACACCAAACTCAGAGATAGATCCGAATTAAAACCACACCAAAATCAGAGATAGACCTGAATTAAAACCACACCAAAATCAGAGATACACCTGAACTAAAACCACACCAATATCAGAGATAGACTGGAGCTAAAGCCAGACCAAAATCAGAGACAGACCCAAGCAAAAACCTGACCAAAACCAGAGATAGACCCAGGTTGGAAACAAAAACAGACAGTCCCGAGTTAAAGCCAAGCCAAAGTCAGAGATAGTCCTGAGCTAAAACCAAACCAAAACCAGAGATAGACCCGAGGTGGAAACAAAAACAGAGACAGTGCCGAGTTAAAGCCAGATCAAAATCAGAGATAGACCCAAGCAAACACCTGACCAAAATAAGAGATAAACCGGAGCTAAAACCAGACCAAAATCAGAGATAGAACTGAACTGGAACCAGACTAAAAACAGAGAGCGACCCAAGCTGGAACCAAAAACCAGAGACAGACCAGAGAGAAAACCAGACTAAAATCAGAGATACACCTGAACTAAAACCACACCAAAATCAGAGATACACCTGAACTAAAACCACACCAAAATCAGAGATAGACTGGAGCTAAAGCCAGACCAAAATCAGAGATAGAGCTGAGCAAAAACCACACCAAAATCAGAGATAGACCTGAGCTAAAACCACACCAAAATCAGAGATACACCTGAACCAAAACCACACCAAAATCAGAGATAGACTGGAGCTAAAGCCAGACCAAAATCAGAGATAGACCCAAGCTGAAACCAGACAAAAACCAGAGATAGACCTGAGCTAAAATCAGATGAAAATCAGTGATGGACACGAGCTAAAACCACAACAAAATCAGAGGTTGTCCTGAGGTAAAACCAGACCAAAATCAGAGATAGACCTGAGCTATAACCAAACCAAAATCAGAGGTAGTCCTGAGGTAAAACCAGACCAAAATCAGAGATAGACCTGAGCTATAACCACACCAATATCAAAGATAGACCCGGGCTAAAACCACACCAAAATCAGAGATAGAACTGAGCTAACACGACACCAAACTCAGAGATAGACCCGAATTAAAACCACACCAAAATCAGAGATAGACCTGAATTAAAACCACACCAAAATCAGAGATACACCTGAACTAAAACCACACCAATATCAGAGATAGACTGGAGCTAAAGCCAGACCAAAATCAGAGATAGACCCAAGCAAAAACCTGACCAAAACCAGAGATAGACCCAGGTTGGAAACAAAAACAGACAGTCCCGCGTTAAAGCCAAGCCAAAGTCAGAGATAGTCCTGAGCTAAAACCAAACCAAAACCAGAGATAGACCCGAGGTGGAAACAAAAACAGAGACAGTGCCGAGTTAAAGCCAGATCAAAATCAGAGATAGACCCAAGCAAACACCTGACCAAAATAAGAGATAAACCGGAGCTAAAACCAGGCCAAAATCAGAGATAGAACTGAACTGGAACCAGACTAAAAACAGAGAGCGACCCAAGCTAGAACCAAAAACCAGAGACAGACCCGAGATAAAACCACATTAAAATCAGAGATAGAACTGAGCTAAAACCACACCAAAATCAGAGATACACCTGAACTAAAACCACACCAAAATCAGAGATAGACTGGAGCTAAAACCAGACCAAAATCAGAGATAGACCCGAGCTGAAACCAGACAAAAACCAGAGATAGACCTGAGCGAAAACCAGACGAAAATCTGTGATGGACACGAGCTAAAACCATAACAAAATCAGAGGTAGTCCTGAGCTCAAACCAGACCAAAATCAGAGATGGACCTGAGCTATAACCAGACCAAAATCAGAGGTAGTCCTGAGGTAAAACCAGACCAAAATCAGAGATAGACCCGAGCTAAAACCACACCAAAATCAGAGATGGAACTGAGCTAACACGACACCAAAATCAGAGATAGACCCAAATTAAAACCACACCAAAATTAGAGATAGACCCAAGCAAAAACCTGACCAAAACCAGAGATAGACCCAGGTTGGAAACAAAAACAGACAGTCACGAGTTAAAGCCAAGCCAAAGTCAGAGATAGTCCTGAGCTAAAACCAAACCAAAATCAGAGATAGACCCGAGGTGGAAACAAAAACAGAGACAGTGCCGAGTTAAAGCCAGATCAAAATCAGAGATAGACCCAAGCAAACACCTGACCAAAATAAGAGATAAACCGGAGCTAAAACCAGGCCAAAATCAGAGATAGAACTGAACTGGAACCAGACTAAAAACAGAGAGCGACCCAAGCTGGAACCAAAAACCAGAGACAGACCCGAGAGAAAACCAGACTAAAATCAGAGATACACCTGAACTAAAACCACACCAAAATCAGAGATACACCTGAACTAAAACCACACCAAAATCAGAGATAGACTGGAGCTAAAGCCAGACCAAAATCAGAGATAGAGCTGAGCTAAAGCCAGACCAAAATCAGAGATAGACCCGAGCTGAAACCAGACAAAAACCAGAGATAGACCTGAGCGAAAACCAGACGAAAATCTGTGATGGACACGAGCTAAAACCATAACAAAATCAGAGGTAGTCCTGAGCTCAAACCAGACCAAAATCAGAGATGGACCTGAGCTATAACCAGACCAAAATCAGAGGTAGTCCTGAGGTAAAACCAGACCAAAATCAGAGATAGACCTGAGCTATAACCAGACCAAAATCAGAGATAGACCCGAGCTAAAACCACACCAAAATCAGAGATGGAACTGAGCTAACACGACACCAAAATCAGAGATAGACCCAAATTAAAACCACACCAAAATCAGAGATAGACCTGAGCTAAAACCACACCAAAATCAGAGATAGACCTGAACTAAAACCACACCAAAATCAGAGATACACCTGAACTAAAACCACACCAAAATCAGAGATAGACTGGAGCTAAAGCCAGACCAAATTCAGAGATAGACCCGAGCTGAAACAGGACGAAAACCAGAGATAGACCTGAGCTAAAACCACACCAAAATCAGAGATAGACCGGAAATAGAACCACACCAGAATCAGAAATAGACTGGAGCTAAAGCCAGACCAAAATCAGAGATAGACCCAAGCTGAAACCAGACAAAAACCAGAGATAGACCTGAGCTAAAATCAGACGAAAATCAGTGATGGACACGAGCTAAAACCACAACAAAATCAGAGGTAGTCCTGAGGTAAAACCAGACCAAAATCAGAGATAGACCTGAGCTATAACCAAACCAAAATCAGAGGTAGTCCTGAGGTAAAACCAGACCAAAATCAGAGATAGACCTGGGCTATAACCACACCAATATCAGAGATAGACCCGGGCTAAAACCACACCAAAATCAGAGATAGAACTGAGCTAACACGACACCAAACTCAGAGATAGATCCGAATTAAAACCACACCAAAATCAGAGATAGACCTGAATTAAAACCACACCAAAATCAGAGATACACCTGAACTAAAACCACACCAAAATCAGAGATAGACTGGAGCTAAAGCCAGACCAAATTCAGAGATAGACCCGAGCTGAAACAGGACGAAAACCAGAGATAGACCTGAGCTAAAACCACACCAAAATCAGAGATAGACCGGAAATAAAACCACACCAGAATCAGAAATAGACTGGAGCTAAAGCCAGACCAAAATCAGAGATAGACCCGAGCTGAAACCAGACAAAAACCAGAGATAGACCTGAGCTAAAATCAGACGAAAATCAGTGATGGACACGAGCTAAAACCACAACAAAATCAGAGGTAGTCCTGAGCTCAAACCAGACCAAAATCAGAGATAGACCTGAGCTATAACCAAACCAAAATCAGAGGTTGTCCTGAGGTAAAACCAGACCAAAATCAGAGATAGACCTGAGCTATAACCAAACCAAAATCAGAGGTAGTCCTGAGGTAAAACCAGACCAAAATCAGAGATAGACCTGAGCTATAACCACACCAATATCAGAGATAGACCCGGGCTAAAACCACACCAAAATCAGAGATAGAACTGAGCTAACACGACACCAAACTCAGAGATAGATCCGAATTAAAACCACACCAAAATCAGAGATAGACCTGAATTAAAACCACACCAAAATCAGAGATACACCTGAACTAAAACCACACCAATATCAGAGATAGACTGGAGCTAAAGCCAGACCAAAATCAGAGATAGACCCAAGCAAAAACCTGACCAAAACCAGAGATAGACCCAGGTTGGAAACAAAAACAGACAGTCCCGAGTTAAAGCCAAGCCAAAGTCAGAGATAGTCCTGAGCTAAAACCAAACCAAAACCAGAGATAGACCCGAGGTGGAAACAAAAACAGAGACAGTGCCGAGTTAAAGCCAGATCAAAATCAGAGATAGACCCAAGCAAACACCTGACCAAAATAAGAGATAAACCGGAGCTAAAACCAGACCAAAATCAGAGATAGAACTGAACTGGAACCAGACTAAAAACAGAGAGCGACCCAAGCTGGAACCAAAAACCAGAGACAGACCAGAGAGAAAACCAGACTAAAATCAGAGATACACCTGAACTAAAACCACACCAAAATCAGAGATACACCTGAACTAAAACCACACCAAAATCAGAGATAGACTGGAGCTAAAGCCAGACCAAAATCAGAGATAGACCTGAGCTAAAACCACACCAAAATCAGAGATACACCTGAACCAAAACCACACCAAAATCAGAGATAGACTGGAGCTAAAGCCAGACCAAAATCAGAGATAGACCCGAGCTGAAACCAGACAAAAACCAGAGATAGACCTGAGCTAAAATCAGACGAAAATCAGTGATGGACACGAGCTAAAACCACAACAAAATCAGAGGTTGTCCTGAGGTAAAACCAGACCAAAATCAGAGATAGACCTGAGCTATAACCAAACCAAAATCAGAGGTAGTCCTGAGGTAAAACCAGACCAAAATCAGAGATAGACCTGAGCTATAACCACACCAATATCAGAGATAGACCCGGGCTAAAACCACACCAAAATCAGAGATAGAACTGAGCTAACACGACACCAAACTCAGAGATAGACCCAAATTAAAACCACACCAAAATCAGAGATAGACCTGAATTAAAACCACACCAAAATCAGAGATACACCTGAACTAAAACCACACCAATATCAGAGATAGACTGGAGCTAAAGCCAGACCAAAATCAGAGATAGACCCGAGCAAAAACCTGACCAAAACCAGAGATAGACCCAGGTTGGAAACAAAAACAGACAGTCCCGCGTTAAAGCCAAGCCAAAGTCAGAGATAGTCCTGAGCTAAAACCAAACCAAAACCAGAGATAGACCCGAGGTGGAAACAAAAACAGAGACAGTGCCAAGTTAAAGCCAGATCAAAATCAGAGATAGACCCAAGCAAACACCTGACCAAAATAAGAGATAGACCGGAGCTAAAACCAGGCCAAAATCAGAGATAGAACTGAACTGGAACCAGACTAAAAACAGAGAGCGACCCAAGCAGGAACCAAAAACCAGAGACAGACCGAGAGAATACCAGACTAAAATCAGAGATACACCTGAACTAAAACCACACCAAAATCAGAGATACACCTGAACTAAAACCACACCAAAATCAGAGATACACCTGAACTAAAACCACACCAAAATCAGAGATGCACCTGAACTAAAACCACACCAAAATCAGAGATAGACCTGAGCTAAAACCACACCAAAATCAGAGATAGACCTGAACTAAAACCACACCAAAATCAGAGATAGACTGGAGCTAAAGCCAGACCAAAATCAGAGATAGACCCGAGCTGAAACCAGACAAAAACCAGAGATAGACCTGAGCTAAAACCAGACAAAAATCTGTGATGGACACGAGCTAAAACCACAACAAAATCAGAGGTAGTCCTGAGCTCAAACCAGACCAAAATCAGAGATAGACCTGAGCTATAACCAGACCAAAATCAGAGGTAGTCCTGAGGTAAAACCAGACCAAAATCAGAGATAGACCTGAGCTATAACCAGACCATAATCAGAGATAGACCCGAGCTAAAACCACACCAAAATCAGAGATGGAACTGAGCTAACACGACACCAAAATCAGACATAGACCCAAATTAAAACCACACCAAAATCAGAGATAGACCTGAGCTAAAACAACACCAAAATCAGAGATAGACCTGAACTAAAACCACACCAAAATCAGAGATACACCTGAACTAAAACCACACCAAAATCAGAGATAGACTGGAGCTAAAGCCAGACCAAAATCAGAGAAAAACCCGAGCTGAAACCAGACGAAAACCAGAGATAGACCTGAGCTAAAACCACACCAAAATCAGAGATAGACCGGAAATAAAACCACACCAGAATCAGAAATAGACTGGAGCTAAAGCCAGACCAAAATCAGAGATAGACCCAAGATGAAACCAGACAAAAACCAGAGATAGACCTGAGCTAAAATCAGACGAAAATCAGTGATGGACACGAGCTAAAACCACAACAAAATCAGAGGTAGTCCTGAGCTCAAACCAGACCAAAATCAGAGATAGACCTGAGCTATAACCAAACCAAAATCAGAGGTTGTCCTGAGGTAAAACCAGACCAAAATCAGAGATAGACCTGAGCTATAACCAAACCAAAATCAGAGATAGTCCTGAGGTAAAACCAGACCAAAATCAGAGATAGACCTGAGCTATAACCATACCAATATCAGAGATAGACCCGGGCTAAAACCACACCAAAATCAGAGATAGAACTGAGCTAACACGACACCAAAATCAGAGATAGACCCAAATTAAAACCACACCAAAATCAGAGATAGACCTGAATTAAAACCACACCAAAATCAGAGATACTCCTGAACTAAAACCACACGAATATCAGAGATAGACTGGAGCTAAAGCCAGACCAAACTCAGAGATAGACCCAAGCAAAAACCTGACCAAAACCAGAGATAGACCCAGGTTGGAAACAAAAACAGACAGTCCCGAGTTAAAGCCAAGCCAAAGTCAGAGATAGTCCTGAGCTAAAACCAAACCAAAACCAGAGATAGACCCGAGGTGGAAACAAAAACAGAGACAGTGCCGAGTTAAAGCCAGATCAAAATCAGAGATAGACCCAAGCAAACACCTGACCAAAATAAGAGATAAACCGGAGCTAAAACCAGGCCAAAATCAGAGATAGAACTGAACTGGAACCAGACTAAAAACAGAGAGCGACCCAAGCTGGAACCAAAAACCAGAGACAGACCCGAGAGAAAACCAGACTAAAATCAGAGATAGACCTGAACTAAAACCACACCAAAATCAGAGATACACCTGAACTAAAACCACACCAAAATCAGAGATAGACTGGAGCTAAAGCCAGACCAAAATCAGAGATAGAGCTGAGCTAAAACCACACCAAAATCAGAGATAGACCTGAGCTAAAACCACACCAAAATCAGAGATACACCTGAACTAAAACCACACCAAAATCAGAGATAGACTGGAGCTAAAGCCAGACCAAAATCAGAGATAGACCCGAGCTGAAACCAGACAAAAACCAGAGATAGACCTGAGCGAAAACCAGACGAAAATCTGTGATGGACACGACCTAAAACCACAACAAAATCAGAGGTAGTCCTGAGCTCAAACCAGACCAAAATCAGAGATAGACCTGAGCTATAACCAGACCAAAATCAGAGGTACTCCTGAGGTAAAACCAGACCAAAATCAGAGATAGACCTGAGCTATAACCAGACCAATATCAGAGATAGACCCGAGCTAAAACCACACCAAAATCAGAGATGGAACTGAGCTAACACGACACCAAAATCAGACATATAACCAAATTAAAACCACACCAAAATCAGAGATAGACCTGAGCTAAAACAACACCAAAATCAGAGATACACCTGAACTAAAACCACACCAAAATCAGAGATAGACTGGAGCTAAAGCCAGACCAAAGTCAGAGATAGACCCGAGCTGAAACCAGACAAAAACCAGAGATAGACCTGAGCTAAAACCACACCAAAATCAGAGAGAGACCGGAAATAAAACCACACCAGAATCAGAAACAGACTGGAGCTAAAGCCAGACCAAAATCACAGATAGACCCGAGCTGAAACCAGACAAAAACCAGAGATAGACCTGAGCTAAAATCAGACAAAAACCAGAGATAGACCTGAGCTAAAATCAGACAAAAATCAGTGATGGACACGAGCTAAAACCACAAGAAAATCAGAGGTAGTCCTGAGCTCAAACCAGACCAAAATCAGAGATAGACCAGAGCTATAACCAAACCAAAATCAGAGGTTGTCCTGAGGTAAAACCAGACCAAAATCAGAGATAGACCTGAGCTATAACCAAACCAAAATCAGAGGTAGTCCTGAGGTAAAACCAGACCAAAATCAGAGATAGACCTGAGCTATAACCACACCAATATCAGAGATAGACCCGGGCTAAAACCACACCAAAATCAGAGATAGAACTGAGCTAACACGACACCAAAATCAGAGATAGACCCGAATTAAAACCACACCAAAATCAGAGATAGACCTGAATTAAAACCACACCAAAATAGAGATACACCTGAACTAAAACCACACCAAAATCAGAGATAGACTGGAGCTAAAGCCAGACCAAAATTAGAGATAGACCCAAGCAAAAACCTGACCAAAACCAGAGATAGACCCAGGTTGGAAACAAAAACAGACAGTCCCGAGTTAAAGCCAAGCCAAAGTCAGAGATAGTCCTGAGCTAAAACCAAACCAAAACCAGAGATAGACCCGAGGTGGAAACAAAAACAGAGACAGTGCCGAGTTAAAGCCAGATCAAAATCAGAGATAGACCCAAGCAAACACCTGACCAAAATAAGAGATAAACCGGAGCTAAAACCAGGCCAAAATCAGAGATAGAACTGAACGGGAACGAGACTAAAAACAGAGAGCGACCCAAGCTGGAACCACAAACCAGAGACAGACCCGAGAGAAAACCAGACTAAAATCAGAGATACACCTGAACTAAAACCACACCAAAATCAGAGATACACCTGAACTAAAACCACACCAAAATCAGAGATAGACTGGAGCTAAAGCCAGAAAAAAATCAGAGATAGACCTGAGCTAAAACCACACCAAAATCAGAGATAGACCTGAGCTAAAACCACACCAGAATCAGAGATACACCTGAACTAAAACTACACCAAAATCAGAGATAGACTGGAGCTAAAGCCAGACCAAAATCAGAGATAGACCCGAGCTGAAACCAGACAAAAACCAGAGATAGACCTGAGCGAAAACCAGACGAAAATCTGTGATGGACACGAGCTAAAACCATAACAAAATCAGAGGTAGTCCTGAGCTCAAACCAGACCAAAATCAGAGATGGACCTGAGCTATAACCAGACCAAAATCAGAGGTAGTCCTGAGGTAAAACCAGACCAAAATCAGAGATAGACCTGAGCTATAACCAGACCAAAATCAGAGATAGACCCGAGCTAAAACCACACCAAAATCAGAGATGGAACTGAGCTAACACGACACCAAAATCAGAGATAGACCCAAATTAAAACCACACCAAAATCAGAGATAGACCTGAGCTAAAACCACACCAAAATCAGAGATAGACCTGAACTAAAACCACACCAAAATCAGAGATACACCTGAACTAAAACCACACCAAAATCAGAGATAGACTGGAGCTAAAGCCAGACCAAATTCAGAGATAGACCCGAGCTGAAACAGGACGAAAACCAGAGATAGACCTGAGCTAAAACCACACCAAAATCAGAGATAGACCGGAAATAAAACCACACCAGAATCAGAAATAGACTGGAGCTAAAGCCACACCAAAATCAGAGATAGACCCGAGCTGAAACCAGACAAAAACCAGAGATAGACCTGAGCTAAAATCAGACGAAAATCAGTGATGGACACGAGCTAAAACGACAACAAAATCAGAGGTAGTCCTGAGCTCAAACCAGACCAAAATCAGAGATAGACCTGAGCTATAACCAAACCAAAATCAGAGGTTGTCCTGAGGTAAAACCAGACCAAAATCAGAGATAGACCTGAGCTATAACCAAACAAAAATCAGAGGTAGTCCTGAGGTAAAACCAGACCAAAATCAGAGATAGGCCTGAGCTATAACCACACCAATATCAGAGATAGACCCGGGCTAAAACCACACCAAAATCAGAGATAGAACTGAGCTAACACGACACCAAACTCAGAGATAGATCCGAATTAAAACCACACCAAAATCAGAGATAGACCTGAATTAAAACCACACCAAAATCAGAGATACACCTGAACTAAAACCACACCAATATCAGAGATAGACTGGAGCTAAAGCCAGACCAAAATCAGAGATAGACCCAAGCAAAAACCTGACCAAAACCAGAGATAGACCCAGGTTGGAAACAAAAACAGACAGTCCCGCGTTAAAGCCAAGCCAAAGTCAGAGATAGTCCTGAGCTAAAACCAAACCAAAACCAGAGATAGACCCGAGGTGGAAACAAAAACAGAGACAGTGCCGAGTTAAAGCCAGATCAAAATCAGAGATAGACCCAAGCAAACACCTGACCAAAATAAGAGATAAACCGGAGCTAAAACCAGACCAAAATCAGAGATAGAACTGAACTGGAACCAGACTAAAAACAGAGAGCGACCCAAGCTGGAACCAAAAACCAGAGACAGACCCGAGAGAAAACCAGACTAAAATCAGAGATACACCTGAACTAAAACCACACCAAAATCAGAGATACACCTGAACTAAAACCACACCAAAATCAGAGATAGACTGGAGCTAAAGCCAGACCAAAATCAGAGATAGAGCTGAGCAAAAACCACACCAAAATCAGAGATAGACCTGAGCTAAAACCACACCAAAATCAGAGATACACCTGAACCAAAACCACACCAAAATCAGAGATAGACCTGAGCTAAAACCAGACCAAAATCAGAGATAGACCCGAGCTAAAACCAGACCAAAATCAGAGATAGACCTGAGCTAAAACCACACCAAAATCAGAGGTAGTCCTGAGCTCAAACCAGACCAAAATCAGAGATAGACCTGAGCTATAACCAGACCAAAATCAGAGGTACTCCTGAGGTAAAACCAGACCAAAATCAGAGATAGACCTGAGCTATAACCAGACCAAAATCAGAGATAGACCCGAGCTAAAACCACACCAAAATCAGAGATGGAACTGAGCTAACACGACACCAAAATCACAGATAGACCCAAATTAAAACCACACCAAAATCAGAGATAGACCTGAGCTAAAACCACACCAAAATCAGAGATAGACCTGAACTAAAACCACACCAAAATCAGAGATACACCTGAACTAAAACCACACCAAAATCAGAGATAGACTGGAGCTAAAGCCAGACCAAAATCAGAGATAGACCCGAGCTGAAACCAGACGAAAACCAGAGATAGACCTGAGCTAAAACCACACCAAAATCAGAGATAGACCGGAAATAAAACCACACCAGAATCTGAAAAAGACTGGAGCTAAAGCCAGACCAAAATCAGACATAGACCCAAGCTGAAACCAGACAAAAACCAGAGATAGACCTGAGCTAAAATCAGACGAAAATCAGTGATGGACACGAGCTAAAACACAACAAAATCAGAGGTAGTCCTGAGCTCAAACCAGACCAAAATCAGAGATAGACCTGAGCTATAACCAAACCAAAATCAGAGGTTGTCCTGAGGTAAAACCAGACCAAAATCAGAGATAGACCTGAGCTATAACCAAACCAAAATCAGAGGTAGTCCTGAGGTAAAACCAGACCAAAATCAGAGATAGACCTGAGCTATAACCACACCAATATCAGAGATAGACCCGGGCTAAAACCACACCAAAATCAGAGATAGAACTGAGCTAACACGACACCAAAATCAGAGATAGACCCGAATTAAAACCACACCAAAATCAGAGATAGACCTGAATTAAAACCACACCAAAATCAGAGATACACCTGAACTAAAACCACACCAATATCAGAGATAGACTGGAGCTAAAGCCAGACCAAAATCAGAGATAGACCCAAGCAAAAACCTGACCAAAACCAGAGATAGACCCAGGTTGGAAACAAAAACAGACAGTCCCGCGTTAAAGCCAAGCCAAAGTCAGAGATAGTCCTGAGCTAAAACCAAACCAAAACCAGAGATAGACCCGAGGTGGAAACAAAAACAGAGACAGTGCCGAGTTAAAGCCAGATCAAAATTAGAGATAGACCCAAGCAAACACCTGACCAAAATAAGAGATAAACCGGAGCTAAAACCAGGCCAAAATCAGAGATAGAACTGAACTGGAACCAAACTAAAAACAGAGAGCGACCCAAGCTGGAACCAAAAACCAGAGACAGACCCGAGAGAAAACCAGACTAAAATCAGAGATACACCTGAACTAAAACCACAACAAAATCAGAGATAGACTGGAGCTAAAGCCAGACCAAAATCAGAGATAGACCCGAGCTGAAACCAGACAAAAACCAGAGATAGACCTGAGCTAAAACCAGACGAAAATCTGTGATGGACACGAGCTAAAACCACAACAAAATCAGAGGTAGTCCTGAGCTCAAACCCGACCAAAATCAGAGATAGACCTGAGCTATAACCAGACCAAAATCAGAGGTAGTCCTGAGGTAAAACCAGACCAAAATCAGAGATAGACCTGAGCTATAACCAGACCAAAATCAGAGATAGACCCGAGCTAAAACCACACCAAAATCAGAGATGGAACTGAGCTAACACGACACCAAAATCAGACATAGACCCAAATTAAAACCACACCAAAATCAGAGATAGACCTGAGCTAAAACCACACCAAAATCAGAGATACACCTGAACTAAAACCACACCAAAATCAGAGATAGACTGGAGCTAAAGACAGAAAAAATCAGAGATAGACCCGAGCTGAAACCAGATGAAAACCAGAGACAGACCTGAGCTAAAACCACACCAAAATCAGAGATAGACCGGAAATAAAACCACACCAGAATCAGAAATAGACTGGAGCTAAAGCCAGACCAAAATCAGAGATAGACCCAAGCTGAAACCAGACAAAAACCAGAGATAGACCTGAGCTAAAATCAGACGAAAATCAGTGATGGACACGAGCTAAAACCACAACAAAATCAGAGGTAGTCCTGAGCTCAAACCAGACCAAAATCAGAGATAGACCTGAGCTATAACCAAACCAAAATCAGAGGTTGTCCTGAGGTAAAACCAGACCAAAATCAGAGATAGACCTGAGCTATAACCAAACCAAAATCAGAGGTAGTCCTGAGGTAAAACCAGACCAAAATCAGAGATAGACCTGAGCTATAACCACACCAATATCAGAGATAGACCCGGGCTAAAACCACACCAAAATCAGAGATAGAACTGAGCTAACACGACACCAAAATCAGAGATAGACCCGAATTAAAACCACACCAAAATCAGAGATAGACCCGAATTAAAACCACACCAAAATCAGAGATAGACCTGAACTAAAACCACACCAAAATCAGAGATAGACTGGAGCTAAAGCCAGACCAAAATCAGAGATAGACCCAAGCAAAAACCTGACCAAAACCAGAGATAGACCCAGGTTGGAAACAAAAACAGACAGTCCCGCGTTAAAGCCAAGCCAAAGTCAGAGATAGTCCTGAGCTAAAACCAAACCAAAACCAGAGATAGACCCGAGGTGGAAACAAAAACAGAGACAGTGCCGAGTTGAAGCCAGATCAAAATCAGAGATAGACCCAAGCAAACACCTGACCAAAATAAGAGATAAACCGGAGCTAAAACCAGACCAAAATCAGAGATAGAACTGAACGGGAACCAGACTAAAAACAGAGAGCAACCCAAGCTGGAACCACAAACCAGAGACAGACCCGAGAGAAAACCAGACTAAAATCAGAGATACACCTGAACTAAAACCACACCAAAATCAGAGATACACCTGAACTAAAACCACACCAAAATCAGAGATAGACTGTAGCTAAAGCCAGACCAAAATCAGAGATAGACCTGAGCTAAAACCACACCAAAATCAGAGATAGACCTGAGCTAAAACCAGACGAAAATCTGTGATGGACACGAGCTAAAACCACAACAAAATCAGAGGTAGTCCTGAGCTCAAATCAGACCAAAATCAGATATAGACCTGAGCTATAACCAGACCAAAATCAGAGGTTGTCCTGAGGTAAAACCAGACCAAAATCAGAGATAGACCTGAGCTATAACCAGACCAAAATCAGAGATAGACCCGAGCTAAAACCACACCAAAATCAGAGATGGAACTGAGCTAACACGACACCAAAATCAGAGATAGACCCAAATTAAAACCACACCAAAATCAGAGATAGACCTGAGCTAAAACCACACCAAAATCAGAGACAGACCTGAACTAAAACCACACCAAAATCAGAGATAGACCTGAGCTAAAACCACACCAAAATCAGAGACAGACCTGAACTAAAACCACACCAAAATCAGAGATAGACTGGAGCTAAAGCCAGACCAAAATCAGAGATAGACCCGAGCTGAAGCCAGATGAAAACCAGAGATAGACCTGAGCTAAAACCACACCAAAATCAGAGATAGACCGGAAATAAAACCACGCCAGAATCAGAAATAGACTGGAGCTAAAGCCACACCAAAATCAGAGATAGACCCAAGCTGAAACCAGACAAAAACCAGAGATAGACCTGAGCTAAAATCAGACGAAAATCAGTGATGGACACGAGCTAAAACCACAACAAAATCAGAGGTAGTCCTGAGCTCAAACCAGACCAAAATCAGAGATAGACCTGAGCTATAACCAAACCAAAATCAGAGGTAGTCCTGAGGTAAAACCAGACCAAAATCAGAGATAGACCTGAGCTATAACCACACCAATATCAGAGATAGACCCGGGCTAAAACCACACCAAAATCAGAGATAGAACTGAGCTAACACGACACCAAAATCAGAGATAGACCCGAATTAAAACCACACCAAAATCAGAGATAGACCTGAACTAAAACCACACCAATATCAGAGATAGACTGGAGCTAAAGCCAGACCAAAATCAGAGATAGACCCAAGCAAAAACCTGACCAAAACCAGAGATAGACCCAGGTTGGAAACAAAAACAGACAGTCCCGAGTTAAAGCCAAGCCAAAGTCAGAGATAGTCCTTACCTAAAACCAAACCAAAACCAGAGATAGACCCGAGGTGGAAACAAAAACAGAGACAGTGCCGAGTTAAAGCAAGATCAAAATCAGAGATAGACCCAAGCAAACACCTGACCAAAATAAGAGATAAACCGGAGCTAAAACCAGGCCAAAATCAGAGATATAACTGAACTGGAACCACACTAAAAACAGAGAGCGACCCAAGCTGGAACCAAAATCAGAGACAGACCCGAGAGAAAACCAGACTAAAATCAGAGATACACCTGAACTAAAACCACACCAGAATCAGAGATAGACTGGAGCTAAAGCCAGACCAAAATCAGAGATAGACCCGAGCTGAAACCAGACAAAAACCAGAGATAGACCTGAGCTAAAACCAGACGAAAATCAGTGATGGACACGAGCTAAAACCACAACAAAATCAGAGGTAGTCCTGAGCTCAAACCAGACCAAAAATAGAGATAGACCTGAGCTATAACCAGACCAAAATCAGAGATAGACCCGAGCTAAAACCACACCAAAATCAGAGATAGAACTGAGCTAACACGACATCAAAATCAGACATAGACCCAAATTAAAACCACACCAAAATCAGAGGTAATCCTGAGCTCAAACCAGACCGAAATCAGAGATAGACCTGAGCTATAACCAAACCAAAATCAGAGGTAGTCCTGAGGTAAAACCAGACCAAAATCAGAGATAGACCTGAGCTATAACCACACCAATATCAGAGATAGACCCGGGCTAAAACCACACCAAAATCAGAGATAGAACTGAGCTAACACGACACCAAAATCAGAGATAGACCCGAATTAAAACCACACCAAAATCAGAGATAGACCAAAATTAAAACCACACCAAAATAGAGATACACCTGAACTAAAACCACACCAAAATCAGAGATAGACTGGAGCTAAAGCCAGACCAAAATCAGAGATAGAACTGAGCTAACACGACACCAAAATCAGAGAAAGACCCAAGCAAAAACCTGACCAAAACCAGAGATAGACCCAGGTTGGAAACAAAAACAGACAGTCCCGCGTTAAAGCCAAGCCAAAGTCAGAGATAGTCCTGAGCTAAAACCAAACCAAAACCAGAGATAGACCCGAGGTGGAAACAAAAACAGAGACAGTGCCGAGTTAAAGCCAGATCAAAATCAGAGATAGACCCAAGCAAACACCTGACCAAAATAAGAGATAAACCGGAGCTAAAACCAGCCCAAAATCAGAGATAGAACTGAACAGGAACCAGACTAAAAACAGAGAGCAACCCAAGCTGGAACCACAAACCAGAGACAGACCCGAGAGAAAACCAGACTAAAATCAGAGATAAACCTGAACTAAAACCACACCAAAATCAGAGATACACCTGAACTAAAACCACACCAAAATCAGAGATAGACTGGAGCTAAAGCCAGAAAATTCAGAGATAGACCTGAGCTAAAACCACACCAAAATCAGAGATAGACCTGAGCTAAAACCACACCAAAATCAGAGATACACCTGAACCAAAACCACACCAAAATCAGAGATACACCTGAACCAAAACCACACCAAAATCAGAGATAGACCTGAACTAAAACCTCACCAAAATCAGAGATAGACTGTAGCTAAAGCCAGACCAAAATCAGAGATAGACCCGAGCTGAAACCAGACAAAAACCAGAGATAGACCTGAGCTAAAACCAGACGAAAATCTGTGATGGACACGAGCTAAAACCACAACAAAATCAGAGGTAGTCCTGAGCTCAAACCAGACCAAAATCAGAGATAGACCTGAGCTATAACCAGACCAAAATCAGAGGTTGTCCTGAGGTAAAACCAGACCAAAATCAGAGATAGACCTGAGCTATAACCAGACCAAAATCAGAGTTACTCCTGAGGTAAAACCAGACCAAAATCAGAGATAGACCCGAGCTAAAACCACACCAAAATCAGAGATGGAACTGAGCTAACACGACACCAAAATCAGAGATAGACCCAAATTAAAACCACACCAAAATCAGAGATAGACCTGAGCTAAAACCACACCAAAATCAGAGATAGACCTGAACTAAAACCACACCAAAATCAGAGATACACCTGAACTAAAACCACACCAAAATCAGAGATAGACTGGAGCTAAAGCCAGACCAAAGTCAGAGATAGACCCGAGCAGAAACCAGATGAAAACCAGAGATAGACCTGTGCTAAAACCACACCAAAATCAGAGATAGACCGGAAATAAAACCACACCAGAATCAGAAATAGACTGGAGCTAAAGCCACACCAAAATCAGAGATAGACCCAAGCTGAAACCAGACAAAAACCAGAGATAGACCTGAGCTAAAATCAGACGAAAATCAGTGATGGACACGAGCTAAAACCACAACAAAATCAGAGGTTGTCCTGAGGTAAAACCAGACCAAAATCAGAGATAGACCTGAGCTATAACCAAACCAAAATCAGAGGTAGTCCTGAGGTAAAACCAGACCAAAATCAGAGATAGACCTGAGCTATAACCACACCAATATCAGAGATAGACCCGGGCTAAAACCACACCAAAATCAGAGATGGAACTGAGCTAACACGACACCAAAATCAGAGATAGACCCAAATTAAAACCACACCAAAATCAGAGATAGACCTGAGCTAAAACCACACCAAAATCAGAGATACACCTGAACTAAAACCACACCAATATCAGAGATACACCTGAACTAAAACCACACCAAAATCAGAGATAGACTGGAGCTAAAGCCAGACCAAAATCAGAGATAGACCGGAAATAAAACCACACCAGAATCAGAAATAGACTGGAGCTAAAGCCACACCAAAATCAGAGATAGACCCAAGCTGAAACCAGACAAAAACCAGAGATAGACCTGAGCTAAAATCAGACGAAAATCAGTGATGGACACGAGCTAAAACCACAACAAAATCAGAGGTAGTCCTGAGCTCAAACCAGACCAAAATCAGAGATAGACCTGAGCTATAACCACACCAAAATCAGAGGTTGTCCTGAGGTAAAACCAGACCAAAATCAGAGATAGACCTGAGCTATAACCAAACCAAAATCAGAGGTAGTCCTGAGGTAAAACCAGACCAAAATCAGAGATAGACCTGAGCTATAACCACACCAATATCAGAGATAGACCCGGGCTAAAACCACACCAAAATCAGAGATAGAACTGAGCTAACACGACACCAAAATCAGAGATAGACCCAAATTAAAACCACACCAAAATCAGAGATAGACCTGAATTAAAACCACACCAAAATCAGAGATACACCTGAACTAAAACCACACCAATATCAGAGATAGACTGGAGCTAAAGCCAGACCAAAATCAGAGATAGACCCAAGCAAAAACCTGACCAAAACCAGAGATAGACCCAGGTTGGAAACAAAAACAGACAGTCCCGAGTTAAAGCCAAGCCAAAGTCAGAGATAGTCCTGAGCTAAAACCAAACCAAAACCAGAGATAGACCCGAGGTGGAAACAAAAACAGAGACAGTGCCGAGTTAAAGCCAGATCAAAATCAGAGATAGACCCAAGCAAACACCTGACCAAAATAAGAGATAAACCGGAGCTAAAACCAGACCAAAATCAGAGATAGAACTGAACTGGAACCAGACTAAAAACAGAGAGCGACCCAAGCTGGAACCAAAAACCAGAGACAGACCCGAGAGAAAACCAGACTAAAATCAGAGATACACCTGAACTAAAACCACAACAAAATCAGAGATAGACTGGAGCTAAAGCCAGACCAAAATCAGAGATGCACCTGAACTAAAACCACACCAGAATCAGAGATAGACTGGAGCTAAAGCCAGACCAAAATCAGAGATAGACCCGAGCTGAAACCAGACAAAAACCAGAGATAGACCTGAGCTAAAACCAGACGAAAATCAGTGATGGACACGAGCTAAAACCACAACAAAATCAGAGGTAGTCCTGAGCTCAAACCAGACCAAAAATAGAGACAGACCTGACCTATAACCAGACCAAAATCAGAGATAGGCCCGAGCTAAAACCACACCAAAATCAGAGATGGAACTGAGCTAACACGACATCAAAATCAGACATAGACCCAAATTAAAACCACACCAAAATCAGAGATAGACCTGAGCTAAAACCACACCAAAATCAGAGATAGACCTGAGCTAAAACCACACCAAAATCAGAGATAGACCTGAACTAAAACCACACCAAAATCAGAGATACACCTGAACTAAAACCACACCAAAATCAGAGATAGACTGGAGCTAAAGCCAGACCAAAATCAGAGATAGACCCGAGCTGAAACCAGATGAAAACCAGAGATAGACCTGAGCTAAAACCACACCAAAATCAGAGATAGACCGGAAATAAAACCACACCAGAATCAGAAATAGACTGGAGCTAAAGCCACACCAAAATCAGAGATAGACCCAAGCTGAAACCAGACAAAAACCAGAGATAGACCTGAGCTAAAATCAGACGAAAATCAGTGATGGACACGAGCTAAAACCACAACAAAATCAGAGGTAGTCCTGAGCTCAAACCAGACCAAAATCAGAGATAGACCAGAGCTATAACCAAACCAAAATCAGAGGTTGTCCTGAGGTAAAACCAGACCAAAATCAGAGATAGACCAGAGCTATAACCAAACCAAAATCAGAGGTTGTCCTGAGGTAAAACCAGACCAAAATCAGAGATAGACCTGAGCTATAACCAAACCAAAATCAGAGGTAGTCCTGAGGTAAAACCAGACCAAAATCAGAGATAGACCTGAGCTATAACCACACCAATATCAGAGATAGACCCGGGCTAAAACCACACCAAAATCAGAGATAGAACTGAGCTAACACGACACCAAAATCAGAGATAGACCCGAATTAAAACCACACCAAAATCAGAGATAGACCTGAATTAAAACCACACCAAAATCAGAGATACACCTGAACTAAAACCACACCAATATCAGAGATAGACTGGAGCTAAAGCCAGACCAAAATTAGAGATAGACCCAAGCAAAAACCTGACCAAAACCAGAGATAGACCCAGGTTGGAAACAAAAACAGACAGTCCCGCGTTAAAGCCAAGCCAAAGTCAGAGATAGTCCTGAGCTAAAACCAAACCAAAACCAGAGATAGACCCGAGGTGGAAACAAAAACAGAGACAGTGCCGAGTTAAAGCCAGATCAAAATCAGAGAAAGACCCAAGCAAACACCTGACCAAAATAAGAGATAAACCGGAGCTAAAACCAGACCAAAATCAGAGATAGAACTGAACGGGAACCAGACTAAAAACAGAGAGCGACCCAAGCTGAAACCAAAAACCAGAGACAGACCCGAGAGAATACCAGACTAAAATCAGAGATACACCTGAACTAAAACCACACCAAAAATCAGAGATAAACCTGAACTAAAACCACACCAAAATCAGAGATACACCTGAACTAAAACCACACCAAAATCAGAGATAGACTGGAGCTAAAGCCAGAAAAAAATCAGAGATAGACCTGAGCTAAAACCACACCAAAATCAGAGATAGACCTGAGCTAAAACCACACCAAAATCAGAGATACACCTGAACTAAAACCTCACCAAAATCAGAGATAGACTGTAGCTAAAGCCAGACCAAAATCAGAGATAGACCCGAGCTGAAACCAGACAAAAACCAGAGATAGACCTGAGCTAAAACCAGACGAAAATCTGTGATGGACACGAGCTAAAACCACAACAAAATCAGAGGTAGTCCTGAGCTCAAACCCGACCAAAATCAGAGATAGACCTGAGCTATAACCAGACCAAAATCAGAGATAGACCCGAGCTAAAACCACACCAAAATCAGAGATGGAACTGAGCTAACACGACACCAAAATCAGAGATAGACCCAAATTAAAACCACACCAAAATCAGAGATAGACCTGAGCTAAAACCACACCAAAATCAGAGATAGACCTGAACTAAAACCACACCAAAATCAGAGATACACCTGAACTAAAACCACACCAAAATCAGAGATAGACTGGAGCTAAAGCCAGAAAAACATCAGAGATAGACCTGAGCTAAAACCACACCAAAATCAGAGATAGACCTGAGCTAAAACCACACCAAAATCAGCGATACACCTGAACTAAAACCACACCAAAATCTGAGATAGACTGGAGCTAAAGCCAGACCAAAATCAGAGATAGACCCGAGCTGAAACCAGACAAAAACCAGAGATAGACCTGAGCTAAAACCAGACGAAAATCTGTGATGGACACGAGCTAAAACCACAACAAAATCAGAGGTAGTCCTGAGCTCAAACCCGACCAAAATCAGAGATAGACCTGAGGTATAACCAGACCAAAATCAGAGGTACTCCTGAGGTAAAACCAGACCAAAATCAGAGATAGACCTGAGCTATAACCAGACCAAAATCAGAGATAGACCAGAGCTAAAACCACACCAAAATCAGAGATGGAACTGAGCTAACACGACACCAAAATCAGAGATAGACCCAAATTAAAACCACACCAAAATCAGAGATACACCTGAACTAAAACCACACCAAAATCAGAGATAGACTGGAGCTAAAGCCAGACCAAAATCAGAGATAGACCCGAGCTGAAACCAGACGAAAACCAGAGATAGACCTGAGCTAAAACCACACCAAAATCAGAGATAGACCGGAAATAAAACCACACCAGAATCAGAAATAGACTGGAGCTAAAGCCAGACCAAAATCAGAGATAGACCCGAGCTGAAACCAGACAAAAACCAGAGATAGACCTGAGCTAAAATCAGACGAAAATCAGTGATGGACACGAGCTAAAACTACAACAAAATCAGAGGTAGTCCTGAGCTCAAACCAGACCAAAATCAGAGAAAGACCTGAGCTATAACCAAACCAAAATCAGAGGTTGTCCTGAGGTAAAACCAGACCAAAATCAGAGATAGACCTGAGCTATAACCAAACCAATATCAGAGATAGACCCGGGCTAAAACCACACCAAAATCAGAGATAGAACTGAGCTAACACGACACCAAAATCAGAGATAGACCCGAATTAAAACCACACCAAAATCAGAGATAGACCTGAATTAAAACCACATCAAAATAGAGATACACCTGAGCTAAAACCACACCAATATCAGAGATAGACTGGAGCTAAAGCCAGACCAAAATCAGAGATAGACCCAAGCAAAAACCTGACCAAAACCAGAGATAGACCCAGGTTGGAAACAAAAACAGACAG
This sequence comes from Isurus oxyrinchus, assembly GCA_026770705.1. Classification (NCBI taxonomy): domain Eukaryota; kingdom Metazoa; phylum Chordata; class Chondrichthyes; order Lamniformes; family Lamnidae; genus Isurus; species Isurus oxyrinchus. The sequence continues at coordinate 94,974,438 of JANJGN010000010.1, forward strand.
TCCCGCGTTAAAGCCAAGCCAAAGTCAGAGATAGTCCTGAGCTAAAACCAAACCAAAACCAGAGATAGACCCGAGGTGGAAACAAAAACAGAGACAGTGCCGAGTTAAAGCCAGATCAAAATCAGAGATAGACCCAAGCAAACACCTGACCAAAATAAGAGATAAACCGGAGCTAAAACCAAACCAAAATCAGAGATAGAACTGAACGGGAACCAGACTAAAAACAGAGAGCGACCCAAGCTGGAACCACAAACCAGAGACAGACCCGAGAGAAAACCAGACTAAAATCAGAGATAAACCTGAACTAAAACCACACCAAAATCAGAGATACACCTGAACTAAAACCACACCAAAATCAGAGATAGACTGGAGCTAAAGCCAGAAAAAAATCAGAGATAGACCTGAGCTAAAACCACACCAAAATCAGAGATACACCTGAGCTAAAACCACACCAAAATCAGAGATACACCTGAACTAAAACCACACCAAAATCAGAGATAGACCTGAGCTAAAGCCAGACCAAAATCAGAGATAGACCCGAGCTGAAACCAGACAAAAACCAGAGATAGACCTGAGCTAAAACCAGACGAAAATCTGTGATGGACACGAGCTAAAACCACAACAAAATCAGAGGTAGTCCTGAGCTCAAACCCGACCAAAATCAGAGATAGACCTGAGGTATAACAAGACCAAAATCAGAGGTACTCCTGAGGTAAAACCAGACCAAAATCAGAGATAGACCTGAGCTATAACCAGACCAAAATCAGAGATAGACCCGAGCTAAAACCACACCAAAATCAGAGATGGAACTGAGCTAACACGACACCAAAATCAGAGATAGACCCAAATTAAAACCACACCAAAATCAGAGATAGACCTGAGCTAAAACCACACCAAAATCAGAGATAGACCTGAACTAAAACCACACCAAAATCAGAGATACACCTGAACTAAAACCACACCAAAATCAGAGATAGACTGGAGCTAAAGCCAGACCAAAATCAGAGATAGACCCGAGCTGAAACCAGATGAAAATCTGTGATGGACACGAGCTAAAACCACAACAAAATCAGAGGTAGTCCTGAGCTCAAACCCGACCAAAATCAGAGATAGACCTGAGGTATAACAAGACCAAAATCAGAGGTACTCCTGAGGTAAAACCAGACCAAAATCAGAGATAGACCTGAGCTATAACCAGACCAAAATCAGAGATAGACCCGAGCTAAAACCACACCAAAATCAGAGATGGAACTGAGCTAACACGACACCAAAATCAGAGATAGACCCAAATTAAAACCACACCAAAATCAGAGATAGACCTGAGCTAAAACCACACCAAAATCAGAGATAGACCTGAACTAAAACCACACCAAAATCAGAGATACACCTGAACTAAAACCACACCAAAATCAGAGATGGAACTGAGCTAACACGACACCAAAATCACAGATAGACCCAAATTAAAACCACACCAAAATCAGAGATAGACCTGAGCTAAAACCACACCAAAATCAGAGATAGACCTGAACTAAAACCACACCAAAATCAGAGATACACCTGAACTAAAACCACACCAAAATCAGAGATAGACTGGAGCTAAAGCCAGACCAAAATCAGAGATAGACCCGAGCTGAAACCAGACGAAAACCAGAGATAGACCTGAGCTAAAACCACACCAAAATCAGAGATAGACCGGAAATAAAACCACACCAGAATCAGAAATAGACTGGAGCTAAAGCCACACCAAAATCAGAGATAGACTCAAGCTGAAACCAGACAAAAACCAGAGATAGACCTGAGCTAAAATCAGACGAAAATCAGTGATGGACACGAGCTAAAACCACAACAAAATCAGAGGTAGTCCTGAGCTCAAACCAGACCAAAATCAGAGATAGACCAGAGCTATAACCAAACCAAAATCAGAGGTTGTCCTGAGGTAAAACCAGACCAAAATCAGAGATAGACCAGAGCTATAACCAAACCAAAATCAGAGGTTGTCCTGAGGTAAAACCAGACCAAAATCAGAGATAGACCTGAGCTATAACCAAACCAAAATCAGAGGTAGTCCTGAGGTAAAACCAGACCAAAATCAGAGATAGACCTGAGCTATAACCACACCAATATCAGAGATAGACCCGGGCTAAAACCACACCAAAATCAGAGATAGAACTGAGCTAACACGACACCAAAATCAGAGATAGACCCGAATTAAAACCACACCAAAATCAGAGATAGACCTGAATTAAAACCACACCAAAATCAGAGATACACCTGAACTAAAACCACACCAATATCAGAGATAGACTGGAGCTAAAGCCAGACCAAAATTAGAGATAGACCCAAGCAAAAACCTGACCAAAACCAGAGATAGACCCAGGTTGGAAACAAAAACAGACAGTCCCGCGTTAAAGCCAAGCCAAAGTCAGAGATAGTCCTGAGCTAAAACCAAACCAAAACCAGAGATAGACCCGAGGTGGAAACAAAAACAGAGACAGTGCCGAGTTAAAGCCAGATCAAAATCAGAGATAGACCCAAGCAAACACCTGACCAAAATAAGAGATAAACCGGAGCTAAAACCAGACCAAAATCAGAGATAGAACTGAACGGGAACCAGACTAAAAACAGAGAGCGACCCAAGCTGAAACCAAAAACCAGAGACAGACCCGAGAGAAAACCACATTAAAATCAGAGATACACCTGAACTAAAACCACACCAAAATCAGAGATACACCTGAACTAAAACCACACCAAAATCAGAGATACACCTGAACTAAAACCACACCAAAATCAGAGATAGACTGGAGCTAAAGCCAGAAAAAAATCAGAGATAGACCTGAGCTAAAACCACACCAAAATCAGAGATAGACCTGAGCTAAAACCACACCAAAATCAGAGATACACCTGAACTAAAACCTCACCAAAATCAGAGATAGACTGTAGCTAAAGCCAGACCAAAATCAGAGATAGACCCGAGCTGAAACCAGACAAAAACCAGAGATAGACCTGAGCTAAAACCAGACGAAAATCTGTGATGGACACGAGCTAAAACCACAACAAAATCAGAGGTAGTCCTGAGCTCAAACCCGACCAAAATCAGAGATAGACCTGAGGTATAACCAGACCAAAATCAGAGGTACTCCTGAGGTATAACCAGACCAAAATCAGAGATAGACCTGAGCTATAACCAGACCAAAATCAGAGATAGACCCGAGCTAAAACCACACCAAAATCAGAGATGGAACTGAGCTAACACGACACCAAAATCAGAGATAGACCCAAATTAAAACCACACCAAAATCAGAGATAGACCTGAGCTAAAACCACACCAAAATCAGAGATAGACCTGAACTAAAACCACACCAAAATCAGAGATACACCTGAACTAAAACCACACCAAAATCAGAGATAGACTGGAGCTAAAGCCAGAAAAACATCAGAGATAGACCTGAGCTAAAACCACACCAAAATCAGAGATAGACCTGAGCTAAAACCACACCAAAATCAGCGATACACCTGAACTAAAACCACACCAAAATCTGAGATAGACTGGAGCTAAAGCCAGACCAAAATCAGAGATAGACCCGAGCTGAAACCAGACAAAAACCAGAGATAGACCTGAGCTAAAACCAGACGAAAATCTGTGATGGACACGAGCTAAAACCACAACAAAATCAGAGGTAGTCCTGAGCTCATACCAGACCAAAATCAGAGATAGACCTGAGCTATAACCAGACCAAAATCAGAGGTAGTCCTGAGGTAAAACCAGACCAAAATCAGAGATAGACCTGAGCTATAACCAGACCAAAATCAGAGATAGACCCGAGCAAAAAACACAACAAAATCAGAGATAGAACTGAGCTAACACGACACCAAAATCAGACATAGACCCAAATTAAAACCACACCAAAATCAGAGATAGACCTGAGCTAAAACCACACCAAAATCAGAGATAGACCTGAACTAAAACCACACCAAAATCAGAGATACACCTGAACTAAAACCACACCAAAATCAGAGATAGACTGGAGCTAAAGCCAGACCAAAATCAGAGATAGACCCGAGCTGAAACCAGACAAAAACCAGAGATAGACCTGAGCTAAAACCAGACGAAAATCTGTGATGGACACGAGCTAAAACCACAACAAAATCAGAGGTAGTCCTGAGCTCAAACCCGACCAAAATCAGAGATAGACCTGAGGTATAACCAGACCAAAATCAGAGGTACTCCTGAGGTAAAACCAGACCAAAATCAGAGATAGACCTGAGCTATAACCAGACCAAAATCAGAGATAGACCAGAGCTAAAACCACACCAAAATCAGAGATGGAACTGAGCTAACACGACACCAAAATCAGAGATAGACCCAAATTAAAACCACACCAAAATCAGAGATACACCTGAACTAAAACCACACCAAAATCAGAGATAGACTGGAGCTAAAGCCAGACCAAAATCAGAGATAGACCCGAGCTGAAACCAGACGAAAACCAGAGATAGACCTGAGCTAAAACCACACCAAAATCAGAGATAGACCGGAAATAAAACCACACCAGAATCAGAAATAGACTGGAGCTAAAGCCAGACCAAAATCAGAGATAGACCCGAGCTGAAACCAGACAAAAACCAGAGATAGACCTGAGCTAAAATCAGACGAAAATCAGTGATGGACACGAGCTAAAACTACAACAAAATCAGAGGTAGTCCTGAGCTCAAACCAGACCAAAATCAGAGATAGACCTGAGCTATAACCAAACCAAAATCAGAGGTTGTCCTGAGGTAAAACCAGACCAAAATCAGAGATAGACCTGAGCTATAACCAAACCAATATCAGAGATAGACCCGGGCTAAAACCACACCAAAATCAGAGATAGAACTGAGCTAACACGACACCAAAATCAGAGATAGACCCGAATTAAAACCACACCAAAATCAGAGATAGACCTGAATTAAAACCACATCAAAATAGAGATACACCTGAGCTAAAACCACACCAATATCAGAGATAGACTGGAGCTAAAGCCAGACCAAAATCAGAGATAGACCCAAGCAAAAACCTGACCAAAACCAGAGATAGACCCAGGTTGGAAACAAAAACAGACAGTCCCGCGTTAAAGCCAAGCCAAAGTCAGAGATAGTCCTGAGCTAAAACCAAACCAAAACCAGAGATAGACCCGAGGTGGAAACAAAAACAGAGACAGTGCCGAGTTAAAGCCAGATCAAAATCAGAGATAGACCCAAGCAAACACCTGACCAAAATAAGAGATAAACCGGAGCTAAAACCAAACCAAAATCAGAGATAGAACTGAACGGGAACCAGACTAAAAACAGAGAGCGACCCAAGCTGGAACCACAAACCAGAGACAGACCCGAGAGAAAACCAGACTAAAATCAGAGATAAACCTGAACTAAAACCACACCAAAATCAGAGATACACCTGAACTAAAACCACACCAAAATCAGAGATAGACTGGAGCTAAAGCCAGAAAAAAATCAGAGATAGACCTGAGCTAAAACCACACCAAAATCAGAGATACACCTGAGCTAAAACCACACCAAAATCAGAGATACACCTGAACTAAAACCACACCAAAATCAGAGATAGACCTGAGCTAAAGCCAGACCAAAATCAGAGATAGACCCGAGCTGAAACCAGACAAAAACCAGAGATAGACCTGAGCTAAAACCAGACGAAAATCTGTGATGGACACGAGCTAAAACCACAACAAAATCAGAGGTAGTCCTGAGCTCAAACCCGACCAAAATCAGAGATAGACCTGAGGTATAACAAGACCAAAATCAGAGGTACTCCTGAGGTAAAACCAGACCAAAATCAGAGATAGACCTGAGCTATAACCAGACCAAAATCAGAGATAGACCCGAGCTAAAACCACACCAAAATCAGAGATGGAACTGAGCTAACACGACACCAAAATCAGAGATAGACCCAAATTAAAACCACACCAAAATCAGAGATAGACCTGAGCTAAAACCACACCAAAATCAGAGATAGACCTGAACTAAAACCACACCAAAATCAGAGATACACCTGAACTAAAACCACACCAAAATCAGAGATAGACTGGAGCTAAAGCCAGACCAAAATCAGAGATAGACCCGAGCTGAAACCAGATGAAAACCAGAGATAGACCTGAGCTAAAACCACACCAAAATCAGAGATAGACCGGAAATAAAACCACACCAGAATCAGAAATAGACTGGAGCTAAAGCCACACCAAAATCAGAGATAGACTCAAGCTGAAACCAGACAAAAACCAGAGATAGACCTGAGCTAAAATCAGACGAAAATCAGTGATGGACACGAGCTAAAACCACAACAAAATCAGAGGTAGTCCTGAGCTCAAACCAGACCAAAATCAGAGATAGACCAGAGCTATAACCAAACCAAAATCAGAGGTTGTCCTGAGGTAAAACCAGACCAAAATCAGAGATAGACCAGAGCTATAACCAAACCAAAATCAGAGGTTGTCCTGAGGTAAAACCAGACCAAAATCAGAGATAGACCTGAGCTATAACCAAACCAAAATCAGAGGTAGTCCTGAGGTAAAACCAGACCAAAATCAGAGATAGACCTGAGCTATAACCACACCAATATCAGAGATAGACCCGGGCTAAAACCACACCAAAATCAGAGATAGAACTGAGCTAACACGACACCAAAATCAGAGATAGACCCGAATTAAAACCACACCAAAATCAGAGATAGACCTGAATTAAAACCACACCAAAATCAGAGATACACCTGAACTAAAACCACACCAATATCAGAGATAGACTGGAGCTAAAGCCAGACCAAAATTAGAGATAGACCCAAGCAAAAACCTGACCAAAACCAGAGATAGACCCAGGTTGGAAACAAAAACAGACAGTCCCGCGTTAAAGCCAAGCCAAAGTCAGAGATAGTCCTGAGCTAAAACCAAACCAAAACCAGAGATAGACCCGAGGTGGAAACAAAAACAGAGACAGTGCCGAGTTAAAGCCAGATCAAAATCAGAGATAGACCCAAGCAAACACCTGACCAAAATAAGAGATAAACCGGAGCTAAAACCAGACCAAAATCAGAGATAGAACTGAACGGGAACCAGACTAAAAACAGAGAGCGACCCAAGCTGAAACCAAAAACCAGAGACAGACCCGAGAGAAAACCACATTAAAATCAGAGATACACCTGAACTAAAACCACACCAAAATCAGAGATACACCTGAACTAAAACCACACCAAAATCAGAGATACACCTGAACTAAAACCACACCAAAATCAGAGATAGACTGGAGCTAAAGCCAGAAAAAAATCAGAGATAGACCTGAGCTAAAACCACACCAAAATCAGAGATAGACCTGAGCTAAAACCACACCAAAATCAGAGATACACCTGAACTAAAACCTCACCAAAATCAGAGATAGACTGTAGCTAAAGCCAGACCAAAATCAGAGATAGACCCGAGCTGAAACCAGACAAAAACCAGAGATAGACCTGAGCTAAAACCAGACGAAAATCTGTGATGGACACGAGCTAAAACCACAACAAAATCAGAGGTAGTCCTGAGCTCAAACCCGACCAAAATCAGAGATAGACCTGAGGTATAACCAGACCAAAATCAGAGGTACTCCTGAGGTATAACCAGACCAAAATCAGAGATAGACCTGAGCTATAACCAGACCAAAATCAGAGATAGACCCGAGCTAAAACCACACCAAAATCAGAGATGGAACTGAGCTAACACGACACCAAAATCAGAGATAGACCCAAATTAAAACCACACCAAAATCAGAGATAGACCTGAGCTAAAACCACACCAAAATCAGAGATAGACCTGAACTAAAACCACACCAAAATCAGAGATACACCTGAACTAAAACCACACCAAAATCAGAGATAGACTGGAGCTAAAGCCAGAAAAACATCAGAGATAGACCTGAGCTAAAACCACACCAAAATCAGAGATAGACCTGAGCTAAAACCACACCAAAATCAGCGATACACCTGAACTAAAACCACACCAAAATCTGAGATAGACTGGAGCTAAAGCCAGACCAAAATCAGAGATAGACCCGAGCTGAAACCAGACAAAAACCAGAGATAGACCTGAGCTAAAACCAGACGAAAATCTGTGATGGACACGAGCTAAAACCACAACAAAATCAGAGGTAGTCCTGAGCTCAAACCCGACCAAAATCAGAGATAGACCTGAGGTATAACCAGACCAAAATCAGAGGTACTCCTGAGGTAAAACCAGACCAAAATCAGAGATAGACCTGAGCTATAACCAGACCAAAATCAGAGATAGACCCGAGCTAAAACCACACCAAAATCAGAGATGGAACTGAGCTAACACGACACCAAAATCAGAGATAGACCCAAATTAAAACCACACCAAAATCAGAGATACACCTGAACTAAAACCACACCAAAATCAGAGATAGACTGGAGCTAAAGCCAGACCAAAATCAGAGATAGACCCGAGCTGAAACCAGACGAAAACCAGAGATAGACCTGAGCTAAAACCACACCAAAATCAGAGATAGACCGGAAATAAAACCACACCAGAATCAGAAATAAACTGGAGCTAAAGCCACACCAAAATCAGAGATAGACCCGAGCTGAAACCAGACAAAAACCAGAGATAGACCTGAGCTAAAATCAGACGAAAATCAGTGATGGACACGAGCTAAAACTACAACAAAATCAGAGGTAGTCCTGAGCTCAAACCAGACCAAAATCAGAGATAGACCTGAGCTATAACCAAACCAAAATCAGAGGTTGTCCTGAGGTAAAACCAGACCAAAATCAGAGATAGACCTGAGCTATAACCAAACCAAAATCAGAGGTAGTCCTGAGGTAAAACCAGACCAAAATCAGAGATAGACCTGAGCTATAACCACACCAATATCAGAGATAGTCCCGGGCTAAAACCACACCAAAATGAGAGATAGACCTGAGCTAACACGACACCAAACTCAGAGATAGACCCGAATTAAAACCACACCAAAATCAGAGATAGACTGGAGCTAAAGCCAGACCAAAATCAGAGATAGACCCGAGCTGAAACCAGACAAAAACCAGAGATAGACCTGAGCTAAAATCAGACGAAAATCAGTGATGGACACGAGCTAAAACCACAACAAAATCAGAGGTAGTCCTGAGCTCAAACCAGACCAAAATCAGAGATAGACCTGAGCTATAACCAAACCAAAATCAGAGGTAGTCCTGAGCTCAAACCAGACCAAAATCAGAGATAGACCTGAGCTATAACCAAACCAAAATCAGAGGTTGTCCTGAGGTAAAACCAGACCAAAATCAGAGATAGACCTGAGCTATAACCAAACCAAAATCAGAGGTAGTCCTGAGGTAAAACCAGACCAAAATCAGAGATAGACCTGAGCTATAACCACACCAATATCAGAGATAGACCCGGGCTAAAACCACACCAAAATCAGAGATAGAACTGAGCTAACACGACACCAAACTCAGAGATAGATCCGAATTAAAACCACACCAAAATCAGAGATAGACCTGAATTAAAACCACACCAAAATCAGAGATACACCTGAACTAAAAACACACCAATATCAGAGAGAGACTGGAGCTAAAGCCAGACCAAATTCAGAGAAAGACCCAGGTTGGAAACAAAAACCGACAGTCCCGAGTTAAAGCCAAGCCAAAGTCAGAGATAGTCCTGAGCTAAAACCAAACCAAAACCAGAGATAGACCCGAGGTGGAAACAAAAACAGAGACAGTGCCGAGTTAAAGCCAGATCAAAATCAGAGATAGACCCAAGCAAACACCTGACCTAAATAAGAGATAAACCGGAGCTAAAACCAGACCAAAATCAGAGATAGAACTGAACGGGAACCAGACTAAAAACAGAGAGCGACCCAAGCTGAAACCACAAACCAGAGACAGACCCGAGAGAAAACCAGACTAAAATCAGAGATACACCTGAACTAAAACCACACCAAAATCAGAGATAGACTGGAGCTAAAGCCAGACCAAAATCAGAGATAGACCCGAGCTGAAACCAGACAAAAACCAGAGATAGACCTGAGCTAAAACGAGATGAAAATCTGGGATTGACACGAGCTAAAACCACAACAAAATCAGAGGTAGTCCTGAGCTCATACCAGACCAAAATCAGAGATAGACCTGAGCTATAACCAGACCAAAATCAGAGGTAGTCCTGAGGTAAAACCAGACCAAAATCAGAGATAGACCTGAGCTATAACCAGACCAAAATCAGAGATAGACCCGAGCAAAAAACACAACAAAATCAGAGATAGAACTGAGCTAACACGACACCAAAATCAGACATAGACCCAAATTAAAACCACACCAAAATCAGAGATAGACCTGAGCTAAAACCACACCAAAATCAGAGATAGACCTGAACTAAAACCACACCAAAATCAGAGATACACCTGAACTAAAACCACACCAAAATCAGAGATAGACTGGAGCTAAAGCCAGACCAAAATCAGAGATAGACCCGAGCTGAAACCAGACAAAAACCAGAGATAGACCTGAGCTAAAACCAGACGAAAATCTGTGATGGACACGAGCTAAAACCACAACAAAATCAGAGGTAGTCCTGAGCTCAAACCCGACCAAAAATAGAGACAGACCTGACCTATAACCAGACCAAAATCAGAGATAGACCCGAGCTAAAACCACACCAAAATCAGAGATAGAACTGAGCTAACACGACACCAAAATCAGAGATAGACCCAAATTAAAACCACACCAAATCAGAGATAGACCTGAGCTAAAACCACACCAAAATCAGAGATAGACCTGAACTAAAACCACACCAAAATCAGAGATACACCTGAACTAAAACCACACCAAAATCAGAGATAGACTGGAGCTAAAGCCAGACCAAAATCAGAGATAGACCCGAGCTGAAACCAGACGAAAACCAGAGATAGACCTGAGCTAAAACCACACCAAAATCAGAGATAGACCGGAAATAAAACCACACCAAAATCAGAAATAGACTGGAGCTAAAGCCAGACCAAAATCAGAGACAGACCCGAGCTGAAACCAGACAAAAACCAGAGATAGACCTGAGCTAAAATCAGACGAAAATCAGTGATGGACACGAGCTAAAACCACAACAAAATCAGAGGTAATCCTGAGGTAAAGCCAGACCAAAATCAGAGATAGACCTGAGCTATAACCAAACCAAAATCAGAGGTAGTCCTGAGGTAAAACCAGACCAAAATCAGAGATAGACCTGAGCTATAACCACACCAATATCAGAGATAGACCCGGGCTAAAACCACACCAAAATCAGAGATAGAACTGAGCTAACACGACACCAAACTCAGAGATAGACCCGAATTAAAACCAGACCAAAATCAGAGATAGACCTGAATTAAAACCACACCAAAATCAGAGATACACCTGAACTAAAACCACACCAATATCAGAGATAGACTGGAGCTAAAGCCAGACCAAAACCAGAGATAGACCCAAGCAAAAACCTGACCAAAACCAGAGATAGACCCAGGTTGGAAACAAAAACAGACAGTCCCGAGTTAAAGCCAAGCCAAAGTCAGAGATAGTCCTGAGCTAAAACCAAACCAAAACCAGAGATAGACCCGAGGTGGAAACAAAAACAGAGACAGTGCCGAGTTAAAGCCAGATCAAAATCAGAGATAGACCCAAGCAAACACCTGACCAAAATAAGAGATAAACCGGAGCTAAAACCAGGCCAAAATCAGAGATAGAACTGAACTGGAACCAGACTAAGAACAGAGAGCGACCCAAGCTGGAACCAAAAACCAGAGACAGACCCGAGAGAAAACCAGACTAAAATCAGAGATACACCTGAACTAAAACCACATCAAAATCAGAGATACACCTGAACTAAAACCACACCAAAATCAGAGATAGACTGGAGCTAAAGCCAGACCAAAATCTGAGATAGAGCTGACCTAAAACCACACCAAAATCAGAGATAGACCTGTGCTAAAACCACACCAAAATCAGAGATGCACCTGAACTAAAACCACACCAAAATCTGAGATAGACTGGAGCTAAAGCCAGACCAAAATCAGAGATAGACCCGAGCTGAAACCAGACAAAAACCAGAGATAGACCTGAGCTAAAACCAGACGAAAATCTGTGATGGACACGAGCTAAAACCACAACAAAATCAGAGGTAGTCCTGAGCTCAAACCAGACCAAAATCAGAGATAGACCAGAGCTATAACCAAACCAAAATCAGAGGTTGTCCTGAGGTAAAACCAGACCAAAATCAGAGATAGACCTGAGCTATAACCAAACCAAAATCAGAGGTAGTCCTGAGGTAAAACCAGACCAAAATCAGAGATAGACCTGAGCTATAACCACACCAATATCAGAGATAGACCCGGGCTAAAACCACACCAAAATCAGAGATAGAACTGAGCTAACACGACACCAAAATCAGAGATAGACCCGAATTAAAACCACACCAAAATCAGAGATAGACCTGAATTAAAACCACACCAAAATCAGAGATACACCTGAACTAAAACCACACCAATATCAGAGATAGACTGGAGCTAAAGCCAGACCAAAATCAGAGATAGACCCAAGCAAAAACCTGACCAAAACCAGAGATAGACCCAGGTTGGAAACAAAAACAGACAGTCCCGAGTTAAAGCCAAGCCAAAGTCAGAGATAGTCCTGAGCTAAAACCAAACCAAAACCAGAGATAGACCCGAGGTGGAAACAAAAACAGAGACAGTGCCGAGTTAAAGCCAGATCAAAATCAGAGATAGACCCAAGCAAACACCTGACCAAAATAAGAGATAAACCGGAGCTAAAACCAGACCAAAATCAGAGATAGAACTGAACGGGAACCAGACTAAAAACAGAGAGCAAACCAAGCTGGAACCACAAATCAGAGACAGACCCGAGAGAAAACCACACCAAAATCAGAGATAGACCTGAACTAAAACCACACCAAAATCAGAGATACACCTGAACTAAAACCACACCAAAATCAGAGATAGACTGGAGCTAAAGCCAGACCAAAATCAGAGATAGACCCGAGCTGAAACCAGACAAAAACCAGAGATAGACCTGAGCTAAAGCCAGAAAAACATCAGAGATAGACCTGAGCTAAAACCACACCAAAATCAGAGATAGACCTGAGCTAAAACCACACCAAAATCAGCGATACACCTGAACTAAAACCACACCAAAATCAGAGATAGACTGGAGCTAAAGCCAGACCAAAATCAGAGATAGACCCGAGCTGAAACCAGACAAAAACCAGAGATAGACCTGAGCTAAAACCAGACGAAAATCTGTGATGGACACGAGCTAAAACCACAACAAAATCAGAGGTAGTCCTGAGCTCAAACCCGACCAAAATCAGAGATAGACCTGAGGTATAACCAGACCAAAATCAGAGGTACTCCTGAGGTAAAACCAGACCAAAATCAGAGATAGACCTGAGCTATAACCAGACCAAAATCAGAGATAGACCCGAGCTAAAACCACACCAAAATCAGAGATGGAACTGAGCTAACACGACACCAAAATCAGAGATAGACCCAAATTAAAACCACACCAAAATCAGAGATAGACCTGAGCTAAAACCACACCAAAATCAGAGATAGACCTGAACTAAAACCACACCAAAATCAGAGATACACCTGAACTAAAACCACACCAAAATCAGAGATAGACTGGAGCTAAAGCCAGACCAAAATCAGAGATAGACCCGAGCTGAAACCAGACGAAAACCAGAGATAGACCTGAGCTAAAACCACACCAAAATCAGAGATAGACCGGAAATAAAACCACACCAGAATCAGAAATAGACTGGAGCTAAAGCCAGACCAAAATCAGAGATAGACCCAAGCTGAAACCAGACAAAAACCAGAGATAGACCTGAGCTAAAATCAGACGAAAATCAGTGATGGACAGGAGCTAAAACTACAACAAAATCAGAGGTAGTCCTGAGCTCAAACCAGACCAAAATCAGAGATAGACCTGAGCTATAACCAAACCAAAATCAGAGGTTGTCCTGAGGTAAAACCAGACCAAAATCAGAGATAGACCTGAGCTATAACCAAACCAAAATCAGAGGTAGTCCTGAGGTAAAACCAGACCAAAATCAGAGATAGACCTGAGCTATAACCACACCAATATCAGAGATAGACCCGGGCTAAAACCACACCAAAATCAGAGATAGAACTGAGCTAACACGACACCAAACTCAGAGATAGACCCGAATTAAAACCACACCAAACTCAGAGATAGACCCGAATTAAAACCACACCAAAATCAGAGATAGACCTGAATTAAAACCACACCAAAATCAGAGATACACCTGAACTAAAACCACACCAATATCAGAGATAGACTGGAGCTAAAGCCAGACCAAAATCAGAGATAGACCCAAGCAAAAACCTGACCAAATTCAGAGAAAGACCCAGGTTGGAAACAAAAACAGACAGTCCCGAGTTAAAGCCAAGCCAAAGTCAGAGATAGTCCTGAGCTAAAACCAAACCAAAACCAGAGATAGACCCGAGGTGGAAACAAAAACAGAGACAGTGCCGAGTTAAAGCCAGATCAAAATCAGAGATAGACCCAAGCAAACACCTGACCAAAATAAGAGATAAACCGGAGCTAAAACCAGACCAAAATCAGAGATAGAACTGAACGGGAACCAGACTAAAAACAGAGAGCGACCCAAGCTGGAACCAAAAACCAGAGACAGACCAGAGAGAAAACCAGACTAAAATCAGCGATACACCTGAACTAAAACCACACCAAAATCAGAGATACACCTGAACTAAAACCACACCAAAATCAGAGATAGACTGGAGCTAAAGCCAGACCAAAATCAGAGATAGACCCGAGCTGAAACCAGACAAAAACCAGAGATAGACCTGAGCTAAAACGAGATGAAAATCTGGGATTGACACGAGCTAAAACCACAACAAAATCAGAGGTAGTCCTGAGCTCATACCAGACCAAAATCAGAGATAGACCTGAGCTATAACCAGACCAAAATCAGAGGTAGTCCTGAGGTAAAACCAGACCAAAATCAGAGATAGACCTGAGCTATAACCAGACCAAAATCAGAGATAGACCCGAGCAAAAAACACAACAAAATCAGAGATAGAACTGAGCTAACACGACACCAAAATCAGACATAGACCCAAATTAAAACCACACCAAAATCAGAGATAGACCTGAGCTAAAACCACACCAAAATCAGAGATAGACCTGAACTAAAACCACACCAAAATCAGAGATACACCTGAACTAAAACCACACCAAAATCAGAGATAGACTGGAGCTAAAGCCAGACCAAAATCAGAGATAGACCCGAGCTGAAACCAGACAAAAACCAGAGATAGACCTGAGCTAAAACCAGACGAAAATCTGTGATGGACACGAGCTAAAACCACAACAAAATCAGAGGTAGTCCTGAGCTCAAACCCGACCAAAAATAGAGACAGACCTGACCTATAACCAGACCAAAATCAGAGATAGACCCGAGCTAAAACCACACCAAAATCAGAGATAGAACTGAGCTAACACGACACCAAAATCAGAGATAGACCCAAATTAAAACCACACCAAATCAGAGATAGACCTGAGCTAAAACCACACCAAAATCAGAGATAGACCTGAACTAAAACCACACCAAAATCAGAGATACACCTGAACTAAAACCACACCAAAATCAGAGATAGACTGGAGCTAAAGCCAGACCAAAATCAGAGATAGACCCGAGCTGAAACCAGACGAAAACCAGAGATAGACCTGAGCTAAAACCACACCAAAATCAGAGATAGACCGGAAATAAAACCACACCAAAATCAGAAATAGACTGGAGCTAAAGCCAGACCAAAATCAGAGATAGACCCGAGCTGAAACCAGACAAAAACCAGAGATAGACCTGAGCTAAAATCAGACGAAAATCAGTGATGGACACGAGCTAAAACCACAACAAAATCAGAGGTAATCCTGAGGTAAAGCCAGACCAAAATCAGAGATAGACCTGAGCTATAACCAAACCAAAATCAGAGGTAGTCCTGAGGTAAAACCAGACCAAAATCAGAGATAGACCTGAGCTATAACCACACCAATATCAGAGATAGACCCGGGCTAAAACCACACCAAAATCAGAGATAGAACTGAGCTAACACGACACCAAACTCAGAGATAGACCCGAATTAAAACCACACCAAAATCAGAGATAGACCTGAATTAAAACCACACCAAAATCAGAGATACACCTGAACTAAAACCACACCAATATCAGAGATAGACTGGAGCTAAAGCCAGACCAAAATCAGAGATAGACCCAAGCAAAAACCTGACCAAAACCAGAGATAGACCCAGGTTGGAAACAAAAACAGACAGTCCCGAGTTAAAGCCAAGCCAAAGTCAGAGATAGTCCTGAGCTAAAACCAAACCAAAACCAGAGATAGACCCGAGGTGGAAACAAAAACAGAGACAGTGCCGAGTTAAAGCCAGATCAAAATCAGAGATAGACCCAAGCAAACACCTGACCAAAATAAGAGATAAACCGGAGCTAAAACCAGACCAAAATCAGAGATAGAACTGAACGGGAACCAGACTAAAAACAGAGAGCGACCCAAGCTGGAACCAAAAACCAGAGACAGACCCGAGAGAAAACCAGACTAAAATCAGAGATACACCTGAACTAAAACCACATCAAAATCAGAGATACACCTGAACTAAAACCACACCAAAATCAGAGATAGACTGGAGCTAAAGCCAGACCAAAATCTGAGATAGAGCTGAGCTAAAACCACACCAAAATCAGAGATAGACCTGTGCTAAAACCACACCAAAATCAGAGATAGACTGGAGCTAAAGCCAGACCAAAATCAGAGATAGACCTGTGCTAAAACCACACCAAAATCAGAGATACACCTGAACTAAAACCACACCAAAATCAGAGATAGACTGGAGCTAAAGCCACACCAAAATCAGAGATAGACCCGAGCTGAAACCAGACAAAAACCAGAGATAGACCTGAGCTAAAACCAGACGAAAATCTGTGATGGACACGAGCTAAAACCACAACAAAATCAGAGGTAGTCCTGAGCTCAAACCAGACCAAAATCAGAGATAGACCTGAGCTATAACCAGACCAAAATCAGAGGTAGTCCTGAGGTAAAACCAGACCAAAATCAGAGATAGACCTGAGTTATAACCAAACCAAAATCAGAGATAGACCCAAATTAAAACCACACCAAAATCAGAGATAGACCTGAGCTAAAACCACACCAAAATCAGAGATAGACCTGAACAAAAACCACACCAAAATCAGAGATACACCTGAACTAAAACCACACCAAAATCAGAGATAGACTGGAGGTAAAGCCAGACCAAAATCACAGATAGACCCGAGCTGAAACCAGACAAAAACCAGAGATAGACCTGAGCTAAAACCACACCAAAATCAGAGATGGAACTGAGCTAACACAACACCAAAATCAGACATAGACCCAAATTAAAACCACACTAAAATCAGAGATAGACCTGTGCTAAAACCACACCAAAATCAGAGATAGACCTGAACTAAAACCACACCAAAATCAGAGATACACCTGAACTAAAACCACACCAAAATCAGAGATAGACTGGAGCGAAAGCCAGACCAAAATCAGAGATAGACCCGAGCTGAAACCAGACGAAAACCAGAGATAGACCTGAGCTAAAACCACACCAAAATCAGAGATAGACCGGAAATAGAACCACACCAGAATCAGAAATAGACTGGAGCTAAAGCCAGACCAAAATCAGAGATAGACCCAAGCTGAAACCAGACAAAAACCAGAGATAGACCTGAGCTAAAATCAGACGAAAATCAGTGATGGACACGAGCTAAAACCATAACAAAATCAGAGGTAGTCCTGAGCTCAATCCAGACCAAAATCAGAGATAGACCTGAGCTATAACCAAACCAAAATCAGAGGTTGTCCTGAGGTAAAACCAGACCAAAATCAGAGAAAGACTTGAGCTATTACCAAACCAAAATCAGAGGTAGTCCTGAGGTAAAACCAGACCAAAATCAGAGATAGACCTGAGCTATAACCACACCAATATCAGAGATAGACCCGGGCTAAAACCACACCAAAATCAGAGATAGACCTGAGCTAAAACCACACCAAAATCAGAGATACACCTGAACTAAAACCACACCAATATCAGAGATAGACTGGAGCTAAAGCCAGACCAAAATCAGAGATAGACCCAAGCAAAAACCTGACCAAAACCAGAGATAGACCCAGGTTGGAAACAGAAACAGACAGTCCCGCGTTAAAGCCAAGCCAAAGTCAGAGATAGTCCTGAGCTGAAACTAAACCAAAACCAGAGATAGACCCGAGGTGGAAACAAAAACAGAGACAGTGCCGAGTTAAAGCCAGATCAAAATCAGAGATAGACCCAAGCAAACACCTGACCAAAATAAGAGATAAACCGGAGCTAAAACCAGACCAAAATCAGAGATAGAACTGAACGGGAACCAGACTAAAAACAGAGAGCGACCCAAGCTGGAACCAAAAACCAGAGACAGACCCGAGAGAAAACCAGACTAAAATCAGAGATACACCTGAACTAAAACCACACCAAAATCAGAGATACACCTGAACTAAAACCACACCAAAATCAGAGATACACCTGAACTAAAACCACACCAAAATCAGAGATAGACTGGAGCTAAAGCCAGACCAAAATCAGAGATAGAGCTGAGCTAAAACCACACCAAAACCAGAGATAGACCTGAGCTAAAACCACACCAAAATCAGAGACTGGAGCTAAAGCCAGACCAAAATCAGAGATAGACCCGAGCTGAAACCAGACAAAAACCAGAGATAGACCTGAGCTAAAACCAGACGAAAATCTGTGATGGACACGAGCTAAAACCACAACAAAATCAGAGGTAGTCCTGAGCTCAAACCAGACCAAAATCAGAGATAGACCTGAGCTATAACCAGACCAAAATCAGAGGTAGTCCTGAGGTAAAACCAGACCAAAATCAGAGATAGACCTGAGTTATAACCAAACCAAAATCAGAGATAGACCCGAGCTAAAACCACACCAAAAACAGAGATGGAACTGAGCTAACACGACACCAAAATCAGACATAGACCCAAATTAAAACCACACCAAAATCAGAGATAGACCTGAGCTAAAACCACACCAAAATCAGAGATAGACCTGAACTATAACCAGACCAAAATCAGAGATAGACCCGAGCTAAAACCACACCAAAATCAGAGATGGAACTGTGCTAACACAACACCAAAATCAGACATAGACCCAAATTAAAACCACACTAAAATCAGAGATAGACCTGTGCTAAAACCACACCAAAATCAGAGATACACCTGAACTAAAACCACACCAAAATCAGAGATAGACTGGAGCTAAAGCCAGACCAAAATCAGAGATAGACCCGAGCTGAAACCAGACGAAAACCAGAGATAGACCTGAGCTAAAACCAGACAAAAATCTGTGATGGACACGAGCTAAAACCACAACAAAATCAGAGGTAGTCCTGAGCTAAAACCACACCAAAATCAGAGATAGACCGGAAATAGAACCACACCAGAATCAGAAATAGACTGGAGCTAAAGCCAGACCAAAATCAGAGATAGACCCAAGCTGAAAACAGACAAAAACCAGAGATAGACCTGAGCTAAAATCAGACGAAAATCAGTGATGGACATTAGCTAAAACCATAACAAAATCAGAGGTAGTCCTGAGCTCAAACCAGACCAAAATCAGAGATAGACCTGAGCTATAACCAAACCAAAATCAGAGGTTGTCCTGAGGTAAAACCAGACCAAAATCAGAGAAAGACTTGAGCTATTACCAAACCAAAATCAGAGGTAGTCCTGAGGTAAAACCAGACCAAAATCAGAGATAGACCTGAGCTATAACCACACCAATATCAGAGATAGACCCGGGCTAAAACCACACCAAAATCAGAGATAGACCTGAGCTAAAACCACACCAAAATCAGAGATACACCTGAACTAAAACCACACCAATATCAGAGATAGACTGGAGCTAAAGCCAGACCAAAATCAGAGATAGACCCAGGTTGGAAACAAAAACAGACAGTCCCGCGTTAAAGCCAAGCCAAAGTCAGAGATAGTCCTGAGCTGAAACTAAACCAAAACCAGAGATAGACCCGAGGTGGAAACAAAAACAGAGACAGTGCCGAGTTAAAGCCAGATCAAAATCAGAGATAGACCCAAGCAAACACCTGACCAAAATAAGAGATAAACCGGAGCTAAAACCAGCCCAAAATCAGAGATAGAACTGAACGGGAACCAGACTAAAAACAGAGAGCGACCCAAGCTGGAACCAAAAACCAGAGACAGACCCGAGAGAAAACCAGACTAAAATCAGAGATACACCTGAACTAAAACCACACCAAAATCAGAGATACACCTGAACTAAAACCACACCAAAATCAGAGATAGACTGGAGCTAAAGCCAGACCAAAATCAGAGATAGAGCTGAGCTAAAACCACACCAAAATCAGAGATACACCTGAACTAAAACCACACCAAAATCAGGGACTGGAGCTAAAGCCAGACCAAAATCAGAGATAGACCCGAGCTGAAACCAGACAAAAACCAGAGATAGACCTGAGCTAAAACCAGACGAAAATCTGTGACGGACAAGAGCTAAAACCACAACAAAATCAGAGGTAGTCCTGAGCTCAAACCAGACCAAAATCAGAGATAGACCTGAGCTATAACCAGTCCAAAATCAGAGGTAGTCCTGAGGTAAAACCAGACCAAATTCAGAGATAGACCTGAGCTATAACCAGACCAAAATCAGAGATAGACCCGAGCTAAAACCACACCAAAATCAGAGATGGAACTGAGCTAACACGACACCAAAATCAGACATAGACCCAAATTAAAACCACACCAAAATCAGAGATAGACCTGAGCTAAAACCACACCAAAATCAGAGATAGACCTGAACAAAAACCACACCAAAATCAGAGATACACCAGAGCTAAAACCACACCAAAATCAAAGATAGACTGGAGCTAAAGCCAGACCAAAATCAGAGATAGACCCGAGCTAAAACCAGACGAAAACCAGAGATAGACCTGAGCTAAAACCACACCAAAATCAGAGATGGAACTGAGCTAACACAACACCAAAATCAGAGATAGACCCAAATTAAAACCACACCAAAATCAGAGATAGACCTGAGCTAAAACCACACCAAAATCAGAGATAGACCTGAACTAAAACCACACCAAAATCAGAGATACACCTGAACTAAAACCACACCAAAATCAGAGATAGACTGGAGCTAAAGCCAGACCAAAATCAGAGATAGACCCGAGCTGAAACCAGACAAAAACCAGAGATAGACCTCAGCTAAAACCACACCAAAATCAGAGATAGACCGGAAATAAAACCACACCAGAATCAGAAATAGACTGGAGCTAAAGGCAGACCAAAATCAGAGATAGACCCAACCGGAAACCAGACAAAAACCAGAGATAGACCTGAGCTAAAATCAGACAAAAATCAGTGATGGACACGAGCTAAAACCACAACAAAATCAGAGGTAGTCCTGAGCTCAAACCACACCAAAATCAGAGATACACCTGAACTAAAACCACACCAAAATCAGAGATAGACTGGAGCTAAAGCCAGACCAAAATCAGAGATAGACCCGAGCTGAAACCAGACGAAAACCAGAGATAGACCTGAGCTAAAACCACACCAAAATCAGAGATGGAACTGAGCTAACACAACACCAAAATCAGAGATAGACCCAAATTAAAACCACACCAAATCAGAGCTAGACCTGAGCTAAAACCACATCAAAATCAGAGATAGACCTGAACAAAAACCACACCAAAATCAGAGATACACCTGAACTAAAACCACACCAAAATCAGAGATAGACTGGAGCTAAAGCCAGACCAAAGTCAGAGATAGACCCGAGCTGAAACCGGACGAAAATCAGAGATACACCTGAACTAAAACCACACCAAAATCAGTGATAGACCGGAAATAAAACCACACCAGAATCAGAAATAGACTGGAGCTAAAGCCACACCAAAATCAGAGATAGACCCGAGCTGAAACCAGACAAAAACCAGAGATAGACCTGAGCTAAAATCAGACGAAAATCAGTGATGGACACGAGCTAAAACCACAACAAAATCAGAGGTAGTCCTGAGCTCAAACCAGACCAAAATCAGAGATAGACCTGAGCTATAACCAAACCAAAATCAGAGGTAGTCCTGAGGTAAAACCAGACCAAAATCAGAGATAGACCTGAGCTATAACCACACCAATATCAGAGATAGACCCGGGCTAAAACCACACCAAAATCAGAGATAGAACTGAGCTAACGCGACACCAAACTCAGAGATCGACCCGAATTAAAACCACACCAAAATCAGAGATAGACCTGAATTAAAACCACACCAAAATCAGAGATACACCTGAACTAAAACCACACCAATATCAGAGATAGACTGGAGCTAAAGCCAGACCAAAATCAGAGATAGACCCAAGCAAAAACCTGACCAAAACCAGAGATAGACCCAGGTTGGAAACAAAAACAGACAGTCCCGCGTTAAAGCCAAGCCAAAGTCAGAGATAGTCCTGAGCTAAAACCAAACCAAAACCAGAGATAGACCCGAGGTGGAAACAAAAACAGAGACAGTGCCGAGTTAAAGCCAGATCAAAATCAGAGATAGACCCAAGCAAACACCTGACCAAAATAAGAGATAAACCGGAGCTAAAACCAGACCAAAATCAGAGATAGAACTGAACGGGAACCAGACTAAAAACAGAGAGCGACCCAAGCTGGAACCAAAAACCAGAGACAGACCCGAGAGAAAACCAGACTAAAATCAGAGATACACCTGAACTAAAACCACACCAAAATCAGAGATACACCTGAACTAAAACCACACCAAAATCAGAGATAGACTGGAGCTAAAGCCAGACCAAAATCAGAGATAGAGCTGAGCTAAAACCACACCAAAATCAGAGATAGACCTGTGCTAAAACCACACCAAAATCTGAGATACACCTGAACTAAAACCACACCAAAATCAGAGATAGACTGGAGCTAAAGCCAGACCAAAATCACAGATAGACCCGAGCTGAAACCAGACAAAAACCAGAGATAGAGCTGAGCTAAAACCAGACGAAAATCTGTGATGGACACGAGCTAAAACCACAACAAAATCAGAGGTAGTCCTGAGCACAAACCAGACCAAAATCAGAGATAGACCTGAGCTATAACCAGACCAAAATCAGAGGTAGTCCTGAGGTAAAACCAGACCAAAATCAGAGATAGACCTGAGCTAAAACCACACCAAAATCAGAGATAGACCTGAACTAAAACCACACCAAAATCAGAGATACACCTGAACTAAAACCACACCAAAATCAGAGATAGACTGGAGCTAAAGCCAGACCAAAATCAGAGATAGACCCGAGCTGAAACCAGACGAAAACCAGAGATAGACCTGAGCTAAAACCACACCAAAATCAGAGATAGACCGGAAATAAAACCACACCAGAATCAGAAATAGACTGCAGCTAAAGCCAGACCAAAATCAGAGATAGACCCAAGCTGAAACCAGACAAAAACCAGAGATCGACCTGAGCTAAAATCAGACGAAAATCAGTGATGGACACGAGCTAAAACACAACAAAATCAGAGGTAGTCCTGAGCTCAAACCAGACCAAAATCAGAGATAGACCTGAGCTATAACCAAACCAAAATCAGAGGTTGTCCTGAGGTAAAACCAGACCAAAATCAGAGATAGACCTGAGCTATAACCAAACCAAAATCAGAGGTAGTCCTGAGGTAAACCCAGACCAAAATCAGAGATAGACCTGAGCTATAACCACACCAATATCAGAGATAGACCCGGGCTAAAACCACACCAAAATCAGAGATAGAACTGAGGTAACACGACACCAAACTCAGAGATAGACCCGAATTAAAACCACACCAAAATCAGAGATAGACCTGAATTAAAACCACACCAAAATCAGAGATACACCTGAACTAAAAACACACCAATATCAGAGATAGACTGGAGCTAAAGCCAGACCAAATTCAGAGAAAGACCCAGGTTGGAAACAAAAACCGACAGTCCCGAGTTAAAGCCAAGCCAAAGTCAGAGATGGTCCTGAGCTAAAACCAAACCAAAACCAGAGATAGACCCGAGGTGGAAACAAAAACCGACAGTCCCGAGTTAAAGCCAGACCAAAATCAGAGATAGACTGGAGCTAAAGCCAGACCAAAATCAGAGATAGACCCGAGCTGAAACCAGACAAAAACCAGAGATAGAGCTGAGCTAAAACGAGATGAAAATCTGGGATGGACACGAGCTAAAACCACAACAAAATCAGAGGT
Organism: Isurus oxyrinchus; assembly: GCA_026770705.1. NCBI lineage: Eukaryota > Metazoa > Chordata > Chondrichthyes > Lamniformes > Lamnidae > Isurus > Isurus oxyrinchus. Next base: position 94,998,874 of record JANJGN010000010.1, read on the forward strand.
AGTCCTGAGCTCAAACCAGACCAAAATCAGAGATAGACCTGAGCTATAACCAGACCAAAATCAGAGGTAGTCCTGAGGTAAAACCAGACCAAAATCAGAGATAGACCTGAGCTATAACCAGACCAAAATCAGAGATAGACCCGAGCAAAAAACACAACAAGATCAGAGATAGAACTGAGCTAACACGACACCAAAATCAGACATAGACCCAAATTAAAACCACACCAAAATCAGAGATAGACCTGAGCTAAAACCACACCAAAATCAGAGATAGACCTGAACTAAAACCACACCAAAATCAGAGATACACCTGAACTAAAACCACACCAAAATCAGAGATAGACTGGAGCTAAAGCCAGACCAAAATCAGAGATAGACCCGAGCTGAAACCAGACGAAAACCAGAGATAGACCTGAGCTAAAACCACACCAAAATCAGAGATGGAACTGAGCTAACACAACACCAAAATCAGAGATAGACCCAAATTAAAACCACACCAAAATCAGAGATAGACCTGAGCTAAAACCACACCAAAATCAGAGATACACCTGAACTAAAACCACACCAAAATCAGAGATAGACTGGAGCTAAAGCCAGACCAAAATCAGAGATAGACCCGAGCTGAAACCAGACGAAAACCAGAGATAGACCTGAGCTAAAACCACACCAAAATCAGAGATAGACCGGAAATAGAACCACACCAGAATCAGAAATAGACTGGAGCTAAAGCCAGACCAAAATCAGAGATAGACCCAAGCTGAAACCAGACAAAAACCAGAGATAGACCTGAGCTAAAATCAGACGAATATCAGTGATGGACACGAGCTAAAACCACAACAAAATCAGAGGTAGTCCTGAGCTCAAACCAGACCAAAATCAGAGATAGACCTGAGCTATAACCAAACCAAAATCAGAGGTTGTCCTGAGGTAAAACCAGACCAAAATCAGAGATAGACCTGAGCTATAACCAAACCAAAATCAGAGGTAGTCCTGAGGTAAAACCAGACCAAGATCAGAGATAGACCTGAGCTATAACCACACCAATATCAGAGATAGACCCGGGCTAAAACCACACCAAAATGAGAGATAGAACTGAGCTAACACGACACCAAACTCAGAGATAGACCCGAATTGAAACCACACCAAAATCAGAGATAGACCTGAATTAAAACCACACCAAAATCAGAGATACACCTGAACTAAAACCACACCAATATCAGAGATAGACTGGAGCTAAAGCCAGACCAAAATCAGAGATAGACCCAAGCAAAACCCTGACCAAAACCAGAGATAGACCCAGGTTGGAAACAAAAACAGACAGTCCCGAGTTAAAGCCAAGCCAAAGTCAGAGATAGTCCTGAGCTAAAACCAAACCAAAACCATAGATAGACCCGAGGTGGAAACAAAAACAGAGACAGTGCCGAGTTAAAGCCAGATCAAAATCAGAGATAGACCCAAGCAAACACCTGACCAAAATAAGAGATAAACCGGAGCTAAAACCAGGCCAAAATCAGAGATAGAACTGAACTGGAACCAGACTAAAAACAGAGAGCGACCCAAGCTGAAACCAAAAACCAGAGACAGACCCGAGAGAATACCAGACTAAAATCAGAGATACACCTGAACTAAAACCACACCAAAATCAGAGATACACCTGAACTAAAACCACACCAAAATCAGAGATAGACTGGAGCTAAAGCCAGACCAAAATCAGAGATAGAGCTGAGCTAAAACCACACCAAAATCAGAGATAGACCTGAGCTAAAACCACACCAAAATCAGAGATACACCTGAACTAAAACCACACCAAAATCAGAGATAGACTGGAGCTAAAGCCACACCAAAATCAGAGATAGACCCAAGCTGAAACCAGACAAAAACCAGAGATAGACCTGAGCTAAAACCAGACGAAAATCTGTGATGGATACGAGCTAAAACCACAACAAAATCAGAGGTAGTCCTGAGCTCAAACCAGACCAAAATCAGAGATAGACCTGAGCTATAACCAGACCAAAATCAGAGGTAGTCCAGAGGTAAAACCAGACCAAATTCAGAGATAGACCTGAGCTATAACCAGACCAAAATCAGAGATAGACCCGAGCTAAAACCACACCAAAATCAGAGATGGAACTGAGCTAACACGACACCAAAATCAGACATAGACCCAAATTAAAACCACACCAAAATCAGAGATAACCTGAGCTAAAACCACACCAAAATCAGAGATAGACCTGAACAAAAACCACACCAAAATCAGAGATACACCTGAACTAAAACCACACCAAAATCAGGGATAGACTGGAGCTAAAGCCAGACCAAAATCAGAGATAGACCCGAGCTGAAACCAGACGAAAACCAGAGATAGACCTGAGCTAAAACCACACCAAAATCAGAGATGGAACTGAGCTAACACAACACCAAAATCAGAGATAGACCCAAATTAAAACCACACCAAAATCAGAGATAGACCTGAGCTAAAACCACACCAAAATCAGAGATAGACCTGAACTAAAACCACACCAAAATCAGAGATACACCTGAACTAAAACCACACCAAAATCAGAGATAGACTGGAGCTAAAGCCAGACCAAAATCAGAGATAGACCCGAGCTGAAACCAGACGAAAACCAGAGATAGACCTGAGCTAAAACCACACCAAAATCAGAGATAGACCGGAAATAGAACCACACCAGAATCAGAAATACACTGGAGCTAAAGCCAGACCAAAATCAGAGATAGACCCAAGCTGAAACCAGACAAAAACCAGAGATAGACCTGAGCTAAAATCAGACGAAAATCAGTGATGGACACGAGCTAAAACCACAACAAAATCAGAGGTAGTCCTGAGCTCAAACCAGACCAAAATCAGAGATAGACCTGAGCTATAACTAAACCAAAATCAGAGGTTGTCCTGAGCTCAAACCAAACCAAAATCAGAGATAGACCTGAGCTATAACTAAACCAAAATCAGAGGTTGTCCTGAGGTAAAACCAGACCAAAATCAGAGATAGACCTGAGCTATAACCAAACCAAAATCAGAGGTAGTCCTGAGGTAAAACCAGACCAAAATCAGAGATAGACCTGAGCTATAACCACACCAATATCAGAGATAGACCCGGGCTAAAACCACACCAAAATGAGAGATAGACCTGAGCTAACACGACACCAAACTCAGAGATAGACCCGAATTGAAACCACACCAAAATCAGAGATAGACCTGAATTAAAACCACACCAAAATCAGAGATACACCTGAACTAAAACCACACCAATATCAGAGATAGACTGGAGCTAAAGCCAGACCAAAATCAGAGATAGACCCAAGCAAAACCCTGACCAAAACCAGAGATAGACCCAGGTTGGAAACAAAAACAGACAGTCCCGAGTTAAAGCCAAGCCAAAGTCAGAGATAGTCCTGAGCTAAAACCAAACCAAAACCAGAGATAGACCCGAGGTGGAAAAAAAAACAGAGACAGTGCCGAGTTAAAGCCAGATCAAAATCAGAGATAGACCCAAGCAAACACCTGACCAAAATGAGAGATAAACCGGAGCTAAAACCAGACCAATATCAGAGATAGAACTGATCGGGAACCAGACTAAAAACAGAGAGCGACGCAAGCTGGAACCAAAAACCAGAGACAGACCCGAGAGAAAACCAGACTAAAATCAGAGATACACCTGAACTAAAACCACACCAAAATCAGAGATACACCTGAACTAAAACCACACCAAAATCAGAGATAGACTGGAGCTAAAGCCAGACCAAAATCAGAGATAGAGCTGAGCTAAAACCACACCAAAATCAGAGATAGAACTGAGCTAAAACCACACCAAAATCAGAGATACACCTGAACTAAAACCACACCAAAATCAGAGCTAGACTGGAGCTAAAGCCAGACCAAAATCAGAGATAGACCCGAGCTGAAACCAGACAAAAACCTGAGATAGACCTGAGCTAAAACCAGACGAAAATCAGTGATGGACACGAGCTAAAACCACAACAAAATCAGAGGTAGTCCTGAGCTCAAACCAGACCAAAATCAGAGATAGACCTGAGCTATAACCAGACCAAAATCAGAGATAGACCTGAGCTATAACCAAAACAAAATCAGAGGTAGTCCTGAGGTAAAACCAGACCAAAATCAGAGATAGACCTGAGCTATAACCACACCAATATCAGAGATAGACCCGGGCTAAAACCACACCAAAATCAGAGATAGAACTGTGCTAACACGACACCAAAATCAGTGATAGACCCAAATTAAAACCACACCAAAATCAGAGATAGACCTGAACTAAAACCACACCAAAATAGAGATACACCTGAACTAAAACCACACCAAAATCAGAGATAGACTGGAGCTAAAGCCAGACCAAAATCAGAGATAGACCCGAGCTGAAACCAGACAAAAACCAGAGATAGACCTGAGCTAAAACCAGACGAAAATCTGTGATGGACACGAGCTAAAACCACAACAAAATCAGAGGTAGTCCTGAGCTCAAACCCGACCAAAATCAGAGATAGACCTGAGCTATAACCAGACCAAAATCAGAGGTAGTCCTGAGGTAAAACCAGACCAAAATCAGAGATAGACCTGAGCTATAACCTGACCAAAACCAGAGATAGACCCAGGTTGGAAACAAAAACAGACGGTCCCGAGTTAAAGCCAAGCCAAAGTCAGAGATAATCCTGAGCTAAAACCAAACCAAAACCAGAGATAGACCCGAGGTGGAAACAAAAACAGAGACAGTGCCGAGTTAAAGCCAGATCAAAATCAGAGATAGACCCAAGCAAACACCTGACCAAAATAAGAGATAAACCGGAGCTAAAACCAGACCAAAATCAGAGATAGAACTGAACTGGAACCAGACTAAAAACAGAGAGCGACCCAAGCTGGAACCAAAAACCAGAGACAGACCCGAGATAAAACCAGACTAAAATCAGAGATAGAACTGAGCTAAAACCACACCAAAATCAGAGATAGACCTGAGCTGAAACCAGACTAAAAACAGAGAGAGACCCAAGCTGGAACCAAAAACCAGAGACAGACCCGAGATAAAACCAGACAAAAATCAGAGATACAAGTGGGGTGGAACCAGGCCAAAATCAGAGGCAGACAGGAGCTGCAATCAGAAACTAGAGTCAGGCATGAGATAAAACAAGACCAAATTCAGAGACAGACCCAAGGTAAAGCAAGAACAAAATCAGAGATAGACCTGAGCTTAAACCAAACAAAAGTCAGAGATAGACCCGAGCTAAAGCCAGACCAAAATCAGAGGTAGGCCCAAGCTAAAACCAGACGAAAATCAGAGATACGCTGGAGATAAAACCAGACCAAAATAAGGGAAAAACTAGAGCTAAATGAAGACCAAAATCAGAGATAGACCCAAGCAAAAACCACACCAAAATCAGAGATAGACCTGAACTAAAAACACACCAAAATCAGAGATAGGTCTGAGCTAAAGCCAGACCAAAATCAGAGATAGACCCGAGGTGAAACCAGACAAAAACCAGAGATAGACCTGAGCTAAAATCAGATGAAACTCAGTGATAGACACGAGCTAAAGCCAGACCAAAATCTGAGATAGAACTGAGCTAAAACCACACCAAAATCAGAGGTAGTCCTTAGGTAAAAATAGACCAAAATCAGAGATAGACCTGAGCTATAACCAGACCGAAATCAGAGATAGACCTGAGCTGAAACCAGACTAAAAACAGGAAGAGACCCATGCTGGAACCAAAAACCAGAGACAGACCTGAGATAAAACCAGACAAAAATCAGAGATACAAGTGGGGTGGAACCAGGCCAAAATCAGAGGCATACAGAAGCTGCAATCAGAAACTAGAATCAGGCATGAGATAAAACAAGACCAAATTCAGAGACAAACCCAAGGTAAAGCAAGAACAAAATCAGAGATAGACCTGAGCTTAAACCAAACAAAAGTCAGAGATAGACCCGAGCTAAAGCCAGACCAAAATCAGAGGTAGGCCCGAGCTAAAACCAGATGAAAATCAGAGAAACCCTGGAGATAAAACCAGACCAAAATAAGGGATAAACTAGAGCTAAATGAAGACCAAAATCAGAGATAGACCCAAGCAAAAACCACACCAAAATCAGAGATAGACCTGAACTAAAAACACACCAAAATCAGAGATAGGTCTGAGCTAAAACCACACCAAAATCAGAGAGAGGCACGAGCTAAAACCTGACCAAAATCAGAGATAGACTGGAGCTAAAGCCAGACCAAAATCAGAGATAGACCGGAAATAAAACCACACCAGAATCAGAAATAGACTGGAGCTAAAGCCAGAACAAAATCAGAGATAGACCCGAGGTGAAACCAGACAAAAACCAGAGATAGACCTGAGCTAAAATCAGATGAAACTCAGTGATAGACACGAGCTAAAGCCAGACCAAAATCTGAGATAGAACTGAGCTAAAACCACACCAAAATCAGAGGTAGTCCTTAGGTAAAAATAGACCAAAATCAGAGATTGACCTGAGCTATAACCAGACCGAAATCAGAGATAGACCTGAGCTGAAACCAGACTAAAAACAGGGAGAGACCCAAGCTGGAACCAAAAACCAGAGACAGACCTGAGCTAAATGAAGACCAAAATCAGAGATAGACCCAAGCAAAAACCACACCAAAATCAGAGATAGACCTGAACTAAAACCACACCAAAATCAGAGATAGGCCCGAGCTAAAACCGTACCAAAATCAGAGATAGGCACAAGCTAAAATCAGACCAAAATCTGAGATAGACTGGAGCTAAAGCCAGACCAAAATCAGAGATAGACCTGAGCTGAAACCAGACAAAAGTCAGAGATAGACCCGAGCTAAAGCCAGACCAAAATCAGAGGTAGGCCCGAGCTAAAACCAGACGAAAATCAGAGATACGCTGGAGATAAAACCAGACCAAAATAAGGAATAAACCAGAGCTAAATCAAGACCGGAATCAGAGATAGACCCGAGAAAAAACCACACCAAAATCAGAGATAGACCTGAACTAAAACCACACCAAAATCAGAGATAGACCCGAGCCAAAACCATACCAAAATCAGTGATAGGCACAAGCTAAAATCAGACCAAAATCTGAGATAGACTGGAGCTAAAGCCAGACCAAAATCAGAGATAGACCTGAGCTGAAACCAGACAAAAGTCAGAGATAGACCCGAGCCAAAGCCAGACCAAAATCAGAGGTAGGCCCGAGCTAAAACCAGACGAAAATCAGAGGTCAGCTGGAGATAAAACCAGACCAAAATAAGGAATAAACCAGAGCTAAATCAAGACCAAAATCAGAGATAGACCCGAGAAAAAACCACACCAAAATCAGAGATAGACCTGAACTAAAACCACACCAAAATCAGAGATAGGCCCGAGCTAAAACCACACCAAAATCAGAGATAGGCACAAGCTAAAATCAGACCAAAATCTGAGATAGACTGGAGCTAAAGCCAGACCAAAAACAGAGATAGACCTGAGCTAAAACCAGACAAAAACCAGAGATAGACCTGAGCTAAAATCAGATGAAAATCAGTGATAGACACGAGCTAAAACCACAACAAAATCAGAGATAGAACTGAGCTATAACCAGACCAAAATCAGAGGTAGTCCTGAGGTAAAACCAGACCAAAATCAGAGATAGACCTGAGCTATAACCAGACCAAAATCAGAGATAGACCCGAGCTAAAACCACACCACAATCAGAGATAGACCTGAGCTAACACAACACCAAAATCAGAGATAGACCAGAGTTAAAACCACACCAAAATCAGAGATAAACCTGAGCTAAAACCACACCAAAATCAGAGATAGACCTGAGCTAAAACCAGACGAAAATCAGAGATAGACCTGAGCTAAAACCACACCAAAATCAGAGATAGACTGGAGCTAAAGCCAGACCAAAATCAGAGATAGACCCGAGCTGAAACCAGACAAAAACCAGAGATAGAGCTGAGCCAAAACCACACCAAAATCAGAGATAGACCCGAAATAAAACCACACCAGAATCAGAAATAGACTGGAGCTAAAGCCACACCAAAATCAGAGATAGACCCGAGCTGAAACCAGACAAAAACCAGAGATAGACCTGAGCTAAAATCAGACGAAAATCAGTGATGGACACGAGCTAAAACCACAACAAAATCAGAGGTAGTCCTGAGCTCAAACCAGACCAAAATCAGAGATAGACCTGAGCTATAACCAAACCAAAATCAGAGGTTGTCCTGAGGTAAAACCAGACCAAAATCAGAGATAGACCTGAGCTATAACCAAACCAAAATCAGAGGTAGTCCTGAGGTAAAACCAGACCAAAATCAGAGATAGACCTGAGCTATAACCACACCAATATCAGAGATAGACCCGGGCTAAAACCACACCAAAATCAGAGATAGAACTGAGCTAACACGACACTTAAATCAGACATAGACCCAAATTGAAACCACACCAAAATCAGAGATAGACCTGAGCTAAAACCACACCAGAATCAGAGATACACCTGAACTAAAACAATACCAAAATCAGAGATACACCTGAACTAAAACCACACCAAAATCAGAGATAGACTGGAGCTAAAGCCAGACCAAAATCAGAGATAGACCCGAGCTGAAACCAGACAAAAACCAGAGATAGACCTGAGCTAAAACCAGATGAAAATCAGTGATGGACACGAGCTAAAACCACAACAAAATCAGAGGTAGTCCTGAGCTCAAACCAGACCAAAATCAGAGATAGACCTGAGCTAGAACCAGACCAAAATCAGAGGTAGTCCTGAGGTAAAACCAGACCAAAATCAGAGATAGACCTGAGCTATAACCAGACCAAAATCAGAGATAGACCCGAGCTAAAACCACACCAAAATCAGAGATAGAACTGAGCTAACACGACACCAAAATCAGACATAGACCCAAATTAAAACCACACCAAAATCAGAGATAGACCTGAGCTAAAACCACACCAAAATCAGAGATAGACCTGAACTAAAACCACACCAAAATCAGAGATACACCTGAACTAAAACCACACCAAAATCAGAGATAGACTGGAGCTAAAGCCAGACCAAAATCAGAGATAGACCCGAGCTGAAACTAGACAAAAACCAGAGATAGACCTGAGCTAAAATCAGACGAAATCAGTGATGGACACGAGCTAAAACTACAACAAAATCAGAGGTAGTCCTGAGCTCAAACCAGACCAAAATCAGAGATAGACCTGAGCTATAACCAAACCAAAATCAGAGGTAGTCCTGAGGTAAAACCAGACCAAAATCAGAGATAGACCTGAGCTATAACCAAACCAAAATCAGAGGTAGTCCTGAGGTAAAACCAGACCAAAATCAGAGATAGACCTGAGCTATAACCACACCAATATCAGAGATAGACCCGGGCTAAAACCATACCAAAATCAGAGATAGAACTGAGCTAACACGACACCAAAATCAGAGATAGACCCGAATTAAAACCACACCAAAATCAGAGATAGACCCGAACTAAAACCACACCAAAATAGAGATACACCTGAACTAAAGGAACACCGAAATCAGAGATAGACTGGAGCTAAAGCCAGCCCAAAATCAGAGATAGACCCAAGCAAACACCTGACCAAAATAAGAGATAAACCGGAGCTAAAACCAGACCAAAATCAGAGATAGAACTGAACTGGAACCAGACTAAAAACAGAGAGCGACCCAAGCTGGAACCAAAAACCAGAGACAGACCCGAGATAAAACCACATTAAAATCAGAGATAGAAGTGGGCTGGAACCAGGCCAAAATCACAGGCAGACAGAAGCTGGAATCAGAAACTAGAGTCAGGCATGAGATAAAACAAGACATTATTCAGACATCGACCCAAGGTAAAGCAAGAACAAAATCAGAGATAGACCTGAGCTTAAACCGAACAAAAGTCAGATAGACCCGAGCTAAAGCCACACCAAAATCAGAGGTAGGCCCAAGCTAAAACCAGAGGAAAATCAAAGATAGACCTGAACAAAAACCACACCAAAATCAGAGATACACCTGAACTAAAACCACACCAGAATCAGAGATAGACTGGACCTAAAGCCAGACCAAAATCAGAGATAGACCCGAGCTGAAACCAGACAAAAACCAGAGATAGACCTGAGCTAAAATCAGAGAAAATCCGTGATGGACACGAGCTAAAACCACAACAAAATCAAAAGTAGTCCTGAGGTAAAACCAGACCAAAATCAGAGATAGACCTGAGCTATAACCAAACCAAAATCAGAGGTAGTCCTGAGGTAAAACCAGACCAAAATCAGAGATAGACCTGAGCTATAACCACACCAATATCAGAGATAGACCCGGGCTAAAACCACACCAAAATCAGAGGTAGAACTGAGCTAACACGACACCAAAATCAGAAATAGACCCAAATTAAAACCACACTAAAATCAGAGATAGACCTGAACTAAAACAACACCAAAATCAGAGATACACCTGAACTAAAACCACACCAAAATCAGAGATAGACTGGAGCTAAAGCCAGACCAAAATCAGAGATAGACCCGAGCTGAAACCAGACAAAAACCAGAGATAGACCTGAGCTAAAACCAGACGAAAATCTGTGATGGACACGAGCTAAAACCACAACAAAATCAGAGGTAGTCCTGAGCTCAAACCAGACCAAAATCAGAGATAGACCTGAACTATAACCAGACCAAAATCAGAGATAGACCCGAGCTAAAACCACACCAAAATCAGAGATAGAACTGAGCTAACACAACACCAAAATCAGACATAGACCCAAATTAAAACCACACCAAAATCAGAGATAGACCTGAGCTAAAACCACACCAAAATCAGAGATAGACCTGAACTAAAACCACACCAAAATCAGAAATACACCTGAACTAAAACCACACCAAAATCAGAAATAGACTGGAGCTAAAGCCAGACCAAAATCAGAGATAGACCCGAGCTAAAACCAGACGAAAATCAGTGATGGACACGAGCTAAAACCACAACAAAATCAGAGGTAGTCCTGAGCTCAAACCAGACCAAAATCGGAGATAGACCTGAGCTATAACCAGACCAATATCAGAAATAGACCTGAGCTATAACCAAAACAAAATCAGAGGTAGTCCTGAGCTAAAACCAGACCAAAATCAGAGATAGACCTGAGCTAGAACCACACCAATATCAGAGATAGACCCGGGCTAAAACCACACCAAAATCAGAGATAGAACTGAGCTAACATGACACCAAAATCAGTGATAGACCCAAATTAAAACCACACCAAAATCAGAGATAGACCTGAACTAAAACCACACCAAAATCAGAGATAGACTGGAGCTAAAGCCAGACCAAAATCAGAGATAGACCTGAGCTATAAACACACCAATATCAGAGATAGACCCGGGCTAAAACCACACCAAAATCAGAGATAGAACTGAGTTAACACGACACCAAAATCAGTGATAGACCCGAATTAAAACCACACCAAAATCAGAGATAGACCTGAAATAAAACCACACCAAAATAGAGATACACCTGAACTAAAACCACACCAAAATCAGAGATAGACTGGAGCTAAAGCCAGACCAAAATCAGAAATAGACCCGAATTAAAACCACACCAAAATCAGAGATAGACTGGAGCTAAAGCCAGACCAAAATCAGAAATAGACCCGAATTAAAACCACACCAAAATCAGAGATAGACTGGAGCTAAAGCCAGACCAAAATCAGAAATAGACCCGAATTAAAACCACACCAAAATCAGAGATAGAACTGAGCTAACACGACACCAAAATCAGAAATAGACCCGAATTAAAACCACACCAAAATCAGAGATAGACCTGAATTAAAACCACACCAAAATCAGAGATACACCTGAACTAAAACCACACCAATATCAGAGATAGTCTGGAGCTAAAGCCAGACCAAAATCAGAGATAGACCCAAGCAAAAACCTGACCAAAACCAGAGATAGACCCAGGTTGGAAACAAAAACAGACAGTCCCGAGTTAAAGCCAAGCCAAAGTCAGAGATAGTCCTGAGCTAAAACCAAACCAAAATCAGAGATAGACCCGAGGTGGAAACAAAAACAGAGACAGTGCCGAGTTAAAGCCAGATCAAAATCAGAGATAGACCCAAGCAAACACCTGACCAAAATAAGAGATAAACCGGAGCTAAAACCAGACCAAAATCAGAGATAGAACTGAACTGGAACCAGACTAAAAACAGAGAGCGACCCAAGCTGAAACCAAAAACCAGAGACAGACCCGAGATAAAACCACATTAAAATCAGAGATAGAAGTGGGCTGGAACCAGGCCAAAATCACAGGCAGACAGAAGCTGGAATCAGAAACTAGAGTCAGGCATGAGATAAAACAAGACATTATTCAGACATCGACCCAAGGTAAAGCAAGAACAAAATCAGAGATAGACCTGAGCTTAAACCGAACAAAAGTCAGATAGACCCGAGCTAAAGCCACACCAAAATCAGAGGTAGGCCCAAGCTAAAACCAGAGGAAAATCAAAGATAGACCTGAACAAAAACCACACCAAAATCAGAGATACACCTGAACTAAAACCACACCAGAATCAGAGATAGACTGGAGCTAAAGCCAGACCAAAATCAGAGATAGACCCGAGCTGAAACCAGACAAAAACCAGAGATAGACCTGAGCTAAAATCAGAGAAAATCCGTGATGGACACGAGCTAAAACCACAACAAAATCAAAAGTAGTCCTGAGGTAAAACCAGACCAAAATCAGAGATAGACCTGAGCTATAACCAAACCAAAATCAGAGGTAGTCCTGAGGTAAAACCAGACCAAAATCAGAGATAGACCTGAGCTATAACCACACCAATATCAGAGGTAGAACTGAGCTAACACGACACCAAAATCAGAAATAGACCCAAATTAAAACCACACTAAAATCAGAGATAGACCTGAACTAAAACAACACCAAAATCAGAGATACACCTGAACTAAAACCACACCAGAATCAGAGATAGACTGGAGCTAAAACCACACCAAAATCAGAGATAGACCCGAGCTGAAACCAGACAAAAACCAGAGATAGACCTGAGCTAAAACCAGACGAAAATCTGTGATGGACACGAGCTAAAACCACAACAAAATCAGAGGTAGTCCTGAGCTCAAACCAGACCAAAATCAGAGATAGACCTGAACTATAACCAGACCAAAATCAGAGATAGACCCGAGCTAAAACCACACCAAAATCAGAGATAGAACTGAGCTAACACAACACCAAAATCAGACATAGACCCAAATTAAAACCACACCAAAATCAGAGATAGACCTGAGCTAAAACCACACCAAAATCAGAGATAGACCAGAACTAAAACCACACCAAAATCAGAAATACACCTGAACTAAAACCACACCAAAATCAGAAATAGACTGGAGCTAAAGCCAGACCAAAATCAGAGATAGACTCAAGCTGAAACCAGACAAAAACCAGAGATAGACCCGAGCTGAAACCAGACGAAAATCAGTGATGGACACGAGCTAAAACCACAACAAAATCAGAGGTAGTCCTGAGCTCAAACCAGACCAAAATCGGAGATAGACCTGAGCTATAACCAGACCAAAATCAGAAATAGACCTGAGCTATAACCAAAACAAAATCAGAGGTAGTCCTGAGCTAAAACCAGACCAAAATCAGAGATAGACCTGAGCTATAACCACACCAATATCAGAGATAGACCCGGGCTAAAACCACACCAAAATCAGAGATAGAACTGAGCTAACATGACACCAAAATCAGTGATAGACCCAAATTAAAACCACACAAAAATCAGAGATAGACCTGAACTAAAACCACACCAAAATCAGAGATAGACTGGAGCTAAAGCCAGACCAAAATCAGAGATAGACCTGAGCTATAAACACACCAATATCAGAGATAGACCCGGGCTAAAACCACACCAAAATCAGAGATAGAACTGAGTTAACACGACACCAAAATCAGTGATAGACCCGAATTAAAACCACACCAAAATCAGAGATAGACCTGAGCTAAAACCACACCAAAATCAGAGATAGACCCGAATTAAAACCACACCAAAATCAGAGATAGACCTGAACTAAAACCACACCAAAATAGAGATACACCTGAACTAAAACCACACCAAAATCAGAGATAGACTGGAGCTAAAGCCAGACCAAAATCAGAAATAGACCCGAATTAAAACCACACCAAAATCAGAGATAGACCTGAATTAAAACCACACCAAAATCAGAGATACACCTGAACTAAAACCACACCAATATCAGAGATAGTCTGGAGCTAAAGCCAGACCAAAATCAGAGATAGACCCAAGCAAAAACCTGACCAAAACCAGAGATAGACCCAGGTTGGAAACAAAAACAGACAGTCCTGAGTTAAAGCCAAGCCAAAGTCAGAGATAGTCCTGAGCTAAAACCAAACCAAAACCAGAGATAGACCCGAGGTGGAAACAAAAACAGAGACAGTGCCAAGTTAAAGCCAGATCAAAATCAGAGATAGACCCAAGCAAACACCTGACCAAAATAAGAGATAAACCGGAGCTAAAACCAGACCAAAATCAGAGATAGAACTGAACTGGAACCAGACTAAAAACAGAGAGCGACCCAAGCTGGAACCAAAAACCAGAGACAGACCCGAGATAAAACCAGACAAAAATCAGAGATACAAGTGGGGTGGAACCAGGCCAAAATCAGAGGCAGACAGGAGCTGCAATCAGAAACTAGAGTCAGGCATGAGATAAAACAAGACCAAATTCAGAGACAAACCCAAGGTAAAGCAAGAACAAAATCAGAGATAGACCTGAGCTTAAACCAAACAAAAGTCAGAGATAGACCCGAGCTAAAGCCAGACCAAAATCAGAGGTAGGCCCAAGCTAAAACCAGACGAAAATCAGAGATACGCTGGAGATAAAACCAGACCAAAATAAGGGAAAAACTAGAGCTAAATGAAGACCAAAATCAGAGATAGACCCAAGCAAAAACCACACCAAAATCAGAGATAGACCTGAACTAAAAACACACCAAAATCAGAGATAGGTCTGAGCTAAAGCCAGACCAAAATCAGAGATAGACCCGAGGTGAAACCAGACAAAAACCAGAGATAGACCTGAGCTAAAATCAGATGAAACTCAGTGATAGACACGAGCTAAAGCCAGACCAAAATCTGAGATAGAACTGAGCTAAAACCACACCAAAATCAGAGGTAGTCCTTAGGTAAAAATAGACCAAAATCAGAGATAGACCTGAGCTATAACCAGACCGAAATCAGAGATAGACCTGAGCTGAAACCAGACTAAAAACAGGGAGAGACCCAAGCTGGAACCAAAAACCAGAGACAGACCTGAGATAAAACCAGACAAAAATCAGAGATACAAGTGGGGTGGAACCAGGCCAAAATCAGAGGCATACAGAAGCTGCAATCAGAAACTAGAGTCAGGCATGAGATAAAACAAGACCAAATTCAGAGACAAACCCAAGGTAAAGCAAGAACAAAATCAGAGATAGACCTGAGCTTAAACCGAACAAAAGTCAGAGATAGACCCGAGCTAAAGCCAGACCAAAATCAGAGGTAGGCCCGAGCTAAAACCAGATGAAAATCAGAGAAACCCTGGAGATAAAACCAGACCAAAATAAGGGATAAACTAGAGCTAAATGAAGACCAAAATCAGAGATAGACCCAAGCAAAAACCACACCAAAATCAGAGATAGACCTGAACTAAAAACACACCAAAATCAGAGATAGGTCTGAGCTAAAACCACACCAAAATCAGAGAGAGGCACGAGCTAAAACCTGACCAAAATCAGAGATAGACTGGAGCTAAAGCCAGAACAAAATCAGAGATAGACCCGAGGTGAAACCAGACAAAAACCAGAGATAGACCTGAGCTAAAATCAGATGAAACTCAGTGATAGACATGAGCTAAAGCCAGACCAAAATCTGAGATAGAACTGAGCTAAAACCACACCAAAATCAGAGGTAGTCCTTAGGTAAAAATAGACCAAAATCAGAGATAGAGCTGAGCTATAACCAGACCGAAATCAGAGATAGACCTGAGCTGAAACCAGACTAAAAACAGGGAGAGACCCAAGCTGGAACCAAAAACCAGAGACAGACCTGAGCTAAATGAAGACCAAAATCAGAGATAGACCCAAGCAAAAACCACACCAAAATCAGAGATAGACCTGAACTAAAACCACACCAAAATCAGAGATAGGCCCGAGCTAAAACCATACCAAAATCAGAGATAGGCACAAGCTAAAATCAGACCAAAATCTGAGATAGACTGGAGCTAAAGCCAGACCAAAATCAGAGATAGACCTGAGCTGAAACCAGACAAAAGTCAGAGATAGACCCGAGCTAAAGCCAGACCAAAATCAGAGGTAGGCCCGAGCTAAAACCAGACGAAAATCAGAGATACGCTGGAGATAAAACCAGACCAAAATAAGGAATAAACCAGAGCTAAATCAAGACCGGAATCAGAGATAGACCCGAGAAAAAACCACACCAAAATCAGAGATAGACCTGAACTAAAACCACACCAAAATCAGAGATAGACCTGAACTAAAACCACACCAAAATCAGAGACAGGCCCGAGCTAAAACCATACCAAAATCAGAGATAGGCACAAGCTAAAATCAGACCAAAATCTGAGATAGACTGGAGCTAAAGCCAGACCAAAATCAGAGATAGACCTGAGCTGAAACCAGACAAAAGTCAGAGATAGACCCGAGCTAAAGCCAGACCAAAATCAGAGGTAGGCCCAAGCTAAAACCAGACGAAAATCAGAGGTCAGCTGGAGATAAAACCAGACCAAAATAAGGAATAAACCAGAGCTAAATCAAGACCAAAATCAGAGATAGACCCAAGAAAAAACCACACCAAAATCAGAGATAGACCTGAACTAAAACCACACCAAAATCAGAGATAGGCCCGAGCTAAAACCACACCAAAATCAGAGATAGGCACAAGCTAAAATCAGACCAAAATCTGAGATAGACTGGAGCTAAAGCCAGACCAAAATCAGAGATAGACCTGAGCTAAAACCAGACAAAAACCAGAGATAGACCTGAGCTAAAATCAGATGAAAATCAGTGATAGACACGAGCTAAAACCACAACAAAATCAAAGATAGAACTGAGCTATAACCAGACCAAAATCAGAGGTAGTCCTGAGGTAAAACCAGGCCAAAATCAGAGATAGACCTGAGCTATAACCAGACCAAAATCAGAGATAGACCCGAGCTAAAACCACACCACAATCAGAGATAGACCAGAGCTAACACAACACCAAAATCAGAGATAGACCAGAGTTAAAACCACACCAAAATCAGAGATAAACCTGAGCTAAAACCACACCAAAATCAGAGCTAGACCTGAGCTAAAACCACACCAATATCAGAGATAGACCTGAGCTAAAACCACACCAAAATCAGAGATAGACCTGAGCTAAAACCAGACCAAAATCAGAGTTAGGCCCAAGCTAAAGCCAGGCCAAAACAGAGATAAACTGGAACTAAAGCCAAACCAAAATCAGAGGTAAGCCAGAGCTAAAACCAGACCTAATACAGAGATAAAGCAGAGCTAAAACCGGACCAAATTCAGAGGTAGACCAGAGATAAAACCAGGATAATATCAGAGGTTGACCTGTGATAACACCAGGCCAAAATCAGGAATAGTCCTGAGCAGAAATCAGACCAAATTCAGAGATAGACCCGAGTTGGAAACAGAAACAGAGACAGTCCCGAGTTAAAGCTAGGCCAAAGTCAGAGATAGACTCGAGCTAAAGCCAGACCAAAAATCAGAGATAGTCCTGAGCTAAAACCAGACCAAAACCAGGGATCCACCCGAGCTAAAATCACACCATATTCAGAGATAGGCCCGAGGTAAATCCAGACCGAATACAGAGATAGACACAAGCTAAAATTGGACCAAATTTAGACATAGCCCATAGCAAAAAACAGACCAAATTCAGAGACAGACCGTGACAGGAACCAGGCCAAAATCAGAGATAGACCCAGGTTGGAAACAAAAACAGACAGTCCTGAGTTAAAGCCAAGCCAAAGTCAGAGATAGTCCTGAGCTAAAACCAGACCAAAACCAGAGATAGACCCGAGTTGGAAACAAAAACAGAGACAGTCCCGAGTTAAAGCCAAGCCAAAGTCAGAGATAATCCTGAGCTAAAACAAGACCAAAACCAGAGATAGACCCGAGTTGGAAACAAAAACAGAGACAGTGCCGAGTTAAAGCCAGACCAAAATCAGAGATAGACCCAAGCAAAAACCTGACCAAAATAAGAGATAAACCGGAGCTAAAACCAGACCAAAATCAGGGATACACCCGAGCTAAAATCACACCATATTCAGAGATAGGCCCGAGCTAAATCCAGAGATAGACGCAAGCTAAAATTGGACCAAATTCAGACATAGCCCACAGCAAAATCCAGACCAAATTCAGAGATAGACCGTGGCAGGAACCAGACCAAAATCAGAAATAGACCCGAGTTGGAAAAAAACAGAGACAATCCCGAGATAAAACCAGACGAAAATTAGAGCTAGACCCAAGCCAGAACCAAAAACCAGAGATAGACCGTGGCAGGAACCAGGCCAAAATCAGAGATAGACCCAGGTTGGAAACAAGAACAGAGACAGTCCCGAGCGAAAGCCAGGCCAAAGTCAGAGATAGATCCGAGCTAAAGCCAGACGAAAATCAGAGATAGACCTGAGATAAAACAAAAACAAAAACAGAGGTCAACACGATCTAAAACCAGACAAAAATCAGAGATAGGCCCAAGCTAAAGCCAGACCAAATTTAGAGATAATCCAGAGCACAACCAGACCTAAATTAGGGACAGACACAAGGTAAAACCAGACCTAATTCAGAGATAGATCTGAGCTAAAACAAGACCAAAATCAGAGATAGACTCGAGCTAAAACCAGACCAAAACCAGAGATAGACCCAAACTAAAACCACACCAAAATCAGAGGTAAACCAGAGCTAAAGCCAGACCAAAATCAGAGGTAGACTCAAGGTAAAACAAGACCAAAATCAGAGAAGACCCAAGCTAAAGCCAGGGGCAGAATTTTCCAATTGGTGTGTTGGGGTGGGCCTCGCACGCCCATGCATAAAATGATGCGTGGTGACGTTGGGTGAGCTTCCCGACATCACTGCGCACCATCGTGATATTTCATTGGGTGGGCGTGCGTTGATCTCCGATGCTCGCCCGCCATTAATTAACCAGCTACTTAAGGCCCTTGAGGTACCAACTGGCGGCGATTTTTCAGCGTCCGTACAATCTCCGGGTCAGCACATGGATGCAATGGGTAGGCATGTAGAACACATTTGTATAAACCTCATCCACGGGCGGGATAAGAGGGCTTAGTGGGATTGCGAGTGTGCTTTGTCAAATGTTGATTTTTCGAAGTTACTGATACTTGCCTGTGTGATCTACAATACTTCAAATCGCATACCAGCTGCTTGGTCTGGACTCACAACCTTCAGATCAGCACTCTGTAGTGAGGAATCTTTTTTGGGTCTGCATGTATCAGGAAGCCTTCCCTTAGCCTAGGAATGGGAGCTGAACTCTCCACTAGAGGCACCTCCTTTGAGGAGGAAGGGAGGGCTAGAAGAGGAGGAGGCCAGGAGTGCACATTCAGCCTCCAAGGGAGCCACCTTTGGGAGGTCAGGCGCAGGTACAATGGGTGTAGGGCCAAAAGGTTGTCCAAGGTGGAAGGGGCCGCAAAAGATGCTACTATCCTGCTGCCAGTATATACAGATGGTGAAGCAGCTACCTCAGTATATCTGAGGTGCAATGCTGAAGGAGGCTCCATCTCTCAAGGGAGACAGTGAACTATATCTGTCAGATAATTGGGCCTGAGATCTCCGCCAACTGTGTGGGTGGACATCCTATGCCAGTGGCTCTAAAGGTCACAGCTGCCCTATGCCTCTAGTGGGTGATCTTTGCAGTGTCTCCCAATCAGCTGTCCACACTTGTGTCAAGCAGGTTACAGACGCTCTGTTCAGGCGTGCATTGACCTTCATCCACTAACATCGGGACCAGGCAAGCCAGACACATCGAGCCAAAGGCTTCACGGCCATTGCTGGCTTCCCCCACATCCAGGGTGCAATAGACTGCACACATGTGGCCATCAAAGCGTCAGCAGGTGAGCCCGGTGCCTTCATCAACAGGAAGGGCTTCCATTCCACACAGATAGTGTGTGATCACAGGATGCTGATTCTACAAGTCTGTACAAAGTACGCAGGCAGCTCCCACGACGCCTACATCCTCAGACACTCCCAGGTGCCAAGGCTCTTCAGTGCTCCAGCCCAGCTGGAGTGACAAGGGCTATCCCCTCAGAAGGTGGCTCATGACGCCTCTCCGCCATTTAAGAACAGAAGCTGAGCAACAGTACAATAGGAGCCACGCCTCCACAAGGGCTGAGGTGGAGAGAGCCATTGGTCTTCTCAAGATGGGCTTCCAATGCCTGGACCACTCAGCACTCCAGTACCCCCCAGACTGTGTGTCGCTGATTGTGGTTGCATGCTGCACTCTCCACAATCTTGCGCTGGAAAGGGGGAACGATGTGGATGATAAAGACATCGACAGAGTGACTGCGGCTGCATACAATGAGTCCAGCACTGAGTCCGAGGATGAACACGCGCAGGGAAATGCTGAGGGGGTAGACGCTGACCCGGGCATACTCAAGGGAGGCAGGGACACGCAGGAGACTTTAATCCAAAAAACCTTCAGCTAGCATACCACGTCTGGACATCCAGGACAAGCCTGGGCTGTAGGCTGCATACTTGATACCTAAGTGCAAAATCTGCCTGGTAGGAACATTAACTAAGGTTCTTGTTAATAAAGCTAAATGTCCCACAAATCACTCAGAACATTGTTGGAAACCATCCACCACAGAAGAAAAGAGGCACTCTCAGCCATGGTGACATGTCTGAATTTAATATTACAAGCAAAGAAACTGAATGAAACAAAATGACAAAAATGTTAAAAATTACACCAACTCAAAAAGACCTCATTGCGGGCCAACACAAAAGCACCAGTGAGAAACCCGTGGTGTGCCGAAGGTGCCTTGTGTTTACGTTTTTGGGTGCTACGTCTTGGTGCTGACCCCTTGCTGGGAGTGGCATCTGAGACAGCCTGCTGACTCTGCTGTCATGTTGGTCTCAATGACCTTGGTGGTCGTCCTCTGGCCTGTGGAGCCTGTGCTGGCCCCACCTGGGAGGGAGCTGCCAGTTCTACAGCTGGCATCTTCCCAGTCATCGCAGCCTCACCGGATGCAACGGTCACTGGCAGAGGGGTGGAGAGGCTGCCACCCTCATCCAGAGCGCCCTGAGAGGAGCCCGCAAAGATAACAGGCAGTTGCTGCACCGATGTGAGATTGCTTCGGACCTCCCTGATCACCGTGGATGGATAGGCACTGAGCTGGGAAATTTGGTGCCCAGACCATCTCCCACATCGGCAATGACCAGCTGAGGTCAATGCCGATGTGAGGGCTTGCTGGTCCGAGCGCATCCGCAGGAAGCCCTGATGGGACTCCTGGAGGAGCCTCTCCATGAGAGTCGCCACTCTGTCCATGGAGGACATAGGGCAGTCGGCCATGAAGCTCATTGCTTCGGCGAGATTACTCCACCACGGACACTAAGCCAAACATAGCCTCATGTATCTCCACCAGATGTTCTCTCTCGCACACCCTGCCTCATTTCCTGCGCTTGCTGCTTCACAGACGACTCCAGAGGCACATCATCAGGCACTGACTGAGCATGTGCCTGGTCCCCTGCAGTCCTCTGACTGTTGGCACCATGGGCACTCTCTGTCTCTGCCAGCTCCTCCAGCGACTGTGAAGTGCCCTTACCGCTGTGCCCCGGGACACTAGCCGATGTTCTAATTCCCACCGAGGTACTAGTATCTGCGCTGGTGCCTGCCTGGCAGAGATGGTGTGACGCTGGTGAGACTTCAGGGCCCTCACATGTGAGTGGGGCCTCTGCTGCTCCTCCTCCTGGCCCTGCTCCGCTGATGCTGAAAGGAAGAACAAGGACATTGGATCAGTTAATGTGGGAATAATGGCAATGTGCATCCCTCCCCCCGGATCATTATGCGCTCATCCTTCCAAAAGCAATGGTCAAGCCATGTTGCAAACTTCAAATGCTGAACATTCAGCCCTGCCATGACTGTTGGGAGAACAATGGTGACCTCACTGCTGGGCTAACATACCTGCCTGTGGCACCCCAGCCTCACCGACACCGGTGGACCTGGGCGTATGGCGCCTCTCCAAATCTAGGGCTTCCTGCTAGAAGTTGCTGAGAATCGCCAACTGTGCTGGGCCGCCGCCAATCCTCACCCACTCGGCGGCATTATGTGCATTCTTCACCTGAAAAGGAGAGAAGAGCATTGATTAGTGCAACTTGTACCTGGACTCTCTTGCAGACAGCCCACGCCAACCAGAGTGGGACATTGCAGGTCTCCAGTGTCCCCTCACCCCGCTGCTGCCGAACACTCACACAAAGATGCGAGGCCTGTCCCCAACACCACCACCTCCACCCCCTAACCCCCCTGGGCCAAATGCTGCCTACATCACATTAAGCAGCACACGGTCTAACCTTCCATAGCAAGGAGGCACAAGCATGTGGAGTGCAGAGGACAGAAGATTGATCAGTACCAACAGCGCCTTGAAGCTCCCCTCCCAGCATGTCATCCACCTGACTTGGACATGTCCTGCAGTTCCAGCACAGCGCCTTGGTGCAGCTCCTCCAGGTTGTCCCCAAAACAGTAATGTGGGTCACAGCGTGCCACTTGCTGCAGGGGCAGAACCAATTTCTTCACCACCCTCTCAAGGTGACCTCGGCATGGGCAATATCTGCTGGCCCACCCAGCAAAGGACACATGCTGTCAATGATTGAATGCAGTCACTACACTCAGACTTGAGGGTGGGGTTGGGGTGGGGGGGGGGGGGCGGGGGGGGGTGGGCACCAGGGGTAAGCTGACCTGCTGGGTTAAGTAGCCAATGCCAACATGATACTCACTCTTCCTGAGTGCAACAGGTCATTGAAGTGCTTGCGACACTGGATCCAGGTGCACTGCACCACGTCGCAGGAGCTCACAACCTCCACCAACTCCTCTCAAGCACGTTTGGTCATGTAGGGGGGCCTCCTCCTCCCATTCTGTGATAGGAAAGCCTCCCGCCATGCTGCCACCTCCTCAGGAGGGCAGCACGGCAATCATCTGAAAAACGAGGGGCACAGTGGCCCTCCTGCCCTGCCCTCCTGCCTGGCCTGCTCACCAGGAGCTCTCTGGGGAGCCCTTCCACTGGTCGTGATTTGAAAGTTTTGAAAGGCTGCAGCAACTTTTTAAAACAGGCCGCCAGGTTGCCATTGGGCCTGGAGCCGACCGCCCACACCCACTATTCTCAGGAGCCGCGATTCACACTGGGCGGGCCTTAATTGGCCCGCCCGCATAAAATGGTAATGCGGGCCCCATCGTGGGCAGCAATTGGGTTGCACCTGCCCGCGCCCGCTCCTGCTCCATCCACCCAACAGACAGAAAATTCTGCCCCAAACCTAAATTAGGGACAGACGCAAGCTAAAACCAGACCAAATTCAGAGATATACTCGGGCAAAAACTAAGCCAAAATTACAGATAGACCTGGGCTAGAACCAGATAAAATCAGAAACAGACCCGAGCTGGAACCATAAACCAGAGGCAGAACCGAGATAAAACCAGACCAAAATCTGAGTTAGACCCGAGCTAAAGCTAGACCAAAACCAGAGACAGACCAGGGCTCGAACCAGGCAAAACTCATGAATAGACCCAAGATAAAACTGGGCCAAAATCAGAGACAAACCCGAGCAAAAACCAAACCAAATTCAAAGGTAGACCCAGGCAGGAACAAGACCAAAATCAGAGATAAACCCGAGCTGGAACCAAAAACGAGAGACAGACCCAAGCTAAAACCAGACCAAAATCAGAGATACTCCCAAGATAAAAACAGACCAAAATCAGAGATTCATCCGAGCTAAAGTCAGGCCAACATTAGGGGTAGACCAGAGCTAAAACCAGACCAAAATCAAAGATAGGCCGAGCTAAAACCAGACCAAAGACAGAAATAGACTCAAGCTAAAACCAGACCAAAATCAGAGATAGACCGAGCTAAAACCATGCCAAAATAAGAGATGAACCCGATCTAAAACCAGACCAAATTCACAGAATCACAGCATCACACAACGCAGAAGAGGCCCTTAGGCCAATCGATTCTGTACCGACACGTAAGAAACACCTGACCTACCTACCGAATCCCATTTACCAGCACTTGGCCCACAGCCTTGAATGTTATTATGTGCCAAATGCTCATCCAGGTACTTTTTAAAGGATGTGAGGCAACCCGCCTCCACCACGCTCTAATAGAATATCTTGAGATTTTCCCTACTTTTACCAGCCAGAGCTTTCTCATATCCCCTCTTTGCTCTCCTAATTACTTTCTTAAGCTCCACCCTGCACTTTCTGTACTCCACTAATGCCTCTGCTGATTTGCTTCTCTTGTACCTGCTAAAATCCTCTCTGTTCCTTCTCATTGTACCCTGAATATCTCTGGTCATCCATGGTCCTCTGGGCTTGTTACTCCTTCCTATCACCCTAGAGGGAACATGTTGAGCCTGTACCCTACCCATTCCCTTTTTGAACGCCGCCACCCCACCCGCCCCCCCCACCCCCCCCCCCCCCCCCCCCCCCCCCCCCCCCGCCACCCACCCACCACCATCGCTCTTTCCCCACAAGTAGCTGTTCCCAGTCTACCTTGGCTAAATCCTGCCTTATTTTACTAAAATCCGCTCTCCCCCAGTCCAAAACATGTTTTTGCAACTTGTCTATTTCTTTGTCAATAACAAGCTTAAATTGTACCATGTTGTGATCGCTATCACTAAAATGCTCCTCCACCACCACCTCAGCCACCTGTCCGGCTTCATTCTCCAGAATTAGGTCCAGCAATGCACCGTCCCTCTACATATTGACCTAAAAAGTTCTCCTGTACACATTTCACGAAATCCACTCCATCCAAGCCTTAACACTATATCTATCCCAATTAATGTTGGGAAAGTTGAAAACACCTCATATAATTAACCTATTGCTATTGCTTTTATACACCTCCATGAATTGTGCACATATTTGCTCCTCAATTTCCCACTGACTATCTGGGGGTCTATAATAAACACCTAACAATGTGGCTGCTCCTTTTTTATTCCTAAGCTGTACCCACAAAGCTTCATTCGATGCCCTCTCCAAGATATCATCTCTCCTTACTGCAGTAACTGACTCCTTAACTAATAATGCAATGCCTCCTCCTCTTTTACCCCTCCCCTGTCTCGCCTGAAGATTCTATATCCCGGAATGTTGAACTGTCAATCCTGTCCCTCCCTCAACTACATCTCTGTGATGGCTACTATATCACAATTCCACGTGTCAATCCTCACCCTTAACTCATCCAGTTAACCTGTAATACTCCTGGCATTAAAACAGAGGCCATCCAGCCTTGCCTTACTCCCTTGAAACTTAATGTAGCTGTACTCCCTCTGACTGGATTGTTTTATTGTATTATGATGTGTCCCTATCCTGCTAACATTCTGTGTCTCCTCCCCTGCCAAATTGGTTTAAGCTCCTCCCAACAGCACTAGCAAACCCACCCGCAAGGATGTTAGTCCCGCTCTGGTTCAGATGTAGACCGTTCCGCTTGTACAGGTACCACCTTCCCCAGAAACGGTCCCAGTGATCCAGGAATCTAAAACCTTCCCTCCTGCACCAACTCTTAAGCCACGTATTCATCTGCGCTATTCTCCTATTTCTGTGCTTGCTAGCATGTGGCACTAGGAGTAATCCAATGATTACAACCCGAGAGGTCCTGCTTTTTAGTCTACTCCCTAACTCCCTGAATTCTTGATGCAAGACCTCATCCCTCTTTCTACCTATGTCATTGATACCAACATGTACCATGACCTCTGCCTAATCACCCTCCCCCTCAGCGCCCTCATCAGCCTCCAAAATGGAATACCGATTTGTGAGCAGGACTCCAGGGAACTCCTGAACTACCTGCTTGTTTCTTTTGGACTGCCTGGTGGTCACCCATTCCTTTCTTTCCTCAAGTTCCTTCAGCTGTCATGTGACCACCTCTCTAAACGTGCTATCCCACGATGCTCTCAGACTCGCGGATGCTCCACAGTGTCCCCAGCCACTGTTCCAGCTCTGAGACCTGAGTTTCCAGGAGCTGCAGCTGGACACACTTCCTGCACACATGCAGGTCCCGGGCACTAGAAATGTTCCCGGCTTCCCACATGGAGCACGGGGAGTACACCACAGCTTTGAGCTCTCCTGCAATGATCTATCCCTCTAAATTAAACCTTTTAAATCAATTACTTTAGGGCCCTTCTTTCCTGATCCTCATTACTACAGAATATACAAACTATAAACCACAAAAAGACCTTAAACTATAAGCGATACCCGACCTCACCCAATACTTACCAGCCATTCCTCTCTATTGTAGCCTCTACTGTTTCAGCAGGGCAAGACCACTCTCTGAAGATTTAAGAAGTTGGATAGCAAAGATAAAATGCAAAGAGCATCTGTTCCCCTCTGCACCGAATTCCCACTGTGCACCAAATTGCCAATACCCACACTCGATCTGGCTGTGTCTCACTCAGGATGAGGTCTCTCCCCTGCTCATGTGCAAGCACACTGATAGTGTGCTTCCAGTAATCCCTTTCTTTCAGAGATAGGCACAAGCTTTAACCAGGACAAAATCAGAGATAGACACTAGCTAAAACCAGTGTTGGAAGCAAAAACCAGAGACAGAGCTGAGATCAAACCAGACCAAAATCAGGGATAAACCCAAGCTAAATCACAGCAAAATCACTGATAGGCTTGGGTTGGAACCAGATAAAATCAGAGACAAAACCTAGCTGCAACCAAAAACCAGACAGGGAGGTAAAACCACACCAAAATCACAGATAGTCCTGGGTTGGAAACAAGAACAGAGACAGACACGAGATAAAAACAGACCGAAATCAGAGATAGACCCAAACTGGAAACAAAAATCAGAGAGAGACATGAGCAAAAGCTAGAACAAAATCAGAGATAGATCCGAGCTAAACCCAAGCCAACATCACAGATAGAACTGGGCTAGAACCAGATAAAGTCAGAAACAGACCCGAGCTGGAACCAAAAACCAGAGATAGAGCCAACATAAAACCAGATCAAAATCTGAGTTAGACCCAAGCTAAAGCCAGACCAAAACAGTGACAGATCAGGGCCAGAACCAGGCCAAACTCAGAGATAGACACAAGATAAAACTAGGCAAAAATCAGACACAGACCTGAGGTAAAACCAGAGATAGACCTGAGATAAAACCACACCAAAACCAGAGATAGACCTGAGATAAACCAGACCAAAATCAGAAATAGACCAGAGATAAAACCAAGCCAAATTCAGAGATCAACCCGGGCAGGAACCAGGCCAAGATCAAAGATAGACCCGGGTTGGAAACAAAAACAGAGACAAGCCCGAGATAACAGCAGACCAAAATCAGAGATAGGCCCGAGCTGGATCCAAAAACGAGAAACAGACCCAAGATAAAACCAGACCAAATTCAGAGATAGTCCGGAGCTAAAACCAGACCTAAATTAGAGACAGACACAAGCTAAAATCAGACATAATTCAGATATAGACATGAGCTAAAACCAGGACAAAATCAGAGATAGATGCAAGCTGAAACCAGTGCTGGAACAAAAAACTGGAGACAGAGCCGAGATAAAGCCAGGCTAAAATCAGAGATAGAAGTGGGCTGGAACCAGGCCAAAATCAGAGAATGACAAACGCTGCGACTAAAAACCAGAGACAGGAATGAGATCAAACCAGAACAAATTCAGACAGGCCCGTGCTAAAGTCAGATCAAAATCAGAGATACAGCCGAGCTAAAACTAGTCCAAAGTCAGAGATAGTCCTGAGCTAAAATCAGAGATCGATCCGAGCTAAAGTCAGGCCAAACTCAAGGATAGACCGGAGCTAAAACCAGACTAAATTCAGGGATAGGAACCCGGGCAGGAACCAGAACAAAATGAGAGATAGACCTGGGTTGGAAACAAAAGGAGAGACAGACCTGAGATAAAATCAGACCAAAAGCAGAGATAAGCCCGAGCTGGATCCAAAAACCAGAGACAGACCCAAGCAAAGGCCAGACCAAAATCAGAGATAGTCCTGAGCTAACACGAGAACAAAATCAGAGGCAGGCCTGAGCTAAAGCCAGGCCAAATTCAGAGTCAGGCCCGAGCTAAAGCCAGGCCAAAATCAGAGAAAGACCCGAGCTAAGGTCAGATCAAATTCAGAGATGTACCTGAGCTAAGACTAGACCTAAATTTGGGACAGAAGCAATCAAACACAAGACCAAAATCAGAGATAAACACGAGCTAAAGCCAGGTGAAAATCAGAGATAGAGCCAGGCTAAAACCAGGCCCAAATCACAGATAGACTTGGGCTAGAATCAGATAAAATCAGAAACAGACCTGAGCTGGAACCAAAAACCAGAGGCAGAGCTGAGATAAAACCAGATCAAAATCAGAGTTAGAACTGAGCTGAAGCCAGACCAAAACCAGAGACAGGCCAAGGCTGGAACCAGGACAAACTCAGAAATAGCCACAAGATAAAATGAGGCAAAAATCAGAGACAGACCCAATCTAAAACTGTACCAAAACCAGAGATAGACCCGAGATAAAACCAGACCAAAATCAGAGATAGGCGCAAGATAAAACCAGAACAAAACCAGAGACAGACCTGAGATAAAACCAAGCCAAAATCAGAAATCGGCCTGAGCTAAAACCAGATCAAATTCAGAGATAGGCCCAGGTTGGAAACAAAAACAGAGACAGACCCGAGCTAAAACCAGACCAAAATCAGAGTTAGTCCCAAGCTAAAACCAGACCAAAATCAGAGATCGATCCGAGCTAAAGTCAGGCCAAAATCAGGGATAGACCCAAGCAAAAACCAGACAAAAACCAGAGATAGGCCTGATCTAAAATCAGACCAATTTCAGAGATAGCCATGAGCTTAAACCTGGACAAAATCAGAGATAGACACAGGCTAAAACCAGTGTTGAAACCAAAAATCAGAGACAGAGCCGAGATCAAACCAGACCAAAATCAGAGATAGACCCAGGCTAAAACCACACCAAAATCACAGATAGACTTGGGCTGGAACCAGACAAAATCAGAGACAGACCCGAGCTGGAACCAAAAACCAGAGAGAGAGCCGAGAAAAAACCTGACCAAAATCAGAGATAGGCCCAAGCTAAAACCAGACCAAAATCAGAGACAGGCCCAAGATGAAAATAGACTAAAATCAGAGGTACTCCTGAGCTAACACCAGACAAAATTCAGAGATAGACCCTGGCTGGAACCAGACCAACGTCAGAGGTAGACTAGAGATAAAACCAGACCAAAACCAGAGATAGACTCGAGATAAAACCAGACCAAAATCAGAAATAGACCTGAGATAAAACCAGGCCAAAATCAGAGGTAGACCTGTGTTGAAAACAAAAACAGATACAGATCCAAGCAAAAGCCAGGACAAAACCACAGGTAGACCCAAGTTAAAGCCAGGCCAAAATCAGAGATGGACCAGAGCTAAAACCAAACCAAAATAAGAGATAGACCTTAGCTAAAACCAGACCAAATTCAGAGATATACTTGATCTAAAACCAGACCTAAATTTAGGACAGAAGCAATCAAAAACAGGGCCAAAATCAGAGATAGATGTGAGCTAAAGCCAGGCCAAAATCACAGATAGAACTGGGCTAGAACCAGATAAAATCAGGAACAGACCTGAGCTGGAACCAAAAACCAGAGACAGAGCTGAGATAAAACCAGACCAAAATCAGAGATAGACCAGGGCTGGAACCAGGCCAAACTCAGAGATAGACCCAAGATAAAACCAGGCAAGAATCAGAGACAGACCCGAGCTAAAACCAGACCAAAATCAGAGATAGACCTGTGCTGGAACCAAGGACCAGGGGCAGATATAGAAACCACAGAAATTAGGAGCAGGAGTAGGCCATTTGGCCCTTCGAGCCTATTCCACCATTCATTATGATCATGGCTGATCATCCAACTCAACAGCCTGCTCCCGCTTTCTCCCCATATCTTTGATCCTTTTCGCCCCAAGAGCTATATCCAACTCCTTCTTGAAAACATACAATGTTTTGGCCTCAATTGCTTTCTGTGGTAGCGAATTCCACAGGCTCACCACTCTCTGGGTGAAGAAATTTTTCCTCACCTCAGTCCTAAATGGTCCACCCGTAGCCTCAGACTGTGACCTCTAGTTCTGGACTCCCCACCATTGGGAACATCCATCCTGCATCCACTTTGTCTTGTCCTTTTAGAATTTTATAGGTTTCCATGAGATCTCCCCTCATTCTTCTGAACTCCAGTGAATATAATCCTAACCGAATCAATCTCTCCTCATATGTCAGTCCCGCCATCCCAGGAATCAGTTGGGTAAACCTTCGCTGCACTCCCTCTAAAGCAAGAACAACGTTCCTCAGATTAAGAGACCAAAACTGCACACAATATTTCAGGAGTGGACTCACCGAGGCCTTGTGTAATTGTAGCAAGACATCCCTGCTCCTGTACTCGAATCCTCTGGTTATGAAGGCCAATTTGCCTTCTTCACCGCCTGCTGCACCTGCATGCTTACCTTCAGGGACTGGTGTACGAGGACACCCAGGACTCGTTGTACGTTCCTCTCTCTCAATTTATAGCCATTCAGATAATAATGTGCCTTCCTGTTTTTGCTACCAGAATGGATAACCTCACATTTATCCATATTATACTGCATCTGCCATGCATTTGCCCACTCACTCAGATTGTCGAAATCACACTGAAGCATCTCTGCACCTTCCTCACAGCTCACCCTCCCGCCCAGCCTTGTGTCATTTGCAAATTTGGAGATATTAAATTTAGTTCCCTCATCTAAATCAATAATATGAGATAAAACCAAACCAAAATCAGAGATAAACCCGATAAACCAGGCCAAAATCAGAGATAGGCCCGGGCTAAAACCAGGTCAAAATCAGAGATGAGCATGGGCTGGAACAAACATAAGAATCAGAGATAGGCCCGGGCTGGAATCAAAAACCAGAGACATTCCCAAGATAAAATCAGACCAAAAACAGAGATAGACCCGGGCTGGAACTAGGCCAGGATAAAAGACAGACTCAAGGTAAAATCAGTCAAAAACCCAGATAGTCCAGAGCTAAAAACAGACCAAAATCAAAGATAGACCTGAGTTAAAACCAAACCAAAATCAGAGATAGACAAAGGCTGGAACCAAAAACCATAGACAGACCCGAGATAAAACCAGGCCAATATCAGACACAGGCACAAGCAAAAACCAGGTCAAAACCAGAGACAGACTCGAGCTAAAACCAGACCTAAATCAGAGATAGAACAGGCTGGAACCAGGCCAGAATCAGAGATGGACCCGCACTGGAACCAAAAACCATAGACAGGCCTGAGATAAAACCAGACCAAACTCAGAGATAGGCCCGAGATAAAACCGAACCAAAATCAGAGATAAACCTGAGCTAAAACTGAACCAAAGTCAGAGATAAAACCAGATCAAACTCAGAGATACACCCAAGATAAAACCAGACCAAATTCAGAGGTACACCCGAGATAAAAC
Organism: Isurus oxyrinchus; assembly: GCA_026770705.1. Taxonomy (NCBI): domain Eukaryota; kingdom Metazoa; phylum Chordata; class Chondrichthyes; order Lamniformes; family Lamnidae; genus Isurus; species Isurus oxyrinchus. The sequence continues at coordinate 95,030,599 of JANJGN010000010.1, forward strand.
ATCACCAAAATCAGTGTTAGACCCGGGATAAAACCAGACCAAAATCATATAGATTTTGTGGGAAAATGTCTCATCACTGTTCCCATATTACAATAATGACCACTTTTGGGACATCAGAAAGGTGCTATTGGAAAGCTCTTTATTTCTCCTTTCTCTCTTTCTTTTATTCCCCCATTTCCATCAGATGAGGAATCCACCCTTGGTCCAATGAGGAATATAGAAGATTGCGCCAGGATCGACACCATTGACTTTTTTGAAGGAGGTATGGAACTACTGATGAATCTAAAAACAAATATAAAAATACCTGGAAAAACTCAGCAGGTCTGGCAGCATCTGTGGAGAGGAACACAGTTAACGTATCGAGTCCATATGACTCTTCAACAGAACTAAGGAAAAATAGAAAAGAGGTGAAATATATAATCTGGTTGGGAAGGGGGGATTGTGGACAGGTAGAGCTGGATAGAGGGCCAGTGATAGGTGGAGATAGCCAAAAGATGTCATAGACAAAAGGATAAAGAGGTGTTGAAGGTGGTGATATTATCTAAGAAATGTGCTAAAAGGTGACATTAAGGGTAGAAAGCAGAACAAGCAAGGTACAGATAGCCCTAGTGGGGGTGGGGCGGGGAGGAAGGGATCGAAATAGGCTAAAAGGTAGAGATTAAACAATGGATGGAAATACGTTTAAAAATAATGGAGTAGGTGGAAAAAAGGGGGATTGGAAAGGGGGGTGGGGACCAGGCACATAATAAAAGCAAGATATGAAGTAAACTGCAAAATATTCTCTTTTGATTCCCTGGGCACTCTACAAATTTACTATGGTTATCTGTTCAGGTGCAAACACACCCTACTCCACCCCCACTAGGGCTATCTGTACCTGAAGGGTAATGAGGACTCGAAACATCAACTCTTTTCTTCTCCGCCAATGCTGCCAGACCTGCTGAGTTTTTCCAGGTAATTCTGTTTTTGTTTTGGATTTCCAGCATCTGCAGTTTTTTGTTTGTATCTATCTGTACCTTGCTTGTCTTGCTTTCTACCCTTAATTAGTACATTCCTTAGATAATATCACCACCTTCAACACCTCTTTGTCCTTTTGTCTATGGCATCTTTTGGCTATCTCCACCTATCACTGGCCCTCTATCCAGCTCTACCTGTCCCATCCACCCTCCACCCACCCCCACCACCTTAAACCAGATTATATATTTCACCCCTTTTCTATTTTTCCTTAGTTCTGTTGAAGAGTCATATGGACTCGAAACATTAACTGTGTTCCTCTCCGTAGATGCTGCCAGACCTGCTGAGTTTTTCCAGGTATTTTTATTTTTGTTTTGTATTTTGTATTTTGTGGATGTATTTCCAGCATCCACAGTTTTTTGCTTTTACTGATGAATCTACCTGTTTAGGAGACACCGACGGCAGGAGTTATAGGCAGGGATAAACACCCTGTAGTTCTACCACCTCCATCCAACAATGATGCTGGCAAACCAAACCACTGACAGGAGGAGAGCTGGGGAGCTCCATCAACATCAGAACAGGGAGGTTGGAGCTCACTTTTGGGTTTCTTCCCAACTGCTCATTGTTATGTTTTTGAGTCTCAACCTTGGACTAGCTCAGATGGCGACCCTCCCCCACCCCCTTAGCTCACTATGTCCCTATCAGTGTTTGCACCTGAACAGATACCCATAGTATATTTGTAGAGTGCCCAGGGAATCAAAAGAGAATATTTTGCAGTTTACTTCATCTCTGGGTTTTATTTTATGCCTGGTCCTGCTTGTTCCCAATAGGGGGCAGAGTAACACTAACTTTGACTGCAAAACACAGAAAGAGCATGAACATAACGAGTCATGAGGACTCGAAACGTCAACTCTTTTCTTCTCCACCGATGCTGCCAGACCTGCTGAGTTTTTCCAGGTAATTCTGTTTTTGTTTTACCGTAACACAGTGCCTTTGTAACATTAACATAACTATCAGATTTGGGACCTCTTACTCTATTATTTTGACAGAAGATTTGGGAGTGAGTTACATTGAAGTTGTTTTGAAACAAAGTAATTTTATACAGGTTTAAACAGCCAGTGATGTACTCCAGCCACTGAGACTGCTGGCTGAATTTTTAAAACAAAAACAGAATTACCTGGAAAAACTCAGCAGGTCTGGCAGCATCGGTGGAGAAGAAAAGAGTAGATGTTTCGAGTCCTCATGACCCTTCAACAGAACTGAGTAATATTAGGAGAGGGGTGAAATATAAGCTGGATAAGGTGGGGGGGGGGGGCGGCGGGGGGTTGGGGGGAAGAGAAGTCGGGGGGGGTGGGGTGAATGTGGTTGTAGGGACAAGCAAGCAGTGATAGGAGCAGATAATCAAAAGATGTCACAGACAAAAGAAAGTTAGGGGAAATGCAAGTGAAATGCTGCTTCACTTGAAATGAGTGTTTGGGCCCTTGGATGGTGAGGAGAGAGGAAGTGAAGGGGCAGGTGTTGCATCTTTTGCGTGGGCATGGGGAGGTGCCATAGGTTGGGGTTGAGGAATAGGGAGTGATGGAGGAGTGGACCAGGGTGTCACGGAGGGAACGATCCCTATGGAATACAAAAACAGAATTACCTGGAAAAACTCAGCAGGTCTGGCAGCATCGGCGGAGAAGGATCCCTATGGAATGCTGCCAGGGGAGGGTGAAGAGAAGATGTGTTTGGTGGTGGCATCATGCTGGAGTTGGCGGAAATGGCGGAGGATGATCCTTTGAATGCGGAGGCTGGTGGGATGATAAGTGAGGACAAGGGGGACCCTATCATGTTTCTGGGAGGGAGGAGAAGGTGTGAGGGCGGATGCGCAGGAGATGGGCCGGACACGGTTGAGGGCCCTGTCAACGACTGTGGGTGGAAAACCTCGGTTAAGGAAGAAGGAGGACATGTCAGAGGAACTGTTTTTGAAGGTAGCATCATTAGAACAGATGCGACAGAGGTGAAGGAACTGAGAGAATGGGATGGAGTCCTTACAGGAAGTGAGGTGTGAGGAGCCCCTTCACTTCCTCTCTCCTCACTGTCCAAGGGCCCAAACACTCCTTTCAAGTGAAGCAGCATTTCACTTGCATTTCCCCCAACTTAGTCTACTGCATTCGTTGCTCCCAATGCGGTCTCCTCTACATTGGAGAGACCAAACAGAAAATGGGCGACCGCTTTGCAGAACACCTGCGGTCTGTCCACAAGAAAGACCCAAACCTCCCTGTCGCTTGCCATTTTAACACTCTACCCTGCTCTCTTGCCCACATGTCTGTCCTTGGCTTGCTGTATTGTTCCAGTGAAGCCCAACGCAAACTGGAGGAACAGCACCTCATCTTCCGACTAGGCACTTTACAGCCTTCCGGACTGAATATTGAATTCAACATTTAGATCTTGAACTCCCTCCTCCATCCCCACCTCCTTTCTGTTTATTCCCCCTTCCTTTTGTTTTTTCCAATAATTTATATAGATTTTTCTTTTCCCACCTATTTCCATTATTTTTAAATCTATTCCTTGCTGTTAGTCTTTCCACCCCACCCCGACTACAGCTGTACCTTGTGTGTCCTGCCATCCATTCTTAATTAGCACATTCGTTTAGATAATATCACCACCTTCAACACCTTTTTGTTCTTTTGTCTGTGACATCGTTTGATTATCTGCTCCTATCACTGCTTGCTTGTCCCTACAACCACACCACCCCCCTCCGCACTTTTCTCCCCCCGAACCACACACCCCCCCCCCCCCCCCCACTTATCCAGGTTATATTTCACCCCTCTCCTAATATTACTCAGTTCTGTTGAAGGGTCATGAGGATTCGAAATGTCAACTTTTTTCTTCTCCACCGATGCTGCCAGACCTGCTGAGTTTTTCCAGGTAATTCTGTTTCTGTTTTGGATTTCCAGCATCCGCAGTTTTTTGTTTTTATGGCTGAATTTTTACTTGCTTGATCCGTCGGGAGTTGCACTTCACAGAAATGTAATCAGAGAAAAATGATTACTGATACAAAGAAGGTGATATTAGAGGGGTGGAAAAGGATTGGCCAAAAAGCTGAGCTTTGAGAAAGGTCTGTAAAGAAAAACAGGGGTGAAGAAATGGAGAAGAAATGATGGGGCAATAAAGTGGGAGATGCATAAGAGGAAAAGCATGGAACGGCGCAAAGTGCTGAGTGGGTTTCTGGGCTGGAGGAGATTACATTGATAAGGAGAGGTAAGACTGTGGAAGGATTGAACCTGAGTAGGAGAAATTTAAAATTGAGGCATTGCCAGACTGGGAGTTAATGTAGGCCAGTGAGCCCAGGGATAGTGGGTGAATGGGACAAGGTTCAGCTAAGGAGATGAGCAGGAAGATTTTAGATAAGTTGATGTCTATAGAAGTTGGAATGCTAAACGCAGTGAGGAGATTGTCAAACCTAGAGGTAATAAAGGCATGGGTGGTTTTAGAAACAATAATCAGGGCAAATATCAACAGGCACTCGGAGAGGTTTCAGTGAATAAAGGAGAGCCAGCATGGACATGTAAAAGGCAGGACTGAATTAAATTTTTTGATGAAGTAACAGAGAGGATTGTTGAAAGGAATGTAGTGGATGTTGTCCATATGGATTTTAAGAAAACATTTGACAAGGTACCACATAAATATCAGCCCTGCAATACCATTTCTATATAATTTGGTGTCAGTGCTTTGAAAGCCTGCGATACTGTAGGTTGATATTAGGAAACACTTGCTCAATCCAGCTGCCAAAGGTTGCAGTTGTTGCCTTGTCACTATGGTCTGTACCTCTGGTCTGTGTCTTAACTCGAGCCCCCATCCATATTAAACTGGGCAAACGACCCAGCATCAACATCGTAACTAAAGGGTTATCTTATTCATGTGACTTCACAATGAAAACCATAACAACACAGAGGCAGGAGAGATGGGGAAAATACAGCAAAGTAGGACCAAATGTGCATTTATATTTGAGAAAGTGAAAGGAAGAGAGCTTGAAAAGGAGTGTGTTTATCGTATTCATTCAAATCTGGAAGGACACTGGAGAGCGGACTGAAAACACTGTGCAACACTGGACCAACATCAATTATTAGAGAGAAAGAACAGTAAAGGAAGAAACAGGCCATCATCCAATCGGACATTTCATTGAGAGTGGATGAAGAAAGGTAATCTTTAATCTTTCACAGAAACTAATTGATCAATTAAATCCTTCAGATTGGAGAGCAGTGATTAGAACACAGAGCAAAGATCAGAACCAATCTGCTAAGAACATATCAGAGAGCTCAGGGCTTTCATTCTGAAAGGACACATTCTTTAGTGAGAGGGCACTTTTTGTAAATACTGAACTTAGCAATTTTAGCTTTCTAATCTCAGAATGTGGAAAGATTCCTAAAATGTACAGCAGTGTGGAATTATTCTCAGTTGCTCTGGTGAAGATGGCTGCAGAGGAAGATGAAAGTTGTCATCAGAAAATATCAGACACCCTCCACACATTGGGGTGTCATCACCCAGAAGCAGTGTTAAAGGACTGCCATGACTATCTGTCCCAACGCACCATGGTGACAGTTCCACAGGGGGTTGTAATATTGGAAAGCATGACGAAGATTATCAAGGACACCATTGATCAAATCAGCATAGCACTAGCACAGAAAGTTATTTCTTTGGCTACACTGTGGATGACAACATTAACAGGAACACAAACTGACAGCCAGGAAGCTGCATGCAATCTCCTCGTGGCCATGAGCTTCAGATTTATTAATGAAGTTGTCCAGTTGACGATGGAGAATTTTAAACAAGGGCACCTTCCCCATGTGTACATGGTGAAGACCTTGAGCAAAATGTCGACACAAAACGTGTATGGCATGGTCCCTTTTCTCAAATCTATCATGGAAACCATGATCCCAGTTCTTATTGGAGTTAAAGAGGATGAGTTGAAGTCTCTTTTTGCCTCAGCAATGGGTAGCTTTAGCAAAAGCATCCTGAACTATCTGGGGAATAAGGAGAAAGTCCCAGACCCTACAGTGACTAGAAAGACTTTCTCTACTGAGATTAACATTGTCTATAGTCTGTTGTTCAAATTGTGGCTAGAAAAAGAACATTCCAAGCTGAACATCCCAACAGTGGAAGCTCTAGGCTATGTCAGCTCCCTGCTACCCAAGGACAGACTAGAGGAAGAGTTGCCCAAGTTAATCCGAGGCCTCCTGTATCTCTCCAAGAAACACGGGGGCTATTATTCAATCACAGAGTGTCTGCGCCGGGTACTGGAAATTGCCACTGAGATTAAATGTTTCAACCTGAAAGCACAAGTGGACAATGTGCTTAACAATCTCCACCAGCAGATTTGTCTTTCAGTGGACTTTATTAACCAACTTGCCATAAAGAACCACACTGAGATCCTTCGCTGTTTCACAGTTCTGACTCCAGTTTACGCAGATGCATTGGTTGACTTCCTCTTAACTAAGTTAGAGAATGCTGACCAACAAGCAAGAGTAGGAACTCTCAGTGTCTTGAGACACCTCATCAGCTCAGTCTCCTCACACTTAGAGAGGAAGAAGGCTCAGATTGTGGCTGCAGTAAAACCAGTTCTTCTAGACAAGAGCAGCAATCAGGAAAAGAAGATAATTGCCCAGGTAATATGTGCCATGGCCCAGCAAGGTTACCTTGAGCCAGAAGAAGGAAAGGTAATGGTGGAATTTCTCATCCGACAGTGCGCTGCACCCATTCATTCAGGGAGCCTGGTATCATCTGATCAACATCCTGATCAGGTTACTGATGAAGATGTAGTTACAGTATGTGAAACAGTGATGTTTATGATCACAAATACAATGAAGATGGAGGATATTCTCTGGCCATTCTTATTAGAGTGTGTCACAATGAGCCAGTACACTAAAGCTTTAACAACAATCTGCAATTGTTTAACACAGCTAGGGAAAAGGAAATTGCAAGCTGGCAATGAAAACTTTTCACTTCCTTACAATGAAGAAACCAATCTCCCTAAAGCCCAGGCACTGTTGGCCCGACTCCTCATTGTGTCCTGTTGCCCGTATCAGGGAGGAGGCCGAGGAGCGGCTGCACTGAGGCTATTGCAAGTCCTGAGCTTCAATATCCATCCAGCAGCAGTGACAGGGTGGGGAGAGGAACTTCCGTCATTAACTGATCATTTATTGGGGAATTCAGAGGAGTCTCTGTCCCAACAAGAATGGGAGAAGAAACTGTTGTTGCTCTTGTCCAGAACTCTGAATCACATTGACGACGAGGAATGGACAGGTAAACTGAGTGATGAAATGTGTAAACAGATCCACACCAATCATCACTGCTCACAAGAGAAAGGCTTTCTTTATAAATCTCTCGGGACAGTGCTCCATCATGTCCCCAGTAAGAACATAAAGCAAGAGCTTCATCAAATGTTACTGAATGTACAACACAGCGAGAATGCGGAAAGAGAGGGAGCAGCCGCTGCCATTGGTTTCTGTGCTATGACCCACTTTGATGATACCCTCAGTATCCTAGGGGAGTTTGCTAATTCCAACAGCTCAAAGAACACAAATAATTTCTTCAATATTCTGAGAGATAAGCCTGATGTGGATCTGGATAAAGTTAGGAGTACACTGGTTCTGTGCTATGGGAACATGGCCCTCTATTCATCTGAGGAACTCGTTCTATCCAGAATCGAAAGCCATATTTTGCCAGCTGTGGTTAACCAATTTATTACAAGGGTGCAGGGGATAAAGGCTGAATCCAAAGATCTTACACTAAAGCTCAGCCTAATAAAGACTGTGACTCTGATAGCCAGATCCCTACAGTCAATCCACCAGAGAGTTCCCTTCAACTTCAGTGGGAAAAGTCAGCTTTTGATATACATGCAGGACCTTCTTGAGGCTGAGCCACCAGAGCTCCTGCTGAGCCCTGTACGACAGTTAGCCATGTCAGCCTGCATGTATCTCGTACAACTACACACTGACTCAAACCAGGATAACATCTCGCAATTAATTCAAACCTGTCTAGCTAGTACTTTCAGCTTGGTCCCTTCAGAACTGGACAAGGCCAATGACACAGATAATAACACCAAAGAGGTACCTACACTTTATAAAAAAACCATGACTGCCCTGCAGGAGCTTCTGAAGCAAATATTACTTCAGGACCTGTCCCCTGAAGGTCTTCAGGCCATATTCAAGCAGGTAGAAGAGTGGATCATGTCAACAAAGGACTATGAACGAGAGAGAGCCATGGACACTACCTTAAAGCTGCTGAAATATTACTTGGAGACACTTGATGTTAAAAATGTAGTGCCATTAAATAACATGGGGACTCTGATTGGACGATTGATGCCACGGTGTGTAGATCCATCACCATCCATTGGGCAGTTGGCCATGGACAGTTTGTACATTATTATGTCCATTCAGTTCTCATATGAAGGCACCAATCTGAATCAGCATAAAGAGCAGCTAGATGTTCTGAAAGCAGTCAGAGAAGACTTTGTCAGCACTGACAGTTCAGTCCTCTTTCAAACATGCAGTCAAATCACTGAGGTCATTTCTAACTGTTTGCCCCATGACCAGCTGGGTAATCTGCTCTTTGCAGTCTTTAAAGGACTGACCGACCAACATCCCAACTGTTCCAGTGCAGCTGCTGTCCTTCTGAAAACCATCATTAAAAGACGTGGCAGTGAACTTCGGGACCAGGTCTCTGAGATACTTAATCTGCTGAGAGTTCGGTTACAGTCAGTTCCATCAGATGCCGTGAGATTTTCTGTTCTACGTAGTATTGCTATTCTAACCTTACACAACACACCAACAGTTGTGTCTTGTCTGCTCACTTTCCCTGTTCCTTTGGATGAGTATGTCAGTGATATATGGAGAACACTAGCAGAAGAGACAGAATGTTCCATGAACACAGTGAGGGAGCTGCTGAATATACTGAACAAACAGTTACCAGCTGGGGAAAGGAAAACCTATCCCATCACTGAGAACCTGAATCAATATTCAACTCTTGAATCCCTGGCTGCTGTGTGTGCTCTGTATGAGATGATAACCACACCTGAGTCAAGAGAGTCTCTCATCAAATTATTCCCCCAATTATTCAGCACCCTGCTCATCCATCACAGCTCCTCCATCAATGTTCGTCTGCCCAAGGTTTTTGTTCCTCATCATGAATCGAAACAGAGAGATTTCTCGGCTGAACCTCAATCATTGAGCAGCAGAGATGTGTGTGTGAACTGTGTAGAGATGTTAATGGAACTGCTGAATATGTCAAACAATAAACAAGTGGTACACTTCATGGTGGAAAGTGGAGGTTGGAATCAGATGATGGACCTACGCAAGTCGCACAGAGGGGTTATTCTGCTGGCTAAAGCAATGGTCCAATATGCCAGCCCTAGTCTGACAGGGATTGTTGTGCAACTCTCAGCTCTCATCCTTACAGTAGAAGAATGTCAGAAAGTCACTGTGGCTGCCTTCTTTGGGGAACTTTTAAAGTCTCCATTGGCCTTACAGCTTCAGCTGACTGATACTCTGATGAACAGACTGCTTCGATGTCTGTTTAATTCTTCTTCAGTTGTCCAGTTTCTGTGTGTTCGGGGCCTGAGCAATGTTACAACTGGAGCTCCTCACAGAATAGAAAAATATTCACGGCCAGTGCTTTGTGCAATGACTAGTCTGATGGAAACCGGGGAGAATGACAACGAGCTGCTAATGTTTGAGGTGTTGTTATGCCTCTCAAAGCATTTGGATCAGCTGAGACCAAATACTATCAGACCCTTTGTCCTGAAAATCATCAGTGGGATCCAACCATTCTTTGAAGCTAAGTGTGAGAAGGTGCGGGCTGTAGCATTTAGCGTGTTGGGAAGCTTAGCCAAGTGTGGATGTAGAGATCCCAGGACCTATTTTTACCGACAAATCCATTCACACCTGGTTTGTTTATTGCTGCACCTGGGTGGAAACAGCAAAGAAGTGTCTAGATCTTGTAACTCAACACTTGGTTTGGTTATTCCCCTTATTGTCTCAGCTGAGAAATCCCCAGAGGTTGAGAAGCATTTAGGGGAGATTACCCTGAACTACACAGAATGCCTGAGGGACATTTCAAAACAATTGATTAAAGATTTCCCTGATAGGGTCCACTCATATGTTACAGACTGTATATCCTTCTTCAACAACCCTCAAGTGCAGATCCGAGCAAATGCAATTGCCCTTTCAGCTTTCTTTCTCCAAAGTCCAGAAGAATGTTCAAAACCTGCCCAGAGGGTCAGATGGTGGAAAAAATATAAATATTAAAGCAGAGATTGACCATTTGTCTGAATTCAACACAGCCCCTGATCCTCGACCTCCTCTTCAACCTTGATCCTCCTCAACCTCCTTCCCTTCAACACAGGCCCTGAACTACCTAGACCTTCTCTTCAACACAGGCCCTGATCCTCCTCAACCTTCTCTTCAATACAAGTCCTGACCCTCCTCGCCCTTCTCTTGAACACAGGGCCTGATCCTTCTTGACCTCCTCTTCTCCAACACAGGCCCTGATCATCCTCCAGCTTCTCCACTACTTTGCAATAAATTGTTGATTGTTTCTGAATTATGTTATGTAATTTTCTTCATTATAAATTAACTGAAATCCTGTTGTTCCATTATAATCATTGGTTAAACTTCTAACTGTGCAGTGCTAAATTCTGATGAAGAAACAAATTCTATCCCTCAGTCTATGGAATTCTTCACAGGATCGGGAGGCTATTTTATCTACGGAAACAGTTCCCATTCTTTAGCTCACTGAGTATCTTGGAACAAATTCATTGCACACACTACTGCCTGGACAGAACCTGACGCTGTCTTGGTGATTGGGACAACACCGTTCTTTCTGTCCTGGTATTGTATGGATTTATTTTCCCAGCTGCCCTATCATGATGCTGGACAGATGCTTCTGTTGTTCGCACTGAGTGAGTCTTGGTACAATATGGTGTACTGGGGCATCAACATGGTCTAGTTATAGCCTAGAGTGCAGATTTAAACCCTGGCAAGGCCTCACTCCAGAAAATGCAGGAGGCCTGCACCTACAGACCTGGTCAAAATGCCCAGTACAGGTCTAATCCATCATGCCCCACCTTGCCCCAGCAAATGGGATGGCTTACAGTTTCAATTCTGCTCACCTGAACTGATACTGCTACTGAAGTAGAGCCAGAGCCAAAATGTCCAGGGGCTGAAGATCAGGGGTAAAAAAATTAATGCCTAAAATTGTTTTACTCATACAATTAGTTAAATAATTAAATTATTAATCAATTCTTCAGCAATGTCTGGTGTTGCAGCCAGAAGAACATGGTGGTAGGTTACTGGGGAAAGAAACACAGCTTCCAAGAGAAGAGAACACAAAAACAGAATTCCTGGAAAAACTCAGCAGGTCTGGCAGCATCGGCGGAGAAGAAAAGAGTTGACGTTTCGAGTCCTCATGACCCTTCAGCAGAATTCTGTTTTTGTTTTGGATTTCCAGCAGCCGCAGTTTTTTGTTTTTATCTAAGAGAACACAAAACCTAACTGAGGGGAACACAGATTTCAAAAGGGCGGCACACTGCTTCCAATAGAAGGGGAAATCCCCCTCAAAGAGCACAGTGTAAAGTGGGTTTTCTGTGGTAACTCGCAACAAAATGTTGTTGGTCCAGCAATAATAGCCTCTGTTCAAATTCAGGCAAAGGTTTTTAGCAGTAAGCTTTAGTAAACATTGACTCATAACACTATTAGTTTAATATACACTTTCTACAGTATCACATTAAATGGTGACCAATTAATACAACCTATTTATCTTTCCACAAAGTCTCATTCACTTTGATTAGATTTGTAGAGGGTGTACTTGGATAAGAGCTGAAAACTGATGCAGATTTTGTGATGCACAATTATCTCATGCAGGTCCATAGTCTTGCAGACTACATGTTAAATTTGTGCTCCCTGCTTCTTTAAATGATTTCTGCATACAGCCAGCACTACCTGCATTGTTCATTGGCTGCATACACCAGCAGGGGGTTCAATAACGTGAGTGTTTAATGCTACTTAAAGGCAGCCTGCACCTCTTAAAGGGGAGGTACATTGCGACTAACAAATCAGTTTTTCTCAAAACTGAATCTCACATCCACAACTCTCAACTTGCACATACACGCGGGAATCATTTAAAGGAGCAAGATGCACAAATAACATGCCATGCTGTGCAAATGTGTAGGTTAATCACGCATTGTGATACCTGTGCCAGTTTTCAGCTCCTAGCCAAGATCTCCCACAATGTGTCTGATCAACTTGAATGATAATTTATGAAAAAAACAAACAGGTTGCATTAACTGGTCACCACTCAATAATATTCAATTAGGATATAACATAAGAGATAGGAGCAGGAGGAGTAATTCTGTTTTTGTTTTGGAGACCATACAAACCTGCCCTGCCATGCAATAAATCTTGGCAGACCTTCAATCTCAACTCCACTTTCCTGCCCAATCCCTTTATTCCTGATTCCATTAGAGTCCAAAGACTCAATCTCAGACTTGAATATATTCAATGACTGAGCATCCAAAACCCTCTGGGGTCAACAACTCTCTGAATAAAGAAATTTCTCCTCATGTGAGTTCTAAGTGGCCAACTCTTTGTCGTGATTCTATTTCCCATAATTAAACTCTCCAGCCTGAAGAAACAGCATCTACTCTGTCAAGCCCTCTCAGTTTCTTATGTGTTTCAATGAGATCACTTCTTATTCTTCTAAACTCCAGAGCCTTATAGTGCCATTCTGTTCAACCTCTTCTCATGGGAAAACCCTTCCATCCTAGGAATCAATCTAGTGAACTTTTGTTGCTCCCTTCATAAGGCAAGTATATTGTTCCTTAGATACAGAGGTCAAAACTGCACTCTAGGTACAATTACAATTGTAGTAAGACTTTTTACCTTTTTACTTCAATCCCCTTGCAATAAAGGCCAATATATCATTTATATTCCTAATTGTTTGCATGTTAACTTTGTGTTTCGTGTAAATGAACACCCAATCCATCTGAACATTAAAATTTAAGTTTCTCACACTTCTTCATAACAAAGGGAATAACCTCACATTTCTCAACCTTATACTCCATCTGCCACCTTCTTATCCACTCACTTAATCTATATATATATAATTTTTCAGACTGTTAGTGTACTCCTCACAACTTACCTTCCCATCCAGCCTTGGACCTCCAGCAAACTTAGATACATTACAATCAGTTTCTTCATATAAATTGTAAATAGATGAGGCCCCAGCACTGATCCTTATGGTATTGCACAAGTGCAAGCCTGTCAACATGAAAATGACTTGTTATTCCCACTCTGTTTTTTGTTCTTTAGAACATTCTACCTTAGGAATCCTGCTTTGAATGCCAGGAAGTAGGCTTTGCAATCTTGAGTATTGTTATGATCCCAGCTAAGATTACCACCGGACAAGCTTGATCCCAGGGTGGAACCCAGCTTGCTAGATCCTAACTTCTTTTTGTTTGTTTAGATACATGGAGAGGGTTTACTGAACATATTCAGAGTCAGCTAATGAGCTTTAAACAAAAGCATAAAATATTTATCAAACAGGAAAAGATTAACTATATTACAATGTTCCTTCACTCATAACTATACCTTCACAGATATATCTTCACTGGGGATAGTGTGCTGCAATATCAAGCCCCACTGCTCCCTGAACCATGACAAATGTGAAAAGTTTGATCAAACCACCTAATTATTTAAAACAAAAATAAAAATGCTTGGGAAAACTCAGCAGGTCTGACAGCATCTGCAGAGAGGAACACAGTTAACGTTTCGAGTCCATACGACTCTTCAACAGAACTAAGGAAAAATAGAAAAGAGGTGAAATATAAGCTGGTTTAAGAGGCGGTGGGACAGGTAGAGCTGGATAGAGGGCCAGCGATAGGTGGAGATAGCCAAAAGATGTCATAGACAAAAGGACAAAGAGGTGATGAAGGTGATGATATTATCAAAGGAATGTGCTAATAGGTGACATTAAGGGTAGAAAGCAGGACGAGCAAGGTACAGATAGCCCTAGTGGGGTGGGGTGGGGGGAAGGGATCGAAATAGGCTAAAAGGTAGAGATAAAACAATGGATGGAAATACATTTAAAAATAATGGAAATAGGTGGGAAAAGGAAAAACTATATAAATTATTGGAAAAAATGGGGAACGGAAAGGGGGTGGGGATGGAGGAGAGAGTTCATGATCTAAAAATGCTGAACTCAATATTCAGTCCGGAAGGCTGTAAAGTGCCTAGTCGGAAGATGAGGTGCTGTTCCTCCAGTTTGCGTTGAGCTTCAGTGAACGCTCATGAACTCTCTCCTCCATCCCCACCCCCTTTCTGATCCCCCTTTTTTCCAATAATTTATATAGCTTTTTCTTTTCCCACCTATTTCCATTATTTTTAAATGTATTTCTATCTATTGATATATCTCTACCTTTTAGCCTATTTCGAATCCCTTCCCCCCACCCCACCCCCACTAGGGCTATCTGTACCTTGCTCGTCCTTTCTACCCTTAATGTCACCTATTAGCATATTTCTTAGCTAATATCACCACCTTCAACACCTCTTTATCCTTTTGTCTATGACATCTTTTGGCTATCTCCACCTATCACTGGCCCTCTATCCAGCTCTACCTGTCCCACCACCGCACCCCCTCCACCCCCGCCGCTTAAACCAGCTTATATTTCACCTATTTTCTATTTTTCCTTAGTTCTGTTGAAGAGTCATACGGACTCGAAACGTTAACTGTGTTCCTCTCTGCAGATGCTGTCAAACCTGCTGAGATTTTCCAGGTATTTTTATTTTTGTTTTGGATTTCCAGCATCCACAGTTTTTTTCTTTCACCTAATTATTTAATTTAGGTTAATAGAATATGAGTACCAGGTTTGTAAACTTAATAAAAACTGTTTATTGAATAAATTGTCTTTAAATAAGAATTATGAACTGCTTACTTCTAACTCTATAACTTAAACTCTACTCCTTCTTAAATCCATATACACACACATAAGACACACAAAAACATGCATTCTAAGGGTGGGATAAAACAGTTTAATAGCACCAATTCCGGAGTACAGGATTCGATGGGTTGATTTTGATCAATGTCTTCCAAATTCCTTCCAGTTCTTTGTTGATGACACGAGATAGTCTTCCAGCACTTTCAGTATTTAGCTCACTAGTTGAGCAATTGTTTTTCAATGTCTCTAACAGTGATGTTCCCTTTTTCATTCTAGACAGGGGGTTTTCAGAAACAGAGCAGGTTATAGAGATATGAGGGGGAAAAAAACAGCTAACTATTATTGTAGAATTACTGGGATCTCACACACACACAGGAGAAAGAGGTTTTAAGTCTTTTCTCTTTTCAGGCTAGGACCTTTTCTCTTTCTGCACTGCTCTCTCAAAAACCCTGGTCACCTGATTGGCAACCAATTAAAATGTTGTTGCCAGGCAGTTCCCTGTTAGACCCGGACTCCTCCTCAGCACCATTCTGTCAGACACATCACACTCTGAAATCAAGTGACAGATGCCACTTCAGACAGATGCTATGGATCTCTCCTCAGCTCCCCACAGATGCTTGTTACACCATGAGCTAACCAGCCTTACTGAACTCCGTCTTTTGCACAAGGGTTTCCAATCTCCACTTTCCAAGAACTCGCCTTGAAATCTTCTGCCAAACCAACGCTTTCTCTCAAACGCCTTCCGCAAGCATCCACTTTCAGGGTTTCAAATGTTCCGATGTTCCTCTCTCCTGGGTCACCACGTGCATTCAAGCTTTCTTTCCCACACTCTCTCTCACCAACTTAGCTATCAACAGTACATCACTGCTTTAAGTGCCCATAACAAAGAATTACAGGCCTTCAGTTGCGTCTTTGGGTCTTCTGACTTCTCAGAAGCCTTTATATCGCTTTGACTCTGCTTCCTGCAGCTTGGAGCTTTTCTCTGCCCCTCACTCTTAACTTCACTTAACAGATCCTTCCCCAGGTTCCTGTCCTTCCTTTGACTAGAAGGTCTGCTTGGGACATTCTCCTGTTCCACTCCCCTGGATTCTTGGGGACCTTCTTCTTTAGCTTGGGACTGACCAACTGTCCCCTTTGCTCCAGTTTCTCCCTGGTAGCTACTTTCAACCAACTTTAGCTTGGAACTGGCTAACTGAGCCTTCTATTCTTCTTCTGCCTGGCAGCTGTCTTCAAAACTGAACTTAAAAATTGCTGTTTCTAGTTTCTTCTGTATGAGTCTGTGGTGGGAGGGACCTGCCTCTCTGGACCCCTGTTGCTAGGCAACAGCCCAGTTTTCCTATTTTTGTGTTTGCTTAACTTCTCTTACAGTCGTAAACTCTCATTAGAAATGCAGGCACCTTTTAAAGTGAAACTAAAGTTTAACTTGACCTTTTCTCAACATACACATGCAGAAATACAAATCAAACTTAAACATTAAAGCTAAAACTCATTCCTAGCACCCACAAATACCAACATAACTTACTTAAACTATCTCTATTTCCTAAGAGTATATTAATAGCAAGACTTTATTAACAACTCAGAACTATATACAGTAGAGGGTACAGATATGGAGCTGACTCGATCTCTGTCAATCTCTAAACTGAACCTGGCTCTGGGTCATGTACCTTCTTTTAACACTGCGTGCACAGTACTGTACTGAGTCTCACATTAACCCTGTTTGTACCAGACCACACAACGATACTTCCCCACCCACCCCCTCCCCCCGCCAAGTCTTTATCCTGTAGATATAGAATTACTTTAGCTTACTTTAAGTCTTACATTGTTATAATTCTTGGGCATTTACCTCACTGTTACAACGTTAATGCTATTCCAACATTATTTCTATTACAGCATTAACATTAATAACATTCTTGCTACCTCATTTCCCCCCTTCAAGTCCTTGAAGTTAGAGGTTCAGGTGGTCTGGATAACCCTTTCACATCTTGTTTGCCATTCTGTCGGGAAAGTGGTAGACTCTGGTGGTTCTGATTCTTGTTGTTGGCTTGGTATCTGGGCATCTTCATCAAATGTCCTCCATTATGCAATGGAGGGAGCCTGTCTAGGGAGAGGACAGAGACTCCTCCTGTTGCATCTGACTGTGCCTTCTGGCGTATCAATCTGGTAGGAGTGAGGTTGGTCCTCGTTCTAGCAGAGGACTGTCTCTTGTCTCCTGAGGTCCGGAATCCAGATGTTGTCACCCTGCTGCAATGGCAGCAAGTGCTTGGTGTGGTGCCGTCTGTTGCAGACAGAAGCTTGCTTCCATCTGTAGCTCTGCTCTTTTGCTTGTACGGCCTAATAGTCTTTGGCTAGCAACCCGGGCAGCAGTTTCTTCAGCAGAGTTGGGAGTTGTGTACGAAGCTTCCTGCCTATCAGGAGTTCAGACAGGATACACTATGAGGGAAGATGGTAGCATAGTGATATTGTCACTGGGTTAGCATTCCAGAGACCCAATGTAATGCTCTGAGGACCTGGGTTCAAATGGCAGATGGTGAAATTTGAACTCAATAAAAATCTGGAATGAAGTCTTATGATCACCATGAAACCATTGCCAATTGTTGTAAAATCCTGTCCTTTAGGGCTAGGTCCTTTCCTTACCTCAGTTAGGAACATTTAAAACTGAGATGTGAAGGAATTCCCTCTCTCAAAGGGTAGTGAATGTCTGGAATTCTCTACTTCAGAGAGTTGTGGAGGTTAGATCACTGAAAGTATTTAAAGAGGAGATAGGTAGATTTTTAAAATGTCAGATTGAGAACTATGAGGTGCTGGCACGAAAGAGAAGTTGAGGCCTGAGGCAGATTTGCCGTGATCTTATTGAATGGCAGGGCAGTCTTGAGGGGCCAAATGGCCTTCTTATGCTCCTATTTCTTATGTTCTTATGGTCTGGCTTACATGTGACTCCAGCAATGTGGTTGACTCTTAAATGGCTCTCTGAACAAAGGCAATTTGGGGTAGGCAATAACACCAGTGATGTCCACATATCCAATGAATGAAAATAAGGAGGTGGGTCTGTAAGTGAGCAGTGCAGTTAGGAAGTCTTCATTTTCCTTCAGGAAGGCCTTCATCATATGGAATCCTCATTCTGCCTCACCGTTTGACTACGGGTATCTTGAGGTGCTGGTGCAACTACAGTGTGCAAAGCATCATTAGAGAACTGAGGGCCGTTGTCTGATATGAACTCGTCCGAGACACCATGGCTTGCAAACATTTCCTTGAGTGCTTTGATGACCATCTCTGTGATAGTCATGTAAAGTTGCTCCACCCATCTGGAGAGGTAGTCTACAATGATTAGGAAGGACCTGCCAGTGTTGACAAACAGATATATGACCAGCCTTTCCCAAGGCTGGGAAATTGCATAGCTGTGCAATGCACAAACCTGGCAAATGGCAATGGTCTCTTTTATTGCTTTGTAGATACATGGCCACAAGATGGCGATGGATTGGACCTGTGCCCTTCACTTAGAGATTCCCAGATGACCGTGGTGTATCTTCACAGAGAGGCTGGAATGACCAGCCGTTCGTCATATACCAGGAAGCCGACTATGACTGTGAAGTGGCTCTGCTGTTTGAACCACATTTTGGCGGAAGCACAGCTTGGTCTCTGATGAGGCCATTCCTGTTGGCAGCAGGTGCAGATGCGGGCACATTCTTTATCACAGAGCTGCTCTTGGCAGATCTCTTGGAGCATGGTTGTACTGGCCGGTAGCTGTTTGACAGTGGTCGAGAGTAGGCCTCCAGCTCAGTGACGAAGACGACATCTTGTTTGGTTGGAAATCCCACAGTGGCCCTTGAAAGTGCATCTGCCATAGTCTGATTCTTTCCCTGGACATCGACAGTCTCATATGTGAATTTCATGAGGTGTTGGTGAAACCTCTGGATTCGAGGGGGCATCTTTGTGAGTTCCTTTTCGTTTAACAAGTAGGCCAGTGGTTTATGGTCTGCCTTGACTGTGATTTTGAGACCGATGTTGCAGTCGTAGAACTTCTCACAGGCCCATGTGACTGCCAGAGCTTCCTTCTCGATGACGGCATACCTGGATTCTGTGTATGATAGTCCTCTAAAAGCATAAACTGGCTGCCATGTGCCATTCAACTGCTGCTGAAAAAGGACTGACCCAAGGCCTGTGGGCAAAACATCGGCCGCTATGGCGGTGGGCAGCGTCAGGTCATAGTGGGGGAGAATGTTGGTGGAGAGCAACATCTCCTTGATACTAGTGATTGCATGTTCTTCCTAGGAGCCCCAGCACCATGCTTGGTCTTGCTTGAGCAGGTGTCTCAATGGTACGGTGACTTGTGCCAAGTGAGATGAAAATTTGGCCAGCTGGGTTACAATCCCAAGAAGATGCTGGGGGTCAGGGATGGAGGAAGGAGTGGGGAAGCCAGTGATTGCCTTGGTTTTATGTGGGTCTGCTGAAATACCTTTATTGTTGATGCGACCCAGAAACTGGATGGAGAAAGGGGTGGGGAAGTCGGTAATTGCTTTGGTTTTGTATGGGTCTGCTGTGAAACCTTTGTCCCTGATGACGTGGCCCAGGAAGTGGATGGAGGTTTTGGTAAACTCACATTTATCATTTAGCGCCATTCCTGCCTCTTGCAACCACTCCAAGACTGTTGAGAGCCTTATGTCATGTTTTTCCACCATGGCCCTGTGAACCAGGACATCGTCCATGTGGCAAACGTCTCACTGAAGGCCCTGCACGATATCTGACATCATGTGTTGGAATATCTCTGATATCAATGTAATCCCAAAGGGCAGGTGGTTGAAGCAAAATCTACCAAAGCCAGTAATAAATGCAGTTAGGAGCCAGGCATCCTCATTGAGACAGAAACCACAGTTGGCATCTAGTTTAGAAAATACTGTGTTGCTTGAAAGCTTGGTCAGGTTCTTGTCTACTGAGGACATGGGATGACTCTCTCCAGTTGTGGCCTTGTTAAGCTGTGTGAAGTCTACACAGAGGGGGAAGAGACCTGTTTGGTTTTCGGACCAGAACCATCCCTGAGCACCATGTGGTAGGTTGCTTGTCTATGGAAATGACCCCCATGTTGACTATGTTGTCCAGCTGTTGTCATACCTCCTCCATAGGGGAGTGAGGGACCTTTTGTGGAGTAAGGAGGCACACTGGCTTGGCATCACTCCTGAGCATGATCCTGCAGGCATTTTTCGGACGTCCCATTCCCGTGAAGAACTTGGGAAACTCTTGTCTGTACTTGGAGCCAGGCGCTTGCTGGTTGATTTCACCAACCATTGCAGGAGGTTAAGCTCAATACGGATACAGAGAGTCGTCATGACTGTGGACCACGCAGAGGGTTGCTTGGATCATTTTGTTCTTGTACTGCAGAGTGGCCTACAGAGTGCCCTTTACTGGAAGATGGAGTCCCCTGCCATGTGAAGTGGGGTGTCTGTTGTTTGAAGTTTGAGGACTTTTATCCATGGTTCCTTGTCTGACAGGACTGTGACCCTGGCTCCTGAATCTAATTTAAAATTTGTGAGATGATCATTTACCAGGATGTCAGCATTCCAAAATGAAGAACCATAATCTTTGATCTCACCAAAGAAGCATGGCTCTATGTCTTCTAGGTTTACCTTTCACAGGTTTACCTGTGCGGTGCTGGGGTTTTGACTTGTACAGTTTGCCAGTGTCCCTGTTGGTTGCAGTGCTCGCAGGACACTGATCTCTCCTGTAACGGTGCTTCACACTGCAGTGCTGGCAAGGTCCCTCTGCTGGGCTGTTCACAAATAGCTTTCCTTGACTTGGATGATCCCTGCATTCCTGTGACCTGATATAGTGGACTTAGGGTTGGTTTCAGCCTCAAGTAGTGTTCTTTCCCCTTAATCCTGTGTTGTTCACATAAATCAGATAGTCTAACTAGCTGGTTTGCCTTATCTAGGTAAGATAACGTCAAGCTTGCAGGTCTGCAGAATTTTTACTGAAGTCTGGGGCAATGCTGTCTCCAATTCATAGGTGAATCCCAGCGGAGCTGGGAAATTGTTTTCTTCCGTCCTTCATGGGATGTGGGCATCGCTAGCAAGGCCAAAATTTGTTGCCCATCCCTAATTGCCCTTGAAGCAGCTTGCTAGGCCATTTCAGAGGGTAGTTAAGGGTCAGCCACATTGCTGTGGATAGCAAGTCACTTATAGATCAGACCAGGTAAGGATGACAGATTTCCTTCCCTAAAGGTCATTAGTGAACCAGATGGGTTTTTACAACAATTGATGATAGTTTCATGGTCACCATTACTGAGACAAGCTTCCAATTCCAGGTTTATGAATTGCACTTATATTCCACCAGCTGCCATGGTGAGATTTGAATCTGTGTCCCCAGTGCATTAGCTTGGGCCTCTGGCTAGTGACATTAGCACTACACCACCATGTGCCCCTAATAGTGAGGAATTGTGATCCATTTTGAAGATTTTAAAAGTGTGGGAACTGCTTTAAGAGATTAGAGGCTTCCAAGATGGTGTTGTCGTTCACTGCTGAACAATGGATCTTCCCATGCTTGCTGGTTTTTGACAGTCTTTTCAAAATAGCGGCGATGTGCTTTTGCTTGAAGAAGAAGGGTTCACAATGATTGCGTGGGTTGGTGGGCTGCGACTTAATTTAATCAGCAGTTTGGCGTTGTGAATCAGGGCATGTAGAAAAGAATCGCAGGATTGCTGTTTAGGAAATCAGATGGTCATGAGGCACCCAAAGTATACACATTTATTTATTTATTTATTTATTTATTCCCTCTTTGCCAAACTTGGGAGCTATATGTTGGGACTCAGGGAACAGGATTAGTGACAGAACAAAAACAGAATTACCTGGAAAAACTCAGCAGGTCTGGCAGCATCGGCGGAGAAGAAAAGAGTTGACGTTTCGAGTCCTCATGACCCTTCGACAGAACTTGATTTCGAGTCCAAGAAAGAGTTGAAATATAAGCTGGTTTAAGGTGTGTGTGGGGGGGGGCGGAGAGATAGAGAGAGAGAGAGAGAGGTGGGGGGTGTGGTTGTGTGGACAAACAAGCAGTGATAGAAGCAGATCATCAAAAGATGTCAGCGACAATGGTACAATAGAACACATAGGTGTTAAAGTTAAAGTTGGTGATATTATCTAAACGAATGTGCTAATTAAGAATGGATGGTAGGGCACTCAAGGTACAGCTCTAGTGGGGGTGGAGGGAGCATAAAAGTTTTTAAAATATTTAAAAATAATGGAAATAGGTGGGAAAAGAAAAATCTATATAATTTATTGGGAAAAAAAAAGGGGGGAAAAACAGAAAAGGGGTGGGGATGGGGGAGGGAGCTCACGACCTAAAGTTGTTGAATTCAATATTCAGTCCGGAAGGCTGTAAGGTGCCTAGTCGGAAGATGAGGTGTTGTTCCTCCAGTTTGCGTTGGGCTTCACTGGAACAATGCAGCAAGCCAAGGACAGACATGTGGGCAAGAGAGCAGGGTGGAGTGTTAAAATGGCAAGCGACAGGGAGGTTTGGGTCATTCTTGCGGACAGACCGCAGGTGTTCTGCAAAGCGGTCGCCAGTTTACGTTTGGTCTCTCCAATGTAGAGGAGACCACATTGGGAGCAACGAATGCAGTAGACTAAGTTGGGGGAAATGCAAGTGAAATGCTGCTTCACTTGAAAGGAGTGTTTGGGCCCTTGGACGGTGAGGAGAGAGGAAGTGAAGGGGCAGGTGTTACATCTTTTGCGTGGGCATGGGGTGGTGCCATAGGAGGGGGTTGAGGAGTAGGGGGTGTTGGAGGAGTGGACCAGGGTGTCCCGGAGGGAGCGATCCCTACGGAATGCCGATAAGGGGCGTGAAGGGAAGATGTGTTTGGTGGTGGCATCATGCTGGAGTTGGCGGAAATGGCGGAGGATGATCCTTTGAATGCGGAGGCTGGTGGGGTGATAAGTGAGGACAAGGGGGACCCTATCATGTTTCTGGGAGGGAGGAGAAGGCGTGAGGGCGGATGCGTGGGAGATGGGCCGGACACGGTTGAGGGCCCTGTCAACGATCGTGGGTGGAAAACCTCGGTTAAGGAAGAAGGAGGACATGTCAGAGGAACCGTTTTTGAAGGTAGCATCATCGGAACAAATGCGACGAAGGCGAAGGAACTGGGAGAATGGGATGGAGCTTGAGTGCCCTACCATCCATTCTTAATTAGCACATTCGTTTAGATAATATCACCAACTTTAACACCTATGTGTTCTATTGTACCATTGTCGCTGACATCTTTTGATGATCTGCTTCTATCACTGCTTGTTTGTCCACACAACCACACCCCCCACCTCTCTCTCTCTATCTCTCCGCCCCCTACACATACACACCTTAAACCAGCTTATATTTCAACTCTTTCTTGGACTCGAAATCAAGTTCTGTCGAAGGGTCATGAGGACTCGAAACGTCAACTCTTTTCTTCTCCGCCGATGCTGCCAGACCTGCTGAGTTTTTCCAGGTAATTCTGTTTTTGTTTTGGATTTCCAGCATCCGTAGTTTTTTTTGTTTTTATTTAGGATTAGTGACAGGTTTCTTTCAAATGGCATTTCTGACTGCATAAATGAAAAGGGGTTTCTCAGGACTGGCTGGCCTGGAATTTAAACAAATTTATCTCACCCTTACAGGCTATGAGCTCTGCTTGCTGAAGCTGGATGTCCAAAGCAAATTCAATGGAGTCTTAAGTTGGAGTAAAACTTCTACCTTTTCGCTTCCAGGCTCTTCTGTCTCTGGAACAACTTCTTTCTGGTGAATTTTCTCCATGCCTGTAGCTTCAGTTGGGAGTTTGTTTGTTCAGAATCCATTGAAGGTGTTCTTTTCCTTAATTTATCTACATTCTTGGGAGGATAGGAGTTTTTAATCCCATTGCTGCCACTTTGAAGAATCTTGCTTCGGACACCAGGGAGTATACTTAGTAATCTTGAGTATATTAACAGCAAGTCTTAATATTAACAACTTATAACTAAATACATATTTACAGTAGAGGGTACAGGTATAGAGTTGACTCCATCCTGGTCTTTACACAACTCTGTCCATCTCTAGATTGACCTTGGTTCCAGGTCATGTGCCTTCTTGCATCAGTGTGTGCACGGTACTGTACTCAGTCCCACATTAACCCTGTATGTACCAGACCATAATACAACACTGTATGCCTTGAGGCCATCCAAAACCCTGTTGCCTATGTCCTTCACTAGTCTTGTTCATCCACCACCCTTCTGCTCAGTGTCCTAAAGTGGCTCCTGGTCAAGACATGACTCAATTTTAAAATTTTCATCCTTGTTTTCAAATTCTTCCATAGATTCGTCCCTCCTCCCTAGCCCCACAACTCTCCGAGATATCTGAACTCATCTCATTCTGGCCTCCTGGGTGTCCCTGATGTTCATTGCTCCGCTATTAGTGGCTGAGCCTTCGGCTGCTTAGGTCTTAAGCTTTGGAAATTTCTCCCTAAACTACAACTCTCTATCTCTCTTGCTCCTCATGTGCTCCTTAAAACCTATCAATTTTACCAAGTTATTGATTATCTGTCCTAATAGTTATGAGATTTGGTGCCAAATTTTTCTTCTTAACACTCCTGTGCCTTTGGATATATTATAATATTAACACACTATATAAATACTGATGTAATGTCCTCTGTTATCTAATCCTTCAAAAACGGATTCCAGTATTTTCCAACAATTGATGTCAGGCTAACTGGTCTGTTTCTCTTTTCCTCTTTCTTGAATAGCAATGTTATATTTTCTACCTTCCAAACTACAGGGCCCATTCCAGAATATTGAGAATTTTGGAAGATCACAGCCAGTGCATCTACAGGCAGGATCTTGTCGAGGCGGGAGTCTTGCCTGCCAGTTGGAGGGCCGTGAGAGATCCGTGCTACTTCTTTTCGGGAAGGCCCATCGATGCACAAGCCAATCTGGCAAAGCCAGTAGCAAGCCATCCCCTGGAATCAAGGCCTCAGGGTGGGAGTCTTGCCTGTTGAGAGCTGCCGACAAATCAGAGGCCAGCAGCTCTTGTGCGCAGCAGCCCCACAGGGGAGGCTGTGGCCGCTGCTAGAAGGACAGGCACCGGAATCCCAGGATTGTGGAGCGACCTAGGCCAGAGGTAAGTGGGGTGGGGATTGCAGGGAGAGGGGTGCAGGAGGGTCGGCAAGGGAAAGGGTTGGCTGTCAGTGGGCACCCCTGCCCAATGTCCAGTCCCTCAATCAGACACTGAGTGCCTCTGGGTGACCCCCTGCCCCGAGGAGGTGACAGGCTGGCCGCACGGTTTTAGCTGTCGTGCACATCGCATGGCGACAGGCCCACTTGCAGCCGAGTTAATATCAGCAGCGGGTCAGGAAGATCGACCATTGGCCTTTGGTGGAGAACTTACTTCTGGCAAAGACAGGAAGATGGTGGGGTTCCATTACGCCACCATCCTGCCTAATTACAAGCCCTTCCTACCTCTGAGCTCGCCACCAGGGAGAGCGGACGATTCCACCCATCATCTCTGCAGCCAATTCTTCCGGATCTCTAGAATATAGAAAGTGGATTTGTTGGCTTTTAGTCTCAGTAACTCTCCAGTACTTTAACAATTTAATTACTTTAACTTCTTCACTCTCAATAAACCTTTGGTTTCCCATTATTTCTGCTATGTATTTTGTGTCTTCTACTGTGAATTCAGACAAAAAAATTGGTTAGTGTCCCTGTCATTTCCTTATTCCACATTACAGTTTCTCTGGTCTCAGCCTCTAAGAGACACATATTTACTTTAGCTGCTCTCTTCCTTTTTTATACACTTGTAGACATTTCTCGCCCTTAATCAATTTTTTGGTCAACCTTTTCAGATTTCAGAAAAATGCTTGCGGATTACTCTTCTTGGCAATAAGCCTCCTTTAATTTCATATCATCCCTAACATCTTCAGTTAGCCTTGATGGAGCATTTCTCCTGTGGAGTTTTGACTCTTCAAAGGAATGTATATTTGTTGAGCCATACAAAATATTTCTTTCAATGTTCACCATTGCTTATCTACCAACATAGAGAGAAATAAAATTTTCCATCTTGCTCCTCGTGTTTACATAACTAACTTAATTTAAAGTTATTACTTTAGTTTCGAACTTATTTACATCACTCTCAAAATCCACGTAAAGTTCTGTCACATTATGATCACTCTTCCTCAGATAATGCCTTACCAGAAATTACTAATTAACCCAATCGCATTACAGAGATCTAAAGTAACCTTTTCCCTTGTTGGTTCCATGGTGGGTTGTTCTAGGTGATGAGTCACATCACCCAAACATATTGCATGATACTCACTGACATACTTCCCATTTTCTTACTGGAGAAGGTATTACAAAACAATAGGCAGCAGCAAAGAACTGGACAAGGACAATCACAACTGTATGTTTTAATCCCCAGAGAGAAGACAGCACTGGTGATGATGGAAAGAGACATCACCGAGGTGTGGCCATTTACAGCTGAAGCAATTGAATGTATCCACATGCCAAATCCCCCTTCTCTCATCCCACTTCCAACTGAAAAAAACTACAGGAAGTCTAAGCACACAGTTCTTACTTTCTCTTTTCTCCTCATCACAACCCAATCCTTGTCTATTTTTCATTTCAGATACCCAAGGTCTGGAACTTGTCCAGGCAAAGGAGGAACAGGAGATGGGTGGTGGTAATGTAGATAGTAGATAGATTAAGTGAGTGGGCAAAGATCTGGCAAATGGAGTATAATGTGAGCAAATGTAAAATTGTCCATTTTGGCAAGAAGAATAAAAAAGAAGCATGTTATCTAAAAGGTGAGAGATTGCAGAGCTCTGAGATTCAGAGCCGCAGTGCATGAGTCACAAAAGGCTAATATGCAGGTACAGCAAGTATTTAGGAAAGCTAACAGAATGTTATCGTTTATTGCAAGGGTAATTGAATATAAAAGTAGAGAGGTTATGCTTTAGTTGTACAGGACAGTGGTGAGATCATATCTGGAATATTGTGTACAATATTGGTCTCCTTATTTAAGGAAGGGTGTAAATGAGTTAGAAGCAGTTCAGAGAAAGCTTACTAGACTAATATCAGGATTGGGCAAGTTGTCTTATGAGGAAACGTTGTACAGGCTAGGCTTGTATCCACTGGAGTTTCAAAGAAAAAGAGGTGACTTGATTGAAACATTTAAGATCTGAGGGGCGCTGATAGGGTGGATGTGGAAAGGGTGTTTCCTCTAGTGGGACAATCTAGAACTAGGGATCACTGTTTAAAAATAAGGGATCACCCACTGAAGACAGAGATGAGAAGAAATTGTTTCTCTCAGAGGGTAGTGAGTTTTTGGAACTCTTTTCTTCAAAAGGCAGTAGAAGCAGAGTTTTGGAATATTAAGGCAGAGCTAGATAGGTTCTTAATAAACAAGGGGATGAAAGGTTACTGGGGATAGGTGGGAGGTTACAATCTGATCAGGCCATGATCTTATTGAATGATGGAGCAAGCTGGAAGGGCCAAGTAGCCTGCCCCTGCTCCTAATTCATATGTTCATATGTCACTGGACCAGCAACCCAGAGGCCCAGGCTAATGCTCTGGGGACATGGGTTCAAATTCCACTACGGCAGCTGGTGGAATTTAAATTCTATTATTAAGTCTGGAATACAAAGTTAGTCTTGGTAATGATGACCATGGCAACTAACATCAATTGTTGTAAAAACCCATCTGGTTCACTAATATCCTTTAGACAAGAAAGTCTGCCATCCTTGGTCTAGCCTACATATGACTGCAGTCCCACAGCAATGTGATCGACTTCCTGCCCTCTGTAATGGCGAGCCACTCAGTTCAAGGGCAATTAGGGATGGGCAACAAATGCTGGCCTTACCAGTGATGTTCACATCCCATGAAAGAATAAAGGAAAAAAAAAATATTGAAGATGAAGAAACACCATCATTTGATTTTACACTCGGTGCCAGCATCTCAGATATTAACAGTGTGAATTTTACAGCTTAGGTTAAAGAAGCATTCTGCAAGAACTAGTGAAGCACTCGGTACGAATTCGCAAGAGCCAGGGAGGGAAAAGGGGAAAGATACAACAAACATCCTAGAAATGTGGTGACGCTAGATTCTTTGTTATTCAATTCTGACAAAGCTATAAGTGACTTCATCGTGTTTGCATTCTCTCATGACTGCAGAGTCCAATGTGAGATTAGCGTGGATGTCCAGAGAACAGGCAGTTCATGTTGTTGCTTGAGGGAACTTTTTTTTAATATTCGTTCATAAGATGTGGGCATTGCTGGCTAAGCCGGCATTTATTGCACATCCTTAATTGCCCTTGAGAAGGTGGTGGTGAGCTGCCTTCTTAAACTGCTGCAGTCCATGTGATGTATGTACACGCACAGTGCTGTTGGGAAGGGAGTTCCAGGATTTTGTCCCTACAACAGTGAAGGAACAGCAATATATTTATAAGTCAGGATGGTGAGTGACTTGGAGGGGAACTTCCAGGTGGTAGTGTTCCCATGCATCTGCTGTCCTTGCCCTTCTATGTGCTGGAGGTCAGGAGTTTGGAAGGTGCTGTCGAAGGAACCTTGGTGAGTACCTGCTGTGCATCTTGTAGATGGTACACACTGCTGCCACTGTGCATTGGTAACGGAGGAAGTGAATGCTTATTGTGGTGGATGGGGTGCCAATTAAGCGGGCTGCTTTGTCCTGGATGGAATCGAGCTTCTTGAGTGTTGTTGGAGCTGCACTCATCCAGGCAAGTGGAGAGTATTCCATCACACTCAGAAAGAAGAGTAGCGGCCTTAGTGAGTGTTTCCGACCAGATTTGGAGAAATTCAAGTGTGTCATCATAGGGAACTAGGTAAGTGATAGGTTGGTGAGTATTTTACTTATGTATCTTTTAATACTGGTACTTTATTGGTAAGTGCAAGGTTGTTTTCATAATAAGATTAATTTAGATTAAGTTGTGTTTCAAGTGTAAGAAGCAAAGTAAGGTCCCTAGTATATATTTAATATTCTCTAAACTAGAAGTAAAAGTAAAGGGAGTAATTTAAAGCTAAGTCATGACAGGGCAGCTCAGCCACGCAGAACGCTCCGCCTGTGCGATGTGGGAAGTTGGGATACTTCCAGTGTCCATGGTGACCATATGTGCAGGAAGTGTCTCCAGCTGCAGCTACTTGAAATCCGTGTTTTGGGTCTGGAGCAGTGGCTGGATTCACTGTACAGCATCCACAGGGCTGAGATCTTCATGGATAACATGTACAGTAAGGTGGTCACACCGCAGGTAAAGAGTGCACAGGCAGAAAGGGAATGGGTGAATGCCAGACAGAGTAAAGACTCAAGGCAGGTAGTGCAGGAGTCCCCTGAGTCTATCTCCCTCTATAACAGATTTTTCTATTTGGATACTGCTGGGGGAGATGGTTTCTCAGGGGAATGCATCGAGAGCCAAGTCCGAGGCACCATGAATGGCTCAGCCATACGGGGGGAAGAGTGGGAGAGCAATAGTGATAGGGGATTCTATCATAAGGGAAATAGATAGATGTTTCTGCGGCTGCAGACATTACACTAGGATGGTATGTTGCCTCCCTGGTGCCAGGGTCAAGGGCGTCACTAAGCGGCTGCAGGACATTCTGAAGGAGGAGGGTGAACAGCCAGAGGTCATGGTCCATACTGGTACTAACGAAATAGGTGAAAAGAGGGATGAGGTCCTGCAAGCAGAATATAGTGAACTAGGAAATAAATTAAAAAGCAGGACCTCAAAGGTAGTAATCTCAGGATTATTTCCAGTGCCACGTGCTAGCAAGATCAGGAATAGGAAAATAGACAGGATGAATGCGTGACTGAAGAGATGTTGTAGGAGGGAGGGATTTAGATTCCTGAGGCATTGGGACCAATTCTAGGGAAGATGGGACATGTACAAGCTGGGGGTTGCACCCTAGCAGGACCAGGGCCAATATCCTCGCTGGAGTATTCGCCAGTACTGTGGGGGAGGATGTAAACTAGAGTGGCAGGGAGATGGAAACCTGAGTGGGGAAACACAAGAGGGGGAAACAAAGATAGAGATGGAGGACAGAAGAGTAAAAAGTCAAAGTGGAGAGCAGAGGAAACAGGGGCTAGCAGCAAATAGGGCTATAGTACAAAAAATGTGTAAAAATGTTAAAAAGACAAGTACAAAGGCACTGTATCTGAATGCATGGAGCATTTGCAATAAGGTAGACAAATTAACAGGGCAAATAGATGTAAACGGGTATGATATGATTGCGATTAAAGTAAGATGGCTGCAGGATGACCAAGGCTGGGAACTGAATATCCAAGGGTATTCAATGTTTAGGAAGAACAGGCAAAAAGTTAAAGGAGGTGGCATGGCACCGTTAGTTAAGGATGAAATCAGTGCAATAGTGAGAGAGCATATTGGCTCAGAAGATCTAGATGTAGAGTCAGTCTGGGTGCAGCTAAGAAGCAACAAGCAGCTGGAAACATTAATGGGTGTGGTCTATAGGCCTCCAAACAGTAGTGGTAAGGTAGGGGATGGCATTAAACAGGAAATTAGAGATGCATGTAACAAGGGTGCTACAGTAATCATGGGTGACTTTAATCTACATATAGACTGGGCAAACCAAGTTAGCAATAATACTGTGGTGGATGAATTCCTGGAGTGTGTACAAGATGTTTTTTTTAGGCCAGGGCATCAGGGAACCATCTAGGGAACAGGCTATCCTAAATTTGGTTTTGTGTAATGAAAAGGGGTTAGTTAATAATCTTGGTGTGCTGGGTCCTTGAGGGAACAGTGACCATAACATGATAGAATTCTTCCTTAGGTTGGAAAATGAAGTAGTCCAATCCGAAACTAGGGTCCTAAATCGAAACAAAAGAAACTATGAGGGTACGAGGCATGAGTTGGCAAAGGTAGATTGGGGAGCTTCTTTAAAAGGCATGATCGTGGATAGGCAATGGCTAATATTTAAGGAACGACTGTATGCATTCCAACTGTTATATATTCCTTTCTGGCGCAAAAATACAGCAGGAAAAGTGGCTAACCATGGCTAACAAAAGAAATTAAGGATCATATTAGATTCAAAGAAGAGTCATATAAAGTTGCTAGAAAAATTAACAAGCCTGAGGATTAGGAGCAGTTTAGAGTTCAGCAAAGGAGGACCAAGAGATTGATTAAGAGGGGAAAAATACAGTACGAGAGTAAACTTGCAAGAAACATAAAAAAAGGACTGTAAAAGCTTCTATATGTTAGAAGAAAAAAGATTGGTGAAGACAAATGTAGGTCCCTTACAGTCTGAAATGGGAGAATTTATTATAGAGAACAAGGAAATGGCAGAGCAATTAAACAGCTGCTTTAGTTCTGTCTTCATGAAGGAAGACACAAATAACTTCATAGAAATGCTAGAGAATCAAAAGTCTAGTGAGAAGGAGGAATTGAAGGAAATTAGTATTACTGAAAAAACAGTGCTGGGGAAATTAATGGGGCTGAAAGCCAATAAATCCCCAGGGCCTGATAACCTACATCCCAGGGTACTGAAGGTGGTGGCTATGGAAATAGTGGATATGTTGGTTGTCATTTTCCAAAATTCTGTAGATTCGGGAACAGTCCCGTAAGATTGGGATGGTGGCAAATGTAACCCCACTATTTAAAAAAGGGTGGAGGGAAAAAACGGAATTACAGACCAGTTAGCCTAACATCAGTAGCAGGGGAAATGCTTGAGTATATTATAAAGGATGTGATAATAGGACTCTTAAAAAATATCAACGGGATTAGACAAAATCAACATGGATTTATGAAAGGGAAATCATGTTTGACAAACCTGGAGTTTTTTGAGGATGTAACTAGCAGAATAGATAAAGGAGAACTTGTGAATGTGGTGTATTTGGATTTTCAGAAAGCTTTTGATCAAGTCCCACATAAGAAGTTAGTGTGCAAAATTAATTTGCATGGGATTGGGGGTAATATATTGGCATAGATTGAGAATTGGTTAGCAGACATGAAACAGAGAATAGAAATAAATGAATCTTTTTCGGAGTGGCAAGCGGCGACTAGTGGGGTACTGCAGGGAACAGTGCTTGGGCCACAGCTATTCACAATATATAATCAATAATTTAGATGAGGGAACCAAATATAATATTTCTAAGTTTGCTGATGACACAAAACTAGGTGGGAATGTGAGTGGTGAGGAGAGTGTAAAGAGCCTGCAAGGTGATTTAGGCAAGTTGAGTGAGTGGGCAAATACATGGCAGGTGCAGTATAATATGGATAAGTGTGAAGTTATCCACTTTGGTAGTAAAGGAGAATGGCAGAGTATTATTTAAATGGTGATAAATTGGGAAATGTTGATGTACAAAGGGACCTGGGTGTCCTTGTACACCAGTCACTGAAAGCAAGCATGCAGGTGCAGCAAGCAGTTAAGAAGGCAAATGGTATGTTGGCCTTCATCGCAAAAGGATTTGAGTACAGGAGCAAGGATGTTTTCCTGCAACTGTACAGGGCCTTGGTGAGACCACACCTGGAGTTTTGTGTGCAGTTTTGATCTCCTTACCTAAGAATGGATGTACTCTCATAAAGGGAATGCAGCGAAGGTTCACCAAACTGATTCCTGGGATGGCAGAGATTGGGCCAACTAGGCCTGTATTCACTGGAGTTTAGAAAAATGAGAGGGGTCTCATTGAAATGTGTAAAATTCTGGCAGGGCTGGACAGGCTGGATGCAGTGATGATGTTTCCTCTGGCTGGGGTGTCTAGAACAAGGGGTCATAATCTCAGGATGCAGGGTAGATCATTTAGAACTGAGATGAGGAGAAACTTCTTCACTCAGAGGGTGATGAACCTATGGAATTCTCTACCACAGAGGGCTGTGGAGGCCAAGTCATTGAATATATTTAAGAAGGAAATAGATAGATTTCTAGACTCTAATGGCGTCAAGGAGTATAGGGAGAAAGCGGGAGTATGGCATTGAGATAGAGGATCAGCCATGATCATACTGAATGGCAGAGCAGGCTCGAAGAAATGAATGACCTACTCCTGCTTCTATTTTCTATATTTCTGAGTGTGAGGTGATTCGTTTGGTAGGAAAGATATGGCAAGGCAGTATAAAATAAAGGGAGAGCCTCTAAAGGAGGTGCAGGCACAGGTTATGGGGATAAGGCTGGGGAGTGGGACTAGGTGGAATTCTCTTTCAGAGAGCCAGTGCAGACTCGATGGGCCAAATGGCCTCGTCCTGCACTCTAAGGTACTGTGATACTGTCTTTTGCACTGATGTGCTGGGCTCCCCCATCAATGAGGATGGGGATATTTGCAGAGTCTCCTCCTCCAGTGAGTTGTTTAATCATCCACTACAATTCATGAGTGGCAGAACTGCAGCGCTTAGACCGTCTGCAGCTGCCCCACCTCTGGCCTTCCTCTGGGCACATTGGATGTTATGAATCTGACGTTGAAGATCCTCGAAACAAGCTGAACCAAATTTCAGCGCTTGCCTCCTTGTGGGCCAGTCAGCTGCAGTGTTTTCCCAAGAAAGGTAGTCTGCAGTGCAGATGTTTGTGAGACTCTTCTCTTAGGGCGTCCTTGTATCATTTTACTCACCACCTTGATGTTGTTTGTCTTGAGGCAATTTCCCATGGAAGATCTGCTTGGGGATTCTGTAGTCATCCATGTGGGAGGCGTGGCCTGCCTATCCAAGTTGAATTTTCTAGAGGATGATCTCCATGCTATTGAGCCCAGCAAAACGAAGGACCTTGACGAATCAAGGGACAATGATTTTGTCAATGATTATGCAGATGAATCCGACTAATTTTTTTTGGCAAATGACCCTGAGCATGATATTATAGGATGATTGCGCTGACCGTGCATTTTAGGAGCTCAGAAACTGAAATCACGGCTTCAACATTGCATCTTTAATCCAGCAATAATCAAAAAAAAGGGTGACCAGGAATCAAGCCAGAATTAGAAAGGGGCTAAGGATGGTGATGAAACGTCCTGTTTCCAGGACTGTCACTGACCTCATCTCCTCTGGGGATCTCCCTCCCACAGCTTCCAACCTGATAGTCGCCCAACCTCGGACGGCCCGCTTCTATCTCCTACCCAAAATCCACAAACAGAACTGCCCCGGTAGACCGATCGTCTCAGCTTGCTCCTGCCCCACAGAACTCATTTCTCGTTATCTTGACTCCCTTCTCTCTCCCCTTGTTCAGTCCCTTCCCACCTACATCCGTGATTCCTCTGACACCTTACGTCACATCAACAATTTCCAGTTCCCTGGCTCCAACCGCTTCCTCTTCACCACGGATGTCCAATCCCTCTACACCTCCATCCCCCACCACGATGGTCTGAGGGCCCTTAGCTTCTTCCTCGAACAGAGGCCCGAACAATCCCCATCCACCACTACTCTCCTCCGTCTGGCTGAACTTGTTCTCACATTGAACAATTTCTCCTTCAACTCCTCTCACTTTCTCCAAATAAAAGGTGTGGCTATGGGTACCCGCATGGGCCCCAGCTATGCCTGTCTCTTTATGGGGTATGTGGAACATTCCTTGTTGCAGTCCTACTCCGGCCCCCTTCCACAACTTTTTCTCCGGTACATCGATGATTACTTCGGTGCCGCTTCATGCTCTCGTCGGGACTTGGAAAAATTTATTAATTTTGCTTCCAATCTCCACCCCTCCATCATTTTCATGTGGTCCATCTCTGACACTTCCCTTCCCTTCCTTGACCTCTCTGTCTCAATCTCTGGTGATAGACTGTCCACCAATATCCATTACAAACCCACCGACTCCCACAGCTACCTCGACTACAGCTCCTCACACCCCGCTTCCTGTAAGGACTCCATCCCATTCTCCCAGTTCCTTCGCCTTCGTCGCATCTGTTCCGATGATGCTACCTTCAAAAACGGTTCCTCTGACATGTCCTCCTTCTTCCTTAACCGAGGTTTTCCACCCACGGTCGTTGACAGGGCCCTCAACCGTGTCCGGCCCATCTCCCGCGCATCCGCCCTCACGCCTTCTCCTCCCTCCCAGAAACATGATAGGGTCCCCCTTGTCCTCACTTATCACCCCACCAGCCTCCGCATTCAAAGGATCATCCTCCGCCATTTCCGCCAACTCCAGCATGATGCCACCACCAAACACATCTTCCCTTCACCCCCCTTATCGGCATTCCGTAGGGATCGCTCCCTCCGGGACACCCTGGTCCAATCCTCCATCACCCCCTACTCCTCAACCCCCTCCTATGGCACCACCCCATGCCCACGCAAAAGATGTAACACCTGCCCCTTCACTTCCTCTCTCCTCACCGTCCAAGGGCCCAAACACTCCTTTCAAGTGAAGCAGCATTTCACTTGCACTTCCCCCAACTTAGTCTACTGCATTCGTTGCTCCCAATGTGGTCTCCTCTACATTGGAGAGACCAAACGTAAACTGGGCGACCGCTTTACAGAACACCTGCGGTCTGTCCGCAAGAATGACCCAAACCTCCCTGTCGCTTGCCATTTTAACACTCCACCCTGCTCTCTTGCCCACATGTCTGTCCTTGGCTTGCTGCATTGTTCCAGTGAAGCCCAACGCAAACTGGAGGAACAACACCTCATCTTTCGACCAGGCACTTTACAGCCTTCCGGTCTGAATATTGAATTCAATAACTTTAGGTCGTGAGCTCCCTCCCCCATCCCCACCCCCTTTCTGTTTCCCCCTTTTTTCCCCCCTTTTTTTCCCTATAAATTTTATAGATTTTTCTTTTCCCACCTATTTCCATTATTTTTAAATATTTTAAAATCTTTTATGCTCCCCCCACCCCCACTAGAGCTGTACCTTGAGTGCCCTACCATCCATTCTTAATTAGCACATTCGTTTAGATAATATCACCAACTTTAACTTTAACACCTATGTGTTCTTTTGTACCATTGTCGCTGACATCTTTTGATGATCTGCTTCTATCACTGCTTGTTTGTCTACACAAGCACCTCTCTCTCTCTCTATCTCTCCGCCCCCCCACACACACACCTTAAACCAGCTTATATTTCAACTCTTTCTTGGACTCGAAATCAAGTTCTGTCGAAGGGTCATGAGGACTCGAAACGTCAACTCTTTTCTTCTCCGCCGATGCTGCCAGACCTGCTGAGTTTTTCCAGGTAATTCTGTTTTTGTTTTGGCATCTTTTAGTGTTTGTTCAAACCTTGTGAGACTTATATCTCTAGAGCTGGCTACGAAAAATCATTAAAATGCGAAGACCCCTCCAGGGATGACCATTGAATTATAAAAGGTGTGAAAAATCTTTTTACTTCTGAGGGAACAGAGACAGGAAGGGATTTCAAAGGACCTCAACATAATTAACTTCTTTGCCTGGTGGATCACTGCTTCATCGAAATTAACATAGCAGCCATTTTGTTTTGGTTATGATGGAGACAGGCTGAGAACAGCCATTTTGTGTGCAGAACCCCAGGAAGAACTCTGAGAAACAACGTCAGAGATGGTTCTTGGCCAAGGGAGGACAAAGAGGAAGGTATTAAGAAATCAACTGTTGTTCTGCCGAAAGAGTCCAGGCAATGATAAGAGCTGTGACCACAGAATTAGTGGGGAATAGAAAGCCTTCTCTCCCTCTCTCTCCCAAAAACCTGCTGAGACCACCTGAAAAGGCAAACCTCCAAATAGTTAACTGCAGAAGCCACCGCAGGTGTTAAACAAAACCTCAAGTTTCAACCCCTTCACTTTGGAAAGAAGGAAATCAAGCTACAGGTCCACAATGATATATTGCAGAGACTGATTTGAAATCTAATCTTTAAGTATCTTTTTTCTTTATCTGCTTTTATCTTTTTCACACACACACACAAACAAATTCTTAGCTCACGGACAACTTTAAGGAAACGCCTTTTATGTGGTCATGACACTCTGTGTAAGTGGGGTTTTGAGTGAGTTAATATTGGGCCTTTTCTTTCTAATGATCGAGGAAAAACTCCATTACTGATCACAATGGGGGAGGAGGGTTTGAAGTGAGTGCATCACAAGGATTTATAGATTATAGAACTTGCCAAATGCCAGGTCTCAGGTAGGAAGATTTAGAAAGTTGTGAGAGCTGAAATGGCCAAATCAAAGTCACAAATTACATCCTCTATACCTGTGACCATGGTGCTTTATGCTTCCTCCTTCTCTGCAGCCTTTGGTATGATTGTCCACACAATCTTCCTCCATACTTCTCCTCCATTCCTCAGTTCAGTTGGATGGCCCTCTCTTACTTATCTGATTGTGGCTAGAGAATCTTGGGCAATGGTTTATTTTCCTGCACTGTTCCCTCTGAAGTCCTCCAAGGATCTATCCTTAACTTACTTCTTTTCTTCATCTACATTCTATCCCTTAATGACATCTTTCACAAACATAGGGCGGAATCATCCCAGATTTGCACTAAGTGCGAAGCAGGCGAGTAAAACATCATTTTACCCACCAGCCACGATGACGGGTTTCCACATCGTATCATTTCAAACCTGCCACATTATTTATGCATTCCCGGGAAACATGCCGTTTCCATGGCGGGCAGGCTGTCATTCACCACACCGGGTGCCATATTTAAAGGCCAGCTGAGCACACATCTGAGTGCTTCCAGCCCACAACTGCTGCAAGGAAGATGTATATGAAAGGCAAAAAGACTGCAGGGCCTCAGGTTTAGCAATGTTTCACTGGAACACCTTTTGGATGCCTTGGACTCCCACCGGGATGTCCTCTGCCTCCGCTCTGGCCGCAGGATGGGCAGCGGCGTGACCAACCAGGCTTGGGAGGCAGTGGCAGCGGTGGTCAGTGCCAAAGCCCTTCAAAAGATGACAGCCAATCTGTGCCACAAGAGGATGAATGATCTCCTCGGTTCCAGGGTAAGTCACTCTTCTCATCATTCTCAACTCACACACTCACAAACCCATCACAAATCCACAGAGCCCTCACTCACTGCTGGTTCAAGGGACATCACCATTCACTCTCTCATGCTTACCATTATAGTCCTCAATCCATCCATGTGACCACTCACCACCCACATGTGCCAGGCATACTTATTATCTGGCATGTGGTTAGAATGGGTGCACGAAGAACCTGTCCTGGTTAAGTGTGCAGACTTCTTAATGCTTCCCGGAGTGTGCTGGCCACGACTTGCATGGCCAGAGATTAATGCACTGCATGGCTGTCCGAAACCCCACCCACCTCTGCCCCACTCCACCTGATCGATTGGCATCAGCTTTGCCCAATGGACTGAATGCTATGCTCTCAGCTCAGGTACAGGCATTCTCCTAACCCACACTGCAAGGTTGCACTGTTAGCATGAACCATGAGGGAGACTGGTCCAAACCGGGATGCTGACATTGCAAGGTGCTGTGAGCGTCTCCAGCAGTGACTGTGCTTTAGTGAGGAGATTGTACAATGTGTACAGTCGTCCAACTGTTTTGCAGTCCACTAAAATGCTCATGGCTTTGCAGTCTGTGCCAGGGGCGTGGTGAAAAGCTTTGGAGTACTTGATGGCACTTTGATGCCTCTGCATTGCTTGAGCAGGCAGATAAGTTAGCCTCCATCATTTTCACATGGTCCATCTCTGACACTTCCCTTCCTTTCCTTGACCTCTCTGTCTCAATTTCTGGTGACAGACTGTCCACCAATATCCATTACAAGCCTACTGACTCCCATAGCTACCTCGACTACAACTCCTCAGAACCCGCTTTCTGTAAGGACTCCATCCCATTCTCTCAGTTCCTTCGCCTCCGGCGCATCTGTTCTGATGAAGCCACTTTCAAACAGTTCCTCTGATGTCCTCTTTCTTCCTTAACCGAGGTTTGCCACTCACGGTGGTTGACAGGGCCCTCAATCGTGTCCGGCCCATCTCCCGCGCATCCACCCTCACACCTTCTTCTCCCATCCCAGAAACAAGATAGGGTTCCCCCTTGTCCTAACTTATCACCCCACCAGCCTCCGCATTCAAAGGATCATCCTCCGCCATTTCCGCCAACTCCAGCATGATGCCACCACCAAACACATCTTCCCTTCACCCCCCCACCCCGGCGGCATTCCATAGGGATCGTTCCCTCCGTGACACACTGGTCCACTCCTCCATCATCTCCTATACCTCAACCACCTCCCACAGCACCTTCCCATGCAACCGCAGAAGATACAACACCTGCCCCTTTACTTCCACTCTCCTCACCGTCCAAGGGCCCAAACACCCATTTCAAGTGAAGCAGCATTTCACTTGCACATCCCTCAACTTAGTCCACTGCAATCGTTGCTCCCAATGCAGTTTCCTCTACATTGGAGAGACCAAACGCAGACTGGGTGACTGCTTTGCAGAACACCTGCGGTCTGTCTGCAAGCATTACCCAGACCTCCCTGTCGCTTGTCATTTCAACACTCCACCCTGCTCTCATGACCACATGTCCGTCCTTGGCTTGCTGCATTGTTCCAGTGAAGCTCAACGCAAACTGGAGGAACAGACCTCATCTTCTGACTAGGCACTTTACAGCCTTCCAGACTGAATATTGAGTTCAATAATTTTAGATCATGAATTCTCTCCTCCATCCCCACCCCCCTTTCCGATTTCCCCCTCCTTTTTGTTTTTTCCAATAATTTATATAGATTTTTCTTTTCCCACCTATTTCCATTATTTTTAAATGTATTTCCATCCATTGTTTTATCCCTACCTTTTAGCCTTTTTTGATTCCTTCACCCCACCCCACCCCCACTAGGGCTATCTGTACCTTGCTCTTCCTGCTTTCTACCCTTAATTAGCACACTCCTTTAGATAATATCACCACCTTCAACAACTCTTTGTCCTTTTGTCTGTGACATCTTTTGGTTATCTCCACCTATCACTGCCACTCTATCCAGCTCTTCTTGTCCCACCCAACCCCCTCCCTTAAACCAGCTTATATTTCACCCCTTTTCTATTTTTCCTTAATTCTGTTGAAGAGTCATGCGGACTCAAAATATTAACTGTGCTCCTCTCCACAGATGCTGCCAGACCTGCTGAGTTTCTCCGGGTATTTTTGTTTTTGTTTTGGATTTCCAGCATCACCAGTTTTTTGCTTTTAGATAAGCTAGAAGCCCGACTCCAATCATATCAATGTGGCTGAGCCGGAACCGTCTGAGCTGCAGAGGAATGTCACTTTATACAGGTTCCCTAATGCGTGGCTGCTTCCCTCACCCACCCTACGATCCACACCAAATGCTTGTGTGCTATATTCAAAGGCAGGGCTGCCTCGGCTCCTCTCCCCCCCAACCACAAGTCACTTCAACGGCAGGGCTGCCCTTGACGCCCCCCCCCCCCCCCAAACCAATAATGCTCCTCAAACTTAAAGTCCAACAGACGGCCCCAATGATTGAGGTGAATATACAGCAATGATGTGCAGCAGAGTGCCCCTTAAAGTGCAGCCTGCCAAGTACACGCCTTTTAGTACCATTATGAAACATGTCAGTGTGCTTTCCTGCTAACATGGATGATTCAGCGGTTGCGGGGGTGGGTGGTGGCTGGTGAGGGCGAGGGTTATGGTTAACTTTAAAGAGGGTGGTTCACTCTGTCTGATCCTCTTGCAATTCTGCATGATGGTGAGTTAGCATGGGGTCCATTCTGGCTGGGGTCCCTCTGCTGCTCAGTTGCGTGATAGGTTCAGTGTTTTTTGGGACATTACTACCCTCTGGGGAATGATCAGCTCTTGCTGTACCTCCAGGTGGCTTATCAGCTAGGTGAGGCATCACCCTGATTCTTCCTGGGGCAATTTGGGAACTTTTCTGTCCCACATTTAAATTCACCATGAAGTGGTCAGCAAAATCAATCAATGGCTTCTTGGCCAGGGCCTTTGGCTTTGGAAGGGGCATTCTCTCACCACGTTCCATGTCCTCTGGAACACCACTGCTCTCGAGTGGAGGTGCAGCTCTAGCCTCCCTGGTGGCTTTTCGACTGGGGGAGGCTCCCTATCTGCATATTAGTTTGGGAACTCTCTTTGTCCCTATTTATTGCTGGAAAGAAGGTTTCTGCAAGCATACTTCAGGCAAGTCCTTAACCTTTTCCTTTCCAGGCTTAATAACCTGTCCTCTTTCAGGCTCTTTAGCTACATGGGGCATCTCCGTCATTATTTCTTTCCCTGCTTCAGGACTTCTCTGGTCCCTATTCAACATGTGGATATTTGGGGAATCTATTTCAGATTCTAGGGGCCTTCTCTGGACCCCATCTAATTCTACTGGCCTGGTTTGGCCTTGCCATCATCAAGTAGCTTTCACTCAAGATCTATGACCCTTTTGGGCCTCTGGACCTTCTCCAGCTATCTATCCTTCTGCAGATTTCCACTGTTTAGCCTTAGCCACTTATTTTTCGCTGGCTAACTCCTGGCTGCCAGCCAAATCATCCCCAAGGAGGAAATCGATTCCCGCTATTGGTAGCTTGCGGACAATTCCTACTGTAACAGGGCCTGAAACAAGGTCACACTCTAGGTGGACCTTATAGAGTCATAGCATTATACAGCACAGAAACAGGCCCTTTGGCCATCATGTCCAAGACAGCCTTCAAGCACCTATCTATTCTAATCCCATTTTCCAGCACTTGGCCTGTAGCCTTGTAACTCTTTCGAGTACAAACCTGTTTCCATCTGTTTCAGATGAAGTTACATTGTTTCATAGTTTGCCATTGTGAGATTTGAATTCTTGATAATCTGTTAAATGAAAACCAAATCAACAAAATC
Source organism: Isurus oxyrinchus (assembly GCA_026770705.1). Lineage (NCBI taxonomy): Eukaryota > Metazoa > Chordata > Chondrichthyes > Lamniformes > Lamnidae > Isurus > Isurus oxyrinchus. Next base: position 95,072,162 of record JANJGN010000010.1, read on the forward strand.
GGGATAAATCAGGCACAGCCCCTAATTCAGGTCAGCTGTAAAACCAAGTACAAAGTTTAAAGGAAACTTACAAACTTTAAATCAAAATGTCAACAAAACACCCCAGTCCCCGCGGTGCCCACCGAGCATGGAAGGCCTCGAGAGTGCCAGCAGACACCGCGTGCTCCCTCTCCAGGGACATCCGGCAGCGAACGTAGCCGCAGAAGAGGGACAAACAATCGGGCGGGACTCCCCCGTCGATCGCCCGCTGCCTGGACCTGTTAATGGCCAACTTGGCCAGGCCCAGGAGCAGGTTCACGAGGAGGTCCTCCTCCTTCCCGACCCCCTTCCGCACTGGGTGCCCATAGATCAGGATTGAATTCTTGATCTTGGGGTTACAAACCCAGTACCATAACCACTTGGCTATTTAGGCCAAGCTGTAGCCTTGTATGTATGGCGTTTCAAGTGCTCATCTAAATACTTCTTAAATGTTGTGAGGGTTCCTGTCTCTACCACCCCCTCAGGCAGTATGTCCCAGATTCCAACCACCCTCTGGATGAAAAAATGTTTCCTCAAATCCCCTCTAAACCTCCTGCCCCTTATCTTAAATCTTGGTTAAACCCTTGGTTATTGACACCTCTGCTAAGGGGAAAAGTTTCTTCCTATCTACCCTATCTATGCCCCTCATAATTTTGTATACCTCTATCAGGTACCCCCTCAGACTTCTCTGCTCTAAGCAAAACAACCCTAGCCTATCCAGTCTATCTTCATAGCTGAAAAGCTCCAGCCCAGGCAACATCCTGGTGAATCTCATCTGCACCCTCTCCAGTGCTGCACACCAGAACTGCACACAGTACTCCAGCTTTGGTCTAACTTGCGTTTTATATAGCTCCAACATAACTTCCATGCTCTTATATTCTATGCCTCAGCTAATAAAGGCAAATATCCCATATGCCTTCTTAACCACCTTATCTACCTGCCCTGGTGCCTTCAAGGATCTAAGGACATGTACACTAAGGTCCCTCTGATCTTCTGTACTTCCTGGGGTCCTGCCATTCATTGTGTATTCCCTTACTGTGTTAGTCCTCCCAAAATGCATCACCTCACAATTTTCAGGATTAAATTCCATTTGCCACTGCTCTGCCCTTCTTACCAGTCCATCTATATCGTCCTGTCATCAAAGGCTTTCCTCCTCACTATTTTCGACACCACTAATTTTCATGTCACCTGTGAACTTACTGATCATACCTCCTATATTCACGTCTAAATCATTAATGTACACTACAAACAACAAAGGTCCCATCACCGATCCCTGCAGTAAATCAATTGTCACAGGCTTCCAATCGCAAAAACAACTTCGACCATCACCCTCTGCCTCCTGCCATAGAGGCAATTTTGGATCCAATTTGCCAAATTTCCCTGGACCCCATGAGCTTCTTGACCATTCTCCCATGCGGGACCTTGTCAAAAGCCTTAATGAAGTCCATGTAGACTACATCAACTACACTATCCTCATCTACACAACTAGTCACCTCCTCAAAAAATTCAATCAAATTTGTTAGATATGATCTCCCCCTGACAAAGCCATGCTATCCCTGATTAATCCCTGCCTCTCCAAGTGGAGATTAATCCTGTCCCTCAGAATTTTTTCCAATAGTTTCCCTACCACTGATGTTAGGCTCACTGGCCTGTAATTACCTGGTTTATCCCTACTACCCTTCTTGAATAATGGTACGACATTCGCTGTCCTACAGTCCTCTGGTACCTCGCCGGTGGCCAGAGAGGATTTGAAAATTAGTGTCAGAGCCCATGCAAGCTCCTCCCTTGCTTCACATAGCAGCCTGGGATACATCTCATCTGGGCCTGAGGATTTATCCACTTTTAAGCCCACTAAAACTACCAATACCTCTTCCCTTTCAATGCTAATTTGTTCATGTATATCACAGACCCCTCCTGATTTCTGCACCTACATCGTCCTCCAATGTGAACATAGATGAAAAGTAAACATTTAAAACCTCACCTATGTCCTCCGGCTCCATGCACAGATTGCTACTTTGGTTCCTAATTGACCCTACTCTTTCGCTGGTTATCCTCTTGCCCTTATAAAATGCATTGGGATTTTCCTTTTTCTTGCCACCCAGTATTTTTCATGCCCCTCTTTGTTCTCCTAATTGCTTTTTTAAGTATCTCCCCTACACTTTCTATACTCCTCGAGGGCTTCCAATGTTTTCAGCCCTCTGTATCAGCCATAAGCCTCCTTTTTTCCCTTATCCAATCCTCTATATCCCTTGACATCCAGGGTTCCCTGAACATTTTGGTCCTACCCTTCACCTTTACTGGAACATGTTGGCCCTGAGCTCTCACTATTTCCTTTTTCAATGACACCACTGGTCTGATGTAGATTTTCCTACAAGTAGCTTCTCCCAATCCATTTTGGCCAAATCCTGTCTTATCATACTGAAATCGGCCTTCCCCCAATTCAGGACCTTTATTTCCGGTCCATCTTTGTCCTTTTCCAAAACTACTTTAAGTCTTACAGAGTTATGATCACTATCCTCAAAATGCCCCCCACTGACACTCCTACCTTTTGCCCGGCTTCATTCACTAAGATTAGGTCTAGTACCGCCCCAGCTCTTGTAGGACTTTCTACGTGCTGACTCAAAAAGTTCTTTTGGATGCACATAAGAATTCCGCCCCCTCTAAGCCTTTCACACCATGACTATCCAGTTAATATTGGGGAAGTTGAAATCCCCTATTACCCTATCATTTTTACACTTCTGAGATTTGCCTGCATATCTGCTCCTTTATCTCCCGCTGACTGTTTAGAGGCCTATAGTACACTCCCAGCAAAGTGAATGCCCCCTTTTTGTTTTTAAATTCTACCCATATGGCCTCATTTGAGGAACCTTCTAAGATACCATCCCTCCTTTCTGCAGTAATTGACTACTTGATTAATAGCGCAATGCCACCTCCTCTTTTACATTCCCCCGTCACGCCTGAAGATTCTATACCTTGGAATACTGAGCTACCAGTCCTGCCCTTCCCTCAACTATGTCTCTGTGATAGCAACAATATTGTATTCCCATGTGTTAATCAACACCCTTAATTCATCTGTCTTACTGTGCATTAAAATAGATGCAATCCAGCCTTGCATTATTCTCTTGTGCCTTAACAGGTATATATTTGCTCTACCTTCCAGACTGACTTAGTTTATCTTCAAAATTTGGCTGTGCATTACCCCCTTCAATACCTCTACTCTGTATCCCATCCCCCTGCCAAATTAGTTTAAACTTCACCCCCACCCCCGCCCCCCCAACCCAACAGCACTAGCAAACCTCCCCACAGGATATTGGTCCTGTTTTAGTTCAGGTGCAACCCATCTGACTTGTACAGGCTCCACCTTCGCCAGACCCAGTGATCCAGGAAACTAAAACCCTCCCTCCTGCACCACCTCTTCAGCCACACATTCATCCTCTCTATCCTCCTATTCCAAAGGAGGGGTGCAAACACAGATCCTCCTCCTACTCTACTGATCAAGGCTTTGGCCTTCAGGGAAGGCTCAGGGGGTAGGTTTAGGTTTCCCTCCAACATTAAGGACTGAGTGGCCTCTGTGTCCCATAGCAATACCACAGGCTTGCTCATATATTGGGATGGGTAGGGGACACTGTTCCTGATTGGATAAAATTCTTTCCTAACTAGATTGCCCTGCTTGTCTTTCCAATGTTCATGGGAATGGTTTGGAAAGGATCTGTCTGAGTTCCCAGGCCTATGGGTGAGGTCATAGCTTTCCGCTGTGACTTCTGAACCCCTGGCTGTGAGGATTCTCTGCTCTTTGAGGTATATTCGCAGGTTGGAGGGTAGGCAATTTTACTCCAACAGTACTAGCTCATGCAGCCCCTCATAGATGTGTGCAATTTTAGGGATTTATATCCATCGTCAAATGCGATTTGTTTCAACCATTCAAACTCGATGTAGGTTTGGGTTGGCTTCATATGAGTGTTCTGGGATTGCTGGGACTAATCTTATTAATATTAGTCTTCTGGGGCTAACTCGTAGGTACTTAAGATGGCAGCCTTAGTCTGAGAATGCAGCATGGAGTAGACTCAATGGGTTCTCCCTGACAGCTGCTCTTGAACTAAAAATGTTCAGATCCCTGAGGGCCATTTTAGTTGCCCTGCTCATTTCTCAAAGATGGCAAAAATGACTTCACATCACTCTTTTCAAATTTGGGAAGGAATCTCACATACTTGAGGGCTTCAGAGAGTGGTTCCGGGTTAGGAGGATAGGGGGTACTGCCAGGTAGAGAGAGATTTTCCCTTGCAGTGGCGAGCTATCTGCTGCCTCTCTCCCTTTGAGCAGCTAGCTCCATTTCTAAAAATTGGAGCTGGAATTTTCTTTCCTTTTCCAGCGCTTCCCTCTCTTGAGTTTCCCACTATTTCTCTCTTTCCCTCTCCTGAAATTCTAGCTGCAATTTAAGCTTTTCCAGCTCGAAATTGACTAGGGAAGGGGATTTGGAGCGATGATTGAGCTCTTCATCTGATTGTTCTACTGGTAAAGTCAGGTCCACGATCAGTTCCTTTCTTTTGATTTTGCTGGACAATTTAAAATGTTTCTCCCTAGCTACAGCTTTCAATTGATCTGTGCTAAAGGTCTCCAAACTTTCCCCATTTAGATTCTCTTGCTGAACAAACATTTGAGCATCAAACATTGCCATTTTCTTAGTATTAGGACAAGGAATTTGCTGTGGTAAGTTATTTGTCTTAAAATTAGTTCCAGCCATTGAATTTTCCTTCTTTGGCTTCCAATTGGTTTCTTTCAGTATCCAATTGAGGCTTGTTTTGAAATTTTGGTCTCTGCCAAATTCCAATTGGATTTTCCCGGACTGAACTCCCAATTTCTGTTCCAGACCAGAAGGGGATTAATTTAAACAGCCCTGATCTCTCCTCTCACTACCTGTCCGTATACAGAGAGGTTTTTTTGATTTCTGATTTCTCCCTATTATAAGTGATGGCATGCTTTCCCCAACCCTTCAGTTTGGAGTGATCCAATCCTCTATTAATAACCCCATAGCAAACTCCGATAAGGTACAGTAAGAGGGTGGGTTTATTTTAGACGCCCACAAATCACAGGAAAGGGGTTTCGCAACATCTGCCTCTTATTGCATTCATTCAACAAAAAAAATAAGAGGAAGAAAAGGGTACAGGTCAAGATCATGATAAAAATAAGAGCTATGGTTTCATGTGAATCCAGAGCCCAGAATCAAAAGGTCCAAGGCGTATTCCTCCAGAGTTTAGCAGGCTGAAACTGTTGCAGGGTGATCTGACTTTCCAGAAGGGAGGACTTCCACAATGCAAGAAGGCACATAGAGATGAATTAGTCTTGAAAGCACAGATACAGAAGTTCAAATGTTCCAGTGGTTCACAGTGTAGATGAGGGCCAGGCAATTAAACTGGACAGAGCTCTTTCTGCCGATACCTGTTATATCGTTTCAGTTCCATGCAGCAATGTTAAAGGTTCTAGCAGCTGGGGAGGTCATGTGACATACCTCCCACCACTTCTCCTGGGTCTTGGTCAAAGGATGTATTTCCCAGGTCTGGAATCTTGAGATGTTTAATAGAGGAGGCAGCGTCCCTTTAGTCCTTTGTAGACATACCGTCTCTGTTGATCGGAGCTCTGCCTTAGAAATGCACTTCTTTAGAATGTGATTGTCAGCCGCCATAGAGGATATTAGAACCTCTTTAAAGATAACGAGGTCCCTGCTGGTTTCTGAAGGTTAGAAATTCCTCTGGTATGAGTCATAGCTAGTCAGGATAAAGCCTTGCCCATTTATGAATAAAAGTAAAAGTATATATATTTACTTCCTATCTTCTGGCCGGGACATACATCACTTACTCCATCTCTGTATCATCCAGTTCTGCCCCTACATCAGCTCATCCTTCATACAAGATTTTAGTCAACTTCAGACTCAAATATTCCATGCTCTCCAGAGACACTTCCGCTCATTCAAAACTCACCAGTTCCTGCTCACTCTTCAGTCTTGTGTTTGCTGACATTATTGTTTCCCTGAATACCTCAAATTTAAAATTCTCATCTTTGAATTTAAATCACTTTATGATCTTGCCCCTCATCTCTACAACTTTGATGGTCAAGTGACAGATAACTATCTGATTTTAGGGATCAGCTGAAGTAGATCTACACATATGTATTTGTGTTGTGTAGACCTCAGGGTTAACTGACTGCGGTTTCTGTAACTAAAAGAAATGAGAGTTAATCAGTGCAGACTGTATTTTCCTAGTCGTAGTATAAAGTATAAAGCTTTTCCAACTGGGCGATTAATTGAGCTTATGATGGATGCTGTTTTCCAAAACATTTTGATGATTAATCTTAAATAGTTTAGTGATTATTGCAAGATTTATTTGAAATCATTTGGGGAATTTTGTACTGAATAAATGGAGTGTTTCTTAGCTACTGCAGATTTGTGTGAAATTGTGCAAGATATCTCAAAATAACAGTGACAAAGCATCAACCACTGCTTCTTCTGCCTAGTTCCCAGACAAGGCTGATATCTGGAATTCTATCCAAAGTTTTTAACCCTTCTTATATTATCGTAGAGTTACTGGGTTTGTGCAGCTGACAGCAAAATCTGATCAACTCAGATTCTTAGCAAAGGCTAAAACAGTTTGGATGATCTCAGCTGGCAGCCTTAGCAAATCTATCAGTTTATCTTGCATTGCAGCTGGCTGCATGATAACCTGCACTAACGTCTGGCACCAGGATAACGTAAAAGTGTTTTCTCTGGACTCTTGATGCTATCAAATATCTGACATGGTTAAAGTTATCCTTGCTACACAGTCTTGCTATATCACCCAGACCAATAGATCGGTGTCTGAATTCAAAAGCATCTGCTGAACACAGTACTTTGAATAAAAACTGAATAACCAGGTGAGAAAAACAGATGATGTAGAAACTCCTCTTTTCTTGACATCGACCAAGTTGCTTTGACTGTTACCTTCTGCACTCTTGGCAAGTGCGCCCAGGTTGGAACAGTTTGCTTTCTTTTCAAATAAAATCTGGAGCTGAAAAACAGTCACAAATTACAGAATCTCACAGTGCAGAAGAGGCCCTTCGGTCCATTGAGTCTGCACCAACACGTGAGAAACACCTGACCTACCTACCTAATCCCATTTACCAGCACTTGGTTCATAGCCTTGAATGTTATGACGTGCCAAGTGCTCATCCAGGTACTTTTTAAAGGATGTGAGGCAACCCGCCTCCACCACCCTCTCAGGCAGCGCATTCCAGACCATCACCACCCTCTGGGTAAAAGAGTTTTTCCTCACATCCCCCTAAACCTCCTGCCCCTCATCTTGAACTTATGTCCCCTCGTGACTGACTCTTCAAATAAAGGGAACAGCTGCTCCCTATTCACCCTGTCCATGCCCCTCATAATCTTGTACACCTCGATCAGGTCGCCCCTCAGTCTTCTCTGCTCCAATGAAAACAACCCAAGTCTATCCAACCTCTCTTTATAACTTAAATGTTTCATCCCAGGCAACATCCTGGTGAATCTCCTCTGCACCCCCTCCAGTGCAATCACAACCTTCCTCTAATGTGGTGACCAGAACTGCACACAGTACTCCAGCTGTGGCCTCACCAAGGTTCTATACAACTCCAATATGACCTCCCTACTTTTGTAATTTATGCCTTGATTGATAAAGGCAAGTGTCCCAAATGCCTTTTTCACCACCCCACTAACGTGCCCCTCCGCCTTCAGAGATCTATGGACACACATGCCAAGGTCCCTTTGTTCCTCAGAACTTCCTGGTGTCATGCCGTTCATTGAATACTTCCTTGTCAAATTACTCCTTCCAAAGTGTATCACCTTACACTTTTCAGAGTTAAATTCCATCTGCCACTTATCTACCCATTTGACCATCCTGTCTATATCTTCCTGTAGCCCAAGACACTCAACCTCACTGTTAACCACCCGGCCAATCTTTGTGTCATCTGCACAAGAAAGAATCAATCAATCTCCTAGAACCAACACAGGAAACCACTCCAGCTGGTTTTAAACATTATTTTTCAGCTTCCAATGCCTCAACTGAGTAAGGATGTGGTTTTCAGAGATCAGGAAAGTTCCAATCCCAAATCTGGGATCAGTTAGGTGATCCTAGCCAGGACAATGGGATGAATGCTACAATTGGCTCCAATGTCCTGTTTAGAGATGGAAGATTAGACAGAGTTTCTTGGTATTCAGTGATTCCTCTACACCCCACCTACCACAGCAGAACATGACTGAGTGTGTGAACATGTGGTAAAGTCAGGACTGAAGTCAGCCAGGATGACCTGCTACTACTCATTATCTCTACTCACATTTGAAAAATCTCACTTTGCGATTTCCATATTCCTTTGGCCATGCCATTTCGCAAGGCCTCCCCATTGTCTCAATCACTGACAAGGCCATCGCTGACCACTTCTTTGTATCCTATATCATTACCTACATCGTCCTACTTCATTCTGATTCCTTCCGTTTTGCATAGGTTCTTTGGAAAAAAGTGCCGCACCCCCCATCACTTAAAATTGAACTTTCAAACACCAACTGTCTTGCATTTATCCCCTGCTGGTCATGATATGTCTGCAGTTGTCAATTTGCCCAATCACCCAGGCAGACCTTAGATGCACTCATTTCTAGTAAAGTCTTTACTTTCTCTTGCTCTGTTTGACCCTTACTGTCATGGCCTCCATCTTAATGCCCTCAGTCCAAGGGTACAGACTTGAATGCACCTGGCACTAACCTGTTTTAGAAATCCATTGTCAGGTCCGACTGCTCCTTCCCCACCCCCTTTCTCTCTCCCCCCATTTCCCCACCCCCTATTCCACCTCACCCCATTCCCTCTCCTCTGCCCTCTCCATTAACCCTCCTCCCCATCCTCTCAGCCTTGTCCCTATCCCTCCATTCACTCACCCCATCCCATTGCCCCAGCCCCGCCCCCACCCCCGTTTCCCCTACCCCATTCCCGCAACTCCAATCATCCTAACCCTCCATGCACCCTACACCCAACCACCCCTCCCCAAGCCCCCTCTTCCCCTTTTCCCTTCGACTCCATTACCCCACTGCTCAATTGCTCCTCCTCCCCGTTCCCCATCCCCTCCCCATTAACCCTCCTCCCCAATTACCCCTCTCCCCCATTGCCCCTCTGCTTCATCCTCCCATTCCCCTTCCCCCATTCCTACTCATCCCATTTCCCCTCTCTCAATTCCCTCATCCATTTCCACGTCCCATCCTCCCCATCCCCCATTACCATCCATTTCCCTATACCCCATTGCCCTAATCCCGAATCCCCCTCACCTCTCCCCAATTTCTCCACCCACCACTTCGCTTCCCCGTCCCCACCCTACTTCCCTGCCCCGCCACTGTACTTCCCCACCCTGCCCCACTTCCCCGTCCCTTGCACCACTCCACTGTACTTCCCCTCCCCACCCATTGCCCATACCCCACATTTCTCCACACCCTCCCATTTCCCTGTTTGCCCCCCCCAACCCTATTTCCATGCTCCCTTCCCATTTCTCCTCCCCCCATTTCTTCCCTCCCTCTCCCTCCCCCCCATTTCTTTCCTCCCTCTCCCTCCCCCCCCCATTTCTTTCCTCCCCCGCCCTCCCCCCATTTCTTTCCTCCCCCATCCACCCTCCCTGTCCTCCCCGCCCTCCCTCCCCATCCTCCTTCCACTCCCTCCACGTCCTCCCACTCCCTATCCCATCCTACCCCTCCCTCCCTCCTCTTCTTCCCTCCCCCGATCCTCCCCCTCCATTTCTTCCCTCCCTCTCCCCCCATTTCTTCCCTACCCCTCCCTCCACCCCAATTTCTTCCCTCCACCCCATTTACTTTCCTCCCCCTCCCTCATTTCTTTCCCTGCTCCCCCTCTGCATTTCTTCGCTCCCCCCCATTTCATCCCTCCCTTCCCCCACATTCCTTCCCTCCCTCCACCCCATTTTCCCTCCCTCCCCCATCTTCCCCCTCCTCCCCCATTTCTTCCTTCCCCTCCCTCCCATCTTCCCTCCCTCCTTCCCCCACCCATCCTCCTCCCCCCACCCATCCTCCTCCCCCTCCTTCCCTCATCATCCCGCTCCCTCCCCATTTCTTCCCCCCTCTCTTCCCCATCCCCTTCTCTTCTCCATTTCTTCCCCCATCCCCTTCTCTTCCCCGCTCTCCCTCTATTCCCTCCACCCCCATTTCTTCCCCCCACCCCCGTCCCATTTCTTCCCTCCACCCCCGTCCCATTTCTTCCCTCCACCCCCGTCCCATTTCTTCCCTCCACCCCCGTCCCATTTCTTCCCTCCACCCCCGTCCCATTTCTTCCCTCCACCCCCGTCCCATTTCTTCCCTCCACCCCCGTCCCATTTCTTCCCTCCACCCGCGTCCCATTTCTTCCCTCCACCCGCGTCCCATTTCTTCCCTCCACCCCCGTCCCATTTCTTCCCTCCACCCCCGTCCCATTTCTTCCCTCCACCCCCGTCCCATTTCTTCCCTCCACCCCGTCCCATTTTTCCCCCCATCCTCCCCTCCCCGTCACTCCCTCATCCTCCACTCCCCCATTCCTTCCCCTTGTCGTCACTCCCTCATCCTCCCCCCACCCCTTCCCCCCTCATCTCCCCTTCCCCTATTCCCTCATCTCCCCTTCCCCCTATCCCCCCCAACTCCCCTTCCCCCTACCCCCTGTTCCCCCTATCCCCCCAATCTCCCCTTCCCTCTATCCCCCCATCTCCCTATCCCCCCCATCTCCCCTTCCCCCTATCCCCCCATCTCCCTATCCCCATCTCCCCTTCCCCCTATCCCCCCCATCTCCCCTTCCCCCATCCCCCCCATCTCCCCTTTCCCTATTCCTCTCATCTCCCCTTCCCCCTATCACCCCATCCCTCCTTCCCCTATTCCCCCCATCTCCCCTTCCCCCATACCACCATCTCCCCTATCGTCCCATCTTCCTCCTCCCTCTCCCCTTACCCTCCCTCTCCACTCTCCCTCCTCCCCCATTTCTTCCCTCCCCCTCCCTCCACCTCCATTTCTTCTCTCCCCACTCCCGACCCATTTCTTCCCTCCACCCCCGTCCCATTTCTTCCCTCCACCCCCGTCCCATTTCTACCCTCCACCCCCGTCCCTTTTCTTCCCTCCACCCCCGTCCCATTTCTACCCTCCACCCCCGTCCCATTTCTACCCTCCACCCCCGTCCCATTTCTTCCCTCCACCCCCGTCCCATTTCTTCCCTCCACCCCCGTCCCATTTCTTCCCTCCACCCCCGTCCCTTTTCTTCCCTCCACCCCCGTCCCTTTTCTTCCCTCCACCCCCGTCCCTTTTCTTCCCTCCACCCCCGTCCCTTTTCTTCCCTCCACCCCCGTCCCATTTCTTCCCTCCACCCCCGTCCCATTTCTTCCCTCCACCCGCGTCCCATTTCTTCCCTCCACCCCCGTCCCATTTTTCCCCCATCCTCCCCTCCCCGTCACTCCCTCATCCTCCTCTCCCCCATTCCTTCCCCTTGTCGTCACTCCCTCATCCTCCCCCCACCCCTTCCCCCCTCATCTCCCCTTCCCCTATTCCCTCATCTCCCCTTCCCCCTATCCCCCCCATCTCCCCTTCCCCCCGTTCCCCCCAATCTCCCCTTCCCCCTATACCCCCATCTCCCTATCCCCCCCATCCCCCATCTCCCTATACCCCCATCCCCCCTTCCCCCTATCCCCCCCATCTCCCCTTTCCCCTACCCCCCCCATCTCCCCTTTCCCCTATCACCCCCATCCCTCCTTCCCCTATTCCCCCCATACCCCCATCTCCCCTTCCCCCATACCCCCATCTCCCCTATCATCCCATCTTCCTCCTCCCTCTCCCCTTACCCTCCCTCTCCCCTCTCCCTCCTCCCCCATTTCTTCCCTCCCCCTCCCTCCACCTCCATTTCTTCTCTCCCCACTCCCGACCCATTTCTTCCCTCCACCCCCGTCCCATTTCTTCCCTCCACCCCCGTCCCTTTTCTTCCCTCCACCCTCATCCCTTTTCTTCCCTCCACCCCGTCCCTTTTCTTCCCTCCACCCCCGTCCCTTTTCTTCCCTCCACCCCCGTCCCTTTTCTTCCCTCCACCCCTGTCCCATTTCTTCCCTCCACCCCCGTCCCATTTCTTCCCCCATCCACCCTCCCATTTCTTCCCCCATCCTCCCCCTCCCCGTCACTCCCTCAACTTCCCCTCCCCATCATCTCCCCTTCCCCCATCTCCCCTTCCCCTATCCCAATCTCCCCTATCCCCCCCATCTCCCCTATCCCCCTATCACCCCCATCTCCACATCCCCCCCATCTCCCCATCCCCCCATCTCCCTATCCCCCCCCATCTCCCCTTCCCCTATCCCATCTCCCCTATCCCCCATCCCGCCTTTCCCTATTCCTCTCATCTCCCCTTCCCATCTCCCCTATACCCCCCATCTTCCCCCTCCCTCTCCCCTATCTCCCCATCCCTCCTCCCCTCCCATCCCCCTCTCCCTCCTCCCCTCCCATCCCCCTCTCCCTCCTCCCCTCCCATCCCCCTCCTCCCCTTCCATCCCCCTCTCCCTCCTCCCTCCCATCCCCCTCTCCCTCCTATCCCCATCTTCCATCTCCCCTCCCCCTCCAATCCCCCATCTCCCCTACCCCCACATCTCCCACCCCCCATATCTCCCCCTCCATCTTCCCCTCATCTCCACTTCCCCTCGCCCCGAACTCCCCTGCCCCATTTCCCTCGATTTCTTCCCCCCACCCCAGCACCCGCAGTACTGCACTCAGTAACGGACAGAAAATTCAAAACCGGCGCGTTTCCAGCTACTAGCGGGCTAGCGGGCGGGGCTGTAGTTTGGTATTGCGCGTGCTCAGCTGCCTCACCGTGTTTACACGGGCCTCGTGCCCGCTTTTCGAAGGACCCATGCCTGCTCGCTCTCGCAGCCTGTGGATCCCATGTGGTCCAGCGTACGTTGCGTCAGAATCCCTTCGTGCCTAGGCTGCCTCAGGATCCCATGCGTGACCGCGCACGCTATTATAGGATCCCGTGCGTGGCTGCGCATGCTGCCTCAGGATCCCGTGCGTGCTCGCGCACGCAGTCGGCAGCTCGAGCTCTACATTCTCCGCTGACTACGTGGCGGCGGCTGGATCCGCAGGATCACAGGGCGAAAGGGGAAGGAGGAGGAATAAACATCGGGAGCCGGCGGCGGCAGCAGTGTCTGTTCCTGGCGATTCGGTGGAGATTGCCCGAGGATCCCGGAGGAGGTGAGTGCTCAGGGTGGATGAGAGCGAGTCGGGGTTCCCCTATCATCCCCCGCCACCAACTTTCTGTAAAGTTGATGCAACCTCAAATCCACACAAACTAGAAATCACTTTGCCCCTATAGTGCAAAAGGTAGAGTAGGGCCCCGCACCCACCCCCATCCTTACAGCTTACAGAATGGGCATATAAGTGGCATAGATAAATATGACAAAAAAACCTGACAGAAAAACCCCACCACGGTCAAGGCTGGAATTTAAATTCAGTAAATGTCTGGATAACCATAAAACCATTGTCGATTGTTGTAAAAGCCTGGTTCCTTGATGCCCTTTAGGGAAGGAAATCTGCCGTCCTTACCTGGCCTGGCTTACATGTGACTCCAGACCCACAGCAATGTGATTGACTCTTAAATGCCCCCTCAAATGTCCTACTAAGCCATTCACTAACATATGGGGGCTAGTGTCAAAATAGGGTGAGCTGTCTCACAGACTAGTCAAGCAACATCCTGACATTGTTTTACTTATGGAATCATACCTTACAGTGTCTAGGACATCACCACCAACAGGACAGACCCAGTAGAGGTGGCAGCACAGCCGTATACAGTCAAGGGGGAGTTGCCCTGGGAGTCCTCAACTGTCGACTGTCACCCCCATGAAGTCTCATGGCATCAAGTCAAACACGGGTAAGTAAACCTCCTGCTGATTACCACGTACGCCCACCCCTTAAGTGATGAATCAGTGCTCCTCCATGTTGAACACCACTTGGAGAAAGCACTGAGGGCGGCAAGGGTGCAGAATGTTCTCTGGGTGGGGGACTTCAATGTCCATCACCAAGAGTGGCTCGGTATCACCACCACAGACTGAGCTGGCCGAGTGCTAAAGGACATAGCTGCTAGACTGGGTTTGTGGCAGATGGTGAGGGAAAAACGTACTTGACCTCATCCTCACCAATCTGCCTGCAGCAGATGCATCTGCCCATGACAGTATCGGTAGGAGTGACCACTGCACAGTCAATGTGGAGACGAAGTCCCATCTTCACGTTGAGGATACCCCCCATTGTGCTGTGTGGCACTACCACCGTGCTAAATGGGATAGGTTTCAAACAAATCTAGCAACTCAAGACTGGGCAACCATGAGGTGCTGTGGGCCATCAGCAGCAGCAGAATTGAACTTGACCACAATCTGTAACCTTATGGCCCAGCATTTCCCCAATCTCCCATTACCACCAAGCCAGGGAATCAACCCTGTTCAATGAAGGGTGCAGGAGGGCATGTCAGGAGCAGCACCAGGCATACTTAGAAATGAGGTGTCAACCTGGTGAAACTATAACACAGGGCTACTTGCTTGCCAGATAGCATAAGCAGCAAGTGATAGAGCAAAGCAATTCCACAACCAACAGATCAGACCTAAGATCTGCAGTCTTGTCACATCCAGTTGTGAATGGTGATGGACAATTAAACAATTCACTGGAGGAGGAGGCTCCACAAATATCCCTGTCCTCTATGATGGAAGAGCCCAGCACATCACTATAAAAGATCAGGATTTGCTGCGATCTTTGGCCAGAAGTGCTGATTGGATGATCCACCTCAGCCTTCTCTGGAGGTCTCCAGCATCACAGATGCCAGCCTTCAGCCAATTTGTTTCACTCCAAATGATATCAAGAAACAACTGAAGGCACTGCATAATGCAAAGGCTATGGGCCGTGACGATATTCCAGCAATAATACTGAAGGCTTGTGCTCCAAAAACTTGCTGTACCCCGAGCCAAGCTGTTCCAGCACAGCTACAACACTGGCATCCGCCCAGCTATGTGGAAAATTGCCCAGGTATGTCCTGTACAGAAAATGCAGGACAAATCCAAACCGACCAAGTTCTGCCCCATCAGTCTAATCTTGATCATCAGTAAAGTGATGGAAGGGGTCATCAGCAGTGCCATGAAGCAGCACTTGCTTAGCAATAACCTGCTCACTGACACTCAGTTTGGGTTCCACCAGGGCCACAAGGCTCCTGACCTTATTATAGTCTTGGTTCAAACATAGACAAAAGAGCTGAACTCCCGAGGTGAGGTGAAAGTGACTACCTTTGACATCAAGGCAGTATTGGACAGAGTGTGGCATCAAAGGAGCCTTAGCAAAACTGGAGTCAATGGGAATCGGGGAAAATTCCGCTTGTTGGAGTCATACCTGGCACAAAGGTAGATGGTTATGGTTGTTGGAGATCGGTCATCTCAGCTCCAGGACTTTGCTGCAGGAGTTCCTCAGGGTAGTGTCCTCAGCCCAACCATCTTCAGCTGCTTCATCAATGACCTTCCTTCCATAAGGTCAATAGTGCAGGTGTTCGCTGATGATTGCGCAATGTTCAGCACCATTCGGGACTTCTCAGATACTGAAGCAGTCCATGTCCAAATGCAGCAAGACCTGGACAATACCCAGGCTTAGGGTGACAAGTGGCAAGTAACATTTACACCACACAAGTGCCAGACAATGACCATCTTCAACAAGAGAGAATCTAACCACCGCCCCTTGACATTCAATGACATTACCATCACTGAATCCCCGACCATTAACATCCTGGGGGTCACCATTGACCAGAAACTGAACTGGATAGCCATATAAAAACAGTGGCTACAAGGACAGGTCAGAGACTAGGAATCCTGTGGTGAGTAACTCATCTCCTGACTCCCCAAAGCCTGTCCACCATCTACAAAACACAAGTCAGGAGTGTGATGGAATACTCTCCACTTGCCTGGATGAGTGCAGCTCCAGTAACACTCAAGAAGCTTGACAGCATCCAGGACAAAGCAGTCCGCTTGATTGGCACCACATCCATATTCACTCCCTCCACTGCCGACGCACAGTAGCAGCAGTGTGTGCCATCTACATGATGCACTGCAGAAACTCACCAAGACTCCATAGACAGCATTTTCCAAACCCACGACCATTACCACCTAGAAGGACAAGGGCAGCAGACACATGGGAACATCACCGCCTGGAAGTTCTCTTCCAAGTCGCTCACCATCCGGACTTGAAAATATATCACCACTCCTTCACTGTCACTGGGTCAAAATCCTGGAACTCCCTCCCTAACAATGCTGAGGGTGTACCTACACCACATGGACTGCAGCGGTTCAAGAAGACAGCTCACCACCACCTTCTCAAGGGCAATTAGGGACGGGCAATAAATGCTGGCCTAGGCACATCCCATGAATGAATAAAAAGAAGGATCAAGGAGCAAAAGAATCTAGGAATACAAATACACAAATCAATAAAATTAGTGATGCTGGCTAACAAGGCAGTTATTTATTTCTAGAGGAATAGAACTGAAAAATAAAGTTACACTCAACTTGGATCGAACCCTGTATTACTGTGTACCAGTCTGGGTCGCCATATTGTAAAAAAGACATGGAGACTCGGGAGAGGGTGCAGAAAAGATTTCTAAGGATGATCACAGAAATGTCAGGGTATGTCCAACCGGAGAGGATGTACCGACTCGGTCTGTTGAAAAGAGTGAACTGAAAGATGAGCTAATGGAGGTCTTTAAAATTAGGAAAGGTTTTGATACAGTAGACAGAGAATGATTCCACATTTTAAAATTAATTTACAGGATGTGGGCATCGCTGGCTTGGCCAGCATTTATTGCCCATTCCTAATTGCCCTTGTTTGGAGGACATTTAAGAGTCAACCACATTGCCGTGGGTCTGGAGTTGCATGTAGGCTAGACCAGGTAAGGTCAGAAGATTTCCTTCCCTAAAGGACATTAGTAAACCAGATGGGTTTTTACAACAATCAACAATTATCTCATTAGACTTTTAATTCCACATTTTTATTGAATTAAATTCTGCCATCTGTGGCAGGCTTCGAACCAGGGTCCCCAGAGAATTGCCCTGGGTGTCTGGGTGACTAGTCCAGCAACAATATCACTACTCCATCGCCCCCCAGATGAGGAAGTGGGGAAGAGCAAAACCAGAGGTCATCAGTATAAAATGGTGACCAAGAAATCAAATAGAAAATTCAGAAAAAACTTCTTTAGCCAGAGACTGGTGAGAATTTGGAACTCCGAACTACAGGGAGTGGTTGAAGTGAATATATGGATGCATTTGAGAGGGGGCTAAAGATATGAGAGAAGGGCTATGCTGATGGATGAGGAAATATGGGAGGAGGATTGAGTACAGCACAAACACTGGCACAGACTGGTTAGGCTGAATGGCCTTTTCTGTGCTGTACATTCTGTGTAACTGTTGTAGTCACTTTGACAATTGGACCACGAGTCTCAAGAGTAGGTCACAATCGTTTATTCGAGCAATTGCAAGGAGAGAACCATCTCAATGCAGGTTGAGATAGCACTCTGCTAAATTACAAGTGTTCAACATATTTACACTTTATTGGTCACGTACAAGAACAGTTTCCAGATTCCGATCTTGTCAACATATAGGTTTACATTAAACAGACATCTCTGGTACATGCATTATATGTCCCTATTTTCACCCAGGCAGAGACCTTCCCTCCTATCTAAGCTGGGACCATCTGTCCTTCCCCTATCTGTTGAAGAGCACACTTAATCTATGTTATTGCCATCCTCTGACTCCAGTCCGGTTCCCAAAGCCTTTCTGTTGCTTACAGGCCCGAAGGCTGTGCAAGGTTCATCTGGTAACCTTTAACTGTTAATGTGCTTGGTAGCACTGGCAGCCTGAAGATTTTAAGTAATTCATTCCTTTTCAATAAATTCTCCCTTACCATAAATTCTTCCTTACTTTCTTCCCCCTAACAGTCCTCCTTTTTGGCCCTTAACCTAGCACAAGGAAGGCAACTATAGTGGTACTGTCCATCCCTTTACGCACCACCGCCCATTGATGCTAGCCAGTCATCCAGCTTTGGGTTGTAAAAGGTGTACCGTCAGACCATCTGTATCATCTGGCCCTTCAATTCAGGCCTCTGGTTTACTAAATTTCTTCTCCACCTGCTAAAACACCCCCCTCACCGGGCACCACCTCTTTTGCCACCTTCAGGTACGATGAATCAAGTATGTTAAGTATATAACTAGTATCAGCTGAATCACAACCAGGGAATGGGAGATAATCCAAATCCACAGGTATATTTGTACATTTGAGCCCCAGTTCCACCACCACCATGTGGAGGAACCTATTTGCTCGATATCCTCTTTTACGGCTCTAACCTGTTGCTGCAGTGTATAGTAAGTTCTGTATATCTGCTGAGCCTGTCTCTGAATCGTGGTTAGGTGCTCGGGTAATAAGGGAATTTCATAGGACAACTGGTTCAAATATTGTGTCAGGTTATCCTTAAGGCTTTCCTTAACCTGAATAGTAGTCGTTCCTCTCTTGTATATTTCGACCAGTTCCACTTTCCCTACCCTTGCTGGTGCCTGTGGGTGTAGGCACACTGAATGATTATGGGTGGGGCATATCCGATTGTTCCCGTATTGGATCTTCTGCTGCCACATGGTAATACAATATCTTCCATTCGCCGTGTATGCAACATGGGTCGGTTCTTTTGCAGTCCATATAGTTTCCATTGTACAATTTGTTTTTTTTATTTTTGAAAAATATACTTTATTCATAAAATATCTGGAAGAACATTCCAAAACATTTCAAAAACACCATCACAAAAGTACAATCAGATTCAACTTTTACACATGGATCACGAGGTGCATCAATACAATCAATGAATATTACAATCATTTCAGTATGGTCAATACAGACAATCAGACAGTGAAATTGGAGTTATCATCATACATCATGTTGCACTCTGAGGTGCTTCAATACAATTATAATACAATTAGTATTCACTACAAACGTTGATTTTGAACTGTACAGCCCAAGGGACTCTCAACAGTTCCCAGCCCCTCGGTGCCCTATGGCAGAAAGGTCGTGGACAGCGACCTTTCCCCATTGCGCCTTTGCAGTGGCTGCCCCAAGCTTTAGTGCGTCCCTAAGCACGTAGTCCTGGACCTTGGAACGTGACAGTCTGAAGCACTCGGTCAGGGACGACTCTTTGCGCTGGAAGACCAACAAGTTTCAGGCAGACCAAAGAGTGTCTTTCACCGAGCTGATGATCCTCCAGCTGCAGTTGATGTTTGTCTCAGTGTGTGTCCCTGGGAACAGCCCGTGGAGCACAGAGCCCTGTGTCACAGAACTGCTCGGGATGAACCTCGACAGAAACCACTGCATCTCTCTCCAGACCTTCTTTGCAAAGGCACAATCCACAAGGAGGTGAACAACGGTTTCGTCCCCACCACAGCCACCTCGAGGGCAATGTGCGGAGGGGGTGAAATTCCTGGCATGTTGGAAGGATCTGACAGGGAGGCCCTTTCTCACCACCAGCCAAGCTACATCTTGGTGTTTGTTGGAAAGTTCTGGTGATGAGGCATTCTGCCAAATGACTTTGACGGTCTGCTCAGGGAACCATCCCACAGGTTCCACCCTCTCCTTTTCCCGCAGGCCCTCTAAGACGTTACGTGCCAACCACCGTCTGATGGACTTCTGGTCAAAGGTGTTTCTTTGCATAAATTTTTCCATGAGGGACAGGTGGTACAGCACGGTCCATCTACTTGGAGCGTTCCACGGCAGCGTGGCCAGAACCATCCTTTGCAACACCAGGGACTGGTAGAACCTCAGCACGTAATGACACTTGGTGTTTGCGTACCGAGGGTCTATGCACAGCTTGATGCAGCCGCACACAAAGTTGGTCATCAGTATGAGGACGATGTTGGGCACGTTTTTACCCCCTTATCTAGAGGCTTGTATATCGCATCCCTGCAGACATGATCCATTTTCGAACTCCAGAAAAAGCGGAAGATGGCTTGGGTGATCGCCATCGTGCAGGAGTCTAGAATGGGCCAGACCTGCGCCATGTACAGCACAGCGAGAGTGCCTCACACCAGATGACCAGGTTCTTACCCGCAATGGAGAGGGAGTGTCGCTCCCACAAGCCCAGTTTTCTTTTCACCTTAGACACTCGTTCCTTCCAGTTTCTAATGCATGCCTTGGTCCCTCCAAACCATATCCCCAGCACCTTCAGGCTGTCAGCCCTGACGGTGAAGGGGATACAGGATTGTTTAGTCCAGTTCCCAAAGAACATGGCCGTGCTCTTCCCACGATTTACCTTGGCTCCCAAAGCCAGTTCGAACTGGTTGCAGATGTGGATCAGTCTGTGCACCGACAGCGGATCCAAGCAGAAGACGATGACATCGTCCATGTACAGGGAGGCTTTGACCTGAGTGGGATTGTCACTCCTCTTATGCCCAAATCCTTCCTGATGGACTCAGCAAAGGGTTCTATGCAACACACAAACAGAACAGGGGAGAGAAGACAGCCCTGCCTGACTCCAGATTTAATAGGAAAGCTATCTGATTCCCACCCATTGATTGAGACTGCGCTACTGATGTTAGTGTAGAGCAGTTGGATCCAATTGCAAATTCCCTCCCCAGCCCCCATTTTGGAGAGCACATCCACCATGTAGGTGTGCGATATTCTGTCAAAGGCCTTCTCCTTCTGATCCAGGCTGATGAGGCAGGTGTCCACACCCCTGTCCTGTACATGGGTAATCGTATCCATGAGCAGTGCGAGGCTGTCAGAGATCTTCCTGCCCGGCACAGTGCAAGTCTGGTCAGGGTGGATCACCAATTCCAGAGCGGACTCGACCTGATTGGCGATGACCTTGAACAGAATCTTATAGTTCACATTCAACAGTGAAATGGGTCGCCAATTTCTAATTTCCTCCTTTTCCCCCTTGTGCTTGTAGATGAGGGTGATGATGCCTTTCCTCATGGATTCTGACATGCTGCCGGCCAGAAGCATACTCTCGTACACTTCTAGCAGGTCTGGGCCGATCCAGTCCCACAGAGCCGAATAGAACTCCGCCGGCAAGCCGTCGCTTCCGGGAGTTTTACTCTTCTCAAAGGACTCAAGGGCCTTAGTCAGTTCATCAGGAGTTAACGGTTTGTCCAGGCTGTCCCGTGTACTGTCGTCTAAGACCTCCGCGATAAAAGACAGGAAGGACTGGGAGGCCATGCTGTCTGTGGGCTTCGCGTCATACAATCTGGCATAAAAGGATTTGCTGATCCTCAAAATGTCGGACTGCGATGACTTTACTGAGCCGTCTTCTTCCTTCAGGCTGCTGATCACAGAGCTCTCTCTGTGTACCTTTTGGAAGAAGAAACGTGAGCACATCTCATCCTGCTCCACGGAGTGGATTCTGGAACGGAAGATGATCTTGGAGGCCTCCGAGGCAAAGAGCGAGGCTTGCTGGCTCTTCGCCTCCTGGAGTTCTTCGTTGACATCGACCCCCATTGACTGCAGCTGCAGCAGGTCCTGCATGTTTTCTGGAGTTGGGACATTTCTCTCTGTCCCTTTCTAGCTTTCTGGGCACCTTTGAGGATGAAAAACCTCTTGATGCTTCCTTTGATTGCTTCCCACCAGTGTGTCAGGGACTCAAAGAGGGGTTTCACGGTTCTCCAACCTTTGTTAACCCTCTTGAGCTCCTCAACGTTCTCTGGGGTCAGCAGTTGCACGTTTAGCTTCCATGCCCCCCTGCCCACCCTCTGGTCTTCCTCTAAGTGACAGTCAGCCAGTAGGAGGCAGTGGTCAGAGAAGAACACCGGCTTGACATCGGTGGATCTGACTGCGAACGCACAGGACAGAAACAGGAAGTCTATCCTGGAACGGATGGACCTATCTGGCCGCGACCAGGTGTATCTACGCTGCACTCTATCTGCAGGGTTGCTGAATACCATTGTACAATTTGTTGCTGCTTTAATTCGGTACTTAGTTTAATCTGTCTGGTATATTGGGTGTGCATACTACTGTCGTGGCCTCTATCCTAGACCCTTCTAAAGAGGTGCTAACTATATTCCCTTCTATGTCTACTGCATATGGCGGAATATTGTGGTACTTAATATAGTAATCCCTCCGTATCACCCCAATATTTTCTACTCCATGCAGTGTTCTGCCAGGTGTTGACATAGGTATAACAGGCATCACTAAGACAATTAGCATATTATTATTCACTGTACATTCAACATTCATTCTATATATACATGTTAAACCTCTGAGCTGGCAACCAGTCAAGTCATGATCCTTATGTCATGAAAGATTAAATGAGTGTTCATTAGTTACCTCTTCATTAATCTGTCTGAAATTCTCTCGGGCTTGTTCTAGTGCCCAAGATCCATAGGTGCTGCAAACATCATTTCTGCTTGCTTCATCTGAAATATTTTTCCCTATCCCAATCAGTTTATTGATAGTCCCCGCATGACTTTCCGGCATGGTAGTCAGGTTTTGAATTAACCGTGTCATGTCCTGGTCTGTATTTAATTGGGTGTTATGAATTCCCTGTCCCTGCTCTAAAATCTCCTTAAGCTTAAAGCTCAAGGTCCAGACCTTCTGGTCAAAAGTTGCCAGGTTCTGAATTAACCACTGATGTCCCTATATTGAATATCGTAACGGCATCATTTATCAGGCTGCACTTAACACGGTTCCCTCCCAAACCTGATCGTATCCCACCGTTGAACTGAGATGCTTCAGACATCAACTGGCCCATCAGAGCTATGTATAGTGCTCGAATATAGGTTGAGCACCACTGGGGCGGGGCAATTCCGGATATGTTCAAGACTACGGGTACCAGCTCATGGTGTACATTATCATACAAAACTTCTGATTAACCATTACCAAACCACTTGTCGGTCCTGGATGCATAGTCAGACAAGGTGGGTCAGTCGGTGTGGTTTGAGAGGCTTCAATTATCTCTACTCGAATTGTGGATGTAGACATGGGAGGTGGCTGGGTAGTGGTCTTTTGGGTGGACCGCCCACGCCCGACCTGAAGGAAACCCTTACATTTGTTCTCCTACTGTTACATTTATCATTCCCCGTTGCATGTCACATTCGGCACTGTCTGTGCTGTACCAAAGTTCCTCCTGTAGTGATGAGTAGTGATGATCCCGACTTTGTCAGCACTGATTCGCCCGCCACCAGGATCGTAAATCTGTGGAGACATTAAAATCGACTCCCGTTCTCCAGGTTACCGCATGGTCAATTGTCATGTATCTTTAACTGTATATAATGCCTCCATTTACTTCCCATTCTCATATCTACAAGTGCCCAAGTATCACCTGTCATAATTACCTCGTACGGTCCATGCCTGTTCGCCCCAGGCTCACCTTGACCATCACCTTATTCCCCACTTGGAAGGGGGGGGGAGGTGGTGGGGGTCCATTATTGCTCTTTGGATTTGCCCGTTTCCATATCCTTATCACCTGTCGGTCTGTGACTTCCTTCCTTAACTCAAGCAATTGCTTACTCATTTCCCCCTCTCAGTCTCGCACACCCTTCCTTTTAGTAGTCCTACATCTCCCCCTCCTACTATGATTCTCTTGGTAACTCTCCTTGCATTGCTCTCCTTGTCATTAGTTCAAATGGGGTGAACCTAGTGGTCCTACTTGGGGTAGCCTTAAGGCGCATTAGAATATTGGGCTATTCCCTGTCTCTTGAATTGCTTTTGCTATTGATGTTTTTTTTAAGTTCGGTTCATCCTTTCCACCATCCTCAAGCTCTGTGTCTGGTAGGGAATGTGGAATTTCTGTTTATATTTAAATTTATACATTTCTTTAGTGACTCTTCCTGTGATCCCTGATCTGAATCCATCTGGATAGGCACCCTCCATTCCTTCCAATCTACTGTCTCCTGTTGCTATCCCAGGTCGGACATCAATTCCTTAAACTGCCTACACAACTCTACAGTGCACCTTCTTATCCTATCTTTCAATGACACAGTTTCTTCACTTCCAGTGACGGTTCTCTCTGCGAGCTGCTTAACTCTGTCATCATAGTGTTAATCTTGTGGTCTTGCTTTTTGTAGCTCACAGACACATTAATACAATCAGTAATATATATATTTAGCCTTTTTCCAACTTTCCCTTTACCTATGTCCATCTTGTGGTAAATTGTTGTTAAGTATTACTTCTTACATTTCAATTCCTGAACTACAGATTCCCCACAGTTTTACCTCTAAGTTTTTTTTTCCCCTGACCATGATCATCCTAAGATTCTTTTGAGGTCTGTTTCTCTATTGTCTTGATCGTTTATAATGTTTCCTTGCTCTTTAGGCCAAATTAACTATTCCATGTCAACGTGGGTCTCTGTCTCTAGATCCTTGCTTATCTTCCCCTGTGCATTTCCAATGTCTCAGTTGATGGCCAGATTATCTTCTCTTAAAATAGTTTGTATATTGTGTCCTCTTTCCCTAACTGTCTCTCCTATTTGCCTCATACCATTTTACACATACAACAGACTACAGTCTTATTTTGTTCAGGTGTCTGGAGAGAATTTAAAATCCAATAAAGTATTCTTATAACAGTTTTAAAACAGAAATCAGGCATTGACATTGCTTCCTTATCTTCTTCTCAAACAACATTTTATTGTCTCAAAAGTAACCCACTAAATTGTGTCTGACCCGTTTCTTTTAGAATTATCACAGATTCATTAACTCGGCCTAAAATTGGATTTCTGCCAAACTTTGTCAAGGTGTTGAGCTTAGCTTCATATTTTGGGAACAGACTCACAAATACAAAAGCTTGCAGCATTTGAAATAGTGCCAATTGTTGTCAAACCTTTTAAAATGAAAATTCCCTTTTGAGAAATCAGGAACCAAACCTCAAATTCTAAACATTGTAAGAAATGAAATTTACACTATCAAAATTAAAACAACCTCTTTTTCATGTGTAATGATTTGTATCTAAGTCAAAAGTCCCATATGTTTATCGATACATTCTTAAATTACAGTGCTGTTGGGATGCAGATTTCCTTTCATATTTAACTCAGCTCTTCAAAATAAACCCCTTTTTATCCATTGGAACCACCTGGACCGTATGTTTATGTCTTTTGGTTTTCCTGGAATCCTGTTGAATTTCAGGTTATCTTTTTTTTCCACAGAATTTTAGAATACTAACTCATATGAGTTAATGCAACTCGTAAGTATCAATCCCAATCAGCTTGGAAGCTGGTGATACTAGTCTGCAAGGGGGTGGTACAAAGGTTGGTTCATCTTACCCTGTTTAGCTTTATGATGCCTTTAAATTGCGATTTTTTTTTTGCCAGAAATCTCAACTCAAACCTTATTCTCAAAACTTTGGAATGTTTTAGTATACTTTTCCTTTAATCTGACATGGGGCTTTCAACCCTAAAGTGCTGAACTACACACAAACGACAATTTAGAGAAGAAAACACATTAAAGCTCACATATAAATGCTTCCTTGCACACAACCAAACATATAATTAGAGGTATGTATTTATATTCCTGTATCCTTAACTTAATGACTTAAAACTCTCATATTCTAAACAAAACTTCAAATAGCAGTGGGGGAAATAAAGGGATCTTGAAGGCTCCACCTATAGGGACCATCAAACTGTCAAAAGCTCACATTTCCCCTGCTACTGTTGTCAGTGCTTATTAACCTCCCTAGGGTACCCCCGTTTTCTCTCTTTCTCTCTCTCTCTCTCTCTCTTCTTGTAACTTAGATCAATTCATTTTTTAAGTTACAGAAAATTCAGTGGTGGACCTTTTGAGGCCCAATTATTCTTCCACATTTTCAGGAAAATCTCGTCATCCCTCATGGGATGCAGTTGTCCTGAAAACTGTACATACGCCTCCTACTTCCGCTCTGCATAGTCCATTACGGACTCACCCTTCTTCTGTACTATGGACGTTATACACCCCCAATTCATCTCTCCCTCCCCCAAGGCTTCCTGAACTGCCTCCTCAAAGTCCCTTCTCCCGACCTGGGACGTCCCCAGGTTTCGCCCAGTCTCCACTTCTAAACTGCAGGGGTAATCTTCCCCAGATATCCCCTGGGCATTTAGCCTTTACCAGTATATGGGTATCAAGGGGATGCATTGCATGGAAATCTTGCATTTCCCGCAGTTTGGTCCAAAAATCTGGGTTGTTATGCCGAGTTTTAAGTCTCGGCAGTTCTTTAAGCAAAACTTGCTTCTCCCTGGGGCTGAATGGTACGTGCTTAACTTGCTCCGTAACCCTCTCAACCTCCTCATCCTCTTCCTATTCCTCAGCCCCCTTACTTCTCCCCTTGGCTTTTAATCAGCCTTTTTTGACTTTTCCTAACATTTACTGCCATAGGGGCCATGGGATTCAACGAGCACAGTGGGGTGGTTGGTACAGTGTTGTATGAGGGTGGTTTTGTCCAAATTCTGTCATAGGTTTCACCTCTGGAGCTTTCCTCCTCCTGGTCAGTATCACTACAGACTGCCGCCACTGCTCTGATCTGTCCTGGATCTGTCATTGTCTCTCCCTCTCTAATCGACTGGACCTTAGTAGTGATCTGTCTATACAACTGCAGATACAAGGTAATAATAACCATCACCCCTTTCTTTTCCTTATCCTTTTTCTGTTCTACCCACTACTGTTTTTGTTCTCTAGGGGTTCCCTGTGGATTCCACCCCCCCCTTTCTGCATTTTTGTGATTAATCTTGACTGTTGTTCCTCTATGAACCTCATAATGGAGTCCGCGGTTCCCCAGTCGAGTTCCATAGCACTATTCTGCTTCCCTGATGGCACTCTGTTCTTATTCTGGTCTATCTCTGCGCGGTACGTTCACGCGGTCCTAACAACTTAGTTACTTGCGGTATGTGTGGTTTCACTTATTTCACTGGGGTCTGGCCTTCCTGCGCAGCTTCAGCTATGGTTGTATTTCAAACCATAACCTGCCAGCACAGCTCTGCCTCCTCTTAACTGGGGTCTGGCCTTGCTGCACGGCTTCCCCTCCTACCCTGACGCCTTCTATCTCTATCCTGTCCTGAATCCTCCACTTGATTCTTTGATATTCGGCTGGACTATACTCGGGTAGGCTTACTGCACTAACTACGGGTAGTAAATGAAATATACTCACCCACTTTGTAGAGCTGTCCTAAGGGTCCAATCTAAGTATCCTGCCAACTACGCCAAACTGTTGTGGTCACTTTGACAAATGGACCACTGGAGTCTCAGGTACAGGTCACAATCGTTTATTTGAGCAATTGCAAGGAGAGAACCATCTCAATGCAGGTTGAGATAGCACTCTGCTAAATTACAAGTGTTCAACATATTTATACATTATTGGTCACATACAAGAACAGTTTCCAGTTTCCGATCTCATCAACATATAGGTTTACATTAAACAGACATCTCTGGTACATACATTGTATGTCCCTATTTTCACCCAGGCAGAGACCTTCCCTCCTACCTAAGCTGGGACCATCTGTCCTTCCCCTATCTGTTGAAGAGCACACTTAATCTATGTTATTGCCATCCTCTGACTCCAGTCCGGTTCCCAAAGCCTTTCTGTTGCTTACAGGCCCTAAGGCTGTGCAAGGTTCATCTAGTAACCTTTAACTGTTAATGTGCTTGGTAGTACTGGCTGCCTGAAGATTTTAAGTAATTCATTTCTTTTCAATAAATTCTCCCTTACCATAAATTCTTACTTACTTTCTTCCCCCTAACATAATCCTATGTAAATCACTGAAATTCAGCTTTTATTCATGTTTTGACCAACTCTGTAATGCTCTACCACACTGCTCTTACTCTGTCTCTCCACTCTGCCACACAGGGCTCTCGCTCTGCTCCCGCGGGTGCTCTTGCTCTGCTCCCTATACGGTAGAATTGAAGGCTCTTCATCTGAATGCACACAGAAATCATGACAAGATGGATGAATTGATCGCACAAATAGAAATAAATGGTTGCTTGGTCGAACAGAACTTGAATGTTACTGAAAAGAGAGACATGTTGCTGAAGCTTTTCATTTTACACTCATCAGGCCAAATACAAGAATGCCAGATTTCAAACAATCACAACAATTTATACTGCAGAAAAAAGGGTGCTGATTATTTGGCAAGTCAACTTTGATTGGCTCCTCAAGCTCCCGGGTAACTCAAAAAAGGCGCAAGGCTTGAACATATTCCTTTTGTTTGCAAGAAACAGATCCTGCATATAAATGTATGTTGCTTCTAGTATACGTAAATGAGCCATGTTACCATAAGACCTAGGAGCAGAAATTAGGCCATTCGGCCCATCGAGTCTGCTCTGCCATTCAATCATGGCTGATAAGTTTCTTAACCCCATTCTCCCACCTTCTCCCCATAACCTTTGATGCCCTTACCAATCAAGAACCTATCTATCTCGGTCTTAAATACACTCAATGACCTGGCCTCCACAGCCTTCTGTGGCAATGAATTCCATAGATTCACCACTCTCTGGCTAAAGAAGTTTCTCCTCATCTCTGTTCGCAAAGGTCTTCCCTTTACTCTCAGGCTGTGCCCTCGGTTACTAGCCTCTCCTACTAATGGAACCATCTTCCCCACATCCACTTTATCCAGGCCTTTCAGTATTCTGTAAGTTTCAATCAGATCCCTCCTCATCCTTCTAAACTCCATCGAGTATAGACCCAGAGTCCTCAAACGTTCCTCATATATTAAGCCTTTCATTCCTGGGATCGTTCTCATGAACCTCCTCTGGACCCTCTCCAGGGCCAGCACATCCTTCCTGAGATACGGGGCCCAAAATTGCTCACAATATTCTAAATGTGGTCTGACCAGAGCCTTATAAAGCCTCAGCAGCACATCCCTGCTTTTATATTCTAGTCCTCTCGAAATAAGTGCCAACATTGCATTTGCCTTCCTAACTACCGACTCCACCTGCAAATTAACCTTAAGAAAATCCTGGACTAGGACTCCCAAGTCCCTTTGCACTCCAGATTTCTGAATTCTCTCCCCATTTTGAAAACAATCTATACCTCTTCTTCTTACCAAAGTGTATGACCTCACACTTCCCCGCGTTGTATTCCATCTGCCACTTCTTTGCCCGTTCTCCTAACCTGTCCAAATCCTTCTGCAGCCTCCCTGCCTCCTCAATACTACCTGGCCCTCCACCTTTCTTTGTATCATCTGCAAACTTAGCCAGAATGCCCTCAGTTCTTTCATCTAGATCATTAATGTATAAAGTGAAACGTTGTGGTCCCAACACTGACCCCTGCGGAACTCCACTAGTCACTGGCCGCCATCCTGAGATAGACCCTCTTATCCCCACTCTCTGCCTCCTGCCAGACAGCCGATCTTCTTTCCATGCTAGTACCTTGCCTCTAACACCATGGGGTCTTAACTTACTGAGCAGCCTCCTGTGCGGCACCTTGCCAAAGGCCTTCTGGAAGTCCAAGTAGATAACATCCATTGGCTCTCCTTTGTCTAACCTACTCGTTACCTCCTCAAAGAATTCTAACAGATTTGTCAGGCATGACCTCCCTTTGATGAAACCAAGTTGACTTTGCCCTATTTTACCATGCACTTCCAAGTATTCTGAAATCTCATCCTTACTACTGGATTCTAAAATCTTACCAACGACCGAGGTCAGGTTAATCGGCCTGTAATTTCCCGTCTTTTGCCTCACTCCCTTCTTAAACGGGGGGTTACATTAATGATTTTCCAGTCCTCTGGGACCCTCCCTGACTCCAGTGATTCCTGAAAGATCGCCACTAGCGCCTCCACTATCTCTTCAGCTATCTCCTTCAGAACTCTGGAGTGTTATCCATCTGGTCAGGTGATTTACCCACCTTCAGACCTTTCAGTTTTCCTAGCAACTTCTCCTTGGTAATGGCCACCATACTCACCTCTGCCCCCCCACTCTCTTGAACTTGTTACTCATGTCTTCCACCATGCAGACTGATGCAAAGTACCTATTCAGTTTCTCTGCCATTTCTTTGTTCCCCACTACTAGTTCTCCAGCGTCATTTTCCAGTGGCCCAATGTCCAATTTTGCCTCTCTCTTACCCTTTATATATCTAAAAAAAAACTCTTGCAATCTTCTTTTATATTACTGGCTAGTTTACCCTCATATTTAATCTTCTCCCTCTTTATTTCTTTTTTAGTTGTCCTCTGTTGGTCTTTGTAGGCTTCCCAATCCCCTGGTTTCCCACTGCTCTTCGCCGCATTGTATGCTTTCTCTTTAGCTTTTATGCTGTCCCTGTCAGCCATGGTTGCCTTGTCCTCCCTTTAGTGTGCTTCTTCTTCCTAGGGATGAATTTTTGCTGTGTCTCCCAAATTACTCCCAGAAACTCCTGCCATTGCTGTTCCACTGTCTTTCCTAAGCTAGGCTCATCTCCCAGTCAATTCTGGCCAGCTCCTCCTTCATACTTCTGTAGTTTCCTTTATTCAACTGTAACTCTTTTGAGTACAAACACGTTTCCATCTATTCCTATTCAGATGAAGTTACATTGTTTCATAGTTTGCCATTGTGAGATTTGAACTCTTGATTTGAACTCTTGATCTCAGGGTTACAAACCCAGTACCATAACCACTTGGCCATTTAGGTTCAACTGTAATACCATTAAGAGTCAAACTAATTATCTTAAATTCTGTCGAATTTCTGTCAGTTCTGTCGAAGGGTCATGAGGACTCGAAACGTCAACTCTTTTCTTCTCCGCTGATGCTGCCAGACCTGCTGAGTTTTTCCAGGTAATTCTGTTTTTGTTTTGGATTTCCAGCATCCGCAGTTTTCTTTGTTTTTATCTTAAATTGGTTGTTGGTGAGCTGTTAGCACACTTAGGATTGTTCAAATGCTGTCCAATCACAGTTAAGTTTTGGTTTTGCAAGCACGAGCTGGTTGAGTACAGTCTGTACTCTGCCTACTATGAACAACTGAAGGAACATGCTATTTGATTCAGCCAATCGCTGGGAAGTACAGCCTACATACCTGGCATCGCATCGGTACTGAAATTCATGCATGTTGCTCAATTGTGTGGTAGGCAGAATATCTTTTTGGACTGACAGCAGCATCCTTTTAAGAACATAAGAGCTAGGAGCAGGAGTAGGCAATGCAGCCCCTCGAGCCTGCCCCGCCATTTAATACAATCATGGCTGATCTCGTCAGCTCCAATTTCCCACCCTCTCCCCATAACCTTTCAACCTGTTACTAATTAAAAATCTGTCTATTTCCTCAAATTTATTCAGCGACCCGGCATCCACTGCACTCTGAGGTAGTAAATTGCACAGATTCACGATCCTTTGAGAAAAGTAATTCCTCCTCCTCTCTGATTTAAATCTACCACTCCTTAGCCTAAAACTATGGCCTCTCGTTCTAGAATGCCCCACAAGGGGAAACAGCCACTCCACATCTGCTTTGTCTATTGCCTTTAGCATCTTATATACCTCAATTAGATCTCCTCTCATCCTTCTAAACTCTAGTGAGTATAGGCCTAAACTGCTCAATCTCTCCTCATAAGACAAGCCCCGCATCTCTGAAATCAATCTAGTGAACCTCCTCTGAACCACCTCCACAGCAACTACATCCTTCCGCAAGTAAGGGGACTAAAACTGTGCAGAGTATTCCAGGCTTTAACAATAAATGTCAAAATTCCATTTGCCTTCCTTATTACCTGCTGTACCTGCATACTAGCTTTCAGCGATTCATACATGAAGATATCCAGATCCCTTTGCACTGAAGCATTCTGAAGTTTCTCTCCATTTAAATAAGTCGTCTTTTTATTCTTCCGACCAAAATGGATAACCTCACATTTATCCACGTTACACTCCATCTACCAAATTTTAGCCCATTCAGCTAACCTGTCCATATCGATTTGTAAATTTCATATTTCTTCATTACAGCTTACTTTCCCACCTATTTTGGTATCATCTGCAAATTTAGGTATAGTACCTTCTATCCCTGAATCCAAGTCATTAATATAGATTGTAAATAGTTGGGGCTCAAGGACCGAACCCTGTAGCATCCCACTAGTTACAGCTTGCCATCCAGAAAAAGACCCATTTATCCCAACTCTGCTTTCTGTTGGTTAGCCAATCTTCTATCCAAGTTAATATATTATCCCCTAACTCTGTGTGATCTTATCTTGTGTATTAATCTTTTGTGCGGCACTTTATCAGAGGCCTTCTGGAAGTCCAGATATACTGCGTCTACAGGATCCCCATTATCCACTTTGCTTGTCACATCTTCAAAGAACTCTAGCAAATTAGTCAAACACAATTTACTCTTCATAAAACCATGCTGACTCTGATGGATTGCATTTTGACTTTCCAAATGCCCCATTACAACTTCCTTAATAATGGATTCCAACAATTTTTCAACAACAGACATTAAACTAACTGGTCTATATTTTCCTACTTTCTGCCTCCCCCCTTTTTGAATAAGGGCGTTACATTAGCATTTTTCCAATCCACTGGAACCTTTCCTGAATCCAGGGAATTTTGGTATATTGTAGCCAATACATCCACTATCTCTGCTGCCACTTCCTTTAAGACGCTGGGATGTAGGCCGTCAGGTCCTGGGGACTTGTCACCCTTTAATCTCAACAGTTTGCTCAGTACTTTTTCTCTAGTGATGGTGATTGTTCTAAATTCCTCCTTATCCATACCCTCTGCATTACCTGTTACTATTGGGATGGTACTTGTGTCCTCCACCATGAAAACTGAGGCAAAATATTGATTAAGCATCTCTGCCATTTCTGCATTCCCCATTATTAACTCCCCAGTCTCATCCTCCAAGGGACCAACATTGACTTTAACTACTCTCTTCTTTTATATACTTGTAGAAGCTTTTGCTATCAGTTTTTACATTTTGCGCTAGTTTTCTTTCATAATTTACCTTTGCTCTTTTTATCATTTTTTTTAGTAACCCTTTGTTGATCTTTAAAAGTTTCCCAATCTTCCAGCCTGCCACTGACCTTTGCAATTTGGTATGCCTTAGTTTTTGCCTTTATGTTACCTTTAATTTCCTTGCTTAGCCACGGATGCGTTTTTCCCCTCTCACCATCTTTCTTCCTCTTTGGAATATATTTTACTTGGGAGGAATTGAATATCTCCTTAAATATCTGCCACTGTTCGTCAACTGTCCTACCTTGTAGTCTTCCTGCCTAGTCCACTAGGGCCAAATCTGCCCTCATGCCTATGTAGTTACCTTTGTTTAACTCCAGAACACTAGTTGGGACTCACGTTTCTCACTCTCAAACTTGAAATTCTAGCATGCTATGATCACGCTTCCCCAGAGCATCCTTTACTATGAGATCATTAATTAATCCCATCTCATTACACACAACCAAATCCAGAATAGCCTGCTTCCTGGTTGATTCCACAACATATTGCTCCAAGAAACAATCTCTAATACACTCTATGAACTCTCCCTTGAGGCTATCCTTGCCAATTTGATTAGCCCAGTCTATATGCATATTAAAATCACCCATGATTATTGCGTGCCTTTCTTACATGCTCCCAGTATTTCCTGGTTTATGCTGTGCCCTACTGCTGAACTACTGTTTGGGGACCTATAGATTACTCCCACCAGGGACCGCTTTCCCTTGCTATCTCTTATTTCAACCCAGACTGACTCTACATCTTACTCTGCAGTGCCTATATCATTCCTCACTATAGCACTGATCTCTTCCTTTACTAACAAAGCTACACCACCTCCTTTTCCTTCCTGCCTATCTTTCCGAAACACTGAGTACCCTTGAATATTCAACTCCCAGACCTGTTCTCCCTGTAACCGTGTCTCATAATCGGCACCAAATCATACCTATTTATCTCTATTTGCGCTGTTAACTCATTAGTTTTATTCCGAATGCATTCAGATACAAAGCCTTTAAGTTTGCCCTATTGTCAATTTTCCCTAACCTTATACGATTCATTGGTGCAATATGGCGTTCACACAGTCTGTCCCTTCCTTTCACTTTTTAGTATCAATCAGCCTCATCACTAACCTGCACTGTTACCCTTTCCTTAAACTTTGATTTTTTTATATTTCCATGCAACTGAACCCTCTCCCCCACTATTTAGTTTAAAGCCCTATCTACAATCCTAGTTATGCGATTCGCCAGGACACTGGTCCTAGCATGATTCAAGTGGAGCCCGTCCAAATGGAATAGCTCCCTCTTTCCCCAGTACTGGTACCAATATCCCATCAATTCGAACCCATTTCTCCCACACCAATCTTTGAGCCACGCATTTACATCTTTAATCTTATTGACCCTGTGCCAGTTAGCTCGTGGCTTGGTAGTAATCCGGAGATTATTACCTTTTTTGGTCCTGCTTTTTAATTTAGCCCCTAGCTGCTCATATTCCCTCAACAGAACCTCATTCCTCATTCTGCCTATATCGTTGGTATCTATGTGGACCATGACAACTGGATTTTTCCCCTCCCGCTCCAAGTTCATCTGCAGCCTAGATGAGATATCCTTAACCCTGGCACCAGGTAGGCAACACAGCCTTTGGGACTCTCGATTCTGGCTATAGAGAACAGTATCTATTCCCCTAATTACTATCCCCAATTAGAACTACATTTCTTTTTTCTTCCCCCCACTTGAATGGCTCCCTGTATCACGGTGCTATGGTCAGTTTGCTCATCCTCCCTACAGTCCTCACTCTCGTCCACACAGGGAGCAAGAATCTCAAACCTGTTGGATAAGGGCAAGGGCTGAGGCTCCTGCTGTGCTACTTCCTGGATCCCTCTACCCGTCTTGCTCATAGTCACACCCTCCTGTCCCTGACCACTGGCCGAATTTAAGGTAGTTAATCTAATTAGTGTGATTATCTCCTGAAACACAGCATCCAGGTAACTTTCCCCCTCCCTGATGTGTCGCAGTGTCCAAAGCTCAGACTTTAGCTCGTCAACTCTGAGCCGGAGTTCATCGAGCAACCAACATTTGCTACAGATGTGGTCACTAGGAGCCACAATAGAGTCCATCAGCTCCCACATCATGCAGCTACAGCACATTGCCTGGCCCTGCATCTCTTTTATTTAATTCGTTTTTCAGTTTGTTTTTAAATTTCCTACTGGTCTTTAGTTTATCTGTAAAATATTTCTCCTATTTACCCTTAATCTGAAAGCAAGTTAGAATAGAGATTCAAAATACACTTTTTAAAATCGACTGGCACGCTCTCTCTGTTGAGTTGAAGCTAGAATGTTAGACCTCAAATCCTTGGTTTTAATCTGAAATCAACTTAGAATAGGTAGTTCAAACTAGCAGTTACTTACCAACCAATGAACTTACGGTTTTCCTGTGACATCACTCTTTGTTTTTTTTTTAAATACCACTCGCTTTGCCACTGCATAGTAGCAGCGCAAAGCATCTTCCTTAACCTGTACAAATTTTTGAAATACTCTACCTTTGCAGTGTAATTTGAAGTAGACCAGGCACTTTTCAGGACCGATAGCGGTGGCCTTTGGCCCATTTGTGAGTTTGCTACCAATGAGAACGAAACAAAAAGTTTTTACAGCATTTCTTGATATAAATTAATTTGATATGATATGACAACCATAACACAGACATGGTTACAAGGTGACCAAGGCTGGGACCTGAATATTCAAGTGTATTTGACATTTCGTTAGGATAAGAAGAAATAAATAGGAGGTGGGGTAGCTCTGTTAAAAAGGGATGAGATCAGTGAGAGGTGATCTTGGTTTGGAAAATCAAAATATTGAATCAATTTGAGTAGAAATAACATATAGCAAAGAAAATAAGCCACCGATGGCAGTAGTTTATAGGGCCCCTAACAGCTACACTGCAGATCAGGGTATAAAGGAAGAAATAATGGAGGCTTGTAAAAAGGCACTGCAATAATCATGGACGATTTTAATTTCATATGGATTGGACAAATCAAATTGACAAAGGTAGCCTGAATGAATTTATAGAATGAATTCCAGCCAGTCCATTAGTACAATGCGTTCTGGAACAAACAGAGAGCAGGCAATGTTAGACCTGGTAATGTGTACTGAGAGAGTATTAATTAATGACCTCCTTGTAAAGAATCATCTAGGCAACAGTGATCATAACATAAACAGAATTACCTGGAAAAACTCAGCGGGTCTGGCAGCATCGGCGGAGAAGAAAAGAGTTGACGTTTCGAGTCCTCCGCCGATGCTGCCAGACCTGCTGAGTTTTTCCAGGTAATTCTGTTTTTGTTTTGGATTTCCAGCATCCGCAGTTATTTGTTTTTATTTTTTGTGATCATAACATGATAGATTTTCACATACAGTTTGAGGATGAAAAATGTGGGACTAAAACTAGTGCCTTAAACTTAAAGGCAGTTACAAGGTTATGGAGACAGAGTTGGCTAAAGTGGAATGGGAAAATATGTTAAATGATGAGACAGAAGAGAAGCAGTGGTTGACATTTAAAGAGACATTTCAAAACTTTCAAAGATATATTCCATTGAAAGAGAAAGTGCATCCATCTCATAGTCTATCTGTGGTTAACTAAGGAAAATAAGGATGGTATTAAATTGAATGAAAAGGTGTACAATGCTGCAAAAAGTAGTGGTAGGCCAAAAGATTGGCAAGTTATTAGAAACCAGCAAAGGATGAGTAAAAAAGGGAAAATTTGGAGCACGGGAGAAAACTAGCAAGAAATATAACAACAGACAGCAA
Source organism: Isurus oxyrinchus (assembly GCA_026770705.1). Taxonomy (NCBI): domain Eukaryota; kingdom Metazoa; phylum Chordata; class Chondrichthyes; order Lamniformes; family Lamnidae; genus Isurus; species Isurus oxyrinchus. Next base: position 95,108,827 of record JANJGN010000010.1, read on the forward strand.
GCTTCCTCAAGTATATAAGAAAGAGAGTAGCTAAAGTTAGTATTGGTCACTTAGAGGATGAGACTGGGAAATTAATAATGGGAAACAAGGAAATTGCAGAGACTTTGAACAAATATTTTGTATCTGTCTTCACCTTGGAAGACACAAAAGGCATCCCAAGAATAGTAGAAAATTGAGATGCAAAAGGTGGGATGGGGAGGAATTTAAAGCATCACAATCACTAGAGAATAGTACTGGGAAAACTAATGGGCCTAAAGGCTGACAAGCCCCCTGAACCTGCATCCTTGGGTCTTAAAAGAAGTGGCTACAGAGAGGCTGCACATTGGTTGTAATCTTTTAAAATTCCCTAGATTCTGGAAGGATCCCAGTAGATTGGAAAATTGCAAATATAACACCTCTATTCAAGAAAGGAGGGGGACAGAAAGCAGGAAACTATAGGCCAGTTAGCCTATCATCTGTCACAGAAAAAATGCTGGAATCTATTATTAAGGAAGTCGCAGCAAGATGTTTAGAAAATCCTAATACAGTCGGACAGGGTCAACATATTTTGTCGAAAGGAAATTGTATTTGACAAATTTAGTACATAAGATCATAAATAGAAGTGGCCATTCAAGATTGCTCTGCCATTCAATAAGATCATGGCTGATCTGATTGTGGGCATAACTCCACTGCCCCCCAGAACCCTTGACTCCCTTGTCAATCAAAAATCAGTCTAACTCAGCCTAACTCAGTGTAACAAAGTTGACATGGAGATAGCAGTGGTGTTACAGAGATGGAGAAAGGGGAAAGCATGGAGAGATTTAAACAAACTGAGAATTTCATTTTGAGGAGATTCACAGGCAAGTTATCTTTTAATTCACAGCTTTTTTATAAACAAGATGTAGAATACAAAATGTAACACCAGATGGTGGCAAGGAAGGAAGGATCAGGCAGGTATGGGTGTGGGGCGATTGTTATCAATCATGTGCTGAAAGCTATGTCAATGCTCTGTGAAGTGTTACCGGTATTAATACCTGCCCTTGGGGCATGTCAAGAGAAAGGCATTGTAGGGGAAGGCTGCAGCAGTCTACAAATCTTTTCAGTGGCAGTCTGTGTTTGAAAGAGTGGAGTTGGATTTAATCTCTAAACTGCTACAGGATAGGACAGGAGCTTACAGCAATGCAAATTGTGAGTCAGCAAAGTGTACTGTACAATAGAACGTGTACACTCAGGATTTGGTGTTTACAAGAACTGAGCGAGAAGTGGGTTTGGAATGCACAAAAAGCATCTGTTTATCTTCATCCTTATGCAAAATGGCAGCAGTTGGAGTCGGTGCAGCAGAACTGCTGCTGGTTTGGAATTGCCTCTTTAGAAAAAGAATTCTTCACATGTTTATTTTTGTACTTGACAGTTCTTGATAATGCCAGCCGTCTGCCAAAACAATTTTTTAGGCTACCAGCAACAATATCTTGCGAAGAAGACATGGTGGGGATGGTTATTTCTAAGAGTGTAGCCATGCGATTCACTGGTCAAAACTCCAATAATTCCGAATACAAGGGGGTGGTACCATATTGAACTAGTAACCCATAGGTCTTGACTAATAATCTGAAGGCACTAGTTCAAATCCCATCAAGGCAACAGGGGAAATTTAAATTGTAGAATCAAAAAGCTAGTACAGTATCACAGAATAATTACAGCACAAAAGGAGGACATTCAGCCCATCGTGTCTGCACCAGCTCTCCAAATGAGCAATCCACCTTGTGCCATTGCTCCACCTTCTCCCCGTAACCCTGCACATTCTTCCTTTTCAGATAATAATCCAATTCCCCTTGAATGTTTAAGATTTTTCTCTAACAATCTGTTCCATTCTTTGTTTTTCCTAGCTCAATGGGTGATGTTAGCATTATTCAGGTTATTTCTGTGGATAGGATTCTTTCTCCACCTGCCCTCCTGCTCTGTGGTCCTGGTTGGATGTTTGTGGCTGCCTCTGATACTGCCTTGTGTTTCATATAGGACAGGGCTGACTGATACTCAACTCCTTCGGAATTGCTCGTTCATGTTGTAGAGCGCCATGGGACCTCACCTTGTTTGTTGTTTCAGGGATCAAACTTAAATACTTGACTTTCTCCAGCACAAAGAAAGAAATCTTGCATTTTTATAATGTCCATCACAACCTCAGGACACCCTAGTAATCTTTTACGGTCAATTTGTGCACAGTAAGTTCCAACAAACAGGGATGTGATCACAAATAGGTAATCTGTTCTTTTAATAGGCGGAGGCTCAAGCACCAGAACAGACCAGTCAGGCTAAATGGCCTGATTCTGTGCTGTAGGTACCGTGCAATACCTATACAAAAGTACAACATTTGCTAAGTTTCTGTAAGTATACTTATAAGCGTTGGTTCTATTTGGGCATCATTAGCAGTTTCTGCACATATTTAATATAGCATAGTGTTTATAGACTTCCATTACAAATATGAATGGTCACACCATTTAAAAATATTTCTTTCTTTCCTGTGCTCTTGGAGCTGGGATGAAAGGCACCTGGTTTTAAAAGGCTCGTTCTAGATAAATAACTTTAAGTTGGACAAATATTGACCAGGATAAATGTTGGGGAGTATTCCCCTGCTCCTCTGAATATTACTATGGGATCTTTTACATCCACATGATGACCATGAAGCTATTGGATTGTCGTAAAGACCAGATGTAATTTTATAAGCCAGCTGTGCACTGCTGCTTGAGTTTTTCTGTTTTTTGTATCTTAAATCTGCCATTGAATTTAAAGAGAACAGTGAGGAACAGAGGTTCAAACTAATGAACAATAAATCTAAAATTAATGTTAGGAAACCCTTTGCAGAATATTGATTGGACTTTCAGGTGGGGCAGTACAAGAGTTGAATGTGTTATGACTGGTCCACGGGCCAGGCCCCCCAATTTGTTAACTTCCCAAACATAGAAACTAGGAGCAGGAGTAGACCGTGCGGCCCTTCGAGCTTGCTCCGCCAATCATTATGATCATGGCTGATCATCCAATTCAATAGCCTGCTCCCGCTTTTTCCCCATACCCTTTGATCCCTTTCGCCCCAATAGCTATATCTAACTACTTCTTGAAAGCTTACAATGTTTTGGTCTCAACTACTTTCTGTGGTAACGAATTCCACAGGCTCACCACTCTCTGGGTGAAGAAATTTCTCCTCATCTCAGTCCTTAGTGGTTTACCCCATATCCTCAGACTGGTTCTGGACTCCCCCACCATTGGGAACACCCTGCATCTACCCTATCTAGTCCTGTTAGGATTTTATAGTTTTCAATGAGATCCCCCCCTCATTCTTCTGAACTCCAGTGAATATAATCCTAATCAACTCAATCTCTCCTCATATGTTAGTCCCACCATCCCAGGAATCAGTCGGGTAAACCTTCGCTGCACTCCCTCTAAAGCAAGTACATCCTTCCTAGATAAGGAGACCAAAATTGCACACAATATTCCAGGTGTGGTCTCACTAAGGCCCTGTACAATTTCAGCAAGACATCCATGCTCCTGTACTCGAATCCTCTGGCTATGAAGGCCAACATACCATTTGCCTTCTTTACCGCCTGCTGCATCTGCGTGTTTACCTTCAGTGACTGGTGTACAAGGACACCCAGGTCTCGTTGCACATTCCCCTCTCTCAATGTATAGCCGTTCAGATAATCTGCCTTCCTGTTTTTGCTACCAAAATGGATAACCTCACATTTATCCACATTTTACTGCATCTGCCATGCATTTGCCCACTCACTCAGCTTGTCCAAATCACACTGAAGCATCTCTGCATCCTCCTCACAGCTCACTCTCCCACCCAACTTTGTGTCATCTGCAGATTTGGAGATATTACATTTAATTCCCTCATCTAAATCATTAATATAGATATTGTGAATAACTGGGGTCCCAACACCGATCCCTGCAGTACCCCACTAGTCACTGCCTGCCATTCAGAAAAAGACCCATTTATTCCTACTCTTTGTTTCCTGTTTTCCAACCAGTTTTCTATCCATCTCAATACACTACTCCCAATCCCATGTGCTTTAATTTTACACGCCAATCTCTTATGTGGGACTTTGTTGAAAGCCTTCTGAAAGTCCAAATAAACCACATCCACTGGCTCCCCCTCATCAACTCTACTAGTTACATCCTCGAAAAATTCCAGCAGATTTGTCAAGCATGATTTCCCTTTCATAAATCCATGCTGACTGTCCGATTCTGCCACTGTTTTCCACGTGCTCAGCTATTAAATCATTTATAATGGACTCTAGAATTCTCCCCACTACCGACGTCACTACTGACTGGTCTATAATTCTCTGTTTTCTCTCTGCCTCCCTTTTTAAATAGTGGGGTTACATTAGCTACCCTCCAATCTGTAGGATCTGTTCCAGAGTCTATAGAATCTTGGAAGATGACCACCAATGCATCCGCTATTTCTAGGGCCACTTCCTTAAGTACTCTGGGATGTAGATTATCAGGCATCAGCCTTCAATCCCATCAATTTCCCCAACACCATTTCCCTACTAATACTGATTTCTTTCAGTTCCTCCCTCTCACTAAACCCTGTGTTCCCAAACATTTCTTGTATGTTATTAGTGTCCTCCTTTGTGAAGACAGAACCAAATTATGTATTTAGTTGGTCAGCCATTTCTTTGTTCCCCATTATAAATTCCCCTGTTTCTGACTGTAAGGGACATACATTTGTCTTCACCGATCTTTTTCTCTTCACATACCTATAGAAACTTTTACAGTCAGTTTTTATAATCCCTGCAAGCTTACTCTTGTACTCTGTTTTCCCCTTCTTAATCCATTGGTCCTCCTTTGCTGAATTCTAAACTGCTCCCAATCTTCAGGTCTGTTGTTTTTTTTCTGGCCAATTTGTATGCCTCTTTCTTTCATCTAATACTATCTCTAATTTCCCTTGTAAGCCATGGTTTGGTCACCTTTCCTGTTTTACATTTGTGCCAGACAGGAATAAACAATTGTTGCAGTTCACCCATGCGCTTTTTGAATGTTTGCCATTGCCTATCCACCATCATCCCTTTAAGTAACGTTTTCCAATCCATCATAGCCAACTAGCGCCTCATACCATCGTACTTTCCTTTATTAAGATTCAAGTCTTAGAATCAAATATGTCACTCTCCATCTTGATGAAGAAGTCTATCGTATTATGGTCGCTCATCCCCAAGGGGCTTCGCACAACAAGATTGCCAATTATTCTTTTCTCATTACACAATACCGAGTCAAGGATGGACTGTTCTCTCGGTTCCTCAATGTATTGGTCCAGAAAAACACCCTGTATACACTCCAGGAGTTCCACCTTTACGATATTGTTACTAATTTGATTTGCCCAATCTATATGCATATTAAAGTCACCCATAATTACAGATGTTTCTTTATTACATGTGTCTCTAATTTCATGTTTAATGCCATTTCCAACATCACCTCTACAGTTTGGGGGTCTATATACAACCCTCACTAATGTTTTTTGCCCCTTAGTGTTTCTCAGCTCTACAGGACCACAATTTTGCTATGCTACCAGGTGAGGAGGAATGAGCTGGCTCTCCTTCTTTATTCAACCTCCTCGGTTGGTCGCAATAAGGTTAATTTAAAAGGGATTGCTCCTCCCCATGGTTACCTTTTCCCAGTCAAAATGTATTTTTTTTTTAGAAGGAGCCAATTTAACCAGGCTTTCTTGAGTCAAAGAAAGAGTAAGTTTATTAGTGACTAAAAACTTTTTAAGGAAGACTTGTGTGTTTTTAAAGAAATACAAGCAAGGGCACTGAGCAAAAGATGGCTGATAATGTGAAGTGACCACTTTCTGGAAAATTTCTATGTGGCTTATTAGCAGACCAGTTCTAAGAGAACATGGAATGTTGCACCTGTCATAGCCTTCTTCAAGCAGAGACACTTGAAAGGGAGACACGAAAGATACAAGGGACTGAACTTTAATCTCATGTGGTTGCAGAGACAAAAGATTGATTTGCATGTCTCAGCAGTCACCCAAAAATCCATCGCCTGTTGATTAAAATCATAGAAGGAGAAAAAAAACAATAAAAATGCACCACACACATCAGAAATGAGAAGTTAAGGGTCCAAATAAAAGTTTTAAAAGATGTACAAATCAGTCTTTGGCTTGTCTGTGGGGCATAGATGTTGGTACATTGCGACCATTAAGTTAGGTAATTCCAGTACAGCTGACTTTGGCAGTTTCGCAGTTCGTTTGGAGACACTTGGTTCTCCAGAGTAGCCGGAGAGGATGCCCTATTTCCTTTTCGATTGTAGCTTCTGCTAAGCCTTGCCTCCAGCAACAGAGAGAGAGACAGGCTTCACCTGCAACTGCAGCAGTGACTAGTTGGTGGCCTTGTGCTGTCGCTCTCAGAGCACATTTTTAACCCATTTTTCCTCTATGTATTCCAGGAGTGGAAATAGTCATCCTGCATTCATATCAGAACTATTTACACATTCTATGTTTTTAATCAACAAGCGATGGATTTTTGGGTGACTGCTGAGACATGCAAATCAATCTTTTGTCTCTGCAACCATATGAGATTAAAGTTCAGTCTCTTGCATCTTTCGTGTCTCCTTTTCAAGTGTCTCTGCTTGAAGAAGGCTATGACAGGTGCAACATTCCATGTTCTCTCAGAACTGGTCTGCCAATAAGCCACATAGGAATTTTCCAGAAAGTGGTCACTTCACATTATCAGCCATCTTTTGCTCAGTATCCTTGCTTGTATTTCTTTAAAAACACACAAGTCTTCCTTAAAAAGTTCAATATGTCCATTAGTAATTCGTGGCTGTAATCAGCTTTTCATGACGTGGTGATGGAGAGCTGCAGGACTTTCAACATAAATAAACTAGAATGTTCGGAATGACCTTCACCTTTATTGTGATCTCTCTCTTCCTGGTTTTTCCCTCTATTATTGATTTCATATACTACTGGATGGCTAAGTTTCTTAAAACTCCATTTTGATTGCCATCAGGCATGAATTAAAACAAACCTGTGCATCTGACCTGTTAACATTTGGGAAAATAGAATAATACTACAACTAGACCTTCCATCAGCAGGATCTCACCCGCAAAATTGACCTCCCTTTGTGTCTGGCCCACTGACCTGGTGTTCATCTTTAGATCTTTCCCATCCTTACTCAGCTAGATTCCAGCATTTTCTGTGACGAGATACGTAATCAGTTTCAGCACTCGAGTTAAAAAGGGAACAACTAAGCCAGGTTGTCATGCCTGATCAATATCTAGTTGCCCCTGCTAGAAATGGCATATATAGCCCACATCAAGAAAGGACAAGATTGCGTTTAGCTGTACTGCTGCACAGTCGAATAGCTTGCTAACATTCATATGGGAAGGATCATTTGGAGACGATACCAGAGAGTAACCCTAAAGTTTAGGAGTGAAACAAATAGCAAATTATAGGCAACAAGGTTTAATGACCTTCAGTTTGTGGAATTCTGTAAGGAATTCAGTATTGACTTTGAAGATGAATGGTGCAAAATCTGAGTGAATAGCACCCTGCACTAGTTAATATGAAGGGAAAAAATTGGGCAGTCAGCAATAGACATGCACCAATCAGCACAGTGAAGGAATTGAAGTGCACAATGACCATGTGTCTAGGTTGCAGATTGAACACTGGTTGCTGCCTCTTACATAGAAATAGAATATGGGATAGGTCATTTGGCCATTCCTGACTGGTCTGCCATTTAACAAGGTCATAGCTGACCATCCTCACCCTTCCCGTTCTCGCCCCAACAAGCTTAGCGAGGGTGCATGCGTACACCTTTTTTAAAATTGCATCCAAAGATGTTAACCTCAGTGAGCCAGGACATATTTGCATTGATGGTTAACAGTCTGGAAGACAGGTATTATTGCATATTTATTTCCAATGCTGTTACTGAACAGGATAGGGGTCACAGAAGCTTTTGGTAATGACAGTCCAAACAGGCAGTACTTCTTTCTTGGGAAATGGCTTGAATTTGGGTAAATTCGAGATGTGACGGAAATTGCTTGCCAATTCCATTTTTAGACTATCACCCACCTCCCCTCTCTCTCCCACCCACCCCCCAGCCTTTTAGATTACCCTTTCTCTGTTTGTTTTACAGTGAATGGACTGGTGTTGGTCTACCTCAGCCTGGGATCAAGATGGTGGGACAGAAGCGACTCTGGATCCTTGTGGTCATCTTTTGTATATTATTTCCGTCACTGTCCAATGCAGATATTCACAGAGCCAATGCCAAGAAACTGGCCCGAAAGGCAGCAGCTGCACAAGCTGCCGTTGGGAGCCATAGATGGTGCCCCGAAAATGTGTTTGAACTCCGCTCATGGTCCGAACTATTCTCTGGAGAGCGTGTTGATGCCTGGATCTGCTCTTTGATTGGCTCAGTGATGGTTGGGCTCAGTGGTATCTTTCCTCTCCTCGTTATCCCAATTGAGGCTGGGGCAGCGCTGAAATCTAAAGGTAAATTCATACAACTTTGGTAGAGAAGAATTAATGTATAGTTGGTTTGTAATTATTTCATCCAGCCTGTCAAACACAATTGTGGCCCTTATGTATATACACACTCTACCCCACCCAAAATCATATGATTTCCTGGGAGAGGCACGAAAATAGATTTAAAAATCCAGACCCGTTTGGAGGAGAATATCTGACAAATTCTTGTCTGATCTTCCAGATGGTCTAAAGTAACCCAGGAGATCATTCTGGCCCTGATCATTCCTTGTTGTCTTTTGTAAGAGGTGATCTTCACCCTAACCAGAAACAGGTCTAGCTCTTACTTGAAGGGGTTCAGAAAATCAGTGCCCACCAAGCCAGCAAGCTGTTTCAGAAGCCCACTATTCTGAGAAAAGAACCACTTCCTGACATCTAACCTAGATCTGGCATTATATGACTTAAAATGGTAACTCCCAGGCCTATTTAATTGTGTAACAACCCTATTAGGGAACTGTAAACCAAAGTAACCAAATTTACCAAATGACCCCAGAATAAAGTAATTATCAACAAGAGTTCACTTTTTTGTAAATTTTACTTTGAAATGAAACAGAACCAACTCAAATTAGACATAAATTAACAGGTAAATGATACTTGAAATAAATAGGTAAATTTCACTTTACAGGGTTGATACAACAAAGATATGTCTTACACAATGATAAGAATTTGCACCACTCTCCACAGACATGTGACACTACGTATAGTTCCAGAGTTCTTTAATTCAGCCTTTGGTACTTAGGATCTCTCTCTTTCTCACTAAGTTGAGTTGGCGTCAAGTCGCATTCACCGGCAGCCGTATTCCATCCATGGTCCCCAGGATGGTCATCGCCCAAACGGTACGCTCCTGCAGAAATGCCTTAGCGAGGTTCATGACAGTCCTGATGGCAAAGATTCCCCAGAGACTCCTTTATCCAACCCTTAATCCCTGTTAAATGGTCTGATCAGCTCTGGAAAAACAGTAGCAGTAAAATTGTCCAATTCAGAATACCTGCTATAACTCTGTCCTCAGATTTCTGTCCTGTTTAACTCTATTATACACACATGGTTCCTTGTAAACGTGCCTTCTCTGTTCTCCCTTTTGCTGTAGCTTTTCTTTACAGTTTTTTTAAAGCTATAGCTTCTTTGACTATCTTTTCTGTTTCTGGCCATGTAGCTTTTTCCTGTATCTAAATTTCCTTTCTGTTTCCAGGTCAAGGGTCACCAGGTCACATGGACCAGTATTTATTATTATTCAAGAAAATTGCAATTGATCCCTTTACAATTAATGCAAACTCTTAAAAGTGCTTTTCAAACATGCTTAAAAGCAATTACAGATTCCACAGACCTTTTCTTAATATACTGTTCTGGGTCAAATGTTTTCACAAATTGGAACAAACTCCACGAGCCTATTCTCTTCACTCTCTAAACCTTGATCAGATCACCCCTAAGACTATGTTCCTCTAAAGTGCAAAGTCCCAGCTCTTTTAGCTTATCTTAATATGAAGCTGCTTTAAACTGGGAATTAGACCAGTAGCCGCCCTGTGCACCCATTCCAAAGCCTCAATGTCACCTACCATGAGAGGAGACTAAAATTGGATACACTATTTCAGCTGAGGTCTCACAGAAGTCCTGTGCAACATGAAATAGTTTGCTTTGTCTTACAGTAATTTGCTTTGTTTTGTAGTTACTTGTCCTATAAATACAACTTTCTATAGTTATTACTTCACGGCAATACTCTTGAACCTTTAGAGATGTATGCACTAGAATGCTCAGACCTCTTTCTCAGCCTTCAATGCTTTTCCCTGAATGGTGTATGTATGCTGTGCATTCATCTGACCACATGCATAACACTTCTCTTTTTTTTACCACCATATGCCAGCCATGAGATCAATTCCCAACAGATGGAACACTTCACAATCCATCTGAAACAGTTGAGCATTGTCTAAAGTCTTAACACTAGCTCAGATCTTTGTATCATCTGCAGCTTTGCAGATCTTGCCCCCAACGTACATCTAGATCGTTAACAAAAAAGAGCATGGTCCCAACACTGATGGATGTCACTAATGACCAATCCATAACTGCAATCTGCCTATGTCCTTCCAAACAATTCTCAATCCAACTCAATATATTACCAGCAATACCAGAGTGTGTGATCTTATTGAGCAGCCCCTTGTGTGTTACCCTGTCAGAAGCTTTTTGGAAGTCAAAATAGATAACATCTACTGGGCTTCACTCTCTCACCTATGGCAAATTATGTACTTAGCTAAAAAGCTTATATTCCTGAGATATCCCTTTAAACCAAAATTAAACTAAAGGAGTTCTGGAAAGAGGGGTATAATTGGAATTCCTGGCTATGGGGTCATTAGATTTCTGAGATATAAACTGATTCCTGGTTGCTAGGGAGGCAGGATTCAGAGAAGAGGCAAAGCCCTGAACTGGGCTGTCATTTAGGTTGCTATGGAAATGAGAATTAGCTTAAAAACTAATTGGAGTTTTGGCTTATAGCTTGTGTTCAGCAGAACACAGATTCTTGTGAAAAGAAGAAGTAAATCTCTCTCAGGAAAAGGTCAGGTTTTCTTTTAATCAGAAAAGGAGACAGGAGCTCTTGGAGGCGCTATGTGAGCTGGAAAACTGTAAATAGCTTGGAGATGCTAAAGAACTGGGTGTTCTATTAGAAGTGGCCAGACTGTGAACTGGGGTAGTGTTGGTTGGTTGAAACAGAGCTCTGGAAAGCTACACCATCAGGACTGTCGTGACCCATGGGAGTGGGTGTTCATAGAAGTGTGCCTTGCTGATGATAATCATACCTGTGAAACTCAGGGTGGTGACTCCTGACTTATCCTACTGGGATAAAGAACAGCATATTGTGGAACTGTGTAGTTACATCAGGCAGAATATGCTGAAGGGAATGTGAGACATATCTATGTTGTAGCAACCATTTAAAGTCACATTTTTCATTTTTATTGAAATACTATTTGTCAGCTAATGCTTGCTTGATTTTATGTTGATTTTTGATTTGACTTACATTAAAAGTTTGAAAGAGTGAAATCTTGTCCATCAATTCCTTTCGTTGGGATTGTTTGGGGTTTCCTTTCTTTTCAGGTTATTGGTCTCGACAGGGATTATAACATCACCTTGGTGATGCTTTCAAAAAAATGCGATCAAAATTGTAAGACATTACTTTTTTGAAGTCATGTTGTGCCCCAAGTATGTTCCCCCTCTACCCAAGTAATCATATAGTACATTCCTAATGATTCCCTCATGCAACTTTTTTATTACTGATGCCAAACTAATTGGCTGAGAGTTACCATTAAAAGATTTTAAAGATAGAGATAACATTAATCTCCTTCCAGTCTCCAAGAACTGTCCCAGACTACAGTGAGCTTTTTAAAAGAAACTTGCACAACACGTGTCCTATCTCCCTAAAGACCTTCGGGTGGATAACATCCGACTTGACTGCTTTATCTATTTTTAGGATCTCAATTCTACTGAAAAAAGTAGATGTGTGATCTGGATGCCTTGTCATTGGTTATTTAATCTTTATTTCAACTTTGGAGGCCGTCAAAAAATTATTTCCTCTTGTGGGAAATCTAGAACAAGGGGGGGTAATCTTAAAATTAGAGGGAGGCTATTTAGGAAGCACTTCATCCACACAAGGAGTAGTAGAAATATGGACCTTTCTTTCCCCCCAAAAGGCCTTAAATGCTGGAACAGTCGGTACACTAGGTGAACTGCAGGGGTTCAAGAAGGCAGCTCACCACCGCCCTCTCAAGGGCAGTTAGGGATGGGCACTAAATGCTGGCCTAGCCAGCGATGCCCACAACCCTTAAATGAATTTTAAAAAAAGGTTGAACAGACAAATCTAAAAGCATTTTATCTGAATGCACAGAGCATTTGCAATAAGGTGGACAAATTAAGAGCACAAATAGATGCTACCAGCAATGATATGATTGCAATTACGAAGACATGGCTGCAGGGTGACCAAGACTGGGAACTGAATATCTAAGGGTATTCAATATTTAGTAAAGACAGGTGAAAAGGAGGTGGTGTGGCATTGTTTGTTAAATATGAAATCAGTGCAATAGTGAGAAAGGATATTGGCTCAGAAAATCTAGATGTAGAATCAGTCTCGGTGGAGCTAAGAAGCAACAAGGGGCGGGTAGCATTAGTGAGAGTTGTCTATAGGTCGCCAAACAGTAGTGGTAAGATAGGGCGTGGTACTAAATCGGAAATTAGAGATGCATGTAACAAGGGTGCTACAGTAATCATGGGTGACTTTAATCTGCATATAGACTGGCCAAACCAAATTAGCAATAATACTATGGTGGATGAATTCCAGGAGTGCATAGGAGATGGTTTTTTTGGACAAGTTCGTTGAGGAACCAACTAGCAAACAGGCTATCTTAGTTTTAGTATTATGCAATGAGAAGGGGTTAATTAATAATTGTTTTGTGCGGGGTCCTTTTGGGAAGAGTGATCATAATATGTTGGAATTCTTCATTAGGTTGGAAACGAGGGTCCTAAATCTAAGCAAAGGAAACTATGAAGGTATGAGTTGGCTAAGATAGATTGGGGAACTTCATTAAAAGGCATGCCAGTGGATAGGCAATGGCTAATATTGAAGGAACGAATGTATGTATTGCAACAGTTACACCTTACTTTCTGGTGCAAAAACAAGTGAAGCAGCCCAACCATGGCTAACAAAGGAAATTAAGGATAGTGTTAGATCCAAGGAGGAGTCATAAGATGATATGGGTGGTTAACAGTAAGGTTGAGTGTCTTGGGCTGCAGGAAGATATTGACGGAATGGTCAAATGGGCAGATAAGTGGCAGATGGAATTTAACCCTGAAAAGTGTGAGGTGATACACTTTGGAAGGAGTAATTTGACAAGGAAGTATTCAATGAATGACATGACACTAGGAAGTTCTGAGGAACAAAGGGACCTTGGCGTGTGTATCCATAGATCTCTGAAGGCGGAGGAGCATGTTAGTGGGGTGGTGAAAAAGGCATATGGGACACTTGCCTTTATCAATCGAGGCATAGATTACAAAAGTAGGGAGGTCCTGTTGGAGTTGTATAGAACCTTGGTGAGGCCACAGCTGGAGTACTGTGTGCAGTTCTGGTCACCACATTACAGGAAGGATGTGATTGCACTGAAGGGGGTGCAGAGGAAATTCACCAGGATGTTGCCTGGGATGAAACATTTAAGTTGTGAAGAGAGGTTGGATAGACTTGGGATGTTTTTGTTGGAGCAGAGAAAACTGAGAAGCAACCTGATCGAGGTGTACAAGATTATGAGGGGCATGGACAGGGAGCAACTGCTCCCTTTAGTTGAAGGGTCAGTCATGAGGGGACATAAGTTCAAGGTGAGGGGCAGGAGGTTTAGAGGGGGATGTGAGGAATAACTTTTTTACCCAGAGGGTGGTGATGGTCTGGAATGCGCTGCCTGGGAGGGTGTTGGGGGTGGGTTGCCTCACATCCTTTAAAAAGTACCTGGATGAGCCTTGGCACATTGTAACATTCAAGGCTATGGGCCAAGTGCCGGTAAATGGGATTAGGTAGGTAGGTCAGGTATTTCTCACATGTCGGTGCAGACTTGATGGGCCGAAGGGCCTCTTCTGCACTGAGATTCTGTGATATAAAGTTGCTGGATAAAGTAGCAAGCTCGAGGATTGGGAGCAGTTTAGAATTCAGCAAAGGAGGGCCAAGAGATTGATTGAGGGGAAAAATGGAGCCTTGAGAGGAAAAATAGAGCATGAGAGTAAACTTACAAGGAACATAAAAGTGGACTGTAAAAGTTTCTCTTAGAATGTAAAAAGGAAAAGATTCGTGAGGACAAATAACTTCCCAGAAATAATAGGGAATCAAGCATCTGGTAAGAAGGAGGAATTGAAGGAAATTAGTATTACCTAAAAAAAATAGTGCTGGAGAAATTAATGGGACCAAAAGCCAATAAATCCCCAGGTCCTCATAATCTACATCCCAGGGTACTGAAGGAGGTGGCTATGGAAATAGTGGGTGTATTGGTTGTCATCTTCCAAAATCCTGTAGATTCTGGAACAGTCCCGGCAGATTGGAGGGTGGCAAATATAACCCCACTATTTTAAAAAAGGGAGGGAGGGAGAAAATGAGGAATTACAGAGCAGTTAGCCTAACATCAGTAGCAGGGAAAATGCTTGACTCTGTTATAAAGGATGTGAAAACAGGACGCTTAGAAAATATCAACGGGTTTAGGCAAAGTCAACATGGAATTATGAAAGGAAAATCATGTTTGCAAACCTGCTGGAGTTTTTTGAGGATGTAACTAGTAGAATAGTTAAGGGAGAACCAGTGGATGTGGTGTATTTGGATTTTCAAAAAGCTTTTGATCAAGTCAAGATAAGAGGTTAGTGTGAAAAATTAAAAGCACCTGGGACTGGGGGTAATATAGTGGCATGGATTGAGAAATAGTTGACAGACAGGAAACAGAATAGGAATAAATGAGTCTTTTTCGGAGTGGCAGGCAGTGACTAGTGGGATACCGCAGGAAACAGAGCTTGGGTTATTCACAATATATAATCAATGATTTAGATGAGGGAACCAAATGTAATATTTCCAAGTTTGCTGATGATACAAAACTATGTGGGAATGTAAGTGGTGAGGGGGATATAAAGAGTCTTCAAGGTGATTTAGACATGTTGGGTGAGTGGGCAAACACATGGAAGATGCAGTATAACGTGGATAAGCGTGAAGCTATCCACTTTGGTTGGAAAAACAGAATGGCAGAGTATGATTTAAATGGTCATAAATTGGGAAATGCTGATGTAAAAAGGGACCTGGGTGTCCTTGTATACCAGTCATTGAAAGCAAGCATGCAGGTGCAGCAAGCAGTTAAGAGGGCAAATGGTATGTATGAGAGCAAGGATGTTTTACTGCAGCTGTGCAGGGCCTTGGTGAGACCATACTTGGAGTATTGTGTGCAGTTTTCATCTCCTTGCCTCAGAAAGGATATACTTGCCATAGAGGGAGTGCAGCGAAGGTTCATCAGACGATTCCTGGGGATGGCAGGATTGTTGTATGAGGAAGAATTGGGTCGACTAGGCCTGCAGTTACTGGACGTTAGAAGAATGAAAGGGGATCTCATTGAAACATATAAAATTCCGACAGGGCTGGATGCAGGGAGGGTATTTCCCCCGGCTGCAGAGGGGGGTGGTGGGGGGCGGGGTGGAGGAGGTGATGTGTATGTCTAGAACAAGGTGTCATGGTTTGAGGTGAGGATATGGGGTAGGCCATTCAGGACTGAGATGAGGAGAAATTTCTTCACTCAGAGGGTGGTGAACCTGTGGAACACTCTACCACAGAGGGCTGTAGAGGCCAAGTCACTGAATATACTTAAAAAGAAAATAGATTTCTGGACTCTAAAGGCGTCAGAGGGTATGGGGAGAGAGCAGGAGTTTGGCGTTAAGATAGCAGATCAGCCATAATTATATTGAATGGCAGAGCAGGCTCGAAGGGCCGATTGACCTATTCCTCCTATTTTCTATGTTTCCATGTTCAATGCTGTTAATGTACAACCAAGCATTTGGCTGCAAATCTTTAAGCCTGCATGACTGACTGACCTCTTGGGAAGAAGGGAGTGTGAAATTGCCAAGGAAAATGATGTATAAACAGGAGGCCTATGTGAAATTTCTCAGATACAATTAGCAGTTTGTTCCCTGGTGGGGATGGGGGTGATAGATGTGGAGGTGGGAAAGAGGAACCCCAGCAGGGTGCACCAAGAATGACAAATGTAGCTTTGTGTTCATGATATTTTACACATTGAACTCCGGATTGTATTGTGGAATGATGCTGAGTGGAAGTTAAATCTTTCTTTGGAAAGAGAATCACCAAATACTACTCTGAAAGGACAATGCCAGAGCCTGGACATTGCTGTTCCATAAACTGGACAAAGTGAGAAACTAGCTTAGATGTGGTGTAGTCTTGCTGTTGAGAGTACGATTGTGTACCTTGATCAAGCAAAGAAATCGGAAACTCTCCAGGTAGCTCTAAATCTTAATCCCTAAGTATTTTCTGGTTATAGTGATGTAGGATCCAGTGGCTGTTAAATTTAATAACACTACAATACAGGACTGAACGCTATCAAGTTAGCTCATTAAGCCACTTTTCTGCTGACCAGTGGTTATTACTGTCACACCACAGTCAGTTATTAATAGGTGCATTGACATTCAGATACCTGACCAACATACCAATACAAACTTCTCTAAATTCATGGTTGCCCTTTGTGTTGTTGATGGAAAAAGCTTGACTTCCATGTTTTTCTTTTTCTACTGTTGTAGATGGATCCCAGCGTTTGAAACGGTTGCTGAGTTTTGCTATTGGCGGGCTGCTCGGGGATGTCTTTCTGCACCTATTGCCTGAGGCATGGGCCTACACCTGTAATAGTAATCCAGGTAAGGAATAGACTGATGGACCCCACAACTTGTATTCCTGTAGCATCCTTAAAGGATGATATAGGGCAACCAAAAATGGCAGCATAGAGCCTGATAAACAAAAAGGCCACCATGTAATTTGCTGCCTCGGCTGTGTGGGCATGGATATGAAGAGCTGAGCTTATCTCATTTAGTGCCCAAGTAGGGAAACCGAAGAAATGGTTGTTGAAGAGCAGTTATACTTCCCCTGAAAGATCTTAATTGGTATGATTTCCATATGTTACACCCCTATTTAGAAAAGGGGAGCAGGATAAACCCAGTAGCTACAGACAGGTTAGTCTGATAGCGGTGGAGAAAGCACGTGTGACTTACAAGGCGGTAGCAGCATGGATATGAAGTTGGCAAAATGTCGTGATGAATGGTCGTCCATCAGACTAGATGGAAATATACTGTGGTCCCTGGGGATTAGTATTAGAGCCGCAACTCATTTTAGTTGGGTGCAGGAACAGAGAAACCTGTGACTCACGTACATAATTCTTTGTGGCAAGACAAGAGGATAAGTTTCATTAGAGAAGCATGATGGGATCCTGGGCTTTATAAATAGAGGCATAAAGTACAAAAGCAAGAACATTATGCTAAACTTTTATGAATCACTGGCTAAATGTTCTGGGCATTGCACGTTAGGAAGGACATGAAGGTCTTGGAGAGAAAATGTATTAGAAGTGTACCAGAGATGAGGACTTGAGTTAAGTGAAGAGACTTGATAAGCTCATGTTCTCCTTAGCGCAGAGAGGACTCGGGGCAGATTTAATACAGATGCTCAAAATTATTAAAGGTTACCATTGACCAGAAACTGAACTGGACTAGCCATATAAATACTGTGGCTACAAGAGTAGGTCAGAGGCTAGGAATCCTGTGGCAAGTAACTCACCTCCTGATTCCCCTGAGCACCATTAACAAGGTCAGGAGTGTGATAGAATACTCTCCACATGCCTGGATGAGTGCAGTTCCCACAACACTCAAGAAACTTGACATCATCCAGGACAAAGCAGCCCACTTGATTGGCGGCACATCCACAAACATTCACTCCATCCACCACTGACACTCAATGACAGCATTGTGTACCATCCACAAGATGCACTGCAGGAATTTACCAAGGCTTCTTAGATAGCACTTTCCAAACCCATGACCACTACCATCTAGAAGGACAAGGGCAGCAGATAAATGGGAGCACCACCACCTGGAAGTTCCCCTCCTAGTCACTCACCATTCTGACTTGGAAATATATCACCATTCCTTCCCTGTTGCGGTGTCAAAATCCTGGAACTCCCTTCCTAACATCACTGTAGGTGTACCTACACCACATGGATTGCAGTGGTTCAAGAAAGCAGCTCACCACCACCACCACCTCAAATAGTGATGGGCAATAAATACTGGTCAGCCAGCGATGCCCACTTCCCATGAATAAAATTTTTAAATAAATAAATTAGGTAGAGAGAAACTGTTCCCAGTGGCAGGAGGGTTAATGATTGAAGGACGCACATTTAGGATAATTGGATAAATTGAAAGAACTGGGAGAAATTACAAATGAAGACTTGTTTTTGTATATATGCCGTGAGTTATCGTTTGAAATATAATGCATGAAAAGGCGGTGAAAGCAAATTCAATAGGAACTTTCAAAAGGGAATTAGATAAATATTTGAAAAGGAAAATTTTCAGTACTTTGGAGAAAGAGCAGGTAATGGGACTAATTGGTTAGCACATTCAAGGAGATGGGCTAAATGCTGTATTTTCTCTATGCTTTAAGATTCGATGATTCTAGTGTGTAGATTTGTATGTTGAAAGGGAGTGACCATGAAGTTGCTGGATTGTTTTGAACCCAACTGGATCATCCTTTCAAGGAAGGAAACCTAGCATCCTTACCTGGCTGGGCCTATATGTGGCTCTAGGCCCTCAGCAATGTGATTGAGTCTTAACTGTCCTGTAGGTCAGCAAGTTGACCAGTTGTATCAAACAACTACAAAGAAGGTAGTCTCTCACCTTCTCAGGCTAACTAAGGAAGGCAATCAATGCCAGCCTTGCCAGGATTGCCCCACATCCTGAAGATGAATATTTTTTAAAAAATGCTTGAGGTAGTCAAACCAGGTTTGACAGTGAAGCTGGTCTGATTGTTCATTGCACGTTCAAAGCCACAAATTTGCACCTGAGGAAGGAAAATTTCAACTGTTTGTCAATAGGTTCTTGCTTGGATGAGTTTGTTGGTCTCCTACTTCTAATCTGCTCCTCCAATCATTTTTTCTGTTTGTGTAGATGGAAGCCACAGTCGTAAACAGCAGAGGAAGTTGGGTTTGTGGGTGATTGTCGGATTGCTTGCCTTCTTCATTTTGGAGAAAGTCTTTCCAGATAAAGAGGAGGATACAGAGTATCACAAAGTAAGTTACTCCAGTAGCGTACAAAGAGATACAAAATAACTATTT
Source organism: Isurus oxyrinchus (assembly GCA_026770705.1). Lineage (NCBI taxonomy): Eukaryota > Metazoa > Chordata > Chondrichthyes > Lamniformes > Lamnidae > Isurus > Isurus oxyrinchus. The sequence continues at coordinate 95,128,186 of JANJGN010000010.1, forward strand.
ACAAAGCACCAAAGAAGAATTTGGTCCAGCAAGCCAGTTCCTTCCACAGCTTCCGACCAATCAACTCCCTTTCACAGTGCTTATGGACTCCCATCATTTGATACAGCAAAAATAGGAAGCAGTTTGTGTTGGTTAGCGATGCAGAAAATACAGGAGAGAGTTTGAGGAAGAGGAAGGGCATACGGCCCTGTGAGTGAGACTGAATGGCAAGTGCTGGGACAGAGAAACTGGGAGAAACTCAATAAGGGATGTGGAAGGCAAACATTGAGGACAACCAAGTTGGAGTGGGAGCACAGCTTTTTGAAAAATCCACAGGTGATGGAGGGGAGAGAGAGTGGATGATTGAGCAAGAGAACTCAGAACAGTAAAAGAGAGTCATCTCCAAGAACAGCACAATGCGAAATGGAGAAAGAAAGTGAATCCCCAAGTAAGGAGGAGCGTGAATACAGCACAGGATGAGAGAACTTTGAGGGCAGTATGAAGGGAGCGCAGATGAGGGAGCTCAGAATGCAGCTAAATGAAGGATGGAGAGAGAAACCCAACCCAAAGGGAGACTGATACTGACTGGCAGTGGGCATGGTAGTTCTGATTCTGCAATCAATCCTTTCTCAATCATTTGTATTACTTTTGGATACCACATTAATTAAGTGTGACAAAGTACTAGCTCTGAAAGGAACACTCCTGCATACAATGAAGAGATGGTGATGCAGTGGTAATGTCACTGGTCTAATAAACCAAAGGCCCAGACTAATGCCTTAGAGATGGGGTTCAAATCCCACCAGCAATTTAAATTGGAATTTAAATTCAAATAATTAATAAAGCCTAGGATTGAAAGCTAGTAATGGTGACTATGAAACTATCGTTGATTGTTGCAAAAAAACCATCTAGTTCACTAATGTCCTTTAAGGAAAGAAATCTGCCATCCTTACCTGGTCTGGCCTACATTCTGGTCTCCTATTTAAAGGAGGATGTAACTGCATTGGAGGAGGTTCACTAGATTGATACATGGAATGAATGGGTTGTCTTATGAGAAAAAGTTCGACAGACTGGGCTTGTATCCACTGGAGTTTAGAAGACTGAGGGGTGATTTGACTGAAGGATACAAGATCCTGAACAGTCTTGACAAGATGGACATGGAAAGGATGTTTCCTTTTGTGGGTGAGTCCAGCACTAGGGGGCACTATTTTAAAATTAGGTATTGCCCTTAGGACAGAGATGAGAATTTTTTTTCTGAGGGTTGAGAGACTTTGGAACTCTCTGCCTCAGAAGGTGGTGAAGGCAGGGTCATTGAATATTTTTACCTATACTTCTTAAATATACCCCTCAATATTCAGGACCCAATCCTTGTTATCCTGCAGCTTCATAATGGCTATCAGATCATATTTATTTACTTCAATGTGCACGATCAATTAATTTACTTTGTTGTGAATGCTATGAGCATTCAGATACAGAACCTTTAGTTTTGTCTTTTTATCTTTGAAACATCTAGTCTTGACTATTGGTGTAATTCTTAGGTTTTATTTCTGTCCCTTCCAGTTTTCCTGCTATTCTGTGTCTCTCATTTCCCATTTTACTCTCATGGTCCCCTGCCTTAAGTCTACCCCTTGATTTGCCACACCTGTTAAAACTTGATCCCTCATGCCATCCCCCTTTTTTAGTGTAAAGCCCCCTCTACTTCCCTAGTTATGTGATTTGCAAGAATACTGGTCCAAGGGTACAGCCCCGTCTTTCCCCAGTTCTGGTGCTAGTGCCCCACGAACCAGAACCCACTTCTCCCACACCAGTGTTTGAGCTGTGCATTGGTCTCTCTAATTTGCTCTAATCCTGTGATTATAACCTTTGATGTTCTGCTACTTAATTTGGTTCCTACTCCTCAACTGACTGTGCAGAGCCTCTTTCCTTGTCCTACCTATGTCATTGGTACCTACATGGACCACAACAATTGGGTCCTTCCCCTTCCACTGTAAATTTCTCTCCAGCCCTGAGCAGATATTCCAAACCCTAGCACTAGGCAGGCAACACAACCTTCTGAACTCTTGCTTTTTGCTGCAGAGAACAATGTCAATCCCCCTCACCGTACTATCCCCTACTACCACTACATTTCTATTTGCTCTCCTGGCTTGCACAGCTTCCTGTACCATGGTGTTATTGCTAGCCTGCTCATCCACCTTGCAGACCTTGCTTTCTTCCACACAGGTTGTGAGCACCTGAAACCTGTTTGACAATTGCAAAGTCTAAGACTCCTCCACTATTGTCTTCTCAGTCCCATTACTTGCCTCACTCACAGTCACATTGTCCTGTCCTTCACTGCTGACCAGAACAGACAACCCGATTCTAAGGCGTGACCATCTCCTGCAACAAAGTGTCCAGGTATTTCTCCCCTTCCCTTATATTGCATAGTGTCTGCAGTTTGGCTTCTAGATCAGTAATCCTGATCTGGAATTCCTCTAATTGCTCACACTTTCTGCAGACGTGTTTGTCATGGATTGCCTTGCCATCCAAAAGCTCCCACATTCCACAGTTGCAACATAACCCCTGCCCTGCCATTGTTACTTATGCTATTTAGTTAACTTAATTTAACTACTCACTTAATTAATTTAGAATAATTGCTATGTATACCACACCTTTTTCCCTGTGCACTTAATTCCCATGTGAACCTAATTAGCTACTCACTCAGTGTCCATGTCACTCCAGCATAGTCACCTGGTTCCTCATGCAGTCTTTACTGATCATGTAGTTTGAAAAGCCTGTCTCTTTTCTCGACCCTCTGATGAGTCACTAGCTAGTTTAGCTTCCTGCTACAGTAATTAACACCACTTGAACCAATTGCTTTCAGGTGATTGTCAAATAACTGCCACTCCAGGCAGTTTTCTATTTTCCAAGCTAACCTCACTCACTTGAAGGTTAGTACATTGTCAGACCTTGATTCTTAATCTATAGTTGAAACCTGAAAAGGATTTACCACATGAACGTAATTCACTACTTAGTCAGTCTCTGTTTCAGCATAGTCTCTGGGTCAACACTTTGCCAGGGACAAACCAAGATTCATCCCATCACCCTAATTTCTCCCATTGTCCTGTATCTTCCTCTGCATAGATACAATTATACATTCAATTTCCCTTTTTAAAATAAAAATACAATGACCAGATTATTCCATGTGGCAAAGCATTCGATGTCCTCTCCTAACTTTTTTCTCACAGTCATGTCTTCCCCATCATTCCCACCCATCCCCCAATCAGTCATACATACAGACACACTTTTTAAAAAACTTTTTTTGACTTACTTTCCAGCAGAGGCCAGTTAGTAACAGTCAGGAGTCGGGACCCTGGCTGATTTCATTCATGATTTCCATTATCACACTGATAGTAGCAACATACTGAGAATGAATGTGGGATCTTCCAGATCTGCTTCTGCTGCTAGAAATTGTTTTTTACATAAAAATTGTACTTTTAACAACACAAATGGAGATTGATGTGTTGGATATTGCACAAGTCACTGATTTGGGTCATTTTGTAATATTTTGCAGCGGTTGCATACCTGCTCTCTGAATTTCCTCCTAAGAATTTTTCTGCATCTGATTGCTTGTTGATTCATTCTGTTTTAACAATGGTCTGAGCTGCTAAGCTAGCAACTCTTGCTGGTAACATTGATTATTTTATAGTCTGAGATGTGAGCCAGATGCAAGCAGCTATTGAAGTGCTACAGAACAAGTAGTGATGTCTCTTTTGATCAAACAAAATGCTCCTATAATTGCAGCAGGCATCTTTAAAGAGTCACCCTTCAAAACCCAAGAGGAAGCAACAGAGACACAGTAAAACATCAGAATTTCAAGATATGTTATCATCCTCTCTCTACATGTGTTGTTTACATGTATTTGAAATAGATCCTTTCCAGACCCATTGATAGATTCTAATCTCTTTAGCACAGGTACAGCATTTCAAAACCTGCAACTTCAGGACCCAATCCATCCTGGATTTTGGATCTTGCTGGCTTTTGGGTCGGGTGGTTCAGGTCAGGGGGCTAATCAAAACTAGCCGAATTTGAGATATTGTACCCGTACACAATTCTTCCTCGTGAGTGTGTAGTTGATAAATTATAATCAATGTTTCACAGAAGTTGTGACTGCAGCTCTTAATTGTGGATGTATTTTACATAATAGCCAGTGAGCTATTAAAGACAGTCTTGAATAACTGAAGTATGCTGTTACATGTGTTGACCAGGGCACAACATTTTATTCCTCAACCAGCATCATAGATTATCTAATTGTTTGTGGGATGTTGCTGTGTGCAAATTGACCATGTTTCCTGCATTACAACAATAATTACTTTTCAAAAGTACTTCATTGGTTATGCTTTGTGATGTCCTGAGGCTATATAAATGCAAGTCTTCCTTTTCCTTTGAAAAAAATATTATCACTTCCTACAGCAAATGGGCCCCTCATTTTCTGTTCACATGAAGTATTATCATCCTTCTTCTACGCACCTTTTCAGACCAAGAAGACATTGCAGAATGGGCATGTTTGTGTGGATAAGGCAATCAAACGCCTTAAAAATCGAAAACTCATTCCCTCTGCCAGCATTCATCGCAATGGTTCTTGTGTGCAGCTTACTAACGGCCACTGCCATAGCTCCACTCTGCAGCTTAGGGAATCCACTCAGCCTGTCCAAGCCATCAAGGTAAGTGGTCACTGTTGTTTGTTACCACTGATCCTTTCTTGAATTCTGCTTGGCTGCGCAAGCAATTCTATTTTTGAGAATTTGACACTTGCCTTTGTTTTGTAGATTAGTGGGTACCTGAACCTTGTTGCCAATGGTATTGATAACTTCACACATGGCCTGGCAGTGGCTGGGAGCTTCCTTGTCAGCAGAAAGGTAAGTGAAAGAGGAGAAAATGATTTGCAAAGAGATTAGTGAAGTGCAAATCTTAACATCAGTACGATTTTTTTATTTGTATAATTCCTTTAATGTAGTGAAATGCCCCAGGTTGGTTCACAGGATTGTATCAAAATTTGCCACTGAGTCAAGTGAAATATTATCAGAGGTAGGTTTTAAGCAGCATCTTAAAAGAGGGAAGAGAGGCAGGGAGATACATGGAATTCCATAGCTTAGGGCCTTGACAGCTGAAGGTGTGGCTGTCAATTGTAGAACAATTAAAATTGAGGTTGCTGAAGGACCTGACTGCAGATATCTGAGGATTATAGACATGGGGTGGGAAAGGCCATGGATAAATTTAAAAACCCAGTTGAGAAGTTTAAAATCAAAGCATTGCTTAACCCAGAACCAAAGTAGGTCAATGAGCAGTAGAGTGATGGGAAAATGGTTCCTGCCTGTTTGTTCTCCCCCAGTCACAATTCCAGCAGTGAATCAATAAACTTAGGCGTTGCACTTATTGAGTGGCTATAGAATTTGAAGGATTACTTGACTAATTCATGGGCCCAAAGCTCTTATTGCTCTTTAGTTAATTGGTAAGTCTGACCTGGTCAAAAAATCTACAGGCTTCTCTTCGTTTCTTCAGAAATTCTTGTCCAGAGGGGGAAAAGTCATCAATGTTTCAAGTTTCTTTTGGAGGCAATGACGATTATAGATAAGCATGTGTGGGATGGGATAACATATCCAGCTGTGAATTAAAGACTGAAATGACTAGATACCCAGGGATGAGTTATAGGCTGGAAGCTAATCAAGTAACACCTAGAACTGTGAGACACCTCTTGGCCTCATGCTCACTGCTTGGTGTGTATTGGTATGTAAACGGTAAATATCATGGATAATGTCTGTTGGTAAGCCTTACTGTAATTTTTGATGTTGATAGCACTGTTTTTGTCTGCCTCTTGGTGATGCTCACACTGGTAAAGCTCATTGTGACTTAACCCCCAGTGTGACAAAATGGATTCTGCAGTCAGTTTTACCTGAGTACCTGCCAGACTTATGTTGCGTGTAACAACTGTGCTGTACAAAATGTGTGGCTTTCATGGTCATTCTAGGTTTGCTGTGGGATGAGGGAGAAATAATGTTCCATTTTGAAAGGGTTAACTGAGGACATTTAGGAAACCCAACACTGCCACCTTTCTACAGCTCCCAATCTGTGTCCCAGATGCAGATAAACTGCTTGTGTTTCTTGGTCCCCTCTCTCTGTACTGCACTCATCTTCATGATCCACCCTCCTCAGTGATCAAAGCAGAAATGCTTTTTCCAAGGGCAGTCTTCTGAAAATCTGTAAACAAAAACAGAATTACCTGGAAAAACTCAGCAGGTCTGGCAGCATCGGCGGAGAAGAAAAGAGTTGACGTTTCGAGTCCTCATGACCCTGAAAATCTGTGCTTGCTCCAGAAAGAATGTTAAGTTACTTTCCAGTTTTTCTGTAGATTGTCACTTCATGTTTTCCTTCCAGACAGCTTTGGTGGTAATGTCAAAAAAAACTGACCAGAGACGACTGGCCTGTCCACTTTAATATTCAAGGACATGGCTGACCCAAGTCCTACTATATGTGTAACAATAAGAAAATACTGGAAATACTCCAGGTCTAGCAGCATTTGTGGAGAGAGAAACAGAGTTAAAATTTCAGGTCATTGACCTTTCAACAGAAGTTGCTAAAAGTTAGGAATGTAATCTATAGGGCAAATGGTTTCTGCCTGTTTGTTCTCCCCCAGTCACAATTCCGGCAGTGAATCAATCAACTTAAGTGTTGTACTTGAAGTGTGGCCATTGAATTTGAAGGATTGCTTGACTACTTCATGGGCCCTAAAGCTCTCATTGCTCTTTAGTTAATCGATATTTTGAGCAAATACAGTGGCAGTAATGGGGTTGGAGGGTGAAGAAGATCAAAAGGAAAGTTCTATGATTGGGTGGAGCCAGGAGAGATTAAATGACAAAAGGCAATGATGCAAGGCAACGGGACAGACAAAGAAACTATAGATCGATTCCGAGAAGATGGGAAATGGGAAAAGCAGAATCATCACCAACAGCTGCCTTGTAAAAACAAAAAAAACATTTAGGGCATGGGCTATGATGTGAAATTGCTGATTGCAATGTTGAGTTCTGAATGCTGTGAAGTGCTTAATTGAAAAATGAGATGCTGTTCTTCAAACTGCTGTTGAAACATAGAAACTAGGAGCAGGAGAAGGCCATTCGGCCCGTCGAGCCTGCTCTGCCATTCATTATGATCATGGCTGATCATCCAACTCAATAGCCTGCTCCCGCTTTCTCCCCATTCCCTTTGATCCCTTTCGCCCCAAGAGCTATATCTAACTCCTTCTTGAAAGCATACAATGTTTTGGTCTCAACTACTTTCTGTAGTAACGAATTCCACAGGCTCACCACTCTCTGGGTGAAGAAGTTTCTCCTCATCTCAGTCCTAAATGGTTTACCACATATCCTCAGACTGTGACCCCCTGGTTCTGGACTCCCCCACCATCGAGAACACCCTTCCTGCATCTACCCTATCTAGTCCTGTTAGAATTTTCTGGAAAAACTCAGTAGGTCTGGCAGCATTGGTGGAGAAGAAAAGAGTTCACGTTTCGAGTTCTCATGACCCTTCAACAGAACTGAGTGAAGCTTAGGAAAGGGGTGAAATATAAGCTGGTTTAAGGTGGAGGGTGGGGGGGAGACAAGTGGAGGGGGGGTGGTGTGGTTGTAGGGACAAGCAAGCAGTGATAGGAGCAGATAATCAAAAAATGTCACAGACAAAAGAACACAGAGGCATTGAAGGTAGTGATATTATCTAAACGAATGTGCTAATTAAGAATGGATGTTAGGGCACTCAAGGTACAGCTCTAGTGGGGATGGGGTGGAAAGGCTAGCAGGGCATAAAAGATTTAAGAATAATGGAAATAGGTGGGAAAAGAAAAATCTATATAAATTATTGGAAAAAACAAAAGGAAGGAGGAAGAAACAGAAAAGGGGTGGGGATGGAGGAGGGAGTTCAAGATCTAAAGTTGTTGAATTCAATATTCAGTCCAGAAGGCTGTAAATTGCAGTGAGGAAGTCACAGCCGAGGGCCGTGAATCAGCTGGAAGCGGAGCTCTGGGTCACCTGATCTTGATTTTCAGTATGTAAAATTTGGTAAGCGTGGATGTTCGTCACCTAGGTATTGATGAAACTAGGTAGCCGGTCACATGGTTAGTGGTCCGAAGACCTACCCTGAATCACATCATCTGAATGTGTGTTACTTTATTAATTATTTATTTACATTAACCCAAGAAAAAGCCGTATTAGTTAACATAAGGTTTGTTGACAATGTTGGGGTTGGACCTGAGAGAACGGAGTGCAGTAAGTTCAGAGAGAGACAGATTAGAATGGGTGAGAGGAGCAGAGAAATTGAGACGACTAATGTCGCACCGACAGTTCTCAATGAAAGGATCAAGAGAAGGTAAGAATCCAGAGGGAGGGGTCCAGGTGGAGGGAGAATATTGGAGGTGGGTAAAAGGATCCGTTGAACGGAGAGAGGACTCCTACCCTAAGAAGTGAGCACGGAGACGAAGACGGCGGAAGAAGAGTTCAGCGTCTTGCAGAACCCGAAATTCATTGAGATGAGGGCGTAAGGCGACACCAACACCCATCTAGGACCCTCCACCCCTGCCTGTCCCCACCCCTTCTTCCAATCCCAGCCCTGGCCGTGTATTCACTATACCCCCTGACCTTCTCCTCTCCGACGCTGAATGTTCAGTGCTCAGCAAAGGACTTAGTTTCATACCCTTACGCCCTCATCTCAATGAATTTCGGGCTCGGCACGATGCTGAACTCTTTTTCCGCCGTCTTCGTCTCCGTGCTCACTTCTTTGGGCAGGAGTGCTCTCCCCGTTCAAAGGATCCTTTTACCCACCTCCAATATTCTCCCTCCACCTGGACCCCTCCCTCTGGATTCTTACCTTCTCTTGATCTTTTCATTGAGAACTGTCGGCGCGACATTAGTCTCAATTTCTCTGCTCCTCTCACCCATTCTAATCTGTCTCTCTCCGAACTTACTGCACTCCGTTCTCTCAGGTCCAACCCCAACATTGTCATCAAATCCGCTGACAAGGGTGGTGCTGTTGTTGCCTGGCGCACTGACCTCTACCTCGTGGAGACTGAGCGTCAACTCGCAGACACTTCCTCCTACCTCTCCCTGGACCATGACCCCACCACTGAACATCAAGCCATTGTTTCCAGGACAATCACTGACCTCATCTCCTCTGGAGATCTTCCTCCCACAGCTTCCAACATGATAGTCGCCCAACCTCGGACGGCCCGCTTCTACCTCCTACACAAAATCCACAAACAGAACTGTCCCGGTAGACCGACCGTGTCAGCTTGCTCCTGCCCCACGGATCTCATTTCTCGTTATCTTGACTCCCTTCTCTCTCCCCTTGTCCAGTCCCTTCCCACCTACATCCGTGATTCCTCTGATACCTTACGTCACATCAACAATTTCCAGTTCCCTGGCCCCAACCGCCTCCTCATCACCATGGACGTCCAATCCCTCTACACCTCCATCCCCCACCGGGATGGTCTGAGGGCCCTTAGCTTCTTCCTCGAACAGAGGCCCAAGCAATCCCCATCCACCACTACTCTCCTCCGTCTGACTGAACTTGTTCTCACACTGAACAATTTCTCCTTCAACTCCTCTCACTTCCTATGGGAACCCGCATGGGCCCCAGCTATGCCTGTCTCTTTCTTGTTCCAGTCCTACTCCGGCCCCCTTCCACAACTCTTTCTCCGGTACATCTATGATTACTTCGGTGCTGCTTCATGCTCTCGTTGGGACTTGGAAAAATTTATTAATTTTGCTTCCAATCTCCACCCCTTCATCATTCTCACATGGTCCATCTCTGAAACTTCACTTCCCTTCCTTGACCTCTCTGTCTCGATCTCTGGTGATAGACTGTCACCAATATCCATTACAAGCCTACCAACTCCCACAGCTACCTCGACTACAGCTCCTCACACCCCACTTCCTGTAAGGACTCCATTCCATTCTCTCAGTTCCTTCGCCTCCATCGCATCTGTTCTGATGATGCTACCTTCAAAAACAGTTCCTCTGACATGTACTGCTCCTTCCTTAACCGAGGTTTTCCACCCATGGTCGTTGACAGGGCCGTCAACTGTGTCCAGCCCATCTCCCGTGCTTCCGCCCTCAAGCCTTCTCCCCCCTCCCAGAAACATGATAGGGTCCCCCTTGTCCTCACTTATCATCCCACTAGCCTCCACATTCAAAGGATCATCCTCCGCCATTTCCGCCAACTCCAGCATGATGCCACCACCAAACACATCTTCCCTTCACCCTGCCTGGCGGCATTCCGTAGGGATTGTTCCCTCCGGGACACCCTGGTCCACTCCTCCATCACCCCCTACTCCTCAACCCCCACCTATGGCACCTCCCCATGCCCACGCAAAAGATGCAACACCTACCCCTTCCACTTCCTCTCTCCTCACCGTCCAAAGGCCCAAACACTCCTTTCAAGTGAAGCAGCATTTCACTTGCATTTCCCCCAACTTAGTCTACTGCATTCGTTGCTCCCGATGCGGTCTCCTCTACATTGGAGAGACCAAATGTAAACTGGGCGACCGCTTTGCAGAACACCTGCAGTCTGTCCGCAAGAATGACCCAAACCTCCCTGTCGCTTGCCATTTTAACACTCCACCCTGCTCTCTTGCCCACATGTCTGTGCTTGGCTTGCTGCATTGTTCCAGTGAAGCTCAACGTAAACCCTAGGAACAACACCTCATCTGCCGACTAGGCACTTTACAGCCTTCCGGGCTGGCTATTGAATGCAACAACTTTAGATCTTGAACGCCCTCCTCCATCCCCACCCCCTTTCTGTTTCTTCCCCCTTCCTTTTGTTTTTTCCAGTAATTTATATAGATTTTTCTTTTCCCACCTATTTCCATCATTTTTAAATCTTGTATGCCCTGCTAGCCTTTCCACCCCACCCCCATTAGAGCTGTACCTTGAGTGCCCTACCATCCATTCTTAATTAGCACATTCGTTTAGATAATATCACCACCTTGAACGCCTCTGAGTTCTTTTGTCTGTGACATCTTTTGATTATCTGCTTCTATCACTGCTTGCTTGTCCCTACAACCACAGCACCCCCCACCCCACCACTTCTCTCCCTGCACTGCTTCCCCCCACCCCCCCACCTTGAACCAGCTTACATTTCACCCCTTTCCTAAGATTCACTGAGTTCTGTTGAAGGGTCATGAGGACTCGAAACGTCAACTCTTTTCTTCTCCGCTGATGCTGCCAGACCTGCTGAGTTTTTCCAGGTAATTCTGTTTTTGTTTTGGATTTCCAGCATCTGCAGTTTTTTGTTTTTACCTGTTAGAATTTTATAGTTTTCAATGAGATCCCGCCCCCCCCTCATTCTTCTGAACTCCAATGAATATAATCCTAATCGACTCAATCTCTTCTCATATGTCAGTCCTGCCATCCCAGGAATCAGTCGGGTAAACCTTCGCTGCACTCCCTCTATAACAAGTACATCCTTCTTCAGATAAGGAGACCAAAACTGCACACAATATTCCATGTGCGGTCTCACCAAGGCCCTGTACAATTTCAGCAAGACATCCCTGCTCCTGTACACGAATCTTCTGGCTATGAAGGCCAACATACCATTTGCCTTCTTTACCGCTGTTGCATCAGCGTGCTTACCTTCAGCAACTAGTGTACAAGGACACCCAGGTCTCGTTGCACATCCCCTCTCAATTTATAGCCGTTCAGATAATCTGCCTTCCTGTTTTTGCTACCAAAATGGATAACCTCACATTTATCCACATTATACTGCATCTGCCATGCATTTGCCCACTCACTCAGCTTGTCCAAATCACACTGATGTATCCCTGCATCCTCCTCACAGCTCACTCTTCCCCCAACTTTGTGTCATCTGCAAATTTGGAGATTTACATTTAATTCCCTCATCTAAATCATTAATATATATATTGTGAATAACTGGGGTCCCAACACTGATCCCTGCAGTACCCCACTAGTCACTGCCTGCCATTCGGAAAAAGACCCATTTATTCCTACTCTTTTTGTCCTGTCTGCCAACCAGTTTTCTATCCATCTCAATACACTACTTCCAATCCCATGCGCTTTAATTTTACATGCCAGTCTCTTATGTGGGACTTTGTTGAAAGCCTTCTGAAAGTCCAAATAAACCACATCCCTCATCAACTCTACTAGTTACATCCTCGAAAAATTCCAGCAGATTTGTCAAGCATGATTTCCCTTTCATAAATCCATGCTGACTCTGTCCGATTCTGCCACTGTTTTCCATGTGCTCAGCTATTAAATCTTTTATAATGGACTCTAGAATTCTCCCCACTACCAACGTCAGGCTGACTGGTCTATAATTCCCTGTTTTCTCTCTGCCTCCCTTTTTAAATAGTGGGGTTTCATTAGCTACCCTCCAATTTGTAGGATCTGTTCCAGAGTCTATAGAATCTTGGAAGATGACCACCAATGCATCTGCTATTTCTAGGGCCACTTCCTTAAGTACTCTGGGATGTAGATTATCAGGCATCAGCCTTCAATCCCATCAATTTCCCCAACACCATTTCCCTACTAATACTGATTTCTTTCAGTTCATCCCTTTCACTAAACTCTGTGTTCCTCAACATTTCTGGTATGTTATTAGTGTCCTCCTTTGTGAAGACAGAACCAAAGTATGTATTTAGTTGGTCAGTCATTTCTTTGTTCCCCATTATAAATTCCCCTGTTTCTGACTGTAAGGGACCTACATTTGTCTTCACCAATCTTTTTCTCTTCATATACCTATAGAAACTTTTACAGTCAGTTTTTATAATCCCTGCAAGCTTACTCTTGTACTCTGTTTTCCCCTTCTTAATCAATCCATTGGTCCTCCTTTGCTGAATTCTAAACTGCTCCCAATCCTCAGGTCTGTTGTTTTTTTCTGGCCAATTTGTATGCCTTTCTTTCATCTAATACTATCTCTTATTTCCCTTGTAAGCCATGGTTTGGCCACCTTTCCTGTTTTACTTTTGCGCCAGACAGGAATAAATAATTGTTATAGTTCACCCATGCGCTCTTTGAATGTTTGCCATTGCCTGTCTACCGTCATCCCTTTAAGTAACGTTTCCCAATCCATTATTGCCAACTAGCGCCTCATACCATCATAGTTTCCTTTATTAAGATTCAGGACCCAATTCTCAGAATCAAATATGTCACTCTCCATCTTGATGAAGAAGTCTATCGTATTATGGTCGCTCATCCCCAAGGGGCTTCGCACAACTAGATTGCCAATTACTCTTTTCTCATTTCACAATACCGAGTCAAGGATGGCCTGTTCTCTCGTTGGTTTCTCAATGTATTGGTGCAGAAAAACATCCTGTATACACTCCAGGAATTCCTCCTCTACGGTATTGTTACTAATTTGATTTGCCCAATCTATATGCATATTAAAGTCACCCATAATTACAGATGTTCCTTTATTTCATGCGTCTCTAATTTCCTGTTCAATGCCATTCCCAGCATCACCTCTACAGTTTGGGGGTCTATATACAACCCCCACTAACGTTTTTTTGCCCCTTAGTGTTTCTCAGCTCTGTCCATACAGATTCCACATCGTCGGAGCTAATATCATTCCTCACTTTTGCGTTAATTTCCTCTTTAACCAGCAATGCAACTCCACCGCCTTTTCTTTTTTGTCTGTCCTTCCTACATACTGAATACCCCTGATGGTCAGTTCCCATCCCTGGTCGCCCTGCAGCCATGTCTCCATAATCCCGACTATGTCATACCTGTTTACATCTATTTGCGTGGTTAATTCATCCACTTTATTGTGAATGCTCCTCGCGTTAAGGCACAAAGGCTTGTCTTTTTAACATTACTTGCCCCGTTCCCACTATTTTTCACTGAGGCCCTGTTTGATTCTTGCCCTTGATTTCTCTATCACTTTTCTTATCCTGCTTCCTGTCTTTTGTTCTTGTCTTTGATTCCCCTTAATCTGACTCCTTGCATCGGTTCCCATCGCCCTGCCATTTTAGTTTAAACCCTCCCTTACCACTCCAGCAAATGCTCCCCCTAGGACATTAGTCCCGGTCCTGCCCAGGTGTAACCCGTCCAGTTTGTACTGGTCCCACCTGCCCCAGAACTGGTCCCAATGCCCCAGGAATCTGAAACCCTCTGCTTCACACCATCTCTTCAGCCATGTATTCATCTGATATAGCCTGCTATTTCTACTCTGACTGGCACATGGCACTGGTAGTAATCCTGAGATCACTACCTATGAGGTCCTACTTTTCAACTTACTTCCTAACTCCCTATATTCTGCTTTTAGGACCTCATCCCTTTTTTTACCTATGTCATTTGTACCAATGTGTACCACAACCACTGGCTGTCACCCTCCCCCTTCAGAATGTCCTCAAGCCGCTCTGAGACATCCTTGACCCTAGCACCAAGGAGGCAACATACCATCCTGCTGTCTCATTTGCGGCCACAGAAACGCCTATCTATTCCCCTTACAATTGAATCCCTTATAACTATTGCATTCCCACACATTTTAATCCTCCCCTGTGCTGCAGAGCTGTGGCTGTTGCTGCTTTCGTCTGAGAGACTATTCCCCCCAACAGTATCCAAAGTGGTATGTCTGTTTTGCAGGGGAATAGCCACAGGAGATTCCTGCACTGCCGTCCTAGTCCTCTTGCTTTGCTTGGTGGTGACCCCATTTCCTTTTTGCCTGTGGACTCTTTAGTCTGCTGTGTGACCACTTCTCTATACGTGCTATCCACGATATTCTCCACCTCGCGGATGCTCCACAGTGTCTCCAGCTGCCGCTCCAGCTCCAAAACCCAGGCTCCCAGGAGCTGCAGCTGACTGCCTCTAGGTGCTGCTGACTGCCTGTCCCAGAGTCCTCCTCTCGCTTTCTCCTGTTCCTTCATTGGAACAGTCCAGGAGTCTGAGGACAGAGAGATCAGACTGGGAGCAAGGTGGAGAATTAAAATGACAGGCCACCAGAAGCTTGGGGTCATGCTTGCAGACTTCTCAGAAGTGTTGCACAAAGCAGTTTACTCTGCTCAATGTAGAGGAGACCATATTGTGAGCAGCAAATACAGTATTTTAAATTGAAAGTACACATGAACCACTGTTTCACCTGGAAGAGCATTGGCACCTTGGTAGTGAGAAGAGAGGAGATAAAAGGGCAAGTGTTGCATCTCCTGTTCTTGCATGACTAAGTGCCACGGGAAGGGGAGAGAGTATTGGGGGGATGATTGAGGAGATGATCAGGGTGCTTGGGAGGGAATGCTGAAAGGAGAGGAGACAAGATGTGTTTGGCTGGAGATGATGTAGAATGATGCATTGAATGTGGAGGCTGATGGGTTGGAAGATGAGGAGGAACCATAATGTGGTTTGGGGTGGTGGTGAGAGCAGGGATGCGGGTAGTGAAGTGGACGTGGTTGGGGCAGGTAGAGAAATCGACAGTAACGATAAAGGGAGACATCTGAAGCACTGATATTTAAGGTTGCATTGTCAGAACAGATGTGATAGAAGTAAACTGGGAGAATGAAATGAGGCCCTTATAGAAAGCAGGACATCAGGAAATGTAGTTGAGGTAGTTGTTGGAGTCAGTGGGCTTAAATGGAAATTGATTGATAGCCCATCTCCAGAAAAGGAAAAGGATGTTGAGGAAAGGAAGAGTTAGAGATGGGTCGAGTGATGGCAAAGGAAGAGTGGAAATTGAAAGCAAAGTTGGTGACGTTTTGCAGTTAAGGGTGAGATAGGAATTAGCACCAATGTTCTGTCTAAGCTGAACGTGTGTATGACCACACAGCAGTCAGGAATGTGCTGCACAAGAAACAAACAGGCCTTGCAGAAACAATGTTCCCTTCAAAGGTGCACATGCAAAGCTGCCTTACCAATCTTAAAAGCAGCCGCTCATAGCAAATAGAAATTACTGGGACCCTTGATGCAGTCATTAAGGTACTAGAAAAAAGAAGTGAGGGAGGGAGCCTGAGTAGCACTGGAACAAAGAATGTTTCTCACATCCCATAAAAAGGCAGACACACCAAGGACCCATACAGATTCCCATAGCAACACCTTTTAGTTGAAAGAAGTGAGTGGAGCAAAAAAAGTTCTTCGAGGTGAGACATCTTGCATGTGTGCTTGTTTTTGGAATGTAACTGATTTTATCGGGACTTTTTTTTTTCCACACCCTGGTAGTTAATATTTTTGAATGGTGCCTGGGCTGCTTTTTTTCTACAAATGGATATAGTTAAATTGATTTCACTATATCTTTATCATGATTTCCTTCAGCCATCTCTGCAGTGATGGCAGAGTGCTAGAGATATGCTTCTTACAGTTGCATTATCCAGTACAAGTCATTACTATGTCTAAGGCTATCTGCTAGGTCAGTTCCATTGTTGACATGTAACCTGTCTTATCCTGCAGGTTGGACTCACAACAACCCTGGCCATCCTCCTCCATGAAGTTCCACATGAGGTGAGTGAGCTCATACTTCATGTGAATAATTGACCCTTTCAAAACTTCCTTTTTAAAAAATGTTTCCTTAGTACAGGGCACTGCCATTTCCCCCCTTCCTCTTCTATTCCAACAGAAATACCTCTTTTGGATGGGCAGATGGCAAGGAGGGCAGACATCCCCATAGCATACATAGTTAAGCATGAAGCTGCCGTAGTCTTGCTCATAGACTCATAGAATGGTTACAGCACAGAAGGAGGCCATTCAATTCATTGTCTGTGCTGGCTCTGTGCAAGAGTAACACAGCTAGTCCCACCCCCCTGCCCTTTCCCCTTAGCCCTGCATTTCTTTTCTCTTCAGGTGCTTTTCCAATTCCCTGTTGAAAGCAATTGTCTGCCTCCAGCACACTCAGGCAATGCATTCTAGATCCTAACAGCTCGCTGTGTAAAAAACTTTTCTCATATCACCATTGCTTCTTTTCCCAATTGCCTTAAATTGGTGTAAGATCATAAATTAGAAGACCAATTCTGTACACAGTAATCTAGTCTCACCAATGTCCTGTACAGTTGTAGTAAGACTTGCCTAACTTTATATTCCACCCCCCTTACAATAAAGGCCAACATTCCATTTGCCTTCCTAATTACTTGCTGTACCTGCATGCTAACTTTTAGTGATTCATGTATGAGGACACTTAGATCCCTCTGTGCTGCAGCATTCTGCAGTTTCCCTCCATTCAATAATTTTCTGTTTTTCTATTCTTCCTGCCAAAGTGGACAACCTCACATTTTCCCACGTGATACTCCATCTGCCAAATTTTTGCCCACTCACTTAACCTATCCCTTATCCTGTTGCAGACTCTTTGTATCCTCCTCACAACTTGCTTTCCTACCCTTCTTTGTATCATCTGGCAAATCTGGTCACTTTATCCAAGTCATTGATATAGATAGTAAATAGCTCAGGCCCCTGCACTGATCCCTGTAACACTCCACTCATTACAGTTTGCCAGCATAAAAATGATCCTTTTATCCCAACACTATCCATGCTAATATATCACCCCCAACACCATGAGCTCTTATCTTGTGCAGTAACCTTTGGTGTGACACCTTATCAAATGCCTTTTTGGAAATCTAAATACACTATTTCTACTAGTTCCCTGTTATCCACCCTGCTTAATACATCCCCAAAGAATTCTAATAAATTTGTCAAACATGATTTTCCTTTCACAAAACCACATTGACTCTGCCTGATTATGTAATGATTTTCTAAATGCCCTGCTACCACTTCCTTAACAATGGATTCTAGCATAGGTGTTAAGCTAACTGACCTATAGTTTCTGCTTTCTGTTTCCCTCTTTTCTTGAATAAAGCTTTTCCAGTCCACTGAGGCCTTTCGGGAATCTAGAGAATTTTGGAAGATTACAACCAATGCATTCACTATCTCTGCAACTACTTCTTTTAAGACCCTAGGATGCAGGCCATCAGGTCCAGGGGACTTGTCAACCTTTAGTCCCATTAGTTTTCCTAGCACTTTTTCTCTCGTGATCGTGATTGTTTTCAGTTCCTCCCTTCCTTTTGCCTCTTGACTTTCTACTATTCTTGGGATGCTTCTTGTGTCTTGTACTGTGAAGACAGATCCAAAATACTTGTTCAAAGGCTCTGCCATTTCCTTGTTTCTCATTTTAATTTCCCAGTCTCACCTTCTGAGGGACCAATGTTCATTTAGCTACCCCTTTATTTTATATTTGCAGAAGATTTTACTGGCTGTTTTTTAATTTCTTACACAATTATTCCAATTTCTCCCCCTTTATTAGTTATCCTTTGCTGGTTTCTAAAATGTTCCCAATCTTCTGACCTACCACTAATCTTTGCAGCATTGTGTGTCTTTTCTTTCAATCTGATACCATCCTTAACTTACTTAATTAGCCACGAATGGTGCATCCTTCTCATAGAGTCTTTCGTTCTCAGTGTCCTCTGGTTCTTGATACTTGCGCCAATGCGAACATTTCCTCTCCCTATCTACTGTCTAGACCCCTCATAATTTTGAACACTTCTATCAGACTTCCCCTCAACCTTCTCTGAGCCACCCCAGCTTCTTCAGTTTATCCACATAACTGAAGTCCTTTATCCCTGGCACCTGAATTCTCATAAATTCTTTCTACACCCACTTTAAAGCCTCCACACCATTCATGAAATGTAGTGCCCAGAATTGGATAGAATACTCCAGTTGAGGCCCAACCAATGTTTTATAAAGGTTTATCATTACGTTTGTACTCTCTGCCTCCATTTAAAAGGCCCAGGATCCTTTACACTTTTTTTAAGCCAATTTTTCAACCTGACTTAACCATCTTCAATTTGTGCACATGTACACCCAGGTCCTTCTGCTCCTGAACCCCCTTTGGAATTGTACCCTGTATTTCATATTGCTTTTCTTTGTTCTTCCTACCAAAATGAATCATCTCATACTTCTCTGCATTAAATTTTATCAGCCATGCGTCCGCCATATTCACCAGCCTGCCTATGTCCCCTTGAAGTTTATGTTTAACCTCCTCACAGATCACAGTGCTTCCAAGCTGTGTATCAGCTGCAAATTGTGAAATTGTGCCCTGTACACCCAAGTCGAGGCCATTAATATTGATCATGAAAAGCAGCGGTCCTCGTCCTGGCTCTTGGGGAAACTCCACTGTATGTTTTCCTCCAGCCCTCTGTGAACCATTTACCACTACTGTGTCCTATCACTCAGCAAACTTTGTAATTGGGCCACTGTCCTTTTATTCCATGGCTTTCAACTTTGCTGGCAAGTCTATTATGGAGAACTGTATCAAATGCCTTTTGGAAGTCCATAAATACCTGATCAACTGCATTAACCTCAACAACCCTCTCTGTTAGCTTTGCAAAAAACTCAATCAAGTTAGTTAAAGCCAATTTACCTTTAACAAATAGTGTTGGCTTTCCTTAACTAGTTTGCCCCAGATTATCATCTCTAAACTTACCCACCACTGAGGTTAAACCGACTGACCTGCAGTTGCTGGCCTTATCCTTACACCCATTTTTGAACAAGGATGTAACATTTGCAATTCTCCAGTCCTCTGGCACCACCCACACATCTAAGGAGGATTGGAAGATTATAGCCTGAACCAGTGCAATTTCCACTCTTACTTCGCTCAGCATCCTTGGATGCAACCTATCTGGTCCTAGTGACTTGTCAACTTTATGCACAGCCAGACTTTTTAATACCTCCGTCTGGTCCATCACTGTTACCTGTTGCTCTCCAGCACTGTTTTCCCCTCAGGCATGTCTTCATAATCACACCCTCCAGTCAATGTCCCAGATTCCTACATCACCACTCTTGGGTACCCCCTGTCCCACTGGCAGGGCAGACCCACCAGAGGTGGCAGCACAGCAGTATACAGTCCGCTGGGAGTTGCCCTCTGAGTCCTCAACATTGACTCCGGACTCAGGGAAACCTCCTGCTGATACCACCTACTGCCTCCTCTTAGCTGATGAATCAGTATTCTTCCATGTTCAACACCACTTGGAAGAAGCACTTCTCGTAACAAGGATTCTGAGTATACTCTAGGTGGAAGACATCAATGTCTCTGAGTGGTCTAGTAGCACTACTCCTGACTGAGTTGGCCAAGTCCTGAAGGACATTTCTGCCAAACTGAGCCCATGGCAGATGGTGAGAGAATTAACACAAGAAAAACACCCATTTGATCTCATTCTCCCCAATCTACATGTCGCAGATGCATCTGTCCATGGCAGCATGGGTAGGAGCAACTACAGTTTGTGGAAACACACCCCCAAAGTGTTTTGCAACACTACATTGCGCTAAATGAGATGGATTCAGAACAGATCTAGCAACTCAAAACTGGGCAGCCAGTGGGCCTTCAAAAGCAGTGGAATTGTACTCCATCACAATCTATAACCTTAGGACAGCATGCAAACAGCAGCATCAGATGTAGCTAAAAATGAAGTACCAACCTGGTGAAGCTACAAGACATAACTAAATGCATGCTAAACACAGAAGCAGCTTGCTATAGACAGTGCTAAGCAATCACTCAGCCAACAGATCAGATCAAACTTCTGCAGTCCTGAGAATGGTAGTGAATAATTAACCATGTAATGGGTTGAAGGAGGCTTCATGAGTATTCCCATCCTCAATAATCCTGGAACCCAGCACATCAGCGCAAAGAATAAGGTCAAAGCATTTGTAACCATCTTCAGCCAGAAGTGCCAAGTGATGTTGCACCTCAGGGTCTTGCTTCATGCGATCAAGGAATAGCTGAGCGCACTAGACCTTGCAAAGTCTGGAGATCCTGACAACATCACAGCTGTAATGCTGAAGACTTCTGCTCTAGAACAGGCTGCACCCCTAGCCAAGCTGCTCCACTACTGCTGCAACACTGGCATCTACCCAACAATGTGGAAAATTGCCCAGGTGTGTCCTGTCCACAAAAAGCAGGACAGATCTCATCCCTTCAGTAGCATTTACTCATTGATTCTCAGTTTGTGATCTGCCAGGAACACTTAGATCCAGACTGCGTTATAGTCTTAGTAGAAGTGTGGACTAAAAGCTGAATTCCAAATGTGAGATGAGAGTGACAGCCATCAAGACAGCATTTAACCAAGTGTGGCATCAAGGAGCCCTAGAAAATTTGCTGTCAATGGGAATTGAGAAAAACTCTCCAGTGGCTGGAGTGATACATACATTGTTCAAAATAAGATGGCTTGGCTGTTGGAGGTCATCTTAGAAAATTGCTGCTTGAATTCCTCGGGATAGTGTTCTAGGTGCAAGCATCTTTAGCTGCTTCTTCAATGATCATTTCGCCGTCAGAAGTGGGGATGTTTGTTGATAATTGCAGAGTCGACTTCCATTAGCAAATTCTCTGTTCATGAAGCAGTCCATGCCCTCATGCAGCCAGACCAGGACAGTGTTCCGGACTTGAGCTGATGAGTAGCAAGTATCTTGCCTAGTGAAGGTGTGCCCTATTCATATCTTCAAACGTGGATTACACTCGGTATATAATTTTCTGGAACCATCTTTTATTTGAAAATGGGCACTAACAAGACTGTTAAGCTGGCTGCAAAGGGTCAGGTGCCTTTTGCATTTTCTGCACAGACAAAGGATTAACTCTGACTGAAAGTGCCTCTGAAAAGTTCTCAAATGCAAATGGGGTTCTCAAGTGCAAAGTGACCATCCTTACCAGCTCAATGGAAGAGATCTAACAAACAATGGCTGTGGATGTGTCAGAGCCATGAGGGTGGAATGTCAAATAAGGTCTTCCAGTGACCTAATTGTAGCTGATAAGTTGATGGGTTATATTTCCCCCACTCCCACACCCCTCGTGTATCAATTATCCAGGCTCCAAACCATTATGTGGACAACAGAAGTTGATCATATAACCAAAACTGTCTTCAGATAACAAATTATATTTATCTCAGGACCCAGAGAAAAACTCAAGCTGTCTGTGCAGCATGGGCTGCAAGACAGCAACAGCAGAAAAGGCAGTAAGTAGATCCACACCTTTTAAAATTGGAGAATGTTGCATTTAAATAATCTCCCAGCCTGATTCATATTCCAAGCCCACCTGTAAAGAAACTTTATGATCTGGTAAGAAGAAATTACAAATGATTAATGTCACGACCTGCTGAGCATCCATCTCTTGGAGGGAATCCTACAATAATCCCTGATATCCGACTAGTTATTGAAACCACTTAAAATACCCATCGGGTCCACAGCTACTGTTTTCCTACAATGAACCAAACTTTTCTTTTGTTTACAACTTGTAAAAGTGCATTATTCTCTTGAACTGTATCTTTCTCGTGTGTGTACGAATGATGTAGCCTTTAGATTTTCAGTTTGAATGCGCAAATAAATAATCCTCTTTATTTAAACCCACAAAAGCTTGCTGCTGTTATTTAAAGTGACCACACACTCCAGGGGCTAAGAAACACACACATCTTCCTTTCCAACAACACACTGATTACACTTTAAGGGAAAAGGGTACAAGGGTTTCAGTTCTCACCCAACCCTGTCTGTAACACAAGTAACATTCACACAAGTGCCAGGCAATGACCATCTCCAACAAGAGAGAATCTAACCATCTCCCCTTGTTATTCAATGGCATTACCACTGCTGAATCCCCACTGTCAACATCTTGAGGGGTGACATTGACCAGAAACATAACTGGACCAGCCTATAAATACTGTGGCAATAACAGCAGGTCAGAGGCTAGGAATTCTGTGGCAAATGACTCACCACCTGACTCCCAGAGCCTGTCCACCATCTACAAGGCACAAGTCAGGAGTGTGATGCAATATTCTCCACTTGCCTGGATGAGTGTGGTTCCAACAACACTCAAGAAGCTCGACGACATCCAGGACAAAGCCTGTTTAATTGGCATTCCATTTATTACTTATACGTTCACTCACTCCATCATTGGCACATCATGGCTGCAGTGTGTACCATCTACAAGATGCACAGCAACAATCTGCCATGACAACTTCAACAGTAGTTTCCAAAACTCTGACCTAGGACATGGGCGACAGATAGGCAAGAACACTTGAGAGTTCCCCTCCAAGTTGCGTACCATCCTGATTTGAAATTATATCACTGTTCCTTCATCGTTGTTGGGTCAAAGTTCTGGAACTGCCTTCTTAACAGCACCATGGATGTACATTTTCTACATGGACTGTAGCTGTACAGAAAAGCTGCTCACCACTACCTTCCCAAGGACAAATGGGATGATCAACAAATGCTGAATTTGTCACTGAGGCTCATATTCCATGACTGAATATAAAAATACTTCTGCTGCCCTTAGTCGCCAGCTATTATAAGCACTCTTGACTTATCCAGTCATTTTGAGCTGGAGATGGAAAATGCAGGCCATAATACTAGTGTAGTGACCTGACTCAAACTGTCATTAAGAAATAAATTCAAAAGCAGTGCATGTTGGAACTGAAAATAGAAAATGCTCCAAATACACAGCAAGTTATGCAGAATCTGTATAGAGGAAGCCAGCTATGAAACATTAACTCTTTCATCAGATCAGAAAATTGTTGAAATGTAATAGGTTTAAGGAGGTGAAAGGGAGAGAGGGTGGAAAAAAACAAAAGGGAAGGTCTATAGTACGGTGGAAGATGGAAGATGTTAAATGACTAAAGAGTTGGTGGAAATAAAGGGAGTAGTAATGGGACAGGTAAAGAAACAAAAGATGTGGCCAGAGGAGGTGTGAAAAGCAGAATGATACACAGCTGCTGTCCAAAAGAAAAACCAGGTTAAGACCGAAACATGCAAAGAAAGTGAGACAAAATGGAAAAGGTTGAACTTGAATGTTGAGTGCAGAAGGTTGTAAAGTGCCTAGTCAAAAGATTCCTCGAGCTTGTGCTGAGCAACATTGGAACACTGCAATAGGCTGAGAACAGAGGGGTCAGCATCAGAGCCAAATGATGAATTAAAATGAAAAGCCACCTGAAGCTCAGGGTCATTCTTGTGAACTGAGCAGAGGTGTTTCGCAAGACGTTTGGTCTCCCCAATTTAGAGGAGAGTGCATTGTGAGGAGTGAATGCAGTTGGAAGTACATGTTTCCAGGTGAAGCAGTGATTTACATTTCTGAAACAGGCATTCCTTTTGTTAGGAAACCAAGATAATTTAAGTAAGCTATATTTATATTTGTGGGTTTTAGAAAAAAGGCATATCTTTAAGTTTAAGTTCAATTTATACTTTTTTCTACTTGCGGGTTAAAAGGTGAAACCTGGGATCTAGTTTCATTTTTGAGTGGAGACAGCAGATCTAAAACACAATGTATACCTGCATTTCTAATGAGTTTTATGACCCTTGAAGTGGAGAGCTGTGTTATCAACTGGGGGAGAGGGAGATAATGGTTTAAGAAAGTTAAAACAAGGTTTAAAAAAACTGTGCTGTTGCCTAGCAACAGGGTTCCGGAGAGGGAGGTCCTACACATACACGCGGCGCACATAAAACTAAAAAAGCAGTTTCACTTCAGTTTGAGTTCTATTGAAGCCAGAACTCCAGAAAGGCTGGACAGGTAGCAAGTCCCAAACTAAAGTTGAAGCCAGCTGCCAAGAGAGGCTGGACAGTATAGGAAACTGCAGAAGCTGGTTCTAGAAACTAAAGAAGTTCCCAAATTGGGAACAGGGAAGATCCAAGAGGACAGTCTAGTCAAAAGACAAGGACAGGAATCTAGAGAAGGTCCTGTTCTGTGGAAGTGAAAGTAAGGAGTGGAGAGGAAGGCTTCAAGCTTAAAGGGAAGAAAGCTGCAGGATGCAAATTTAAAGCGATATAGGCATACAAAAAGCCATTAGTTCCAAGGAGACAACTGAAAGTCTGAAACTCTTTACTATGAATATGTGAAGCAGTGGCGTACTGTTAGCATGGCTGAGTCAGAGAGAGTGTGTGTGGAAGAAAGCTTGAATGCATGTGGCAATCTAAGGGAGAGGAACACTGGAAGGAGAGTTCGAAACCCTGGAGGTGGACCCTTGTGGAAGGCATTTGAGAGACAATTCCAAAGTGAGTTCTTCAAGTGTGGAGATTGGAAACCCTCGTGTGAAAGACAGAATTCACTGAGACCGGTTGGCTCAAGTGGGGAAGTTGATGACAGATCTGTAGCATCTGTTTGGGGTGTGATCTGTCACTTGGTTTCAGTGTGTGGTCTGTCTGACCACAGGTCACCTATTGGTTTACATGAACCGTGTACTTATTGTGAACATTAGAGTATTAGACAGTTTTTGTAATTTGTGTTATCCTTACAAATCTGTATAATCTGTAAAGGTATAATTGTGGGTGAAGGGGTATTGTAATATAGTTAATCTTTTCTTGTTTAATAAATGTTTTATTCTTATTTGTTAAAAGCTCATCAGCAGACTCCTATGACTCTGTTCAGTAGCCACCCTCCACATGTCTAAACAAAAAGTAAAAGTCATGACCTATCAAGCCAGGTTCCACCCTGGGATCAGGCTTGTTCAGAAGTAACATCAGCTGGGATCGTAACACTTTTAAACCACAGAAATCTCCTGCCTAATGTTTTTCTTGCATCTTATTGTTTTGTCCAGAGATGAATTTCCCTTGGTAAAGATTTAAAGCCAGAATTTTGGATTCCCTCTGGAAAAATTAATCTGAGTGAACTTGGCCTGACTGACTGCTTCACTGTTTAACCCATAGGTCGGAGATTTTGCCATCCTGCTCAGGGCAGGATTTGATAGATGGAGTGCAGCAAAAATGCAGCTGACAACTGCGTTTGGAGGAGTGCTGGGGGCCTGCTTTGCCATGTGTGCACAGTCTCCAGAAGGGGCAGGTACTGTTTAATCTGCTTAATGTAAATGAGAAACTTGGCAATGCGGTGGGGAGGAAAGCGAGAGAGAGCCCCATTATTTCTCATTTTGTTTGAGTCTTGAAAAGGACCCAATGTAGAGCTGTGCACTCAGTCTGCTCTCTCCATTTTTCACTCACCCCATCTTCCCCTGCTCAAGTACCCGCTCTCTATATTCCTGTCTTTTTCTGTTTTCCCCACTCCCTTTGGGAACTCCCAACCCCCATCAATGCATCCCACTCTGGGTTCCCTCCCCTCCCCTCCCCTCCCCTATCCCAAACGAAGTTCTTCTGGGTTCTGTCACTTTCACATACCCCCTCCCCTCCCTCTGGGTTCTCTCTGCCCCAGTCCACACCACCAGCCCTCCCCCACCAAATTCCCCTCAGTTCTCTCCCCTTCCCCCACTCCCTCTGGGCCTTTCGCTTCCTTCACCCCTCTCTGGGTCCACACCATCCCTCACGCCCTCTCTCTCTGAGTCCTGCCCGCTTCCCCGACTGTCCCCTCTCTCTCTCTGGGCCCTCCTTTTGCCCCACCCCCCTCTCTCTGGGTCCTCCCCCCATCCCCTCTCTGAGTCCTCTCTGAATCTTCATCTTCCCCTAAGCCTTCACCTTCCCCCACATACTCTGTCTGGATCCTCCCCCTCTCTCTCTCATTGGGTCTTGCCCTTACCCCAGCCCCTCTCTCTCTGGTTCCTCACCTTCCTCAGCCCCTCTGAGTCCTCACTTTCCCCCACCTCCTCTCTTTGACTGAATCCACCCCATACTCCATCTCCCCTCTCCCTCTCCCTCTGCTCACCTTCCCCCACCCCCTCTATGTCTGGGTCCTCACCTTCCTCTTCCCTCTCTAGGTTCTCTCCCCTTCTCATCAACCCTCACCCCCACCACGCAATGCTCCCTCCGCTCAACACTTCTGCCCTCAACATTCCCTCCCCACACACCTCTGTCTTGGGTTCTCTCCCTTCCCCCTTTCAGTTCTCTCTTTTTCACATTCTCCATTACCTACTTTCTCTGGCTTTGTGTCTCACTTGCCATTCCACTGTGTAGAGGCCAATTCTTCCCCACGTTGTGAACTCCTATCTCTGCCCCACGCTCTCATTCTTATGCACTGCATCCCCCACCCCACCACCAAAACACACCTCTGCTCTCCCCTCTGTAGCCCACCACACTCTGACCAACACCGGTCCACACCTTCCCTCCCTGATGCCACCCCTGGCCCGCCTGCTGCTCCTTTCCTCTCTGAACCCCACCCCTCTCTGACAGCCCCCTCCCTCTCCCTCTCTGATGCCCTCCTGGCCTTCCCCCTCCCCCTCTGCCCTCACCAGCCTGCCCACTCCCTCTCTGACTTGCCCTCCTGCAGCCTACCCCATCCCCTCTAGCTGTCTGACACCTGTTGGCCTGCCCCCTCCCTCTCTGATGGTCCCGCCCCCACTCTTTCTGACTAACCCCCTGCAGCCCACCCCCCCTTCTCTGATGCTCCCCCTCGGCCCACCCACCCCCTCTCTCCCTGACGCTCCCCCACAATCCGCCGCCCACCCCCTCCCTGACCCACCCCCACGGTCCGCCCGCCCACCCCCTCTCTTCCTGACCCCCACGGTCCGCCCGCCCACCCCCTCTCTCCCTGACCCTCCCCCATGGCCCGCCCACCCTCCCCCTCTCTCTCTCTGACGCTCCCCCATGGCCAGCCAACATGTCCCCTCTGTCTCTGGCCAGCTCACCTGACCCCCCCACTCCCACCACCACCAACTCCCCCAAGCCACTCCCTGTCATTTGCCGCACACAGGTAATTCTATATTCTGTGACACGTTCATATATAAGGTGTGTCTCAGGAACTCAGTAGCCTGTCTTTATAATTCTCATGCATCGAGCTCTTTTTACAGGGGACAGTGTAGCTTGGATTTTACCATTCACTTCAGGAGGATTTCTGTACATTGCTCTGGTTTCTGTGGTACCTGACCTCCTTCAGGAAAAGGATGTGTGGTAAGTAATCATTCCTGTCAGAGGCTCCATATAGTGTCTCTGTTGTTTTTGGAAATGTTGGGCAGAGAGATGAAGTAAAACCCAGACCTTCCCGCTCATCAGAGAGATGATATAAGTTTGATGACCTTCACATCCTGGTGTTAACAGTTTTATAATGCTAGTGCTTAATGCTTGACTCCATTGTGCTTACATGGGAGGGGAGTGTTGAGCCATCCCAGCCGTATGGTATAACTGCACTTTTACACTACAAGTGATGGAGGACAGAGTTGAAGCAGATTGGTTTTGCTTTGGACAGGTTGGAGGAAAAGGTCATGTTTACTAGTGGGAATGTTGGTAAGGATTGTTGTACTTCATGGCCACTGACTTGGTTTCTTTGCAGGGAATAAATGGTACTCACTGAGTCTCCAAGAACAGGTCCTAATTATTTGGTATTTCCCCAGTTTCAGGCAGAAGCTGAATACCTCATGACTTGACTGCAGTGTGTTCACATGTATTTCTGTCACATCTTTGTTGTACTTCAATAGTTTGTACTAGCCTGCTTGTAATGGGAAACCTCACCTGTTGACAGGCCCAGCAAGCAATGAACTCGGCTCCTAGAGTCATCTCCTAGAATGTGGTCCAGAACAGCTGGATGTCAGAACAGCTATGACCAAAATACGTGCAGAGTGTCCTTCTGGGCAAAAACCATTCAACGGTTATCTGGTATCAAAGGATGAAGAATGTTGTTTGAAGACCCAAGTAACAGTTAAGGGGTCTTCACATTCTCCTGGTCCGATTCCATATAAAGTGGGGTACACTCAATCATAAACAGCAGTACTTCACATTCTGCCTCTCCTGCCTCCTTTCATATTCCTATACAACTTTCTGTATAAAACATTGGCTGTAAAAACCTATCTGATACTTTCTGTTTCAAATGAAAGGCTCATGCCACTGTGTTGTAGTCTCAACTTAGTTTAAGGCAGCAGTACATCCACAGTGCAAAACTGCCCCTAATTGGGCTTAAGCTGGCAACTTTCTGAGGTAGATGTGAAAAGTGGAACAATATAAATGTGATACAATAAGGTCTACTCTTCAATGACTGGAGTTAAGTAATAAAAGCAGAAAATGGTGGAAATATTCAGCAGTTCTGTCAGCATCTGTGGAGAAAGAAACAGTGCATGTTTAAGGTTGATCTTTTGTCATAACTGCTCTAACAAAAAGTAATTGATCTTAAATGTTAACTCTGTTTCTCTGTCCACTGATGTTGCCAGACCCACTCAGTATTTCCACTATTTTTTGTATTTATTTCAGACTTCCTGGATCTGCAGAACTTTGCTTTTGTATTGGGGTTAAGCTATGTTCCCCAAGGGTCTAGGGCAATAATTATCCCCCAGCCAGCATCAATGAGTAATTATCTGTTTGTTTATCACTGCTGTTTGAGGGACTTGACTGAAGCAATTTGATTGCTATGTTTTTCACAATAGTAACTAAATTTCAAAATTACATAATACACTGTAAAGCACTTTGGGACATCCTGACATCATGAATGTGCTGTGTCGATGTAAGTTGGTTACAGCTAACTAGTGCTGTACCTGTCCTGGGAGTGTTTGATGGGGACAGTGTAGAGGGAGCTTTACTCTGTATTTAACCCTGTGCTGGACCTGTCCTGGAAGTGTTTGATGGGAACAGTGTAGAGGGAGCTTTACTCTGCATCTAACCCTGTGCTGTACCCATCCTGGGAGTTTTGATGGAGACAGTGTAGAGGGAGCTTTACTCTATATCTAACCCTGTGCTGTACCTGTCCTTAGGAATGTTTGATGTAGGTAGTAATGAGGAATTTTATGCTTTATGCTATCTATCTGTACCTAACATGTTTGGTCCTGATTTATCACCATAAGCACAAAGATTGTTTTTTGAAGAATGTTGGAAAAGCTTTGCTTTCTGTTTGTCTACTCTTGCTTTTCTGCAGTTGGTAAATGTATTTGCATTATTACCATCTCTGTGAGGGTTTAGAATACGTAGAAACCTTAAAGTGATCTTTAGTGTGTCCCAGTCATCTGCTTGTTTGTGAATGTGTGGAGAGTCCTCAGATTAAGACTTACATTTATGTTGCTTCTCATCCTCTCCTCCGAATTTCCCAAAGTGCTTTGCAACTAGTGTATTCCATTTTGGGAATGTCATCACTGTTACAGTGCCCAACATACCAAAGTTTTCTTTGATCACCATGCTTTTTCCTAACCCCTGCAGAATTAACCTGAGAATTTACTTACTTTGTGCTTTTGCTGCATGATGCATGTGCTGCACATAAATCATCCTCTGTACTCAAATAAGTCAAGCCAGAGACTCTGTCCTGAGGCCTACTACCTTGTTTTCAGCCACAGATTTCTGTGCATCAGCTACCAAAGCAGTAAATGATTCTGGGAAAAGAAGTGGATTTCTGATAGGCAGGGAATTGCACGCACTGCACTTGTATTCTTCAGAGATTCCCTTTGCAGTACCCGCATTTTTGATCTTTGTGTGTTTCAGGAACTCTGTGTATCAGATGTTGCTGCTGTTCAGTGGGATCGGAGTCATGATGCTGGTCTCTGCCATTATCTAACTGAGGTCCAGACCAGAGTGCCATTTCAGTACAACCTAGGGAAGGTGACCTGCAGACAACTGATCAAGATACTGTACAAGTATGAAAAAAATATTGATGTTCTTCCCTCAAGTCTAAACGGAGCAATGCAAAATGACTCGTAAACTCCAGTAAAATGCTGAACCAAAGAAAAATGCAATAAACCAGATGTTGCACAACTAGGAACAGCCACTATACAATTGATGGTGCTTCAATGTCAGACAACCAAGCCCTTGGCTTACCTAACCAAGTTTGTTGCTTTGTTGTAAGTACTCGGCAATTTTTGAGTCCTGCTCTGCGCAGACTGGTCCCCATTGTGTTCCCCACTCCACACTCTTCATTCAGAAGGAGCATAGGAAATGTGCCTTGTCAGTTGTTTGACTGTTGATTTGAGATTGCTGCCTGGAGCTTGGACATTGCTTCTCAACACAGGTCAGACTTCGACAGGTTAAAGCACTGGGATGCTGCAATAAGTATTGTTACCATTACTGAAATACTTCCACTTGCAGGTGTCTGCCCAACCCATGTCTTGCCTCAGTATGCTCTCTGAATCAGGGTGGGGTCAGGAAGATCTCTCGGAGGAACAACTGGCATCTGTAATTGGAGTTGTGTCCTTTCTGCTGGACCACATCAGGCTCAATGACACCCATTTCTCTTAGATTGTGTTACCAGAATGTAACAAACTGGGAGGAAATGACCTGAGCCTGATGACGCTAACAACTATCTTCCTTGATCTTATTCTCCAAGCACTACCCGTCTATCTTCCTCAGTCTTATAGTTCAAACACGAGCCGTCTGTCCTCCTCGATCTTATTCCCCAAACGCTAGCAGTCTGTCCTCCTTGATGTTATTCCCCAAATACTAGCAGTGTGTCCTCCTCGATCTTATTCCCCAAAAACTAGCAGTCTGTCCTCCTTGATCTTATTCCCCAAATACTAGCGGTCTGTCCTCCTCGATCTTATACCCCAAACAGTACCAGTCTGTCCTCCTCGATCTTATTGTACAAACACTACCAGTCTGCTCTCCTCAACCTTGTTGTACAAACACTACCAGTCTGCCCTCCTCAATCCTATTCCCCAAACAGTAGCCATCAAATCACCTCAATTCTATTCCCAAACACGAGCCATCTGTCCTCCTCGATCTTATTCCCCAAACGCTACCTGTCTGTCCCCATTGATCCTATTCTCCTAATAGTTACTTGAAAGTCCCCCACATTTCCACGGTACTCATAATCACATTGTGTTAATTTCTTTATGCCTAACATATGGGTGATGGTTTCAGCACTTTGGGTGGTTGGTTACCACAACCAAAAGGACTCTGCTGAAATCTGCTGTTGAGCATATCAGCCAGGAATTACAACCATAATGATGCTTTTGGCATGTGGCAACAGCCCATCTA
This sequence comes from Isurus oxyrinchus, assembly GCA_026770705.1. Classification (NCBI taxonomy): domain Eukaryota; kingdom Metazoa; phylum Chordata; class Chondrichthyes; order Lamniformes; family Lamnidae; genus Isurus; species Isurus oxyrinchus. The sequence continues at coordinate 95,159,892 of JANJGN010000010.1, forward strand.
CTACATCGCTTTAACCAGGCCATCAGAGGAATCAAACTCCTTTGGTTATCAGTACTGCCATATTAGTGAAATCAGTCGTTAGGAACGTAGAAACATTCCTCAATCTGGGTATTCAGATGAAGCCTGTGGACTGACTGTTACTACCAGCTGTTGGTGTTAATGGTGCTGTCTGTTCTAGTGTGAGGCCGTTGCTCATTGCACAGGGATCAGATCTTCAGTACCTCCCAGCTATATACAGAGCCATCAATGAAATTAACTCTCCGCACTTTCTCCTATTTCTTGAGGCATAGATTTATTTTAGGTATTCTTTTTAAAGCCATTTTATGTATTTTCATTTTACTTGTAAATACTTAGCATGAAATATTTAAATAAACTATGCATATTCAGTTTGTGTCATGTATATGTGTATTTTGTAGAAATCCAAAGATGAAAAAACCATGCTAATGCACAGGTCACCCTGCCCCTGGCCCACATTGAGAGGCTGGTCACCCTGCCCCTCGCCCACAGTGGTGAGGCTGGTCACCCTGCCCCTCGCCCACAGTGATGAGGCTGGTCACCTTGCCCCTCGCCGACAGTGGTGAGGCTGGTCACCCTGCCCCTCGCCCACAGTGGTGAGGCTGGTCACCCTGCCCCTCGCCTACAGTGGTGAGGCTGGTCACCCTGCCCCTCGCCCACAGTGGTGAGGCTGGTCACCCTGCCCCTCGCCCACAGTGGTGAGGCTGGTCACCCTGCCCCTCGCCCACAGTGGTGAGGTTGGTCACCCTGCCCCTCGCCCACAGTGATGAGGCTGATCACCCTGCCCCTCGCGCACAGTGGTGAGGCTGGTCACCCTGCCCCTCGCCCACAGTGGTGAGGCTGGTCACCCTGCCCCTCGCCGACAGTGGTGAGGCTGGTCACCCTGCCCCTCGCCCACAGTGATGAGGCTGGTTTGGGGGAAGTGGCATAGGGAGAGGATTTAAAATGATGCATCAAGATGGAAACTCGGTAACAATTATTGGTGAGAGATTTTTTTATGAGCTCATCTCTTGTGTGCAGTCTGGGTATTTCAATGGTCTGATTGAATTTGCCTGTTACATACATGCCTTGGAGTGAAGACACAGTTTGAATGCCATGACACTGCTGAATCCCAAATGTCTTTCAGTCTTGGACTAAATCTGACTCCTGGTTCGCTGTGAACTCAGCCGCAAATGTTCATTTTGTGACGGTTTGTAATGAATGGGTTGCGGTCAGCATTACATATGGATAACCTAGGTGCCATGGTGCTCTACTGTTCAATGGACCATCCTGTAGCTCCTAACAGGCCTCCATAATCTCCTGCCAGTAAATCACCCGAATGAACTGTATTACTATTACCTATGTTAAAGCAGTGAATACCCTTCAGAAGTGTTTCATTGACTGTAAAGCACTTTGGAACAAGGCTAGATATTGTAAAAGGTGATTATACAAGTGCAGTGTTCCTTTACAGCGACTGTTCTAAGAGTTACTAATCCTGGGGAAATGCAGCAGGGAGACAGAGTACCTGGAGCAAGTGGTATGTTTAATTATTGAGATTGCAGTGAGTTTTTAAGCCCTATATTTAAAAAAACTAGGAAAAGTAACAGCATAGGTTTGATACAGAGTAAAGCTCCCTCTGCACTGTCCCCATCAAACACTCACAGGACAGGTACAGCACAGGGTTAGATACAGTGTAAAGCTCAAACACACTCAGGCCCTCAGATAAGCAGCTTAAATAATGAGCTCTCTCCCGGTACTGCATTGGAGTGTTGACCGAGGTTATGTCTTCCCAACCCAGCAGCCTTATGACTCATAGTTACCTCTCCTTAGGTATTGTTCCCCTCCCTTTCAAATATGCTATCCTTAATCTAATTACTCATTTAAGGTTAACAAGAATACTGAACAGTTTGAAGATTTCAAACACTTCATCTTGCTCTGCATTAATTTGATGAAAATCCCAGTTCAATCCCTGGTAAGGTTAATTCAAATTTACGGTTTGACCCACTTCTTCCTTCTGACAAGCTTTTATCTGTCCTTTATAACACGGTATAATCTAAACAGTAGATACTTTAATCACTGGTTAAAAAACTCATCCCTGCTGTACTTCCCAGTTACCTCTCCATCTCCAGCCTCCTCTTTTGTCACCCTCACCAAATCCATACCCATCTTCACAATCACATAATGATAAGCACAGGAGGCCATTCAGCCTATCATATCCACGCCAGCTCTCCGAAGGAGCAATTTACCTAGTGCCACTCCCCAGCCTTCTATCCGTAGCCTTGCATTCTTCCTTTTCAGATAATAATCCAATTCCCTCTTAAATGTCTCAATTGAGCCTGTTACACCACATACTCAGGCAACATTTTCCAGATCCCAACCACTCGATGCGTAAAAAGGTTTTTTCCATGTCACCATTGTTTCTTTTACCAATTACCTCAAATCTGTGCCTTCTTGTGCTCCATTCTTCCACCAATGGGAGCAATTTCTTCCTTTCTACTCTGCCCAAATTCATGATTTTGAATACTTAAATTAAATGCCCTCTCAATCTTCTCCAAAGAAAACAGTCCCAACTTCTCTAATCTATCTATATAACTGAAGTTCCTCATCCCTGGCACCATTTTCGTGAATCTTTTCTGCACCCTCTCTAATGCCTTCACATCTTTTCTAAAGTGCTGTGCCCAGAACTGGACACAGTACTCCAGTTGAGGCCGAACCAGCATTCTATACAAGTTTAACATAACCTTCCTTTTGTGGTCTGTGCTTCTATTAATAAAGACTAGGATGTGTATGTTTTATTAACCACCCTCTCAACCTGTCCTGCCACCTTTAATGATTTATGCATAGATACACTCCAGGTCCCTGTGCTCCTGCAACCCCACTGGATGACACCAAGCAATGTAATTGCACCTTTTTTGTTCCTTAGCTCTAGCCAAATAGCTTCTGTCCTTGACTGCTCTGGGACACCCTCTCTCTCCAGCACTGCAATGCTCTCCTTAATCAAAACTGCAACGCCTCCCAATTTCCTTCCTTTCCTGAACACCTTGTTTGAGCCTGTCCCCTTTTTGAGCCAAGTCTCTGTAATAAGCACATCATATTTCTACGTGGCAATCTGCACATTTAACTCCCCAATCTTATTTACCATACTTGCACATTCACATGCATGAACAGTAACCCTGATTTAGACTTTATTACTTTCTCCTTTACTCTGACCTCACCTAATACCTTTCTGTTTCCTACTCCAGTGCTATCTGTCTCTCCCATTATTCTGTGCACCTTGGTGGTACTCTGAAACTGGTTCACTAATATCCTTTAGGGAAGGAAATCTGCCATCCTTACCTGGTCTGGCCTATATGTGACTCCGGACCCACAGCAATGTGGCTGACTCTTAAATACCCTCTGAAATGTCCTAGGAAGCTACTCAGTTGTATCAAACCACTTAAAAAGTCTAAAAGGAATGAAACCAGACAGACCACCCAGCATCAACCTAGGCACCGGTAACAGCGGCAAACAACCCTGTCAACTTTGCAAAGTTCTCACTAACAACTGAAGGGCTTGTGCCAAAATTGGGAGTGTTGTCCCAGAGACCAGTCGAGTAACAGCCTGACATTGTCACACTCAGGGAATCATACCTTACAGATAATGTCCCAGACACCACCTTCACCATCCCTGGGTATGTCCTGTCCCACTGGCAGGACAGGCCCAGCAGAGGTGGCCGCACATTCGTATACAGTCAGGAGGGTGTTGCCCTGAGAGTCCTCAACATCAACTGTGGCCCTCATGAAGTCCCAAGGCATCAGGTCAAACATGGGCAAGGAAACCTGCTGATTACCACATACCCCACATCCCTTCCCCACCTCCATGGTGAATCAGTACTCCTCCATGTTGAATACCATTTGGAGGAAGCACTGAGGGTGGCAAGGGTGCAGAATTACTCTGGGTGGGTGACTTCAATGTCAGGAGGGCATGCTAGGAGCAGCATCAGGCTTACTTAAAAATGAGGTGTCAACCTGGTAAAGATACAACACAGGACTACTTGAGTGCCAAACAGCATAAGCAGAAAGTGATAGACAGAGTTAAGTGACTCCACAACCAACGGATCAGATCTAAGCTCGGCGGTCCTGCCACATCAGCCGTGAATGATGGTGGACAATTAAACGACTCACTGGAGGAGGAAGATCCACAAATATCCCCATCCTCAGTGATGGCGGAACCTAGCATATCAATGCAAAAATAAGGTTTGAGCATTTGCAACAATCTTCAGCCAGAAGTGCTGTGTGGATGATCCATCTTGGCCTCCTCCGGAGGTCCCCAGTCTTCAGTCAGTTCAATTCACTCCAGGTGATAGCAGGAACTTGTTCCAGAACTTGCTGTGCCCCTAGCCAAGCTGTTCCAGTACAGTTACAACACTGGCATCTACACAGCTATGTGGAAAATTACTCAGGTATGTCCTGCACACAACAAGCAGGACAAATTCAACTCGGGCAATTACCGCCCCATTGGTCTACTCTCGATCATCAGTAAATTGATGGAAGGGGTCATCAACAGTGCTATCAAGTGGCACTTGCTTAGCAATACCCTGTTACTGACGCTCAGTTTGAGTTCCACCAGGGCCACTCAGCTCCTAACCTCATTACAGCCTTGGTTCAAACATGGGCAAAAGAGCTGAACTCCAGAGGTGAGGTGAGAGTGACTGTCTTTGAAATCAAGGCAGCATTTGATTGAGTGTGGCATCAAGGAGGTACAGCAAAACTGGGGTCAATAGGAATCGGGGAAAACACTGCTGGTTGGTGTCATACCTAGTATAAAGGAAGATGGTTGTGGTTGTTGGAGGCCAGTCATCTCAGTTCAGGGACATTACTGCGGGAGTTCCTCAGGGTACTGTTCTAGGCCTAACCATCTTCAGCTGCAATACAGTAGATGGATATACAGGGGGCAGTGTAGGGGAGTAGATGGGGATACAGGGACAGTGGATGGATATACAGGCGACAGTGTAGGGAGAGTGGATGGATATACAGGCGGCAGTGTAGGGGGAGTGGATGGATATACAGGCGGCAGTGCAGGGGGAGTGGATGGATATACAGGTGGCAGTGCAGGGGGAGTGGATGGATATACAAGCGGCAGTGCAGGGGGAGTGGATGGATATACAGGCAGCAGTGTAGGGGGAGTGGATGGATATACAGGCGGCAGGGTAGGGGAAGTATTTGGATGGCCTTGACATCAAGGCAGCATTTGACTGAGTGTAGCATCAGGGAGCAAAACTGGAGTCAGTGGGAATCAGGGGGAAAACTCTTTGCTGGTTGGAGTCACACCTAGCACAAAGGAAATGGTTGTGGTTGTTGGAGATCAATCATCTCAGTTTCATGACATCACTGTGGGAGTTCCTCAGGATAGTGTCCTCAGCCCAACCATCTTCAGCTGCTCCATCAATGACCTTCCCTCCATCTTAAGGTCAGAAGTGTGGGTGTTCGTTGATGATTGCACAAAGTTCAGCACTATTCACGACTCCTCAGATACTGAAGCAGTTCATGTCCAAATGCAGAAAGACCTGGACAATATCCAGGCTTGAGCTGACAATTGTCAAGTAACATTCACACTACACAAGTGCCAGACAATGATCATCTCCAACAAGAAAGAATCTAACCATCGTTCAATGGCATTACCATCATTGAATCTCCCACTATCAACATCCTGGGGGTTACCATTGACCAGAAACTGAACTGGACTAGCCATATAAATATGGCTATATAAATACTGTGGCTACAAGAGCAGGTCATAGGCTAGGAATCCTGCAGCAAGTAACTCACCTCCTGCCTCCCCAAAGCCTGTCCACTATCTACAAGGCACAAGTCAGGAGTGTGATGGAATACTCTTCACATGCCTGGATGACTGCAGCTCCAATGACACTCAAGAAGCCTGACACCGTCCAGGACAAAGCAGTCCACTTGATTGGCCCCCCTTCCACAAACATTCGCTCCCTCCACCACCAACACACACTGGCAGCAGTGTGTACCATCTACAAGATGCACTGCAGGAACTTTCAAAGGCTCCTTAGGTAGCACCTTCCAAACCCACGACCACTAACATCGGGAAGGACAAGGGCAGCAGATAGATGGGAACACCACCACCACCTGGAAGGTCCCCTCCAAGCCATTCACCATCCTGACTTGGAAATATATCGCCGTTCCTTCACTGTCATTGGGTCAAAACCCTAACAGCACTGTGGGTGTACCTACACCACATGGACTGCACCAGTTCAAGAAGGCAGTTCACTACCAACTTCTCAAGGGCAACTGGGGTTGGGCAATAAATGCCGCTCTAACCAACAAAGTCCACATTCTGTGAAAGAATACCTTTTTTAAAAATCAACATAGATGAATAGATTACCTGATCATTATCACATGGCCATTTGAGGGAACTTGTGCACAGTTTGGTCGTTTTGTTTCCTACAAGTGATGACACTTCAAAAGTTCTTCATTGGCAGCAAAGCACTTTAAGACATCCTGTGGTAATGAAAAGTGCTATATAAATGCAAGTTGTTCTTTATAAATAGAGGAACAGAACACAAAATTCAGGAAGGTATGCCGAACCTATATAAGACATGGGTTTGGCCACAGCTGGAGTATTGCAACCAATAGTGGACACTCATCTAGGAAGGACGTGAAAGCATTGTAGAGGGTACAAAGAGATAAATAAGAATAATTCCAAGGATGATGGATGAAGTTACGTGGATAGACTGGGGAAGTTTAAGGTTTTTCTCCCTAGAACAGAGAAGGTTGAGAGGAGATTTGCTAGAGATTTTAAGATCATTAAACGTTTAGGCAGTTTAAATAAATGAGAGACCAGAGCAGTCCAGGAGATTACTAAAAATATATAAACAGTGCAGTGGTGGCAGAGACCAGAGCAGGACTCAAAGTGGACTATCAATCAACAAAAACAAAGGAATGATACCACAGGCCAGAAGTTAGGTGATTGAGTATTGTACTTTTATTTTGTTCTTTAAGTTGGGGAGGTGTGTCAAACTCAGAGCTAAGATTAAATTAATAAACTAGATAAATTAAGCATAGAACAAAAATAATTGATTGAACAATAAATTTAACTAATTAAATAGTAAGTAATTTAGATAGCAATGGCAGGCAGGTGATGTGTTATAGCTGCGATGTGGGAGTTTGCAGACAGCATTGTAATCCCAGACAATCACATCTGAAGCAAGTGTGCGCTGCTTGAGGAACTTCAGCACAGATTTATTGAGCTGGCATCTGAACTGCAGAAATTGCAGGGCAATTGCAGGGGACAGTTACCTGGATACAGGAGGCAGTCATACCCCTTGGGTTAAGTAGTACTTCAGACGTGGTCAATGGTTAGGGACAGGAGTGTACGACTGTGAGTCAGGCAGGTATAGGGATCCAGGATATTGTGATGGAAAAGCCTTGGCCCTTGTCTTGGACCAACAAGAATGAGGTGATTGCTACCTGTGTGCATGAGAACGAGGAATTCAGGATGGATGGGAAAACTCACTATGGCACCATGGTGCAGGAGGCCATTCAAATCAGGGAAGTGAATAGAAATGTGGTAGTGATAGGGGATGGTATAGTCAGGGGATAGACACTGTTCTCTGTAACCATGACGAGGAGTTCCAACAGTTGCATTACCTGCCCTGTGCCAAAGTTCAGGACACCTTGCAGCCACGGATGAGTGGGAAGGGGAGGATCCAATTGTCATGGTCTATGTTGGAGCCAATGACATAGGAAAAACTAAATATGAGGTTCTGTGGAGGGATCTTGAGGAACTGTGTTCTGAACTAAGCAGGTAATAATGTCAGAATTATTACCTGAACAATGCATGGCAGTGTCAAGTAGATTAGAGAATTAAGCGTGTGACTTAGAGTGGTGTGGAAAGAAAGGGTTTCATCTCATGGGGCTCTAGCACTCAGGAAAAAGGGAGATGTTTTTTGGGATGGGTTGCATTTAAATTGGACTGGGATCAGAGTTCTAATGAATCACACAGCTAGGTGTGTGTATAAGGCTTTTACCTAAAAGGAGTGGGTGATCAGGAAAATTTAAGAATCTCAAGAGAAAAGTCAAGACAATAAAGCAGTGTAACAATTTCAGTAAAGTCACTCAGTGTGGGACAGGAAGGGCCAAAGAGTTTAACAGGAATAGTATACCGGCGAGTAAGGTCCATGTAAAGAATAATGGTAAAAAATAACATTAAAGGCTCTTTATCTGAGAGCATGAGGCAATCATAACAAGATAGGTGAACTAGCAGCACAATTAAGAATAATGGGTTGAGTAGAATCGCTATTACAGAGACATGGTTGCAAGGTGACCAAGGTTGGGAAATAAATATTCCAGGGTGCACAACATTTTGAAAAGCCAGATAAAATGGAAAAGGAGGAGTTGCCCTGATAAAGGGTAACATAAGGACATTAGTGAGGAAGGATCTTGGCTCAGAAATTAGGGAAGTAGAATTAATATAGGTGGAAATTAGGAATAATAAGGGTCATAAAACATTGGTGGGAATAGTTTATAAGTCCCAAAACAGTAGTTATACCATTGGACAAAGCATTAAGCAAGAAAAAATTGGAGCTTGTAACATAGGCAATATAATAATTGGGGGATCTTTAATCTGCCTACAGGGCCCAGGATGCAGATGGTGCCAAACACTGGGGCCCAGGGGCTAAAGAGGACCAGGCTTGTTGCTCTAAGTGGAATTTCTTGTTGTTCCCTCAGCTTGAACAGCCAGAGGCAGATCTGAAAGACTGACTTTAAAAAAAGCCATCATCTTGATAGTTCGGATATTTTAAAGCCGATCTGCCAGGTCATTTCACTGAGTTGCTGCATTGCTACTTCTGATCTTTGGGGAGCTTTGGAGTTCTGATTTGTTTTTTGAAAAGCCTGCCAGAAAACCGCAAATCTGTCGGAAGGTCAACAGCGCCTCGCCTACCTTCCCCACACCCCTCCAACTGAGAGTGTTCTTTTTGAAAACTGGTAAGTGAAATCTCTATGTTAGAGGCAATTGGGGCTGGGAGAGAATGTTCATGGAAGGTTGGGGGTCGTTGGAGGAGGTTGGGGGTGTTGGAGGGGATGTTGGTGTTGGATAGGTGGGGGAGGTTGTGGGATGTTGGAGGGGAGCAGGAGATTGGGAATGTTGAAGGGGTTGGGGGTAGGCTGGCAGATGTTGGAGGGGAGGGGGAGATTGGGAATGTTGGCAAGTGTTGACGGGGGTTCGTAGGGGGTATTGGAGGGGTGGGAGGAGGTTGGGGAATTTGGGGTTGGGGAGGTTGGAGGGTTTTGGAGGGGTAGGGAGGAGGTTGGGGCAGTTGAGAGGGTGGAGGGTTTGAGGATGTTGGAGGGGTGGGGGGCAGTTGGGGGTGTTGGAGGGGTGGGGGGAGGTTGGGGGAAGTTGGAGGGGTGAGGGGATGTTGGAGGGGTGGGGTGAGGTTGCGGGATGTTGGACGGGCACGGGAGATTGGTGGTGTTGGAGCAGTTTGGGGGTAGGTTGGTAGGTGTTGGAGGGGTGGGGGGGGCTGTTGGAGGTGTTGGAAAGGTCGGGGGAGGTTGGCACAGGTGGGTGGGGTTGGAGGATGTTGGAGGGGGGTCATTGGGCGAAGTTAGGGGATGAGCGGAGGTTGGAAGCATTAGAGGAGTGTGGAAGAGGTTGGCAAGTGTTGAAGGGGAGGAGAGAGGTTGGACGATGTTGGTGAGGTTGAAGGGGAAGTTGGAGGAGTGGAGGGAGGTTGGAGGGGTGGGGTTAGATTGGGGGTGTTGGAGGGATGGGGAGATTGGGGCAAGTTGCAGGTCTGGGGAAAGGTTGAAAGGTGTTGGAGGGGCAGGGGGAGGTTGGGGGTGCTGGAGGGGGAGGTTGTGGGTGTTGGAGGGGGAGGTTGTGGGTGTTGGAGGAGGAGGTTGGGGGTATTGGAGGAGAGGGGGAGGTTGGGGGGTGTTGGAGATGTGGGGGAAGGTTGGGACTATTGGAGGGTTGGGAGGGAGGTTGTGAGTGCTGGGGGTGTGGGGAGGTTGGGGGTGTTGGATGAGAGTGGGAGGTTGGGGTGTGTTGGGATGTGGGAGGAGGTTGGGAGTGATGGAGGGATGGGTAGTGTTGGAGGGAAGGTTGGGGGTGTTGGAGGATAGAGGGAGATTGGGTGGTGTAGCTGTGCAGGGAGGTTGGGGAATGTTTGAGGTGTGGGGGAAGTTGGGGGTGTTGGAGGGGTGGAGCAAGGGTTGAGGATGTTGGAGGGGAAGGGTGCAGGTGTTAGAGGTGTGGGGGGAGGTTGGGGGTGTTAGAGAATGGAAGCTGGGGAGTATTGGATGGGTGGAGCAAGGGTTGGGGATGTTGGAGGGGGGAGGTTGGGGATGTTGCAGATGAGGGGGAGGTTGGGGTAGGGGTGAGATTGGGGGCTTTTGGAGGGGTGGAGGGTGGGGGGGATTTTGGGGGCTGTTGGTGGGGTGTGGGTAAGATTGGGTGTTATTGTTGGGTTTGGGGTAGGTTGAGGTTTGTTTGGGTGGGGGGAGATTGGGGCATGTTGGAGGTGAGTGGGGCAAGTCGGGGTTGGTGCGTGGAGAGAGGTTGCAGGTTTTTAGTGGGGTGTGGGGGTGGTTGTGGGTGTGGTGGGCTGTGGGATGGTTGGGGGTGTTGGTGGGGTGGGGGGGTGGGTGAGTGGTTGTGGGTGTGCGTAGAGGGTGTGTGGGTGGTTGGTAGGGTGTGGGGGAGGTTGGGGGTGTTGGTGGGGTGTGGGAGTGGTTGAGGGTGTGGAGGATGGTTGGAGTTGTTAGTGGGGTGTGGGGATGGTTGGGGATGTGGGGGTGTTGGGGTGTGGGGGGTGGTTCGGTGTTGGTGGGGTGTGGGGTGAGGGGGTGTTGGTGGAGTGTGGGGGTGGTTGGGGGTGTCGTGGTTTGGGGGATGATTGGGAGTGTTGGAGGGGTGCGGGGAGATTGGGGGGTGTTGGAGGGGTGCAGGAGTAGTTGGGGGTAGGGTAGCAGGGGTGGTGTGGGGTGGGGGTATCACTTTTTCTGCTTTTGGAGTTTCTTATTTATGAATTACATTTTTCCATTTTAGGATGTAAATTCACAGTGTGCAACACAATATTTATGACAGTTTCTGGGGGAAAGAGAAAGAATACAGCTCTTGAGCTAAGGTTGTATTGAATTTATGTATCTTGTATCATTCTGCTCTGAAAAATTCAGATCAACAATTCAATCTACATTTTTCCTAAACTACTGGTAGATGTCTGATTGACAAATGCTAGGGATGGTGTCATTAGTGTAAAAGGAGCAGATTCCATTTATGGTATATTGTGGGTTGGTGCCTGAGAAGTCAGAATGGTAAGGCTGCATTAGCTACAGAGTTGACTTATTTTGTAAATGTAATGATTTTTTTGTAACCACTTTCCTAACATCAGTTGATTGCTTTGATTAATTATCCTCAGAGAATCAGCATTGGGCCTCCAATTTTACCATTGTTACGTCCACTCTATCCACTGCATTCGGGTCTAATGAGAAAAAGACAAAATGTACATTTATACAGCATCTTTCACAATGCCTCAATCGGCTTTACAGCTAATTAAGTACTTATGAATTATTGTCGCTGGTATAATGTAGGCAATGTTATCAAATGGCAGAGCAAGCTCGAGGGGCTGAATGGCCTACTCCTGCTTATAATACATATATTCATATGGGATTACCTGGAAAACCTCAGCAGGTCTGGCAGCATCGGCGGAGAAGAAAAGAGTTGACGTTTCGAGTCCTCATGACCCTTCGACAGAACTTGAGTTCGAGTCCAAGCAAAAGTTGAAATATAAGCTGGTTTAAGGTGTGTGTGTGGTGGGCGGAGAGAGAGAGAGAGAGAGGTTGGGGGGGGGTGGTTGGGGGTGGGGGGTTGGGGGTGTGGTTGTATGGACAAACAAGCAGTGATAGAAGCAGATCATCAAAAGATGTCAACGACAATGGTACAATAGAACACATAGGTGTTAAAGTTAAAGTTGGTGATATTATCTAAATGAATGTGCTAATTAAGAATGGATGGTAGGGCACTCAAGGTATAGCTCTAGTGGGGGTGTTTTTTTTTATAATGGAAATAGATGGGAAAAGGAAAATCTTTATAATTTATTGGAAAAAAAAGGAAGGGGGAAACAGAAAGGGGGTGGGGATGGGGGACGGAGTTCACGACCTAAAGTTGTTGAATTCAATATTCAGTCCGGAAGGCTGTAAGGTGCCGAGTCGGAAGATGAGGTGTTGTTCCTCCAGTTTGCGTTGGGCTTCACTGGAACAATGCAGCAAGCCAAGGACAGACATGTGGGCAAGAGAGCAGGGTGGAGTGTTAAAATGGCAAGCGACAGGGAGGTTTGGGTCATTCTTGCGGACAGACCGCAGGTGTTCTGCAAAGCGGTCGCCCAGTTTACGTTTGGTCTCTCCAATGTAGAGGAGACCACATTGGGAGCAACGAATGCAGTAGACTAAGTTGGGGGAAATGCAAGTGAAATGCTGCTTCACTTGAAAGGAGTGTTTGGGCCCTTGGACGGTGAGGAGAGAGGAAGTGAAGGGGCAGGTGTTACATCTTTTGCGTGGGCATGGGGTGGTGCCATAGGAGGGGGTTGAGGAGTAGGTGATGGAGGAGTGGACCAGGGTGTCCCGGAGGGAGCGATCCCTACGGAATGCCGATAAGGGGGTGAAGGGAAGATGTGTTTAGTGGTGGCATCATGCTGGAGTTGGCGGAAATGGCGGAGGATGATCCTTTGAATGCAGAGGCTGGTGGGGTGATAAGTGAGGACAAGGGGGACCCTATCATGTTTCTGGGAGGGAGGAGAAGGCGTGAGGGCGGATGCGCGGGAGATGGGCCGGACACGGTTGAGGGCCCTGTCAACGACCGTGGGTGGAAAACCTCGGTTAAGGAAGAAGGAGGACATGTCAGAGGAACCGTTTTTGAAGGTAGCATCATTTATGGTATCATAAATGGTAGCCATTTTAACACTCCACCCTGCTCTCTTGCCCACATGTCTGTCCTTGGCTTGCTGCATTGTTCCAGTGAAGCCCAACGCAAACTGGAGGAACAACACCTCATCTTCCGACTAGGCACCTTACAGCCTTCCGGACTGAATATTGAATTCAACAACTTTAGGTCGTGAGCTCCCTCCCCCATCCCCACCCCCTTTCTGTTTCCCCCTTCCTTTTTTTTTCCAATAAATTATAAAGATTTTCCTTTTCCCATCTATTTCCATTATAAAAAAAAAACACCCCCACTAGAGCTATACCTTGAGTGCCCTACCATCCATTCTTAATTAGCACATTCGTTTAGATAATATCACCAACTTTAACTTTAACACCTATGTGTTCTATTGTACCATTGTCGTTGACATCTTTTGATGATCTGCTTCTATCACTGCTTGTTTGTCCATACAACCACACCCACCCCCCAACCCCCCCCAACCTCTCTCTCTCTCTCCGCCCACCACACACTCACCTTAAACCAGCTTATATTTCAACTTTTTCTTGGACTCGAACTCAAGTTCTGTCGAAGGGTCATGAGGACTCGAAACGTCAACTCTTTTCTTCTCCGCCGATTCTGCCTGACCTGCTGAGTTTTTCCAGGTAATTCTGTTTTTGTTTTGGATTTCCAGCATCCGCAGTTTTTTTGTTTTTATTCATATGGGATGCTCGATGGATGAAATGAACTGGGCTAGATGGCCTTTGTCGTCTATAATTATGTTGCGAAGAGGGTGGAATCATGGCTGGAGTTCTGATTATATTGTTCCTAATGAAAGTTTATTGTGAGTGGCATTTGTGGGGTGAGATTGCCAGGACAGGAGTGTGTAATGGGCTCATAGTGAATCAGTAATCTGTTTTACACTGTGCATGATTCTCAAGTGTCTTTTCCATTGACTTCAATCTTGTCCTTTGTCTACTTACCTACTATCCCACTCTATTTTGGTGCTTTTTATGAGCTTTTTGAGGAATGAAATATCATGATAAAGTTGTGTTGTATAGTAGATAATGAAATATATATTGTAGTGAGAAGCAGCAATCAGCAGAGTCTTCAGACTTGCTGATCAAGGGGACACAAACACAATTGTGAACCATTCAGTCTTTGTGCTTTGGCCTCTTAAAAGTTGTGTCACACAGAGACATCTGAGGGCTCTAATGCTTTTCACTGACAGTGAAAACCTGTCATTTGATCTTTCTAACCCATGAGCTTACTGATAAAATAGAATCCAATTACACCTCTTCTATGAAATAATTATATTGAATAATATCATGCATCCAGTCCGAAGAAAGTTTCCTAATTCTTCTACAGAATGGAAAAGATCTTGTGCAGTTATCTGGGTTGCTAGTATTGAATCTTTCCCCCAAATATGAATTTACTGTCACTGTGTTCATATGGTGCAATGTGCAGAACATGTTAATGAGGGCTGGGGCAGTCATCAAAATCAGTGTTATCATCTGCACAGTGTTATAAATAACTAATGGGATATTATCCTGTCAAATTAACAATATTGCACAATGCTGATAAAATAAAATTTGCACTCTCTGGTTTGTTTAATAGTTATGGTGAGATCACTAAAAGGGTGCACACAAACTCACATTGTATTATATCATTGCTGCTCTTAATATTAATGACCCATGCAGCATATATATTGAATGATATTTGTAACCAAATACCAACAATTTCCATTATCATTTTACTACTACCTTTCTATGATTGGTCAATTGATTGGTGAATCTTAAAAAGGGGGATATATATCCTGGGGGTGGGGGGGAAGGGGGTATGGTTAAGTGGGGCCAGGGGTCGGGGTGGTAATGGAATAAGGGGCCCGGAAAATGGAGAATCAGCAGGAGCCGTGATTTCTCTCCCTGGCCCTGTCTATATATCAACTGGACGAAGGTCGAATAGAAGATGAGTTCATAGAATGCTTTTACAATGGTTTCCTAGAACAATACATTATAGAATCAACTAGAGATAAAGCTATTTTAGATCTATTGCTATGTAATGAGGCAGAGTTAATTAGTAATCTCATTGAAAATGACCCTTTGGGAAAGGATGGTCATAATACAATTGAATTCCATATTAAGTTGAGAATGACATACTCATTCTCAAGTCCCAAAAAAAAATCTTAAATTTAGACAAAGAAGGGAGGAGGAGGGGTGGAGAGAACTAGCAACAGTTGTTTGGGTGAATAGACTAAAAGGAATGGCAACAAATAAACAGTGGGGAAGAATTTAAAGAAATGATTCAAAATGTTCAACAAAAATATATTTCTTAAAATAAAAACTCAGCAAGAAACATTATATCTGTGACTTACGAAGGAAGTAAAGGATAGCAGCAGATTAAAAGAAGAGGCTGATAATGTTGTGAGGAAGGATAGTGTAAGGATTGGGAGAGTTTTAGAAACCAGTAAAAGATGACCAAAAGGTTATAAAAAGAAAAACAGAATGAAAGTAAACTAGCCAGGAACACAACAGATTGCAAGAGCTTTTACAAGTATATAAAAAGGAGAGTAGTCTAAGTAAACATTGGACCCTTAGAGGCAGAAACTGGAAAAAGTATAATGGGGAGTGAGGAAATAGCAGAAACATCGAACAATATTTTACATCTGCTGCACAGTGGAAGATACAAGTTATATATCAGAAATAGAGGGCAACCAATGGACTAATAAGATTGTGGAACTTTAATTAATATAGTGTCATGAAAATATAATAATTTTCATAGTATTATTTTGATTTATTGTAAAGGTAGGCTAATAGTGGGATTTTGATTAGTTTCTGTGTGTGGGGGGATTTAATTGAATTGGAGACTGCTGGTCTGGAGGTTTTGAACCATCAACAAAGAAGCTAGGTTTGAAATACTAAATACGTAAACATGGCTGAAGTTTTAGAATGGGAGGTGTGAGGAAAATTTGCATTTTTAGATAAGTCAGAGTAGTTTGAATTTCAAAGAGATGGTAAGATATTACTTCTAGCCAGAAGAAGCTAAGCCAAACAGTGTGTTTATTTTTCCCCAAAGGTTACTGATAAAATTAGTACTATGAAAAGATTTATGAGAAAAGTAAAGTTGCAAAAATATATGGGAGCAATGGAATTTGCGTTAAAAGGAAGAAACATGTATAAAGGAGATGAGGTTATGTGTAAGGGGGAAGGCATTCTAAGATCTAACACAGTTGTGAAAAGCCTCCAGCCTCTGTGCATCAAGTTGCTGTCCACAGGAACCGAAACTGAGAAAATTCACTGCCCAGGGTGTCGTGTTGTATTGTATTTGTTTTTACTGTTGTCTTAATGCAGGTATAACTGGGAGCCTGATTAACTAGGAGTGGTAGGAGTTATTACAGTAGTAATTTGGAGACCTATGTATGTGCTTAAAATCTTTTCTTTTGTTAATAAATGTTTAATTTAGTTTTCTAAAACCTCTGATGTCGTGGCAGTCTTATTACTTCTGAATTTAGGACACGCAACTCGAAATAAAGTATAAATTGCAAAATAGCTATGACAGCTGTTTCAAGTTTCCCTCTGGGATTTGAGCAGCTCAGTAGTTACCATCTACTGTGCCATAACAAATAACCAGAGAAAAATTATTAGAGAAACTTAAAATAATAAACGCTGACAGATCCCTAGAACCAGATGATCTACACCCTAGGGTTCTAAAAGAGGTGGTTATAATTTCCCCAATGAACAAAGGCTGCTTCATCAATCTTCTGGAATGTGTCTTGTATTGTATAAATATTCCAGCCAAACCAACACAAAGGATTCGTGGATGATATGCCTGTACCAGCCAGCTCTGGACAAAGGCAGAGTTGTTTGGAACTTGTCATCTCCAATGTTGTACTAATAGCTCTTGAGTCACCCGCTAAAAATACAATGGGTTTTAACAAGGGAGCCTTGTTAACTGAATAGCTCAACCTGAAACCACCCTGTCACATGACTGAGACTTGAGTTGTTTGAATTCCTTTAACTATACAGCTTTTGAATTTTATCTTCAGTTGCGGTTTAACCTCCGAAGGGAGCTAGACTCCAGGCTAGCAGCCTGCCTTTGACCTCCATCTCTCTCTAAGTCTGATTTCCAGAAAGAACCCTGTATTTTTGCCTACAGAGTGAACTAATACCCAGGATGCAAGAATACTTTGCTGCATCTTCACAGACTCAACATGCAATTGAGTTCCTAGGACAGACAAAGCCACCTAAAAGAAACTTCCTTGGACATTGATTCTGGACTCTGGACTGACGTGAAACTATAATTCTTATTTTTATCATTGTCTTTGCCCTGAACCCCTTTCTTTCCCTTGCCCCTCTTTTATTGTATGAATGCAAAACCCCACCTGCATTTTTTGAGTGTGTGTAAAATAAACTACCCCTCTTATTTTACCTTATCTCGAGCTTGCTGTAGGGTTATTAATAGAGGATTGGATAACTCCAAACCTGAAGGGTTGGAGAAAATACGCCATGACTTATAAAGGGGGAAGTCAAAAATCAAAAACATTTTTCTGTTCAATGGGTGATGAGTAGAGAAATCAGGGCTGTTTAAATTAACCTCCCTCCTTTCCGCAACAGGGTGTTAACAAGGCACTTTGGAAACCTTAGTATGACCAAACAGAGTCAAAATGGTTTTACAAAAGAGAAATCATGTTTGGCAAATTAAAGTTTTTTGGGCATGTATCTAGGAGAATAGATGAAGGAAAACTAGCAGATGTAGTATACCTGGATTTCCAAAAGGCATTTGATAAGGTGCCACATAAAAGGTCAATATACAAGATAAGGGCTCATGGAGTTGGAGGTAATATATTAGTAGAGGATTGGTTAATGGATAGGAAGCAGAGAGTAGGGATAAACATGGCGTTTTCACATTGGCAGACTAACTAGAGGAGTGCCATAAGGATCAATGCTGGAGCCTCAGCTATTTACAACCTATATTAATAATTTAGATGAAGAGATCAAGAGTAATGTATCCAATCTAATGATGATGCAAAGCTAGATGAGAATGTAAGCTGTGAGGAGGACACAAAGAGGCTGAAAAATGAAATAAGCACATTAAGTAAATGGACAACAAGATGGCATTTGGAGTATAATGTGAGAAGTGTGAGGTTATTCACTTTGTTAGTAAGAATAGAAAAGCAGGATATTTTTTAAAAGGCATGAAACTTTTAAACATTGATGTCAGAGAGACTTAGATATGCTTGTACAAGCAATTAGGAAGGCAAATTGCAAAGAGATTGGAGTACAAGTCTTGATACAATTGTGTACAGATTTGACGAGAGCACATGTGGAATACTGTGCACATTTTTAGTCTCCATTTTTAAGGAAGGATATACTTGGCTTGGAGGCAGTACAGCAAAGGTACACTACATTAGATCCTGGGGCGAGAGGCTAGTCCTCTCACTATAAGCTGAGTAAATTGGGCCTATACTGTGGGAGTATAGAAGAATGAGAGGTGATTTCATTGAAACATACAAGATTCTGAAGGGGCTTGATCGGGTAGATACTGAGAGGTTGTTTCTGCTGGTCAGGAAATCTAGAACATGGGACAGATTCTCAAGATAAGGGGACAATCATTTAGAACTGAGAGGAGAACTATCTTTGTTCAGAGAGTTGTGAATCTTTGGAATTTTTTACCTCAGAGTTGTTGATGTTCCATTGTTGTGTATACTCGAGGTTGGGAGAAATAGATTTTTGGTCTCTTAGGAAACCAAGAGATATTGAGAGCAAGCAGGAAAGCGGTGTAAGATCAGCCATGATCATATTAAATCGCAGAGCAGGCTCAAGGGAACATATGGTCTTCTGCCTCTATTTCTTAAATGCCTGTTTCCAATAGCTGAAGGATCAATACTCAGAGGACATGACTTTAAAGTGATTGACAAAAAAAGAGGTGACGTGAAAAAAAACCTTTTTGATACAACATGTGATTATGATTTGAATTGTATTGCCCAATAGGGTGGTGAATGCAGATTCAATATTAGCCATCAAAATAAACTGGATAAATATTGAAGGAGAATTTTTTTCAGGGATCTGGGAGAAAACTGGGGAAGTGGGATGGATATCTCTTCTAAAGAGCCAGCATAGACTCTGGACCAAATGAGTATCCCCTTCTGTGATTCTACAGGCTGGGAGTCTGTGTGGATCAACAAGGATTGGGGGATAGGTGAACAGAACTTGGTGCAAGTTCAGATTCAAGAATCAGAGTTTGAGATGAGTTCACATTTCTGAAAGGATGAAGAAGAGGAGGCCAGCCGGCACAGCAGGAGAATTGTCAAGTCTGCAGCCACAAGAATGTGGAAGTGGGGTTTCAGCAGCAAATGAGCTGAGGCAGGGGCAGAGACAGGTGATGTAATGGAGGCGGGAATAGGAGATCTTTGATGGACAGCATAAGGGGTTTGGAAGCACAGCCCAGGGTCAAATAAGATGGTGAGGTTGTGAACAGTCTGGGTCATCCCTTACACAGTGGCAGGGATGGAAATGGAAAGTGTGAAGGATTGGAGATTGTGGCAGGGGCCACATCCAGTACTGGATATCATTCAAACAGTCTGACAACACAGAGGCAGCAGAGAGGTCAAGAGAGATGGTGAGATATACCTGGGTATCATCAGTGTAGATGTGGAACCTTACATGTTTTCTGATGACATTGCAAAGGTACATACATGGGTGAGAAATAGTGGGGGGTGGGGCCTGAGGCGAGGGGGAAGGTGAAAGGATGTAGCCTTGGAGGCCTCCAAAGGTTTCGGCGTGAGGTTGTGAGGGTGTGTTAGGGGAAGGGGATCAGGAAGGCAGGGGAGTGTGGAAAAGGGCAGGAAATGAATTGGGGTGGAGTGAAGGTTTGGTTAATGAAAAGAAAACAGTATGAATAAATGGATTTTTTTGGGATGGCAACTATTGGAGTGCAACAAGGAAAGGTGCGTAGGCCTCAGCTATTTACAACCTTAAATGAGGGGACTGAGCATAATATAGCCAGGTTTTCTGACAATAGAAACCTAGATGGGAATACAAGTTGTGAGGAGGACATAAAGTGGCTGCAAAAGGCTACGAACCAGTTAAGTGATCGGGCAGGATGGAGTCTAATGTTGGGAAGTGTGGAATTATCCACTTTGGAATTAAAAAGGAAAAACAGAATATTTTATTAAAAACTGAGGGACAAATAAATATCAGAGGAACTTAGGTGTCCTTGTACATGAATCACACAAAGTTAATAAGTAGGTACAGCAATTAGGAAGACAAATGATATGTTAGCGTTCATTGCAAAGGAGCTGGAGTATAAATGGAAGGAAAGAAGTTTTGCTGTATTGGTTTAGGGTTTTGGTGAGACCACACCAGGTGTACTATGTACACTTTTAGTCTCCTTACTGAAGGAAGGATATAATTGCCTTAAGAGAGTGTCCAATAAAGATTCATTAGATTGGTTCCTTGGATGAGAGGGTAGTCCTATGAGGAGAGATTGTTTAGAATGAACTTTTACTCTAGAGTTTAGAAGAAGTTTCTCATTGAAACTTAGAAATTATTCGTGGGCTTGTCAGGGTAGATGCTGAGAGGCTGTTTCCCCTGGCTGGAGAGCTTAGAACTAGGGGTCAAAACCTCAAGTTAAGGGGTCAGCCATTCAGGAATTCAGAGTGAATGTTTGGAATTCTCTACCCCTGAGTGCTGTGGATTCTATGTGGAGTATATTTAAGATGAGATTTTTGGGCAGTATTGGAACCAAGAATGATGGGGATAGGGCGGGCAAATGGAATCACGTATACACTCAGTCATGATCTTATGAAATCACAAAGCAGGCTTGATGGGTCAAAGCAAAATGGGTTACATTGAACTCGGTCCTACTTGTCTGAGTTACTGATATGGGTTGTAAATAACTGAAGCCCAATTCTGGGAATGGGGTCATGGAGAGAAGTGGAGGGGGGAAGTTTGGGAAAAGGAGAAGGGAAGGGGAACTACTTCGGGTGGAATGGGGAGGGGAAGGGCTTGGGTAGCGAGAAGTGGAGGAGGAAGATTTTGGGATGGGAAAAAGGGGGAAGAAAAGTGGGGAGAGCGGGGAGAGAGAGTAAATGTGAAATTGTTTATTTTGGCAGGAAGAGTAAAAAAGAAGCTTATTATCTAAATGATGAAAGATTGCAGAGCTTTGAGATTCAGAGGGATCTGGGTGTCCTGGTGCATGCATCACAAAAGGTTAGCATGCAGGATCAGCAATTAATAGGAAAGCTAATTGAATGTTATTGTTTATTGTGAGGGGAATTGATTACAAAATTCCCCTCACAAAAGTAGGGAGGTTATGCTTCAGTTGTACAGGGCGCTGGTGAGACCACATCTGGAGTATTGTATACAGTACTGGTCTCATTTAAAAATGTAAATGCGTTAGAAGCAATTCAGAGAAGGTTTACTAGACTAATACCAGGAATGGATGGGTTACCTGATGATGGAAGGCTGGACAGATGAGGCTTGTATCCACTGGAATTTAGAAGAGTAAGAGGCAACTTAATTGAAATCTTTAAGATCCTGAGGGGTCTTGACAGGGTGGATGTGGAGAGGATGTTTCCTCTTTTGGGAGAATCTAGAACTCGGGGTCATTGTTTAAAAATGAGGGATTACTCATTTAAGACAGAGATGAGAATTTTTTTCTCTCAGAGGGTTGTGTCTTTGGAACTCTCTTCCTCAAAAGGCAGTGGAAGCAGAGACTTCGAATATTTTTAAGGCAGAAGTATATAGATTCTTGATTAACAAGGGGATGAAAGATTATCAGGGTAGGCGGGAATATGGGGTTGAGGTTACATTCAAATCAACCATGAACTTATTGGATGGCGGAGCAGGATCGAGGGGCTGAGGGGCCTATTCCTCCTAATTCGTATGTTCGTATGAGAGGGTTGGGGAGAGGGAGGGATGGGGAGAGTGGGAGAAGGTGGAGAAGGGATGAGGAAAAGAGGAGGGATAGATTTTGTGGGGAGAAGGAGAGGGGAATATTTGTGATGGGGCCAAGAGGAAGATTTTTAGGTGTGAAGGTTTGGAGTAATTTGGTGTGAAAGGTGTGGAAAGAGCTGTGGGGTGTAAGAAATTGGAGTCTTTAATAAGTGGGCGTATTCTGCATTTTATGGGATTAGCTAAACAGCCTTGATTCTCTCTCTGGTGACACAGAAGGAGGGTGGTAACCACCCTGACGTTTGGAATACCTATATACATTGTCCAATGGTCAGAATAGTTAGATAGATGATTGACACTGGGTAAGCTGCGAGCCCCCCGCCCCCAAAAAAGGGTATATAGATTGGTGTCATACTGGTGGCAGGGGGTTGAGGTGGCAGTGCTCAATGGGCAGCTGCCTTCTTCAGATAGAAGATGGACCAGAGTAGGATGAGGAAGATTGAGGGAAGAGTTTCCTAACTCTTCGACTAGAGAGTGGAATGCTGTTATCATAAGCTGTTACAGGTCATATACTTCTCCTGTCTAATTAGTTAATATATCATATCTAAACTATTGCTTCTTAATAAACCATTTTAAAATTACTTCTGACTAGCTAGACTGCCTATTTAGGTACCTGTGGTCCCGAATCCAGGAAATCCTGCAAATGGTGTCAGGAGTGGGATACACAGTAGTTGAGGTATAATTGGCTTGGAATTTGAGAAGCAGCGGTTTTAAATTGTAGTCAAACATATGGTGTAGTTATTAAGTGAAGCCGGGAGTCACAACGGCATATGCTGGAGAACGACTAATAGAGAGTTTGACTGAAAACAAGCAAGCTTGGAGTGAAAGATTACAAGTGTATTTTTGATAAGCTTTCTAAAAGAGTTCAGAAAGAAAAGGTGACATTGAAAAAGCTTCCAAATAGGTTGGTCCACGGTGCACATGTGTTTGCCTTACAGCTGAATAAAAAGGTGAAAAATTAGACCAAGCACTGGAACCCGTGAGGGTTGAAGTGGCTCCAGAGAAGCCACCTGAATCTTTCTTTTCAGAGTTCAACAGGGACCAAAGCAGGTTCCAAAGCAGAGTTAGGAAACGATTTTAAACTGATCCTAGCTGCAGGCTCCCTGGAATCAAAACAAGAGATGGATTGGGACACGCATGAGGTCCTAGTTAGCATCAAACAGTTCACTACCAAAAGCTCGAGTGTTTTTCAGAGATCTGCCTCCTGCCTCAGCATGATTTAGGATCCTTACCCCGACCCTATGGAGTACTTTAGCCCAGCTGAGAGTATATTGTACATTCGAATTGTTTCATTAAAAAGGCTGTTGTTCGCAAACATCAAAGATTCAAAAAAATTACTTTGGAGAGGAAGCTAAAAAATAATTTCAACGGCTGAGAGTTTCTGTTTAAAAAGAAATGGGAACTGTGCTAGAATACAACTGTAAAAAAATACAGTTTGTTCCCAAAATATAAAGATAAGCCTGGAGTTCGGCAGCAATCCAACGGGAACCTTTCAAAATCATACGATTCACTGAACTGCTAAAATTTCAACTAAACTCACATTTTACTGACTATTTCTTTTACATTTGTTTGAGTACAGACTTGATGGGCCAAAGGGCCTCTTCTGCACTGTGTGATTCTGTGAGTAGCAAATATCGGAACTTGAAAATTGGTTTAAAGGAGTAAAGGATAAACAAAAGCAATGAGGAGGATTCAGTTCCTTTTCTGGAGTCTGTGAGGCCATTGTGTGTGTTTTTTTAAACAGCTGTTGTTTCTTACAAAATGCTAACAACCTTTCAAAATAATTGGAATTTAAACTAAAATTTGGGGAAGTTGAAGAAAAGAATTTAATACAGCAAGTTCAAAATCGAGTTTGGTTTTTGTGCTTTGGGAAGTTTTATTAACTTGTGTAAAGTGATGCAATTGCGTGCCAAGTTTTCTTGGCGCTCCCTCCCCCAACCCCACACAACCCCCCTAAACATGCAACGGAGTTAACTCTTTCTGCTGACAGCTGTTTTTTTAAAAATTCCTCACACAGTCTTTGGATTACTGATGTATATTGGGCATTATTACATTTTTAATTTCTATATTTGCAGATATGTTTGTATATCTTAACCCATTGGGCTCTTGGCCAGAGCCACAATCGATTGTTTGAGTTTTTTAAACAGATGATGATGGTTCCCAGCTCCAAGTGAAGCCAGCAGTTTTGAGAATTAAAGCGCAGCAAAAGGACTTTACCTTTCAGAGACTGGGCCTTAACTACTCAGGCTATTTGTTACATTATGAGATAAAGTGTTTGAGTATGGGAGACATGGAAATCACCTCTAAACTGATTGCAAACACTTTTGTCATTGATGCAAAACCACAATTTAAAACCACCAAGCCTGTTTCTGAAATTGGAATTGATAAGTAACTGGACATGAGCTGCTATTTCAAGCATTCAAAGGGAAATTTACCTGATGTTTAAGGGGATAAACAGGTCAGATCGCTGGTGGGCAGGTTCGGATTTGCCCGCCATGCCGTGAGCTCATTCCGGGTGTCCTGCTTAAAGCGCACCAGAGTGCATGCCTACTTCATGTCTATAGACCAGGACTGCTCCAGGCGACAGCTGGACCTGAAAGCAAAGAAGATGGCAATCCCTAAGTTTAGTGGCACCTCTGTATGGCACCTGTTGGATGCAGTGGAAGGCCACCGCGATGTCCTCTACCCCTGCTCTGGCCTCAGGAGTCAGCCTGGAAGGCGGTGGCAGTGGCGGTCACTGTTACCAGTGCTCAGAGACCAGCCATCCAATGCAGGGAGAGGATGAATGCTCTCATCCGTTCTGCCAGCATAAGTCAACCACCTCATCACTCTCAACTCACAAGCTCACAAAACCCATCACACATCCACATGGATCTCACACCTCAAGGAACAACACCACTAACTCTCACACACAACCTCACATCTATGAGCCCATCAGATTCATATCCTCTGGAGCTCGCATTCTCATCCCGTCCATGGCTCCGCTCACCACACAAACATTCCACACAGTGCAGTGTGCCCTGCTCCCAATCTCTCCATCTGTTTTCATGCAGGAGAAGCTGGCTCACAACAACAGGGAGAGATCCCAGACCAGGGGTGGAGTGGCCCACATTAGGCCCCTCACTCACTTTGAGGAGTGTGCCATCGCGCTGACTGGTGAGGACATGGACCCTGCCTGTGGCGATGGTGAGGCCCCACCCACGTGAGGATCCTGCACCACATCATCCCTCTCTCAATGCAAATGTGAGTGCTTTCTCTCCTGCTTTTACCTCTGCTGCCATGCACTATCTCTACTTGGATTCACAGGGAAATCTGCCAAGTGACCAACACCCTCAGCCTGCCAGTCCCTCAGCTCCATCCACGTCCTCACTTCCAGCTAAGAGGACCCCCTCCAGTGAAGAGCTGGAAATAAACGGCGTGGGAGACATATCACAGCATTTACCCACACCTTGCACCAGTGCAGAGACACACACCTCGGTGGGACCTCGATCCAGAGCAGGCTCGGGTTCACAATCTGGTGGTCACCTCATGGACAGGAGGAGACAGATTTGGCTGAGCCCCCTGGCACTCAGAGGACTGCTGGGGAAGAGACACCTGTGAGGCCCATGACAGATGATAAGCCTCTATATTCGCATTCCAACTCATTGTGGAGAGTCAGCAAAAGGCAGGGGAACATCACACAGAGCTGTTGGAAGCCATCAACAGAGTGGCTTGCGAGTCAGAGGAGTGCGTCCGCCTGCTCTCTGATGAAGTGGTGCCCCACGTGCACGTATGGAGGTCTCCGTGGGAAGGATGGTGGACGCCATGGAGACCCTGGTCCAGCAGAACACGGAGATGTGTGCAGACCTGCACTCCATTGTGGGAGCCATGAATGAGTTCCTGTGGTGGTAACGTGAGAGGGAAACACGGTGCCTCAATGTCCTTCCAGGTGCTCCTTCCCTTCAAGGAGTCAGGCCAGGGCCCTCGGGCACCTGAGGGGAGGAGGAGCGGCATCTGGACACCCCGGGTCATCCACACAGGAATCTCAGAGGCTGTCCTCTCCCTCCGAGTCCATTTTGCCTGTGAGCCCCTCAACCTCGTCCTCTGTCACCGCAGAGGGAGCAGCTGGCCCACAGGAGGACAGCCAAGGCAAGCTGTGGCCCTCCAGGCCTTGGCTCTCCAGAGGACCCATGCTGAAGTCATCAGAGACAACAGGATCAACCATGGCACAGGCTGTCTCCACCCCTGCTGCGGATGTCAGGGCAGCACCTAGAAGAAGTGGTGGGCCTAGAAAAGTTAAGAAATTCGGATGACAAGTGGTGAACACATTTTGTTACTTTATAATTGGAAAATATATTCACTTTCACTTAATAATGTGTAATGTTGTCTTTCAGCTTCATTGACAGGCTTTGCAAGTCCTCCCCCTGCATCCACCACCCCTACTAGTAGTTCAGTTGCACTCAGCCAGACCATGAGTGACTCTGGAGGGAGAAGTGTGTCTGTCTGTGTGTGTGTAGTCAGATTTTTGCTCAACTCCCCCATCCTTTCCCCTCCCCCAGTCACCCATGTCCTTTCCCCCATCACTGCTGACCCCCATGACATCACCTTCTACCTCCCCACCATCACCTATCAACCCGAACCCTTTTCTTTCCAGGATATCCAAGTGAACACGCATGTTCCCCACCTTCCTGAGAATCCCACCCCCACCCACACTGACCTCCCTGAGCTCCTCTTCCCACCCCCAGGGTCCGTGTCTGCCTCCAATTCCCCACCGACCACCCTCGCCATCCCTTCTACCGCTACTGACACACCCTTACCCTCCCACCCTTCAGGCTCCCTCAGCCCCCTCTCAGATTCACCATTCCCTCCTACCATGCCCACTCCCAGTTCATTCCCCAGGAGACCCCTATCTTGCATGTTCACCTGGACAACCCCCCCCCCCTCCCTCTTTATTCCCTCCTCCACCCTTCCTCCCTCTGAACTCCCTCCTCCCCTGGGGCAGCTTCCTCCCCCTGGACTCCTTACCCCTCAGAGCTCCTTCCCCCCTCCAGAATCCTTCCCCCCTCTGAACTCTTTCCCTTGCACCTTGCTCCCCCCTTACACCTACCTCTCCACTCGCTACATTCGCCCCCATTACACCCTCCTCCCAACCTCATCCCCAACACCTTCCTTCTCCCTCCCAACCACCCACCCCCAACACCTTCGTTCCCCCCGCCCAACCTCACCCCCCCAACACTTTTGTTCTCCCCTCAAAACCTCACCCACTCCTGACACCTTTGATTTCCCCCCCAACCTCACCCCTCGACAGTTTTGTTACCCCCTCCCAACACCTTTGATTCCCCCCTTCCAAACTCACCCCCCAACATCTTCAATTTCCCCCTCACCGTACCCCTGCCCCGGTACACTTTCCTCTCCCAGTCAAACTTAGACCTTCCTCTCCCCCCTCCCATGCACCCCCCTCCTCCCAGTACACCTTCCTCTCCCACTCACAGCTGGACCTTTCTCTGCCCCCCCTTCATCGATCATCTGTAGCAGCCCATGGCTAAGACGATGTTCCAAAGCAGACCCACACATCAATGGAAACCTTCCACCTTCCGTGAGCTGCTTCGCAGCAGAGCCATGTCCATGAGAACCCACCCAGCATGTGATGGACGTGTTCCTCCAGGGTCCAGTCACTGTAGGGCTCCAGCGTCCAGACGTGTTCTGGGCCAGTATGTTTTCCTGCCGGTGTAACGGTAAATCTGCTGTGGGGGTATGATTCCGGTCGGGATAACTTTGCATCCAATTAGTGGACAAAGCAGGTTCACACCAGCCTCCACTGGGATTGGTGTTCTGCCATGGTAGACACCATTGGATGATCCCAATGTGCCTTCACTCTGGCATTAAACTCATTTTTGGCCTTTTTGCCATATTGTTCCCCACCCACCTCCGCACGCCATGCCAACGGAGCCAGAAAATTCCAGCCTCAGTATCAAAACAAATAAAGTTTGTTTTTGGAAGAAATAATCAGAACACTAATAAAACCTGCCAGCAAACAACATTGCCATTTGAATGTGGGATAATTTTAAAATAAATAAGTCAGGCCCAATCTTGTGCAAGCTTGTCTAACATTTTCGCTTGGAGGGGCCACATTTTAAATTTTTGGGAAGAAAAGGGAACAGGTTCAGAGGAATGGCAAAACAAAAACAGAATTACCTGGAAAAACTCAGCAGGTCTGGCAGCATCGGCGGAGAAGAAAAGAGTTGACCTTTCGAGTCCTCATGACCCTTCAACAGAAATGCAATTTATCTCACTATTACTCCAAACAACACACATCTGCATCTCTGTGAACAAGCTGCAGAGGAGAAGACTAACTTATCACCTTACCTCTGCCCTTTTTGTCTACCACAGGGAACCAATGTAACGCCATGGCACATCCAGACCTGATGTCCATCTGTCAGCCAGTGAAGAGCCCTTCCTTACCACCACACCCCCGCGCCCTCCAACAACAACATACTGTATCAGGGCCCTGCCATACCTGCCTTGTGTGCCAGCCCTTGCACAAACCCGATCTAGTGGATAACTTTTGAGAAAATAAAATGTTGTTTAAGGCAAGAATAAACAAGCAAAATTTAAAAATTAATGCCTGGAATCAAGTGGGGATGTTTAATTTCTGTTTTAAAGATATGATGAAAACATGTTATTGGCCTATAAAGTTTTTCCAGAGCTCCTGAAAGAGATACAAAGGTAGTTAATGGGATGCCCCACTTAGAATAAAACATGGAGTCAGGGAAAAAGGACACAAACCCAAATGGGAATTGGAATAACTTCAATGGAATATATAAATCTGGTATTGATGTACACTCTAGTGAAAGGGAAATGTAGATGAGATGAATAAGGACAGCTTTCTCTTGGAGTCTTTGCAATGAACTTTTTAAGAGAACCAAATTTGATAATCTGACCACTACCGTTTGGACCATGCAGAACAGGATAAGAAATGATCTTAAGACAGAGACTCCCTTTGATCTTTTGAGAAGATTACTGGAAAGTCAGGCAGAATTATCGAATGGTGCATCCTTTTAAAGACAGTGAAATCCCAGATGATGAAGTTGATTAGCAGAATACACAGCAGAATCATAGAAAACAGGAGCAGGAGTAGGCATTCATCATGATCATGGCTGATCATTCAACTCAATAGCCTGCTCCCACTTTCTCCCCATATCCTTTGATCCCTTTCATCTCACGGGCTATATCTAACTCCTTCTTGAAAACATACAATGTTTTGGCCTCAACTACTTGCTGTGGTAGCGAATTCCACAGGCTCACCACTCTCTGGGTGAAGAAATTTCTCCTCATCTCAGTCCTAAATGGTCTACCCCATATCATCAGACTGTGACCCCTGATTCTGGACTCCCCCGCCATCGAGAACATCCTTCCTGCATCTACCCTGTCTAGTCCTGTTAGAATTTTATAGGTTTCTATGAGATCCCCCCTCATTCTTCTGAATTCCAGTGAATATAATCCTAACCGACTCAATCTCTCCTCATAGGTCAGTCCCGCCATCTCAGGAATCAGTCTGGTAAACCTGCGCTGCACACCCTCTATAGCAAGAACATCCTTCCTCAGATAAGGAGACCAAAACTACACACAACATTCTAGGGTGTTCTCACCAAGGCCCTGTATAATTGCAGCAAGACAGCCCTGCCTCTGTACTCGAATCATCTTGCTATGAAGGCCAACATACCATTTGCCTTCTTTATTGCCTGCTGCACAGCATGCTTACCTTCAGGGACTGGTGTACGAGGACACCCAGGTCTCGTTGCACATTCCCCTCTCTCAATTTATAGCCATTCAGATAATAATCTGCCAACCTGTTTTTGCTACCAAAATGGATAACCTCACATTTATCCACATTATCCTGCATCTGCCATGCATTTGCCCACTCATTTAGCTTGTCCAAATCACACTGAAGCATCTCTGCATCCTCCTCACAGCTCACCTTCCCACCCAGCTTTGTGTCATCTGCAAATTTGGAGATATTACATTTAGTTCCCTCATCTAAATCATTAATATATATTGTGAATAGCTTGGATCCAGCTCCGATCCCTGTGGTACCTCACTAGTTACCTATCAACTTTGGACCTGATAAACCTTCCACAAATGCAAAACAAGAATTTGTGGAGAGGGCAGAAAGATTACCACCAAGCATGATGAAAGAACACTGCCCGAATAGAAGATCTGGTAAAAAGAGAATCCTTAGAGGCCATGTCCAACAGATAAGGAAATATGTGAAGATGAGTAACGAATGTGAAATTCCAGCAGGCGATTAGAGGAGGAATTGGAACACCAATGTGAGTGTGCAAAAGTGATTTGGAACTTGTGAAGTAATGAGAGGACATAGTGCAGCTGCACTGAAGAACGGGTCTGAGACTTGCTCAGTTAATTGACAAACAACGTGACATGAAATGGTTAATATGGCCTGAAGAGTAAGAAAACAATTTTAAATGATCAAGGCACTGACACATACTCCATAGAGAAACGGACTTTAAAACAATTAATTTTACTCCCTCTGAACACCACCATCAGAGATTAAAGTGAATGTAAAAGGAATTTGAGATTGGGACAAAATTAGGCTAGGGCGAAATAATACTTAGTAAGATCTCCCCCTTCTCCCCACCACCACCCCACCCTCCCCCCACCTTAAACCAGCTTATATTTCACCCCTCTCCTTATATTTGCTCAGTTCTGTTGAAGGGTCATGAGGACTTTTCTTCTCCGCCGATGCTGCCAGACGTGCTGAGTTTTTCCAGGTAATTCTGTTTTGTTTTGGATTTCCAGCAACCGGTTTTTTGTTTTTATCTAAAAATTAGTTGTGAGAAGTCAATAAGGATATTTCCTCCTCAACGGGGAAACTGTAAGAAATTGGGGTCTTTAATAAGTGGGAATTTTCTGCATCTTATGGAATTAGCTAAACTTTCTCTCTCTAGAAAGAGGATTTCTAAACACTTTGACATCTAAACAGTTAGTTCAGGCTGCCATGTTGACATTCCTAAGTTGGTAGAATGGCGACTTGTGCACCCCCCCTTATCTAGACAAGTGTTTAGAAAGGGCCAGGATGTGACCCTCAGCAAGATGTAAACTAAAAGCTGACATCGAGCAGGGTGACACACAAGGAGGGTGGTAACCACCTTGATGTTTGAAGCTTATATTTCAACTCTTTCTTGGACTCGAACTCAAGTTCTGTCGAAGGGTCATGAGGACTCGAAACGTCAACTCTTTTCTTCTCCGCCGATGCTGCCAGACCTGCTGAGTTTTTCCAGGTAATTCTGTTTTTGTTTTGGATTTCCAACATCCGCAGTTTTTTTGTTTTTATATATATATATATTGATGTTTGAAGTACCTGTCCTATATCCATTGGTCAGAATAGTTAGATGATTGACACTGAGTAAGCTGCCAGCCCCCTGCCCCCAAATAAGGGTATATAGATTGGGGTCATACTGGTGGTAGGGGGCTGAGGCGGCAGGGCTCGATGGGCAGCTGCCTTCTTCAGATAGAAGATGGACCAGAGGAGGATGGGGAAGATCGAGAAATCAAGGGAAGAGTTTCCTAACACTTCAACTACAGAGTGGAATGCTGTTATCATAAGCTGTTACAGGTCGTATATTTCTCCTGTCTAATTAGTTAATATATCATATCTAAACTGTTGCTTCTTAATAAACTCAATAAAACTATCTTAAAATTATTTAGGACTAATTGACTGCCTATTTAGGTATCTGGAGCTCATTATCCTCCTCACCAGCCCACACCCCTTCCTCGCTGACCCCCTCCCCACTCCCTCCTCACCAGCCCACCCTCATCTAGATCACCAGCCCCGCCCCTCCCTCACCAGCCCATCCTCTCCTCCTCATGGACCGCCCCCTCAGCTCCCTCCTCACCAAACGCCCCCTCCTCACCGACACCCCCAAATCTGCCTTTCCCTCTCTCCCTCTCCCCTTCCCTCTCTCTGTCCCCATATCCTCCATCTTTCCTCCTCCCCTCCCTCTTTCTCCCTCCCCTCCCACTTTCCCAATCCCCTCCCACTTTCCCCTTCCCCTCCCACTTTCCCCCTCCCCCTCCCTCGCTCCCCCTCCCTCGCTCTCCTTCCCTTCCCCTCCCTTGTTCCCCCCTCCCTCTTTCTCCCTCCCCTCCCACTTTCCCAATCCCCTCCCACTTTCCCCCTCCCCCTCCCTCGCTCGCTCCCCCTCCCTTGTTCCCCCTGCCATCCCTCTTTCCCCATCCTCCGTCTCTCCCCCCTCCCTTCCCTCTTCCCCCTCCCATCCCTCTTCCCCCTCCCCTCCTTTTTTCCCATCTCCCCTCCCTCTTTCCCGCCCTCTTTTCACTCCTCCCTTCCCCCTCCCTCCCCTTTCCCTCCTTCCCCCTTTCCCTCCCTCATTCCCTCCCTCGCTCTCTTCCCTCCCCTTTCCCTTCCTCCCACATTACCTTCTACCCTTCCTCCCTCTTTCCCTCCCTGCCTCTTTCCCTCCCCCCTCTTCCTTTCCCTCACTGCCTCTTGCCCTCCCTCCCTCCCTCCTTCCCTGTCTCGCTCCTTCCCTCCCTTCTTCTTTCCCTCATTCTGTCTCTGTCATTCCCTCCCCTTCCCTCTTTTCCTTCCTCCTTCCCTCCCTCTTTCCTTCTCTCCCTCCCTCCCTCCCTCTCTTTCCTTCTCTCCCTCCCTCCCACACTTCCTCCCTCCCTCTTTCCCTCCCTCCCTTCCCTTCCTCTTTCTCTCCCTCCTTCTTTCCCCTCCGTCCCTCCCTCCTCCATCCATCCATCCCTTTTTCCCCTCTTCCCTCCCTCTTCCCCCCTCCTTCCCATTTTCCATCCCTCTTTCCCACTCTCCCTCTTTCCACTCTCCAACCCTCTTTCATTCCCTTCCTCTCCCTTTCTGTTCCTCCCTCCCTCATTCTCCCCCTCCCTTTTTCTCCCCCTCCCCTCCTTCTACACCCCTCCCACTCCCTCCATCACTTCGTCCAACCCCCTCGCCCCTCCTTCCCCACATCCTCCCCTCCCTCCTTCTCCCCCTTGGCTCCCCCTTTTCCCCTTTTCCCCCTTTCCCCCCTTCCCTCCCCTCTTCTCCCTATTCCCTCCCCACTTCTCCCGCTTCCCTCCCCCCTTCACCCCAGCCCCCCTCCTCCCCTTCCCCTTCTCCCACTATCCCCCCTCCTCCCCTTCCCCCCTCTTCCCCTCCTCCATTCTCCTTCCTCCTTCTCCCCCTCCCTCCCCCCTTCTCCCCTGCCTCCCTCCCCCCCGCCCCCTCCCCTTTCCCCTTCTCCCACTGCCCCCCCTTCCCCCCCCTCCTCCCCTCCCACATTCTCCCCCTCCCCTCATTCTCCCCCTCCTCCCTCCTTCTCCCCTCCTCCCCGCACCTTCTCCCCTCCCGCCCCCACCTTCTCCCCTCCTCCCCCCCACCTTGCTCCCCTTCCCTCCTCCCCCCTCCTCCGTCCATCTCCCCCTCCACCCCATTCTCCCCTTCTCCCCCCCACCTTCTTGCTCCCCCTCCCTCCTTCTCCCCCCTCTTCCCCCTCCCTCCTTCACCCCCTCCTCCCGTACCTCACTCCCCTCCTCCCCCCACGTTCTTTCTCCCCTTCCCTCCTTCCTGCCCCCTCCTTCTCCTCCCTCTCCCTCCATCCTGCCCCCTCCTTCTCCTCCCTCCCTCCATCCCCTCCCCCCCTCCATCCCCTCCCCTCCCCCTCCCTCTCCCCTCCCCCGTCCCTCCCCTCTCCCCATCCCCTTTTCCCCCCTTCCCCTCCCCTCCAACCCCCCTCCGCCCTTCCTGCCTCCCTTCTCTCCCCCCGCCCTCCTCTCCCCTCCCTCTCCCCTGTCCCTCTCCCCGTCACTCTCCCCCCGTCTCACTCCCCAACTTCCTCTTCCTCCTTCCCTCTCCCCCCTCCCCCCTACCACCTCCATCTCCTCCCTCCCCCTCCCCCTAACCCCTACCCCTGTCCCTCTCCCCAGTCCCTCTCCCACCCCTCCACCTCCCTCTCCCCTTTCCCATCTCCCTCTCCACCTCCCTCCTCCCTCGCCCCCCTCCCTTTCCCCCCTCCCCCCACCTTCTCCCCCTCACCTGCTCCATCCACCCTCTCCCCACCCTCCACCCTCCCTCTCCCCCCTCCCCATCTCCCCTCTCTCCCCTCCCCCTACCCCCTCCCTGTCCCCCCGCCCCCCATCCCTCTCCCCCCGCCCCTCTCCGCCCACCCTCCCCCCATCCCTCTCCCCCATCCCTCTCCACCCGCCCTCCCCCCCG